>CM035410.1:104747664-105295164 GCA_020310875.1 Ceratopteris richardii
AGAAGATACAGAAGGATATAAAGAATTAAGAGGACACGACCGATACAAGCGATACGGGGAATCAGAGAATTTTGGATTGCCCCTATCGCTTGCATCGGTCGTATTATCCATTTCATCGCTGTTGCTAGTTGTTTTATACTCATGAGTCAAATCTTTACGCAAGGTCACTTGTTGAAGTCTCTCGCGGTGTTTTGCTAAGACGACCAATCTAAGCGATAAGGGCCATCCGACAAGTTCAGATTGCACTAGTCGCTTGCATCGGTCATCTTCTCTTATCTCCTCTTCTCTATTTTATGCCTTAAGTCATGCTCTTCTAATTTTGAAATACCAAACCTTGGATTGGAATTTGCACCAGGTTCTCCACCCTCTCTTATATTACTTGTTATGTGTACCATGATATTTTCTCTTGCATTACTTGAGGACAGAAAAGTTGGATATAATCAAATTATTTGATTGAGACTAATGTGCACCTTTGATAGACTATAATAATTAAATTGAAATTAGATATTGAATTCTAGATCTCTTGTTTATCTAGAAATAATTTATGCAAGTTCTTGTATAATTATTTCTTAGTTGGAACCTCATCAGAATGTTAAGATTAAACAAAAAATTGCCAATATGAGTTTAGATGAAGGGGAATAATTGAAGTCATTAATTCATTCCTACAAATAAAAATCAATGGAAATATGAAATAAAAGACCTAAAAAATATCTAAGAATGTCTTGGTTTATATTCTTATCATTGTACAATAAGAACCTCATCAAAATCTTGAAAGTAAATTAAAAAATGCAAATATGAATATAGACATTTAAAATTCATAATTTAACACACATTCTTTGTCACCATCCTGCAAAGAAAATTCAATGGAAGTATCAATAGAAGCTTCTATTAGAGGAATATACATTATGTAAGAATGTCAGGGTTAACTTGTTACAATCTTAAAGGTTGGAACTTAATCACCCTTGGTGGCAGGCAACTTATGCAAGATAATGATTTCTCTAATCTAATGTTAACTATTGCATCATCAATTGAGAATCTACACTGAGATGATACCTCATCAAGGTATTCTAGGAGCTCCCTTACATTTCTGAGATTCCAATTTGCAGTGACAATTATTTTCCTTGATTGAAAATCTAGATGAATCAATACTTCTAACTCAAATTCTGGACAGCTCTCCTCTGAGTCCAAGGCTATCCAAAGTCAAAGCTTTTTTTCCACCTTCTATAGTCATATCCTAGAACCAGAGATTGTCGACATATCTGATATGAGATTGAAAGAGAATTGGGACTAACTTTACATAAAATAATGTCATCTTGCTTCTGAACTTCTTTGCTATCCCACTCCCTACCTAAAACATCATCAATCTCTGAAATAGAGACTCTCCTATTCAACCACATTGTTTTTGTTTTCTATAATAACATGTTTTTAAAGCATGCTACAAAGACATGAATGGGCAAAAACCATTGAATCTTTATCCCTCTCGAAATTCGGCCTGCTGACATTGCCTTTTGGATGTCAAATTTAATTTTGCATAGAAAACTTGAAACCGTTGAATGATCAGGAGCATCCCAATCTAATGAAGAGATGCAAGGACCAGGTACATGTACAAGATTTCCATAAGAAATCCTCCCTGATGGCACTTGATAATCTGCATAATGGACAAATAACTCTATGCTATTGAAAAATTGAACAGATTTGTCTGCATACATGAGTTCTGCATATTCCTTATGAAGAACTCTGAATGTTCCTGTTAAACAATCAATAGGTTGCCATTCCACAATATTGGAAGGAAAGATAGCTGCAGTACAAAAACATATGTTTTATTATACAAAAACAACTAGAATGATAGAAGAGCATTGTCAAACTTCACTTACAGTACGAAGGGAATTGCAGATGATTTTCTAGAACAAGATCCTTAGCGGTGTACACATGTTGTACTCGTGCAAACCAACCGCATCTCTTCAATTTAAAAACATCAATCTTCTTGAATATCCTGCAATCCAATCATGGTTTTAAACCTACAAAGCTTAGTACCATCAAGTGCTTTGGTTAACAAATCTACACATTGTATATTTGTAGATACATATGCCAGTTGAATCTCTTTGCCCAATAGCTTCTCTCTAACATAGTGATAGTGTACTTGGGATTGGCTACAAGATGCAAAGAACCTATGTTATCACCAAAGATCATGGGTGAATGAGTATGAAGTCCTAAATATGAGTAGAGCAATCTAATCCACATAGCTTCTTGTGTAGCATTTGCTAATCCCCTGTATTCAGCCTCTGTTGAAGATAGAGCAATAGTTTGTTGCTTCTTAGAAGACCATGAGATGGGCTTATCACCTATGTTAAAAGTGCTTTCGGTTAAGCCCTTTTAATCTCATTTCTGGGCTCTTGGGATGGACAGGGGTCTGATAGTACAGAGGCCCTTTTTAATTTTCCCAAATCAACATTGAATTAACAGCTAAAAATACCTTCCACTTCAACACTTAGTACTGCGCAATGCGTCTACCAGGCGTATCAAGCATTTATGAATTCGCACAGGACTGTTTAAGTTAATCGTAATGTTACGATAATTAACGATTACTGAAACTTAATATTCAACACAGTACTCATAGTTCTCCAAATCTGCAACACAACATCTCCAGCGCGAGCGCCCAGACAGACAGTCTGGCGACTTCTCTCTCACCCGACGACTACCGTGATTGCTTTTCATTATTCAATAGAAGGTTACATCTTTTCGTCATGCCTTTTCAGTGCGTGCCAATATAAGAAATAAAAATACAACAAGATCCAATCTGGCGGCTAACACTAGCACGCACGGTGGACTCGAACCCAAAACGGAAAATTACATTAAGGCTCATCAATGATGCCTTGGATATACAGAGTTCTAGCTAATTTAAAGGTTCGGGTAATTTTTTGTTTTAAATATTCTAACAGATCTTTCAAAATATCTGGCTCTATAAGTTAAGCATCCGTTCTAACAAAATTGGTAGCGATTACGTGAGTCATTAGCGACTCTGTTTGTGTCTGCAAAAACGCTTCCTATAGGTAGAAGTCATTAGCTATGGCAGCATCTCTTCTCAGCTTCATCTTAGTGACCTCTGCATCAATTCTGGAAAGCCTATCAGCCTGAGCACCTAGTTGTTTTTCGCATCTTTCCAGGTCCTCAATTTGAAACTGCATTGTCTTATAATAGGCGTCTTGCTCCCGCTTAATCATTTTTATCTCTTTCTTTAACTGTATAGTCCGGCCAAATTTTGCTTCTAATTCGTGACTCTTTTGAAAAAGTTATGTGGACACTTTCTTTAAATCTTCAGTATTCTGCATAGCCAAGTTGGCCATTTCTTCTCCTTTCTGTTCCACCAGAGCAAGGTCCGTGCGTATTTCCTCCAGTAAATTCCCTAATGCAACACGAGCATCTTTTTTATCTTGTACCAGTTGTGTTAGTTGAACGATTTCTTCAGCACAAGCAGCAAGGACATTGTTTTCCTGCAATTTAGCAATTGCAGTGTCCCATTAAGCAATCAAATTGTCCCTTTCTGCTAATTGGTCTTGGAGTTGCTCGAGCTGAATCTGCAACGCATGAGTCTCAGCTTTGGCCGCAATTGCTTCTTCTTGGAGCGAAGCAATGTCTGCTTCGAGCACATCAACTTTACTCTACAACTCTTGCTGGATGTTCTGAGTTGCTATCTTCATTTGTAGGGGCAATTGCTTGAAAAATTGAATCAGGAGCTGGCCCATGGATGCCAATTCCGTGAACATAACGGTTGGGGAAGGAAGAGAAGGAGGAGGTTGTGATAACGAGGCAGACAACAGATGAGGAGAGGATGGAGGAGAGTTATGAGGAGAGGATAACGGGTGAGTCGACGCCTCTCGAATGGCACTGGAAGGTGCATCAAGAAGAACTCCCACAGGCTCAAGCAGAGTGGCTGGCATAGGAAGAGGGATAAGGGCGGTTGACACCAAAAGTATTCCGATCTTAATCATTTTTCCATCCACACTAGCTATAGTAACGGTCTCGGCATTTCCAGGCACATTCGTTACTGCATCTACTTGGATCGTGACTTCATTTGCTTGACCATGACTGCATTTGCTTGGACCGTGACTGCATCTGCTTGGACGTCAGCGGTTGAAGGAGATTGACAGTCCGTACCCCCAGTAGCTTCCGCTATCTCCTTCACAGCTTCAACATCCGGTTGATGAGATTCTTCCCGCGAGGAGACTTCTGCTACATCTTCCAGAGTAGCATCTTGATCCGGCTTCTTGAGAGAAGAAGATGGGACGGAGGACTCTAACTGTAAAGAGGGTGTCATTGAAAAATTCAGCTTCTTGACCCGCATTGGAGCCCTATACCTGGCTTTTGGATGGACTAACGTGTCTGCGTTTGCGGTGAAAAAAATGAAGCAGGTCTTCATCACCGTCATCCTCGATCATTCGTGTAGATTCTTCATGCAACAGCATAGTATTGGGTGGAGGGTGTGCGGCTTGTACCACCGGAAGGAGAAAAGTAAGAAGTAGGGTAAACCGCTACACATTCTTGGTGAATACGCCTAAAGAAATATGAGGTAAAATTAACGGGTTCATGGAAGGCAGTGTCGATCATGGAATAAAAAGATCGGGAAATACAATAGGTTCATTTTTGTAGGTTTAACGTTGCAACAAGGAATTGTAGAGCAGTACGCTTTGGTTCAGGGCGGCAAAGGATGGCAAACTCATTTGATGAGTGCCAAGGAAACAATTCCTTCATGGTGGCGAGAGAAAGGAGCGATCCATTCTCTAACCCTTCCTGAGGGAGACGGAATCCCTCAGCAACCGTGTTGAGAGTAACGACGGTATGGGGGTTTAAACACGTGATAGGCCAACACTGCTCGACAGTAGGTGTGGTGGCAATGGCAGAAATGATCTGCACATGGAATGGATGACACTCCACTGAATGCCAAGGCAGTTCAGCAAAGGTCAGCAATCCGCGAGTACGCAAGTACTCACTCACATCGGGAGTGAGACTCGCAGGGAAGGTTGCTATGTGAGCCAGAGCTTCCATGGCATGCACAGAGAGCAACAACGACATAGAATACCCACAGGGTACAAAGACACAAAAACACAATAGCGATTATCAGTGAAAGACACAAGATTAAGTAGAAAACACTACACGACATAGGCGGCAAGGACCCTAATCATAACGCAGGATTGGAAATATATCAACATAATGGCAACATGCATGTATTAACAAATGCAGTGACAGAGAGGCAGCAATTAATCATGATTAGATCAGCAAAACGGAAGGATTACAATAGTTGGTCAACCGAAACACGGGGTAGAAAAGAAAATCAAGTGACAAGTGAAAAAGAGGAAAATACTGAGTACACCTCATGAGTTCATAGATGGAGGGTGATAGGGGCGGATCTTGGAACCATTAATCGCTTTTGGAAGAGGGACACCTGTTAAAATTGCCAATTGAAAAGTGGCAGGTCCCATTTTTGCGGCAATCCAGTATGGACCGAACCACCGTAACTTAAATTTTCTGGCAGATCTATTAGCTTTAGCATTATAGATTAAAACCAGTTGGTCAACCGTAAAGATAGGGGTTTTTAGAAAACGATCATGAGTACGGGCTTGGCGTAACTGAACTTCTTGAAGAATCATGAAGCTTTCAAAGCGTTGTTCATCCAATGATTTGAGAACATCTAACCGGAATGGCAAAGATTCTTCCGGTAGCAATTTTTGAGATAAGGCTACTCGTAGGCTTGGCACCACCACTTCCATTGGCGCAATAGCTTCCAATCCATAAGCAAGTTTAAATAGAGTCGTGCCAGTAGCCACTTTATATGTGGTCCGATAAGCCCACAAAACGGCATGTAAGAGCTGGTCCCATCATTCCAGACACTCCAAGATCAATTTCCGGAGAATATTTAGTAGAGTCTTATTAGTGCTCTCATCAAGACCATTCACGCATGGATAGTAAGGTGAGCTGAATTTATGCACAATCTAGAAAGTCTGAGTCAGCATTTTCATTAAGGTATTTGCAAAATGTGTACCTTGGTCCGTCACTATCTCTAGAGGTAATCCATATCGAGGAAAGACATCCTTCATCAAACATTTGGCAACTGAAACAACTGCGGCAGAACGTAGAGCCCAAGCTTTCGCCCACCTAGCGGCATACTCGGTACAGGTCAAAATATATCGGTTGTTGGTGAGGGCAGCTGGGGGTGTGATTGGGCCAATGAAATCTAAACCCCACTTCTGAAAAGGTTCAAGAGGCACGATAGGTTGGAGAGGAAAGAAGTGTCGCTACAAGGGTTGTCCAGACCATTGATAGACATCACACTACTGCACAAATTTAACAACGTCTCTCTACATTATAGGCCACCATAGCCCACTTTGCAGGATTTTGCGATGAGTGAGATCAACTACGAAGTGTCCTCTAGTGGGTGATGAGTGAGCCATGGCAATAACTGATGCCGATTCATGTGGAGGGATACATCTGAGCAAGACACCAGTTTGATCTATGTAATACTGCTGACCCACAATCAAGTGGAATCGTCGATTGTAGACTGCAACTTTTTGGTGCAGAGTACTAGGAGTATTAGGCGGGAGACAACCATCAGTAAGGAAAGTCATGAGTGTATCATAGTATGCAGGTGCAACAGGAAGTTCTGCAGATTCTTCAGGAGCTACCTCGGTGATGTAAATAGCCGGCGTCATGTCATCGACACCTATCGGAGTCTCACCGAAATCTAGACGAGATAAAAAGTCCGCCAAGACATGTGACGTACCTGGTCGGTGAATAACTTCATAAACAAACTCATGTAATAGTAAAGCCCATCTGGCCAGTTTGCCGCCTAAGTGTTGTTGGCGAACCAAATACACCAGTGCGGCATGATCCACATGGAAAGTGAACCTTCGGCCCAGCAAGTAACGATGGAACTTCTTAACAGAGTATACCAGACCAAGACACTCTCGTTCTGTCACGGAGTAATTTCTTTCTGTAGGAGCTAATCTGCGGCTCGCATAGTACGCTGGTCGAAACCATTTGTCAGTTTGTTGCATCAGCACACTGCCAATCGCTATGTCGGACGCATCCACGAATACATGGAATGGACGTTCCCAATCAGGCGGTTGCAGGATCGGAGCCGGCGTTAGTAAGACCTTCAAATGATCAAATGCCCTTTGACACTCATTTCCATTCGTACTTACGCGGGGTGCTGGTCATAAGTCGATTGAGTGGCATCGCTAGATGAGCCCGCCACTGTAAGTGTTTGCCATACCACCTGATCTGGCCAAGAAACCGCATAGCTTCCTTGGGTGTCTTTGGGGCTGGGGCCTCCAACACTGTTGCTACCTTATCAGGGTCTACCTGTATTCCTGGTTTGGAGATGATATGACTGAGCAGCTTCCCACAGAAGACTGCAAAGACCAAATAATTACCTCAAACCAGTCATTGTCCAACTCTTCTTGAGTCTTCATCCCTTCATCTTTCTTTGGTTTATGAATGGGCATTAAGTTCCCATCATACTACAATAAAATCTGACTTTTATCCTACTTTTTCTAATCTTGTTGGATTTGTTTCTATACTTGGTGTAGCTCAGTGATGAGTAGCACCTCCTTTAATGTCAATCCGGGAAGACGTGAGGATGGTATGAAGACCTCGAGCAAGTGGCGGCACAAGTGCGTGAGTGAGAAGCACACAAGCATGCACACACATACACACACACGTGCACGCACGGCAAGACAAAGAGAGAGAATCAATGGAGTTCTTTAGATTACTTTCAATGGCTCTTACAAGTTCGTTTCAATTACAATCTAACCTCAAAAATGAGCTCTCTAGCTCTTTTTATAGTTTTTGGCTAAGTTTTGGCCCTGTCCAGACCTAGTGTCCGGCCTAGTTAAAAATTAGGTTCCAGGGCCTATTTGAGGGCTCAAACGATATCTAAAAAATACGAAATTTGGCAGGTAGATACTTCTAATGCTCCTCAAGCTCAAGGACTCCTTGGCTTGCACAAAATGGAGCTACAAAAAGATGAAATGATATTTACAATGGTGCTTAGTGATGATAATCACTTTTAATGGGTGTAGAGGTTTTGAAAGATTAAGGTTGCCTTAGTGCTAAATCTGCGTGAATGTTCATCAGTGCTTCTTTCTGAAGAAAATTGTTGGCCTACTTGCCGGATCGTCGTTGACTGCCTTGTCTGCTTGTGCTATCTCTTTTCTCGGACTCTCTTCTTGTGCTTCCTTGTCTTGTCAGTCCTTCAGCTCCGGCTCCAACACCCCCCCCTCTCTCGCGTCTGTCGTCCCTGACAGACCCTTGTTGAGAGGTTTTTTGGATGTAGTATTCGACGACGTCCTGCGCTAAATGATGTTCGGCAATTCGCAACCCTTTGGCCAAATCTGTCAGAAGAGCATCCCAGTCTACCGGCCCAGGAACCTCTGGATGTGGCATACGTAGCTTTTCGGAGTGGAGAGCTTGTTCCACTGCAAACAACTGCAAGAGGTGGGATGGTCTGGGAATGAATATCTCGGAATGATATTCCCAGAATCCCGTGACAAACATCTCTTCGAACGTTTGTTTGAAACAGGCCGGTAGATATTTGATGCGAGCGTGCCATGCATACACAACATTGATCGATGGAGTTGTGCTCATGTCGTATACAAGATCCTGGTTCCCTTCATTAAATCCTAGTGCTGAGAGATGCGGTTCCTTGACATTTTTGAAGGTCCTGAAGGTGACCAGCATAAGTTCGAAAATTTTCAGGCACATCTGAGTCATGATATCAGGAACATTCTTGAAACGGGCCCCCCAATGTCGGATCGTTGAAATCATATAGCCAATTGTAGGTGCGCCTTTAGGGGGTGCGAAGTACACATAATTTAACCACTTCTCACATCCTTTAATCGTCAGCACTGTATGTGTGTACTCCGGCCAGGATCTCCTTCGAAACACAGGGCAATAACATGGATTATACTTGATGTACAATGGCATGTTGTTCCATGTTCTTACCATTTCCGGGTAGGTTTCAAGCAGTCGAATTCTCCATGTTGGTTGGCGGATATGTCCTTGCTTGGCACTCTCTGGGATGTCATCGGGTGCAAATTGGGTGGCAGAGGTGGGTTCCCTTGAGGTGTGGCGCTTGATCTCCGCATTATAATCCGCCATTAGCACGCAAAAAGGTACATACAGATCATCCGATGGGCCGATCCACCTATGGTGTGAAAGGTTCTGAAAATAATCAGATTTTATGACCACCTCCTCCAATTTTGACATCAAGGCGATTTGGACTGCCACCCTGTCGTCATGTGTCGTGGCTACTTTCTCTAACTTTTGCATCCATTCCGGTGCCTCGATCTCAATTGTGTCCATGCCCTGTTCTGTGCGCTTACCTCCGGGTGTTGGCATCGGGACATAGGGATCCTCAAATGTTTCTTCTACCTCAATTGGCACCAGGTCGTCAGGCTCGGGGTCTACCAGAGGGGAGGGCTGACGTTCATACTACATAACCTTGCTGCGTAATTCCTCAAGTTCGGCGCGGAGTTTAATGACCTCTTCAGCTGTTTCTTCTGCGGTTATGCTCGGGCTGGGTTCTGTCTGTCGAGTGGCCAACTGTCTTCGTAACTCATCTCTTTCTTTCTCTAAAGCGGCATGGGCCTCCATTAAGTCTGCATGAGTTTCTAACACCACCTGCATATTCTCAGAGGGTATCGCCTTGAATCGTTCTGGGTCAATCTCTTGTGGGGAACCCTCCATGGCCGCTTCCAGGTTTTCTTCGTTCTGTTTCTGTAATCTCTTATTCTCTTCTAACGCGGTCGACATATGCTTGCGGAGGAGGCCCAAGTTCCGTCGAAGTTTCAGGTTTTTCGTGATCTGCGAATGGAGCAGCTCGTCCATATGTCGTCGTTCTTCATCATCTGTTTGAGGTGGGTTGGCTTCTAATGTTGCGTATTGCTCCTGTAATGTCGCGTGCTGCTGTACTAATTGCTGCTTCTGCTCTTCAAGATCCCTACATCTTGCTTGGAGATCCTCGTGGCGTTGGAAGAGCCTTGTATGTTGGTCGGCCAAGTGTTGGTAATGTTGCTGGAGTTGGGCCATGCATTGATGCATATTATTAAATAAGTTATCGAGAGGAATAGTATTGAATGCAGAGGGGTAGGGAAAGGGAAAGGGGGTTGTGAATGTAGTACTGGGGACGGGTGAGGGGGGAGGTGGGGGAATGGGAGATTGTTGGTAAATGGGGGATGGGAGAGGTGCAGAGGTGGGTGATACCTCCATGAAAGTGGGGTTCGTGGTGGGAGTGACTGTGAATATGGGGATTGTGGTAGCGGTGAGGGTTGTGAATGTGTATAGAGGTGTGTGTAGTTGTGAACTTCTAGGAAGTGTGCTCGGGGTGGTGAGGTGTACCGTGGCTGTAGTTAGACTTATGTTTTCAGTGGGAGTAGAGTGTGTGGGTTGGCTGATGGTTTGTGCGTTGGTGTGTGTAGTGGTTTCAGAGGTGGTGACAGTGGAGGTTACAGTGGTAGAGGGAGGTGAGTGAGGTCGATGTGGGGGAGACGGTGGCAAGGGAGGTGATGGGGGTGCACTCGATGTGTGGGCTTCCTCGGTGTCGTGAACTGTGTGTGCCGTGCCAGTGGTTGTGGGTGTGCCTTGTGGTCCTGATCCTAATACATTCATTTGTTTTCCCGTGCGTGGGGGGCGTCTTCCATATCTTCTCTCTGTTCTTCGTGAGTGCACTAGTGCTGTGTGCACCGTTTCCGGTACTCCTAGAGCATCTGATATCATTTCCAAGGTGGTGCGGTATTGCTCGTCCACACCTTCCTCCTCCAGAATCTGGTTCATGAGAGCTTTACCTGCAGCTAATGAGAGCCTGTGTTGCTCTTGAACTCGGTTCATTGTTTCGTAAAGCTTCTTTAATGCGCTAGTGTAGGCGCGGGCACCTTCCAGTACTTGTAGGGCTTCTGGATCATACTCTTGTTCTTCGGGTTCTGAATGTCCGCCCTGTGTCTCCCCATGAGCTTCTTCTTCAGTGTCCACGTTGACTACGTCTGGTTGGTGGGGCTGTGCTTGGTCTGGGGCAGTTTGCTGTCCACTGGCTTGCTCTTCTTCAACTTCTGCATTTACAGCTTCTATGATTCTTGCAACTTCTTCGTCAGTTAAGTCCTCTAGAGTGAACCCATGCGGGAACTCCAGATCAGTCGGTACTGGTGGAAATACAAGATTGGGGCCATCTGTGCTGTGCCTGGGTAGCCTGATAGTAAACGGTTGCACTCGTCGGGGGAGTCTTGGGGTTGTCTCAGGCGTCAGAGTTGCACCGCGAGCTTGTGCACAAGGCATCTGGACGGTGCCTCGCATCTTCTTTGAGGGGGGCCCTACGGCTGACAATCGTCGTTGAAATTCCTGTGCTCTGGACCAGATCAGAGCCCTTTGCACCGGTACATCATAGGCGAGACATCTGTATACAATTCTTGTGAGTGCACAGCAACCATACAATACAGATCTTTGCTTCTTATACCATCTCTGATGAGCCATATGAATCTGGTCGATAATCCAGTGGGGCATATTGATGGTCAACTCAAAAGCATCCGCCAGGTAGAGGCTAAACCAAATCTTTTTGGGAGGCATTGTGAATCTATCCTGCGCGGGGAAGGTGAAATGTTGCATGACCATACGTAAGTGGATGGCGATCGTGGGTGTCATTGCAACCATGTCCTTCAGCTTTGTCAGATTCCTGTTCTTCATGTTGTCTGGAACCATTGTCTCTTTCTCTGTTGGAATGTGCATTCCCTGCATGTCGAGTGCTTCTCTTACCAGATTGATAGTTAAGCGGAAACGCTTCAGCTCGTTGCCCCTTGTGAGTGATGGGAGCACAAAGGAGCTGTATCCTTTCTTGTCTTTGCTGGGGGTGAGGGTACTAATTAGATATGAGCATCTGAGGAAATCTGGCTTTGGTAGTTGGGACTTGAAGTAGTCATAAAGCCCTGCCTTCTTCCAGATCGGCTTAAGTCCTTCGTTATTTTGTAGCCTTTCAAATTCCCTGGTAAAGAAATGGTATCGGCCCCATCGTCCATTGAATTCGACTTCGGATTCCCACATATACGTGCCTTCACCCAGGGGACCAGCAACGTCACTGAACCAATGTGAGGCTTTGCCCACCGGCATTGTGTGTCCCTGCGGGGGATTCTGAATTGGTATGGCGTGCAATGCCCGTAATGCCGCTGGTCTTTCCTTTAACTCCTCCTCGACTGGAAGACTTTCGATGTCCACCACTTGTGGGCTGGAGCCTGCCTGGGAGCTAGTTCCTACTGTATCTGCCATTTTACTTCTTGCTGTCTGTCTTTGTGAGAATATACAAACAGGTGTTAATATTGTACAGGACAAGTGAGGACCGTTGTTCCCATCACAATATTAACATGAGGGTCGGGAGCGAATAATGGGTTAGTAAGTGTTCGGTGCACGTGTGTGTGGTTAATGCTTGGGTAATCCTAGGAGACTAATGAAGTTAGCAAGTGGGGATGAATTTACAAATTGGGGTCGGGGGGTTTATTACAGGTCTTAGGCTGCCAAATGCAGTGGGTGGGCTTTGCTTTCGGTTTCGTAGAGACGCGAGAGAGCTTTCTCGGTGTCGCGGTTTGAAAATGAGGCTTTTTAGGGACCCATTTACAATTGATTACATGCACGCTCTTGGGTCTTGGTGTGTTCTTGAGCGTTGAGAACGAGTGAATACGGGCAGTATGCGTAGCTGCGTTATGCTGTTTAGGTTGTGGCCTCGGCGTAGCTACTTGTGCCCTCAAGCAAGCCTTAGGCACCCAAATTTGTCTTGATTGTGGGCTAGCCTTCATCGACTTCTTGGGCACCCAAATAGATTTCACATTAGCATGAGAATTTCTGCAAGACTTCTTATTAGCGTGGTGTTGTTGGTTACTAATAAGAGGCTTTGCCCGTGTAGTTGACGGTGGTGCAACCGGTTGTTCGCCTTTCCGCACCCACACCTGGTTTATTTTCTGAGACATTCTGTTGCGCAGGTACTTTTGATCTCGGACATAGGTAGTACTCTGCTTCTTCTGCCTTTGATCCACCTTTGGTTGCTGCCTTCTTCTGGCCTATGGAAAAGAAGGGAGTTCCGTTGCATCCCTGACTCCTTTTTTGCAAATATCATTCCTCTGCAGCACAGGGTTTTGAACAAGAACAGCATGGTCATCTTCATGTGTACCCCTGGAAGGACCAGGAGTCTGTGCCTTTCCTAGTTCCTTGAGTGCTCCATTGTCTAATTCTACTGTAACTCGACTATGATTGACCCAAACCTGGAGAAGTCCACTTCTTAGGTTTAGATTGACCGCTTGGTCATAGATCCAATCTTGACCCAAGACGAGAGGCTCCGTGAGATCCTCATCCTGACACACCAGTACTTTAACTGTCACTGCCTCATCGTGAATGTAGAGAGGAAGTTCCACCTCGCCCATGCAAGGGGTTTCCACGCCTCCCAATCCTATGAGATATGCTTCCACAGGATTGACAGTTAACTGCAACTCTTGACAGTAAGACACTCTAACAGCACTAGTGGCTGCACCTGAGTCAATCAAGGCTCTTACGGTTCTTGCACTCTTTCCTCGTCCCATATCTATGGTTATGAAAGGACGTCTATCGATTATTCTATGCGAGCTTGTTCCTGCAACTTCACACATGGCCATGGGACATCCTTGATCTGCATAGTCATTTGCTCTAGTCTGATCTCGGCCTTGCCTTCGTAACTTCATCCTTCTGATGCGTTCTAAAGCTTCTGCTTGAGCCTCTTCTCGAATGCGCTTTTCTTCCTCTTTGCGTTTCTTAGCAGTATTGAGTCGGCTGAGCATTTCCTCCGTGAGGGGTTCCTGATACAACTTGACTCTACAACCGCTAATATAGTTAGGGAGAACATCACCCTCTAATGTGGCTAATTGTACTGCTCCACTCGTGGAGATCCTATTGATGATCATTGGTCCGTAGCCTCTCTTTTCTAGCTTCCTTGCGTGTTGTTTCAGTGTATAGACTAAAACTAGATCTCCTGCTTTCAAACCCTTATCCTTTACGTGGGCATCAAAGTATGCCTTCTGTCTCTTCTTGGCTGCATATATTCCTGCAGCGGCTCTCAGTCGTGTTTCTCCTAATCGTTCAAGGTCAAAAATCCTAGAGGAGAGTTCATGGCCTGTCCATTCGTGCTCTTGTGCTACTTTCAACGTAGGAATCAGGAAATCCAAGGGTAGCACAACGTTTTGACCGAATACCATCTGAAAGGGGGTGGCTTGGAGTACCGTTTTGTAGGCAACTCGGTATGCCCAAACAGCATGGTGTAGTTTTTTGTCCCAATCAGAGCGTTTAGTGTTCACTAATTTCGTCAGTACATTGCATAAGATCTTATTAGTGCTCTCAGCTTGTCCATTAGCTTGAGGGTGATAAGGGGCAGACTTCTTGTGTATTACCAAGAATTCTTGGAGTAGATTTTCAATCACTTCATTCAAGAAATGAGTGCCTCTATCACTTACAAGCTCTATAGGTAGCCCGTATCTTGTGAATACATTCTCAAACAAGAATTTGGCAGTTGTTTGAGCATCGTTCTTTGTCGTAGCCTTTACCTCTACCCACTTGGTGAGATAATCTGTCGCAACAATGATGTATTCTGCATGAGAACCCTTAGCTGGGGGATTAATAGGACCTACGAAGTCTATTCCCCACTTAGAGAATGCACGTCCACCCATCATAGGTTTCAGTGGCATCTCATCTTTGCGTATAGGATACTGAGTCCTCTGACATACATCACACCATTTCACATAGGTATGTGCATCCATGTGAAGGGTCGGCCACCAGAAGCCCGCAAATAGAATTGCCTTGATCACCCGATCCGGTCCAAAATGTCCTCCTGCTACACCTTGGTGAGCAGTTTCTAAGATCTTAAGATACTCACTTTCATGGACACACAATCTCAGGTAACCATCTTTACCGCGCTTATATAGATTATTACCGATGAGTGAGCAATCCTGGGCTTCTTGTTCTAAACTCCTTTTCCTAGCCAGAGTCATGTCTGGAGGGAATGTGTTTGTCCTCAGGAAGGATACGAGAGGTTCGCTCCAATCTGGTACAATGGATACTTGATAAAGAGTGGCGTGTTCCACAGGTGGCTTAGTGCAACAGATTGGGCATTCCTTACACAACTTTTGGACATCAGCTTCCATAGTTGGCCAATGTACTCCGAGTCTCTTGAGGGTCTGTAAAGTTCGCTGCTTTGAGTAGTGTTGCTCTAACGCACCTACATGTGCTAATTGCAACCATTTAGCGTATTCATCCTCTTCTACGCAACAAGCCAAGATCCCTTGATCTGTGTGCTTGTACATGCTTCCTGCCATGATGTGGTACTTTTGGGCTTTTACAACTTCTCTATTCCGAGTGTTCATCACTGGATGATTAGGCTCGTATGTCAATACTGGTACCAATGGCTTAGCCCACTGCGGTACAACTTCCAAATTAAACAAGTAAGCATCAGGAAGGTCATCTGACACTCCTTGTGGGGCTTCTCCCGATGTGAGCCTAGAGAGATGATCAGCTCTCAAATGAGTCCTACCTTTCCTTACCACAACTTCAAAATCATATTCCATTAGCAAGAGAAACCATCTCACTAATCTTCCTGTATTGCATGGCTTGTTTACGAGATATAACAATGCCTGATGATCAGTAAAAAATTTAAACTTATTTGCAAGCAAATAGTGTCTAAATTTCTTAACTGCATATACCATGCCTAATCCTTCTCGCTCTGTAGTGGTGTAATTCCGTTCAGCCGCATTCAATTGTCTACTGGCATAGGCAATTGGAAGATCCATATTACCTTCACTAGTAGGTTGTGCAAGCACACATCCAATGGCATAATTGGATGCATCCACATGAACATGGAATGGCTTATTCCAATCTGGTGTGGTCAAGATTGGTGCTGAACATAATCTTCGTTTAAGCTCTTGGAAGGAATTCTCACATTCATCCGTCCACTCAAAGTTTGTCAGAAGTCCGTACATGGGCTTTGCAATGACAGCATACATGTGTATAAATCGTCGATAATAACCACAATGCCCCATGAAAGCTTGTACTTCCTTGACACTCTTTGGCCTAGGTAGCTCTGCTATGGCTCGCACCTTTTCTTCGTCAGTAGATATGCCATTCTTTGACACTATGTGTCCTAGAATCTTGCCTTGCCTGACCATAAAAACGCACTTTTCTGGGTTCAGGCAGACTTGATATTCTCTACATTTGTCAAAGGTTTGTCTGAGTTCAGGAATATGGTTTTGTCTAACATTGGAATGAGCACAAAGATCATCAACATAGACTTCTAAACTCTTCCTCAGGAACTCCTTAAACACATGGCACATCAGCCTCTGGAAGGTAGCTGGTGCATTGGTAAGCCCAAATGGCATTACTCTAAAAGCAAAAATGCCCCACTCTGTGGCAAAAGCAGTCTTATGCTGGTCTTCTGGAGCTATGGCTACTTGGTTGTAGCCCGAAAACCCATCAAGGAAGCTGTACACTTCCTTGCCTGCCACTCGTTCTAAGAGATGTTCTGTTATGGGAAGCGGATAGTTATCTCGAATTGTGGCTGCATTAACCTTTTTCAAGTTAATGCACACACGCAGTTTGCCATTCTTCTTGGGCACCACTACGATGGGGGATACCCATTCAGTGTGCTCAATTTCATAGATAAATCCAGCTTCAACCAGTCTATCTATCTCTTCTTTGATCTTAGCAGCGTAATTATCGTTATATGTATAAGGCTTTTGCTTAGAGGGTTTAGCATCTGAGGTCATGGGAATAGTGTGTGAGCATATATCGGGGTCAACGCTTTTCAAATCCTTGTAACTCCAAGCGAATACATCTCTATATTCTCTTAGCAAGGCAATCAATTCGTGCTCTTCTTCTTCTGTTAGGTCATGGCCTATGTACGTGCATCTCTCCTCTCCTTCTTCTAGGGCCACTACTATTTTCTTGGTGGTTTCTTTTTTATCATAGGCCTCTCCTGATTGTGCCTCTCGTTTAGGCATTCTAATCATGACTCTCCTGTCATCTAACTCATACTTCTTAAAATTTTCTGGGACCTCAAACAAAGATTCTTCCTCTTCTGGTGAGACTTCTCTCTTCTTTCGTTTCTTTCCTTCTTCCTTTGGGCTCACATGTGTTGCTAATCTTACATCGTTCGTAAGCTCTCCATGCCTTTGGGGTTGAAATTCTACTTCATGGAGGTATTCTTCGTCTGATGCAAATGGTGGGTCCATAATGATTGACTCTAGATCGGAGTCACTTGCATCCTCAAATGCATCAGGGCTAGGTTCGCATTCTTCTAGAACTGCCTCTCCCATGATTGGCTCTATGGAGAAGATTGAAATGTCGTAGCCATCCTCATCACAGTGAGGTGTCCATTGTTCTTCATTGATGGCTACGTCCATTGTTGCTAAGATTTCTGCCCAACCGTGAGGTTCAAATTCTTCGTCTGGAAAAACTACAGGTGCATAGGCTGGGTCTTGGATTGATCTATGGGTCTCTTTCACACCTACCTCTCTGGCTTTCTCTCTCTTCTCTTCCTCTACTGCTACCTTGTACATCCATAAGTGAGTATCTTCATGCATCCATGAGGATCCAGACCCTATGGAATGCACCGATTCTGTATCATCTTTGGCTCTATGGATGGGATTCCACTGGATAGGAGGTACATCCCTATGAGAGTAATCTTTGAGATTGACTTTGGTCGTAACACCTAAGTGCTGCAGGTACAAAGAATTGGTTCCCCAATCCTGTACCACTTGCAACTGTCGCATAAATGGTCTTCCCAAAATCATCTCATAGGCATGATTTTTGCTGAAGTCACATATAGCAAAACTATGCTCAAACTCGACACCACAAGTGGTGAGAGTTATTCCTTCGAGCAATCCTAGGGGTCTCTCAATATGACCATCGGCCATCTGCAATTTCATTCTCGTTGGCCTGAGTGCTGGCTTGCCCCAACGCTTCCAAAGGGAAGCAGTGGCAATTGCAACTCCTGCACCTGAGTCTAAAATTGCCTTGGTGGTGTACTCTTGGTAGGTGATGGGAAGATAGGTGTTCCCTTCTTCGCCTTCACACATATCTCCTATCTTATCCAAGGGAATTTCTGGCACTGTCCTATGGGATCCTACCCTGGAACGTGGTTTTGCAACTTCAGTTACTTGACTAGCTACATATTTCCGTGCTTTTGGTCTATCCTTAGGCAGTTCTTCCAAAGTGATATCGCTCTGCACCTTGGTGTTCTTTACTATCTCCGTGTTCCTAGGTATGACTGAGTCGTCGTTCCTTACCATGACTGTGGGTGCTCTCATACATGTGGACTTTGCTTCCCATGGGCCTGTGAAGTGGGGTAGCTCTTGTATGGAATTAGACTCAAAGTCCAATCTCTCATGAGACTGAGTACTCTCATGTTCCCCGTAAATAGATGGGATGTCTTGTGGGAACTGGTCGTGTGCATCATCCACAAGTTCAAAGGGAGGGGCGACTTCACTTTCGTTATCCCATTTGTCTTCTTGAATCTCTCGTAGGAAATCTGGTGCAAACCGATTCATAGAAGAAGAAGTGTCTGGCTCCGTAGAATTGGGTACATAAGCAACCTGGGAAGGAGGGCTTATTCTATCGTTGGCTCTCTCCTCGTTCCCATAGATGGCTGGAGCACAAGCTTCTTGGGGAGGATTACTTATTCTATTACTTTTCCTAACAGGCTCATACGCTCTCTGAGAAGGAATGTAGGTCACCTGTGGAGGTACGTAAGCTTTCGAGGGAGGCTCATGTGACTTTTGGGGGGGAAGATAAGCTTCTTGAGGAGGCACATGGGCTTCCTGAAGAGGCTGGCTTATCCGTTCTCTTGCCCTTTCCTTTCTTTGAGGGGCAGGTTCCTTCTCTGATTGTGCAATTAGCTTCTCTATTCGTTCTAGCAGTCCATTAAAGTGTAACTGCGTCTTAGCTGAGCTAGAGATATTAAAGAGGCGGCTGGCTTCGAACATGGCTTGAGCCAATTCCACCATCTTAGCACAAATTTTAGTTCATTCAAGCTCTAGCTCGGCTCTAGGGTAGCACTTTTCGTGATCGGTTATGGTTGGCCCTTCTTGGATTCTGGCCTGATATGCTTTAAGCATCATATTAAAGTCTTCGGGAGTGGGATCTGCTAGGACTGATCCTACTCTAGGGGGTGGTGGGATTTGATGAGGCGGTGGGGAAAGTGGTGGGTTGGATGGAGATGGGAGTGGTGGGGGCGGGGTAATGTGGGAGGGAGTTTGAGCTGTGAGTTCAGTTATCCTCGCTTTGGTTTCTCTTATGCTTTCCTCCAGTTCACTCATCTTTTTAGCCCATTGTCTTTTCATTCTTTCTCGACTATCTTTCCACGCTCTAGTCCTTTTCTTTGTCACACTCTCGGTTTCACTAACCTCTGGGCCCTTTTCCTAGCTTGCCTCTTGGTTTTGCTGCAATGCCTGAGCTCTAGTGACTACCTGCACTGGTACAGTGGAAGTGACACTTCCGGAGGAATCTACAACCAAACCAATCACATTGATAGGAGTGATTTTTGGCATATTATTGGGGTTCTTTGGGCAATCTCGTAAAAGATGCTCTTTTCCACAATCTTGGCAAAAGCCTTGGATCGTCACGGACTGATTTTGTGTAGGTGGAGGTAAGGGACAATCACGAATGAAGTGATCTCCCTGACATCGGTAGCATGGTCCTCTAGGAAATGGTGGTCGTACCTGCCTAGGTTGAGGCCTAGGGTTGGGGTTTGCATACATGACATTTGTGTAGTCTGACTCCCAACTAGGTTCACTCGGTTCTTCACTATAGTAGGACTCACCATGTTCTGGAGACTGCATGTAGTAGGCCTGGGGACTATCGACATGTGTAGAATCAAAGCTATGGTCACTCGGGTCACTTTCTGAGATCAATGGGGTTACTGGTACTATGGCCCTATTCAGGTTTTCTTCTGCAACAGCATACTTTACTGGAATCACGTTAGCGGGGTTTGGAGGCTGTTGAGCTAACACCGGTTGGGGTCTCTGTTGGGCCTGATATTGTGGTTGGTAGGTTTGTTGGGGTCTAGCATATTGTGGTGGTGGAGGGTACTGGTTCTGGTATCTGCCTTGTTGGTAGGGCTGAGGGTAGGGTTGCCTAACTGCCTGCTTGTTGTATGGGCAATCTTGCGCAGTATGGTTTGTGTACTTCCGTTCTATGGTGCAGTACTGGCTACTAGGGTTAACTTGGGGTTGAGCCATAACGGAACAGACGTTCGCCATATGGTCACCACCGCATGTATAGCACCTTTTCACAGGGGCAAACCTTGGGATTTGTTTGCTAGTTACACCTAATTTCTGAGCTACCTTCTCAGCGAGTTCCTCAATTGATGTAGATTGCGTGGAAGAGTGGCTAGATGCACTATCTGAATCTTTGTAGATTTTGGAAAGCTCTAGCTCTTCCCCTAGGTTATCTTCAATGTCAATGCACATGCATACACATTCTTCTATGGTCCTAGGGTCCTTCAGATACACATAGGATCTCAATTTCGTACTCAACAATCCATCAAGGAATAAGGCTACTTGTTTAGCGGATGTGGGTAGCTCCGAAATAGGGCACCTTTCAAGATATTGTCTAAATCTCCTTCCGGCCAATCTGACAGTCTCTTGGGGGGTCTGTTTGAAGCTGTGAATCAATGAGGATGTATTGTGTCTTATGCCGCTCTTAGAGAACTCTACAATGAATGCCTCTAGGAGTTGGTCTATGCTCCTGAACTGGCGCTCATCCAATGGCTGAAACCATGTAAGTGCCGTATTCCTAAGGGTTAGACCGAAGGCATTGTACTGCGTGAACAGATCCTCCACTTGTTCCGCTCTCAAGACTTGCTTGAACTCCGCCACATGATCATAGGGATCTCCTGTGCCGTCAAAGTAATTCTTCATGGACTTAACTAGCTGGGTAGGTCTCAAGGTTCTTGCGTGCTCTCTAGGCCTCGGCAGAGGGAATCCATCTACATTTCTTTGGTTCCTGTGGGCTCTAAGCATCTCAGGTTCTACCCTATTCGTCTCCGTCCTCGTTCTTTCTCTGCCTACTGGGTTGGCAAAACTTACTTCTGGTCTATCTCTGCTTCTGTCGCGTTGCGTACCATGAGCTTGGGAAGTTCCAGCCCCAGGATGACCATAGGATACATTTGGTCTTGGTTGGGGAAAAATAAATTCACCCTTCCAAGTGTAAGCATGCTTATCATTTTCTGTCACCACAAAGATCCTCTCAGAGGTGTGATCTAAGTAGGTCACTCTGCCTGGGCTATCAGGATCCTTAAACTCATAGATCATGATTGTTCCTATATCCGTTGGGTGATCCGGTTTATACCTCCAAAAGGCTTCGTCAGTTTCTCGGTTGAGAAGCAAATCTATGCACTTGTTATCTTGGGGAACCCACTCAGGTGTGATAATCCTAGTGAGAACAGATTTGCCTCGGGGTGTTCTAGGTTCTACTCCCATATTTCCTTGTTCCAAGTCGCCTAAGTCCGCTTCTGAGATTACATTTCCAAATTCATCTGTCCTATCTGGATGACTGGTGACTACGTATATGGTTCCTTCCTTGTCCAGGTATGCACCGTTTTCAAACTTGACAGCTGGGTGCTCTAGTCCTATGGATTGGTCAGGGTTTTTAATCTGGACCACGGATCTTCCTAGGCCATCCTCATAGATGCTAGCACCTAATCGGTTGGTCCTAAGGTACTCTAGCTGCGTTTTGTAAGGGCCTTCTACCCTGTACAGGTAAGGCACACCTGAACTTCCCGTAGGTCTGTCCATGCCTTGAGACATCCCTGATTCACTGGTATCCGAGCTAGGGTAATGAGAGTGGTGACTCAACTGCTGGGCCCAAGACCTTGCAGTATGATTGACACTAGCCTCTGAAGACCTAAGGCTTTGTCTCTCTCTTGCTAGGTGTCGTCCTGATCTAAGGTTCATATGCCTAACTGATTAACCCAATTTTTTGCCCAGAGTACAACCTCGTTGCCGATCAATTGGTATCAGTCACTTGATTCTTTTTAGTTATTTCTCGTGTTTAAGGTCTTGTCTGATATTTCGTCGTCAGGAATACTTGAATGTTCTGCGCACTTTCAGGTTGATCGTTCCCGGTTAGGTTCTTTACCTTAAGGTTATCGACAGTACAGAGATTATGTTTTTATCTTGAACTTGAGTTTCTAGGTAGTCTTCAACTTGATAATTGCCTACCGTCGCCCTGGCTTACTCCTACCTCTAATCGTTCTTAGCTTAAGCTAGGGATTGACAAGGGGAGTTGAGAATTTCCAACCTTTTTGTTTCCTGCTTGGTTGCCTTTGAATGCCCAGGAAGTGTGTTCCCAAGCTTGCACTTACACTAGCTCAAAACACCTTGCGATGCTCTCAATAGATCTGTAAGAGTTCCAAAGTTAGCTCAAGACTTAAACTCCAAAGACAGAACCAATGATTTTCATTCAGGTAGCACAACACCAATTTTCACTATGAATTTTTTTGGAAAATAATTCTAGAGATCCCTGACTTTGATCCCCCTTGATATGGTCAACTTCAAAATACACTATCTGAAAATCAACGCATTATCTTTATAAAAAACAGTTGAGGGCGTGTAGTATATGCCATGAGCTTTCCGACAAGCCCAAGAGCTCAAAAAATGGATTTCGTATGGAAAAGTTATGACTGTTCAGGGTTTAGGGGGTTAAAACAGGATTCAAACTGGCTGACAGATCCTAAGATTTTCTCCCAAGACACAAGTGTAGGAACCTCAAAAATGCTAATGGATTGACTATTGTGCCCCAAAAATTGCCCCAAATTTTGAAATAAAAAACCCTAATTTTTTTGGCCGAAAAGCCTGTCAATCGCGATCGACGGGTCTGTCAATCGCGATTGACAGAGGTGTCCGTCGGGGCTGTCAGTCGCGATTGACAGTGTCAATCGCGATCGATAGAGTCGATCGTGGCTGTCAATCGCGATCGACAGTATCAATCGCGATCGACACGTTTTCCGGATTTTTCGCCGAGATTTCAGTCAATCGGGGGCCTATCAGTCGCGATGGACACGTGGCTACGCGCAAAAGTCAATCAATCGTGGAATTTCAGTCAATCGCGATCGACAGAGGTGTCCGTCGTGGCTGTCGATCGCGATGGACGGTATCAATCGCGATTGACAGGGTCCTACGTGGCAGTCAGTCGATCGTGGAGGTCTGTCGATCGCGATTGACAGGGTCTGTCGGTCGCGATTGACAGAGGCTGTCGGTCGCGATTGACAGAAAACCTCGGAATTTTTCTACTGTTTTTAGTGTTTTAGGATGTGCTCCTTGTGCTTGTTCTAGTGGTGCACTTACTTTTGTGAAAAGCCAAAAATTTCTGTCAGTCGCGATCGACAGAGGCCTGGGACCGCGAGACAGTTTCTTCGAATTTCGTACCTGCGCGCAGCGCGCTGGGGATGATGATGATGGCAGTACCTGCAAGAATCACAACAACATGCAAAAACAGTGCAAGCAATATCGCTCTCTCGCTCTCTCTCACAAGTGGAATGGAGGAAATGAGGTGGAGATGGTGATATGATCAAAACTGAAAATTTTCGCGATGATGGAGATGGAGGTGGGAGACGGTGATGATGATGATGGTGATGAAAATGGTGAAGAAAGTAAAAGAAAATCGATGAGAGTGAAGAAAATACCTACAACTCCAACGCGTCAACTCTACGTCTTACCATCACACGCTCGTCCTCAAAGCTCGATCCCCGGCAACGGCGCCAAAATTTGGTGTAGCTCAGTGATGAGTAGCAACTCCTTTAATGTCAATCCGGGAAGACGTGAGGATGGTATGAAGACCTCGAGCAAGTGGCGGCACAAGTGCGTGAGTGAGAAGCACACAAGCATGCACACACATACACACACACGTGCACGCACGGCAAGACAAAGAGAGAGAATCAATGGAGTTCTTTAGATTACTTTCAATGGCTCTTACAAGTTCGTTTCAATTACAATCTAACCTCAAAAATGAGCTCTCTAGCTCTTTTTATAGTTTTTGGCTAAGTTTTGGCCCTGTCCAGACCTAGTGTCCGGCCTAGTTAAAAATTAGGTTCCAGGGCCTATTTGAAGGCTCAAACGATATCTAAAAAATACGAAATTTGGCGGGTAGATACTTCTAATGCTCCTCAAGCTCAAGGACTCCTTGGCTTGCACAAAATGGAGCTACAAAAAGATGAAATGATATTTACAATGGTGCTTAGTGATGATAATCACTTTTAATGGGTGTAGAGGTTTTGAAAGATTAAGGTTGCCTTAGTGCTAAATCTGCGTGAATGTTCATCAGTGCTTCTTTCTGAAGAAAATTGTTGGCCTACTTGCCGGATCGTCGTTGACTGCCTTGTTTGCTTGTGCTATCTCTTTTCTCGGACTCTCTTCTTGTGCTTCCTTGTCTTGTCAGTCCTTCAGCTCCGGCTCCAACACTTGGTCCCGAATCTACCTTTGCTCATGCCAATCAATAGGAACCTTATTTTTTTATCTTGTTAATACCAAAACTTCAACATCCTTTATCATGAAACATTGTCTACAGTCACAATTCCACTAATCCTCATGATCCTTTTTTGAGGTTCCCGATGTACTTGCACTTGGATCATTGTGAAATTCTTGATCTGATAAATCAATTACAATAACATTCATGTGAGCAGCTTATTGAGCCTGTTGCTTCTACTTTTGCTGATTATTTTGATTATACCAAATAACTAGTATACCTCCTTCCTCTCTATGCTTAACCGATGAAGGACACTTAGGACCAATGTAATGATCTGGTGCAAAGAAATACCCACATGGTATCACTCTAGCCGGTAGTCCTTGTTGATTTCCTTGTTCTTGACCTTGTTGATTCCCTTATGGTTCCCCTGATCTCTCAATGCAGGGATCCCTTGTTGTTGCCTCTGAAAACCACCATGTCCTTGAATCAAAGTGGCCTGATTTGTTGCAACATCATTATTACCTCTATTATCTTGTTTTGAATTTTGCCCTCTATGCTTCAGGTTCAACTACCATTGACTTGTAGTATGGCCATCTTTCTCACATATTTTGCAATACCTTTTTTCCTTAGGGGCAATTATTAAGTATCCATGCTTCTTTAATCGATTGATTAGAGCTTCCTCTTTACTCTGCTTCCCTTTTTGTTTGTGATGCCTTTGTACCACAACCTCTTCATCCTCACTCTCTGATTTTGAATTAGTCGTACCTTTCTCTAATTCCCATTCTGAATTCAATTCTCCATCACAACTGGAACTGTTATACTTATTCTTTGTTGTGCCAAATCTTATTTCTACTCTAGCAAGTGCTAACACTAATACATCAAATCCATTAGCTATGTCAACACTAGCTGCTGCATGCCTAATGCTGCTCCTTAATCCTTTATGAAATAACCCACCAACATCTCATCGGTAGGTCTCTCATTGCATTGTAAACTTTCCATTAAAATTCTAAATTTCTGAGCATAGTCTTCCACTAACATGTTCTTTTGTCTAATTGCTCTCAAATTCCTCAAAACATCCAAGGGAGACTTTCCTCTTCTAAATTTTTGTAAAAATTCTAATCTTAGTGCATCATAGGTAGCAAAATGAGCAATACCATATTGGTTGAACCAACTCATGGCTCTTCCTTCCAATGTGGCTGCAAATTGTTGTAATTTAACTCCATCACCATATATTGCTAGATATCCATTTGCTATCCACTTTTCTTAAAATTGAGGAATGTGGAAGTCTACCTCTTCCTTTGATCCTCCTCTAAAGTCTACTGCTTTTACTTTAGGATTAGGAGGTGGTTGTGCCATGGGCACTGGCTAAGGTGCATGCCTAGTTCTTTGGCTGATCGTCCCTCCAAGTGGGTCGAATTGGAGTTGTCTTCTAACACCTATAGTTGCTTCTGTCAAGATCAATGCTCCTAGTATTCTACCCACCATCCTTGCTTATGGTGCACCTGTTCCTCCTTCCTCCTCTTCACCTTCAAAATTAGAATCTTCTTGTGCTTTGTACTAGTCATATGGTTTAGAAAATGAATCCATGTTACCTGCTTGTGATTGCTTGTGTAGTACACTTTACTAACTCTTTACCTTCTTTTTGACATGCATTTCTTGCTTCTTGAGCAAACATAGTAGGATCACCAAATGTGTTGGGGTTCAACAAAACATAACTACTTACTCACACTACAAACTTTCAAGAAATTAATTTTAGCACTGATCTTTACTCACACAACAGAAATATTCACATACAAAATTTAGATTCACCACTTTCATGCTATGCAATCATCATATTTAACTGAAATTCACTTAGATAGACATAGGATCACACTTGCGCTGAACATGAAAGACATAAATACTTCATAAAGTTCATCAAATAATAGAAACTACAATTTGGAATGTTATTAGTTCTCTGCAATGACAAATTTTAAAAAGCATTGATCAATAGATCAACCTATGTGATACAAATTCAGAGTATCTCTTCTTCTTCTTCTCTGACAAAAACTTCTTCTTCAACCAAAAACTTCTTCTCCTTTCAAATAACATATTCCCATGAACCAAATACAACTACCAAAATAATACGGCATCAACACATAACCAAATTGTAACTGCTTATTAAAACTCCAAGTCACCAAATTTCTGGTACAACAAAATTCCGACTAACTATTCCCATGAACCAAATACAACTACCAAAATAATACGGCATCAACACATAACCAAATTGTAACTGCTTATTAAAACTCCAAGTCACCAAAATTCTGGTACAACAAAATTCCAACTAACTAACATCCGATTCAACAAATACTTAAGAATCTAACTAACTATTTATCTTCATAATTCTCTCCCCTCAACACTCCTTAACCTTCAAAATGTAGTAATTTATGTTAGTACTTGGTGCTTTCCTAAGATTATTTAGCTCATTCTTTAGCTAAATCTTCCTTGCCTTGGTTGATGAGGATTACAATCTCTCAAAGGTCTCCCAAATCTTCTTGGATATATCCAAGTCTTGTATATGCCCTATCATGCTATTGCTTACGTGTTGGGATAGAATGAATATGACTCTCCTATCCCTTTCTATCTATTCATTAAGTGCTTTGACTTGCCTTTGAAGTGGTGGATCATGTACATGAGGCATTGGCTTCGTGCCGCTCACTAATCCCCACAATCCTTTGCCCATAAGGTAGTTGCTAACTCTAAATTTCCATGGTTGATAATTGCCTTTCTCTAACTTCTCTATTTATGCATTATAATCTAGTCATATTGAGTTCTAAGATGCTTTTCTATCTTCTCCTCAAGTGTTTGTATGCTTTAGAATGTTTGGATATTACCTTTTGATAGCTTCGCCCTTGCTAACCTTCGACTAGTTGAGATCTTGATCAATGTATCCCCATTTTGATGTCTTCTTGCTTTGATAAGTCCTCCTTCTACTTCCACAAGTTGTCTTGATCCCTTCAAGCCTTCAATATGATGCCCACTGATGTCTCCAAGCATCCAAAATTTTTGGGAGTGATGGTTGGATGCACTCAAGAGATTGAGTTGGTGCTGCTATACCTGCTTCACACCAGCCCTCCTTTGATTCTAGATATGCTTAGTAGACTCCTTGAGCTTCCAAATGATATCAAAATATGCTATATGTACTTTGGAAATGATTTGACTAATGATTAGATCAAAACAGATGAGTTTGCACTTCACTAGTCTTGAAAACTTTCTAATTTTGTCTTGATACCTGCTCAGTCTTTTACTCAGTGTGACCAGCACACTAACAATTGATCTAATTCCTTCTGGACATATTAAATTAGCTTAACAAGCTACCATTTGCAAGTGGAATGAGAAGAAATGATAAACTACTCACTGAGAAATCAATTTAGCAAAATTATATGTACCCCCGACTTTTTAGGAACTCTGCAGACACAGACTAGTGTGCACTTCGATTGAGATTTCTCCGAGATGGCTGATCCAATTGACTTGAAACTTTGTAGGTGTATAGTAGACTTGGAGCTGGTTCCAATGTGCTTTGAATCACTTGATTTGGCTCAGTAGATCCTGAGATATGCTCCTTTGAAGTTGACTGACTTGGAGTAGAATACTCAGAGACAACAGAGATAGTGAATGTGTATACTTCTATTGATTAATGTGTTTGTACAATCTCAGTAGCATGACAA
The DNA here is from genome assembly GCA_020310875.1 of Ceratopteris richardii. Lineage (NCBI taxonomy): Eukaryota > Viridiplantae > Streptophyta > Polypodiopsida > Polypodiales > Pteridaceae > Ceratopteris > Ceratopteris richardii. Next base: position 104,775,873 of record CM035410.1, read on the forward strand.
GCATAGCTAAATGAGGTATTGTGGTGTAGGCTATGGAGTAGCACTAACACACACAAAGTTACAACAGTAGAATGCCTCGGGGAGTGAGCTGAAGTGACAGAACTATACGCGAGTTTTTTCTCTCCATTTTTATATGAGTTGAGTGATCATTTGAATTTGAAATTCAAATCTAAGCTCCCTAGAATCTCTCTTCTAAAATTATGGAGATATTCTCTCCATTTACATCATTCAATTTCCATGACTAATCAAGTAGGTAACTGATTTCAAGTAGATGCCAAGTCACTAAGACTTTTACAATGAAAGTAAAAGTAATAAATCATAGGTATGGGTTCCTATGTCATTTCCTTCAAGTGAAGCCTTGATGAACTTTGTCCAAGCTAATCTTCCAATGTTCCAAGCCAATGTGTGAAGGCTTGAAATGCACCAACAGCTCCCCCTCAAGCCAAGCACTTTGGCTTAAGTCTTCATCTTTAGTCTTCAATCACATCCTGCAATCCAATCATGGATTTGAATCTGCATAGCTTGTTTCCATCCAATGCTTTAGTGAGTAAATCTGCACATTGCATATTAGTAGACACATATGTCAATTGAATGTCTTTACTAAGCAGCTTCTCTCTCACATAGTGGTAATGAACCTCTATGTGTTTGGTTCTAGCATGATATATTGGATTAGCTGCAAGGTGAAGAGAGCTAGTGTTATCTCCAAAAATGATTGGTGGCCTTGTATATATGCCTAACTCTGTATATAAGAGCTTCAACCAGATAGCTTCTTGAGTGGCATTGGCAAGCCCTCTATACTCTGCTTCAGTGGATGACAATGCCACTGTAGGTTGTTTCTTGGCTGACCAAGAAATAGGCTTATCTCCTGCAAAACAAATGTAACCTGATGTGCTCCTCCTATCATCCTTGCATCCTGCCCAATCTGCATCTTAGTATACTTTAATATCAATATCTGATGTATAAGGAAAGTACAAACCATGGTTCTGAGTTCCCTTCAAATACTTCAAGATCTTCTTTGCTGCCTCTAGGTGAGGTACCCTTGGTTTGTGCATGAATTGGCTTAGCACACTAACTCCATATGCTATGTCAGTTCTTGTCAAGGTAGCATAATTCAAACTACCAACCATACTTTGATATCCTGTGATGTCTTGTATCTCTTCCCCTTCATGAGCACTAAGCTTTAGGTTGACCTCCATTGGAGTAGTTGAGATTTTAGCATCCTGCAAACCAAACTTCTTGACCATATCCTGTACATACTTCTTTTGAGTGATATATATACCTGAGTTGGTGTAGACTAACTCAAGACCTAAGAAGTATTTCAATAATCCAAGATCATTGATCTTGAACTCCTTCATCATCTGTCCTTTGATGTGTCTAATACCATTGACATCATTGCCTGTAATGATGATGTCATCAACATAAACACACAAGTAGATTACCTCTGTATTACTCCTCTTTATGAATAGAGAAGTATCAGCTTTACTCATCACAAATCCTTGGTCTTGGAGGTAGGTTGTCAACCTGTAATTCCATGCTCTAGGTGCCTGCTTCAAACCATATAGAGCCTTCTTCAATTTACAAACATAATTTACCTTCTTGGGGTCTTCATAGCCAGGTGGTTGTGACATGTAGACTTCTTCAGATATCCATCCATTCAAGAAAGCATTCTTGACATCTAATTGGTACATGTTCCAATTCTTGGATGCAGCTACACTCACCAATATTCTGATAGTTGGCATCTTAGCCACAGGAGAAAATGTCTCCTCATAATCAATGCCTTGGGTTTGTGCAAAACCCTTGGCTACCAACCTAGCTTTGTACCTGTTTATTGTTCCATCTGAATTCCTCTTTAGCTTGTAGATCCATCTGGATCCTATCACCTTCATGGAGTCCTTCTTGGGTACCAAGTCCCAAGTATCACTCTCTTTGAGAGCTTCCATTTCTTCATCCATAGCTTCTTTCCATTCTGGTTTGGTGATAGCTTCTTCATAGGTACCTGGTTCTTCATTCAACAAGTCTTTTGCAAGATATACAAAATGTTTAGTTACAAGTGATGTGTCATACCCAAATCTGATTGGTCTTTTGCTTTCTCTCTGAGATCTTCTAATTGCTTGAGTTGAGGATTCTGGTATATCCTCTAGCTTCTTCAACTTCATCTTTCCTTTGGACTTCCATGCCTTGAACTCCTCAAGGTTTATTGTATCATCATCATCTGAGCTTGATTCATCTTTCTGGATTGGTTCCTCCTTGGTGAGCTTTGGGAAATCTTCTTCCATATCATAGGGTAGACTAACCTTCCTGCATTCATTCTCATACCATGAGTCATTCTCATCAAAGATGACATCTCTGCTTACCTTGAAGCCTTTGTTTGTTGGGTTGTAGAATCTGTATCCCTTTTGGTTCAAATCATAACCAATGAAGATACATTTTTCAGCTTTAGGGTCTAGCTTTCCCCTTACCTGTGAGGGAATATGCACATATGCTACACAACCAAAGATTTTACAATGATCCAGAGATGGTCTCTTACCATGCCAAGCTTCATATGGTGTCATGCCATCAAGTGATTTGGATGGCAACCTGTTTATGAGATAGGTGGCAGTGGATACACTCTTTGCCCAAAGATAATTTGGCAATTTCTTTTCATTAAGCATAGACCTAGCTGTTTCTACTATGAGTCTATTCCTTCTTTCAGCTACCCCATTTTGTTCAGGTGAGTACCTTGTAGTAATCTCCCTTTTTATGCCTCTTTCCTGCAAGAAATCTTCAAACTCATTGGAGAAGTATTCTCCTCCACCATCTGACCTTAGCTTCTTCAAGCTTCTACCTGTTTGGTTTTCAACAAGTGCAAGATACCTCTTGAAACAATTAAACACTTCATCTTTATGCTTCATAAAGTATAAGATGGTCCATCTGCTATAATCATCAATGAAGGACACATAATACCTTGAACCTGAAATGGAAGGGTCCTTGCTAGGCCCCCAAACATCTGTGTGTACCAAGTCTAGGTAGTCTTCATGCATGAAACCTTTCCTTGAATAGGGCAATCTGTGAGACTTACCAAACTGACATGCTCCACACTTGTAAATCATGTGTTGCTTGGACACATTAGGTATCCCAAGCACACATTGATCCCTGCACATTTGCTTTAGAGTTCTTTCTCCTATGTGGCCTAACCTCTTGTGCCATATTTCTAACTCTGAAAGTGTTTGATCCTTGTAGTTGTATAAGGCAATATTTTTTGTATCTTCTAGTTCAAAAGTAAACAATCTACCTGATTTTTCTCCCTTGGCTATCCTTCTGAATCCATGTCTTGGGTCCTCCACATATGCTCCATGTTGTGTGAATCTGACCTGCAAACCTTTCTCCACAATCTGACCAACACTCATTAGATTTTTGGTGATGGTTGGTACATAGAGTACCCTGCTCAATAGGTTCTGGTTACCATCACATGTCTTTACATTTCCAATCTTTACAACAGAGTGTTTAGTATCATCACCTGTTTGTACCTGATGTTTTCCCTTGGGTTCTTCCAAATCAGAAAGTAGTGCCACATTGCCAGCTACATGGTTAGAACATCCTGAGTCAATATAAAATAAATGATCATCATTTGTACCTGCCTTGGAGGTCATATTCATGATCAATAGGGAGTCATCTTGCTCCTCTGTGTAATTGTTGTAATCCCTTCTATTTCTGAATCCACCTTGGTAGTTACCATTGTGGTTGTGGTTGTAATTGTTGTTGTATTGATTGTTGTATCCATTGTAGCTTTGATGTTGGTTGAATCTGCCTCTTCCTTGAGAGTATCCACCTCTTGAGTAGCCTCTTCCTCTCTGATTCTTGTAGTTATTGTAGCATTCATCTGTGGTATGATTGGACAATCCACAAATGTTGCATGGTGATGAGTTGTAGGGTCTCCCCCTACCTGACTTACCTCCTCTGCCTCTTCCTCTAGATGATCTACCTCTCCCTGCATAATTAGCTTGGGAGGTAGAGCCTTCTTCATCCTGTTTCTTCCCTTTACCTTTATCCTTAACTTTCTTATCAGTATAGAGAGCAGAGGGGTTGTTACCTTTTGATTGATCTCCTGCCTTTGTAAACTTTGCTTCATGTGTGAATAGTTGGCCCATGAGTGTTGTGAGATCTGGGGTATGCATGTCCATATAGAGGTCCATTGCAGTGGTGAAACTTTCCCACTTATCATCTGCCTTGAGTCCATTTGTTACTTGCCTGACTATTTGCTCTTCTTCAATCTCCTCTCCAATGCTTGCTAATTGGTCTGCCACATCTTTAATCTTTGTCACATACTCTGAGACTGATTGCTTGGGCTGCTTCCTGAGGGTTGTGAATTCAATCCATAGTTGATTCTTCCTAGCCCTTGTGTTGGAAGAAAAGTATGTTGACAAGGTTTCCCAAGTCTCTTGGGAAGTCTTACAGTTCCTTACATGAGGTAAAAGAAAGTCAGATATAGAGTTTAGAAGGTAAGACCTTGCCAAAGCATCTTTTGCACACCATTGGTTGAGCCTCTCATGTTCATCCTTTGTGGGTAGTCCTCTAGTTTTAAATGAGGGCAATTCCTCATCTCTTGATATGTATCCAAATAAGCTCCTTCCTTGTAGATAGGTCTTCATCCTCAGAGACCAAGCTTGGTAATTGTTCCTGTCCAATTTGTCAATGAATGAAGGAAAACCATCTCCCATGTTTACCTTATTTGCTCTGATACCACTGTTGGGAGTGATGGTTGGATGCACTCAAGAGATTGAGTTGGTGCTGCTATACCTGCTTCACACCAGCCCTCCTTTGATTCCATATATGCTTAGTAGACTCCTTGAGCTTCCAAATGATATCAAAATATGCTATATGTACTTTGGAAATGATTTGACTAATGATTAGATCAAAACAGATGAGTTTGCACTTCACTAGTCTTGAAAACTTTCTAATTTTGTCTTGATACTTGCTCAGTCTTTTACTCAGTGTGACCAGCACACTAACAATTGATCTAATTCCTTCTGGACATATTAAATTAGCTTAACAAGCTACCATTTTCAAGTGGAATGAGAAGAAATGATAAACTACTCACTGAGAAATCAATTTAGCAAAATTATATGTACCCCCGACTTTTTAGGAACTCTGCATACACAGACCAGTGTGCACTTCGATTGAGATTTCTCCGAGATGGCTGATCCAATTGACTTGAAACTTTGTAGGTGTATAGTAGACTTGGAGCTGGTTTCAATGTGCTTTGAATCACTTGATTTGGCTCAGTAGATCCTCAGATATGCTCCTTTGAAGTTGACTGACTTGGAGTAGAATACTCAGAGACAACAGAGATAGTGAATGTGTATACTTCTATTGATTAATGTGTTTGTACAATCTCATTAGCATGACAAGCATAGCTAAATGAGGTATTGTGGTGTAGGCTATGGAGTAGCACTAACACACACAAAGTTACAACAGTAGAATGCCTCGGGGAGTGAGCTGAAGTGACAGAACTATACGCGAGTTTTTTCTCTCCATTTTTATATGAGTTGAGTGATCATTTGAATTTGAAATTCAAATCTAAGCTCCCTAGAATCTCTCTTCTAAAATTATGGAGATATTCTCTCCATTTACATCATTCAATTTCCACGACTAATTAAGTAGGTAACTGATTTCAAGTAGATGCCAAGTCACTAAGACTTTTACAATGAAAGTAAAAGTAATAAATCATAGGTATGGGTTCCTATGTCATTTCCTTCAAGTGAAGCCTTGATGAACTTTGTCCAAGCTAATCTTCCAATGTTCCAAGCCAATGTGTGAAGGCTTGAAATGCACCAACAAAAATGACTCTAATACCACTAATGGGGGATGATTCTAATACCCCAATGCAACAATGGAAGATGCCTACCCTCCACTAGGCCCACAAGCAGTGATATATGCTCACTATTCTAAACTTTTCTATGCACCTATATCAACACTTAAAATGCAACTTTGCAAACTTAAATAGACTTTACGAGCTACCCAAAAAAGCTTTAAATCATCCCAAATGGATATTCTAGCTTGGAGAATCATCCTCTACAAAATTGGCTACCTATTTGCAACACTCTCTGCCTATGTGCAAAGATATACCTTCACAAAGTTGGACATTTCTCACAATGCACTTAATCAAAGAGCTTGAAACTTTGGAAAACTTTAGGACACTATATGAGAGACCAAATGAAGCTTAAAATCAATGAAAATGAGTGTAGTGAGAGAGCAAACAATGCTTTGCAATCTAGTACAATTAGATTTGAAAAAACCTAACTACACCTCTAGATAGAGAGGAGAAAAATCATGAGAAAATGAGGTAAGCAAGCAAGGGGGTTGTTTTCTGGAGTTTATGACTTCACTAATCTATGTGGGAAACTTGTGGAATGCATACAACTCAAGAACCAAATGTGGGATGGTGCTTATATAGAGCTTTACTTTTCCTACAATCTAGCTAACCACCCACCAAGCAGTGTAGGTGCACTTTTTGGTGGTTGATTGATGAGATTTGAATTTGATTGAGTTTGGTGGAGCTTGTAACTTAATTCCATGAGTTTTGGTCCTCCTTTTTTATTTCTTCACTTGCAAAACTCGTGTTTGACTCTTTTGCATGATTGAGACTTGATTTTGAACAAAATTTTCTCCTTCACCATAGGATTTAAACCATCCATGAAGCAACCCCATACCACATCATTCCTAGGCGTCCTTGACTTGGGATGTTCCTCATTGTACTTCAAAATAGTGAAACATAATCCGTGACTATCAACGTAGGTTGTTGGATTGTGTACTGCAATGTGATAAACAACTAACATTCCTCTTAGCCTTCCAAAATCTTCTCAAAAAGCTATCTGTAGTGCATCTTATTTCACAAAATGATTCATAGAAAACTCAATCAACCATCTAACTTCTTCACCATCAAGTGTCTTTTGATACACCTAATATTTCTAGACATCATCCTACCCACCTTCCAACAAATCATATTGTGTATCAAACAACTAAACATGGATGACTTGGTCATCATCCACTTTACCACTAAAGAAATTAACATACATTCCACTAATCTATGACCAAGAGCCTGCATCTTCATAAGATTCTCGCAACGTTGCCACTCCTCGTGTGTAGCTATAAGGGAAAAAATTCCTCCTTGGAATTTTCTTCTAAATGGGTCTCCATCCCAATATTTTTTTTAGACCCTTCTCTATGAACTATTAGCTTTATTTGCACCAATTCCATATGAAATCTAGTAGGCCCAATGCCACTCTAGAACCCCAGAGTTTCTTGTCCTTCATCTTCTCTAATTCTCCATTGGCTTACCTTCCTTCTACATCTTCTACTTGTAACTTTTCAACATCAAATGCTACCATTCATGGGTAAAAAATCTCTCCTTTCTGGACTAGCAAGAGTAATCACTTTGAAATGCATACACTACCTAGAATTTTGCTATAATAATCTTCTATGGTTTCTAAAGTAGATGGACCTATTGTGGCAAACTTCTTCTACTCCTCCTTAAACCTTGAAAAGCACATATGAGAATTGAGTTGGCATGGTTTGCCTCCATCTCCTTGATTTCCTAAAAAATTCCTTCTATGATCTAGTCAAAACAATGAAACCCCATCCCATCATGGTCGCCAAATGTTTGTTATACTTATATTTGTGGAAGCAAAGTAGAGTATAGAGAATGGGGATTTTTTATGAAGAATAATTAGCATAAGATGCTTCTATTCCAAACACTACATATACTACAACACTGAATACAAAATCCACACACACACACATAATTTACTCCCTTAATTAGTTTCACAAGAACTCAAAGATAGGTACACAGCGTGTAGCTCAGTGATGAGTAGCACCTCCTTTAATGTCAATCCGGGAAGACATGAGGATGGTATGAAGACCACGAGCAAGTGGAAGCACAAGTGCGTGAGTGAGAAGCACACAAGCATGCACACACATACACACACACGCACATACACAGTAAGAACAAAGAGAGTAAGACAATGGAATCACTTCTATTGCAAGAAAGTTCTCATACAAGCTCAAACTACAAGAAGCTAACCCCCCAAAAATGAGCTCTCTAGCTCTATTTATAGTTTTTGACTAACTTTGGCCCTGTTCAGACCTAGTGTCCGGCCTAGTTAAAAATTAGGTTCTGGGGCTTATTTGAGAGCCCAAACGAGATCTAAAAATTATGAAAATTGGCAGGCAACTACATCTAAGGCTCCCCAAGCTCGAGGACTCCTCGGCTTGTACAAAATGGAGCTACAAAAAGGTGAAATGATATTTACAAGGGTTTGTAGTGATGAGAATCACTTTAGAATGATGTTGGGGTTTTTGAAAAAAATGAAGGGTAGCCTCAGTGCTAGATCTGCATGTGTGTCCATACTTGCTTCTTCCCGCATCCTGTCAACACTCTCCCCCCCCTAGGGTCTGTCGCCTCTGACAGACCTCTTTTCCGCCGTTTGATCAATGTATTTTTGCAGGAGGTCGGTTGCCAATTCTTGTTCTTTGATTTTTAAACCTCTGATGAGATCTCGTTGCAAGGCCTCCCAATCCACTATACCAGGCATGTCAGGTTGTGGCATCGTGTAAAGCTCGGAGTGCATCGTTTGCTCGCATGCAAAGAGATGGAGTAGATGCGTAGGCCGTGGCGCAAATACCTCTGAATGTGCTTCCCAAAACCCCGTGGTGAACATATCGTCAAATGTTTGCTTGTAGCAGGCAGGGAGATATCTTATGCGTGCATGCCATGCGTAAGCCACTCGTATGCTCGGGGTTGTGCTCATATCATATAGCAGGTCGTAGTTACCATTAATAAACCCGGGAATAGGAGGTTGAATACGGCATACATTGCGAAAAGTTTTGAGTACGACCTGCATCATGTCAAAGATCTTGAGCATCATCTGGGCAGCGACATCTGGCATAGGGTGGAGGCGTGGTATCCAATGTCTGATGGTTGCAATCATGTATGACACTGTAGGAGTACCGGTTGGGGGGGCGATAGCGGGGTAATTGAGCCATTCTTTACAGTTTGCGTTATTCTGAACCTTGATGGCAAACGCTTTCCATGATCTGCGTCTTTGCACTGGCCCAAAACACGGATTGTACTTCAAATGCATGGGGGCATGATCCCATGTTCGAAGCATTTCTGGGTAGGTTTCGAGTAACTTTTGCCTCCACGTTGGTTGGAATATGGCTCCTTTTCGCGCCGCTTCTGGTATGTCTTCTGGTTCGAACTGTGTGGCAAATGTTGGGCACTTGTTGGTGACCCTTTTGATTTCTGCATTGTAATCGGCCAACAATACAAAATAGGGCTTGTATTGCAGTTCTGAACTAGTGATAAGGCGTCTAGGGGCGATGTGCCTGAAGTATTCTGAGTGAAGGATGGTGTCCTCAATGGCCTTCATTGCCAGCATCTGAGTGGATATCCGCTCCTGATGAGTTTGCCCCATCTCCTCTACTTGTTTCATCCATGCCGATGGGGGTTCCTCATAGGTATCTTGACCTTCTTCTGTTACGCGTCCTCCTGGGAATGGTTGAGGCTCGTAGGTGTCGTCGAATGCTTCCTCCACTGGGATAGTAACTGCTTCTTCTTCTGACGGTTGCTCTGGTGGGGAAGGGGGTCGTTCGTACTGCATCAACTTCAGTTTTAATTCTGCGATCTGCTGCCGTAACTCCAGCACGTCGTTGGGCGTTGAATGTTCAGGTTCGGTTGAAGTAGCAGCGTCTGTCATTTCTTTATGTTCCTGTCGGTGTGGTGTAGACTCTTGGGGTCTCTGTAAGTCCTTTAGCTGGTCGGTAAGCTGATCATGTGCTTCCAACAGATTGGCATACATTTCCAATATTTGTTGTATGCTTTCTGATGGGACCGCTTGAAATTTGACCGGGTCTATGGGTGCTCCCGAGGTGTTTTCCATGGCAGCCTCGAGGTTCTCTTGGTTTTGTTGTTGAAGCCGTCTATTCTCTTCTTGCGCTGCTGCCAGATGTCGTCGTAGCAAAGCCATGTTTCGTTGAAGCCGTGCATTGCGGCCCATTTGATCGCGCAGCTGTTCCTCCATGGCTTTGCTCTCTTCCATATGCTCCGCTTTGAGTTGCGCATTTGCCTGTTCGAGGGCGGATATCTTGCTTTGTGACTCCGTATGAATGAACTCCAAAGCATTGACACGCTCTTGGAGTGTTGCTGTGAGGGTGCAAAGCCCTTTGTTATTTTCTTCCAATAATGTATATTCGTGCTTAAGTTGAGTGGCAGCTTCGAGCATCGTGTCGAGTGCAAGACTAAATGAGGTGGAAGATGCAGGGGGTTGGGAGATGGGAATGGGAAAAGTGGATGTTGTGCCTACCGTGTGTGGAAGTGGTGATGTGAGTGTAATAATCTGTGACGGTGTTGTGAGAACGGTGGTGGTGGGTGATCCAGCGGATGGTGAGATGTCCATGGGATCGGACATGAGTGAGTGTGATTCGTGAAATGTGAACACTGGGACGGTGGGTGGTGTGACAGTGGTGGCCGTGAATGTGGGGAAGTGAATTTGGGGATGGGACTTATTCTTATGTTCCTCAACCTGTTGAAGAATGTTTACAAGGTAGGTCCAGAAGGAGGGTTGGGTGGTTAGTGTGGTGCTTGAGGCAGTTACAAGGGACGGGGTAGGTAGAGTTTGGGGGGGAGGAAATGGAGGGATGGAGGGCAAAGAGATGGGAAGAGTATGACTAGTGACAGATGGTTGTCCAACGGCATGGGGGAAGGAAGGGTGACCTAATTGAGGTTCAAAAACTTGAGTGACAGAGATGGATGAGGGTGAAGGAAGGAGAGTGGAAATGGGGGTGTGTACAAGGGTCTCACTATAGGAGGAGAATGGTTGTGTAGAAAGACACGTGGAGAGAGGCTCTGAGGGTGGGATAGGAGATGATGGGGGAGATGGGGCATGCGTAATTTCCTCCAGTTCATCATTGTGCCTAGGGCTAATCATGTGCACATCTCCTGATGTGGACGTAGCTAACGCGGTAGATACTTCCATCTGAATCATCTTTCCTTGTCGCGGCCGTGTATCAATTCTTCTTTGATCATAAGCAGGGTTCTCTTGATAGACCATGGTTCTCATTGCTTCACTGATGCCACAAGTGTCCGCCAACAGATTTAGTGATTCTACAAACTGGGGGTCGATATGCTCTGACTGTAACATCTGGTTTACTAGGGCCCTATTTGCTTCTTCTGACATTTTATGGCGTCTTTGTACCTGCTTGATTGTCTGGTATAATCGTTTGAGCTGTGCCGTATATGCAGGGGCTTCGTCTTCACTCTCTTCTGGGTTATTCCTTGGTGCTTGCTCCTGAGCTTGTGTGTTTAGTCTTTGAGGAGGTTGCGTCACTCCTAGCTCCTGTATGCTGCTTGTCTCGCCTCGTGCATGTTCTCTTTGGGTTGATGTCCCCGGATCGACATTGTCAGGGCAATCTTCACTGTCTGATAGATGAGCCGTCTGCAGAAATGTTTCAAAATCAAAATTTGGGTCTTCGGTGAAAGTGGCCATCGCTGCAAATTCTGCCTCGGTAGGTAGCGGAGGGGCAGAGGGAGTGGGCTGTACCACCTCTCTTGGTTGAGACTCCTGGAGATGGATTGTGATTGGTGCCACCGGGGCTTCCTCTCTAGTGGAGACTTCGGTAGTGGTTGCTGGAGGGATCAGGACTTGTGAAAGGGATCCACGCATTCTTTTTGCAGGCTGACTCCCTGACTTTCGCCCTTTAAACAACTCCAGATGTGCATACTTTAGGGCTCGAGCAACTGGCACATCATACGCCAGACATCTGTAGATGATTCTAGTCAACGCACAGCAACCATGTAGAGTGGGCTTCCTCACCCCCCGCTTGCCTGCCTCATACGCCTGATCGAAGATCCATACCGGCATCTTAATGGGCAAGCTTCCGGTCTCTGCTAAATACAATCCGTACCATATCTTCTTGTGAGGCTGAGTGAAGCGGTCCTGAGCAGGAAATGCGAAGTGCTGGAGGCACATCCGCAGGGGTATGGCGATGTTGGGGGTGAGGGCGCACATGTCTTTGAGCTTCTTGACTCTATTGCTTTTCATTGATTCTGGTATCAAGGGGTCGCGATCTGAAGGCACATGAGTTCCATACATTTGAAGGGCTTCCCTGATTAATGTTACATTTAATTCAAACTTCCTCATCTCCTCCAGATTGGATAAGGAGGGCACCCAGAATGTGCCTGAATGATCTTTATCCCCGTTAGGTTTCAACGTAGCAATCAAGTAGTAGCACCTGAGGAAGTCAGGTTTAGGTAGAGCTGCACTGAAGTAAGCTTGTAGTCCTGCCTTTTGCCAGATATCCTGAAGTGGAGCTGCATTCTGTAAGGTTTCAAATTCTCTTGAAAAGAATTGGAAGGTCCACCAAACCCCTCCACACTCCATCTTGGACTCCCAGATGTGATCTGCGTCTCCCAAATCCCCTGGCATTTCATTGAACCAATGGGAGTGCCCTTTTACTCTTTCGGTTAGCCCACTGGGTGGATCTGGAATAGGAATCCTTCACACATTCAAGAATTCTTCAGGCCTAGCCGTTGGTGGAGCTTCCACTGGCATGGCATCCCAATTGATAGGAGCACCAGATCCTGCCTGAGAGCTTGTGCCTGCCGCTGTTGCCATGAGAGTAGGTTGCTTATCTGCTGGAAGACGAAAGGCACATTAGTGTTGCATAGGAAACAGGATGTAATGGTGTTCCCTTCACAATACTAACACGACAATCCCGGAGGTCAGTGATTAGTGGTGAGGTGTTTATGATATGTGTGAGTGGTGATTAAAGGTCAGTGTCATCCTAGATGCATACTTTGGTTATGCAATGGGCTCGGAATGCTTCTACGTTAGTGTGGACGGATTTACAGAATAGGGTCAGGGGGTTTAGTACACCGTTTAATTCTCCACACTTTGATACAGGAGTCGTAGCTCTTAGAGCTAAGGACATGTGAAGATTTCGGTCTGAGAGTGTGATGTATGTGGGATCTTGTGGGTACCCATTTCCAGACATTCCTGGGGTTGATGGGAGTGGGGGCAGTGAGAGGTGTAGGTGTCTTATCACTTTCGGCGTTGTTGGCCAAGAGTGCTTGTGAAAGCTGCTTCATCCTCGTGCTTGTAGGTGAAGTAATTTGGGCTTGTAAGCTAGCCTTGGGCACCCATATCTGTCTAGCATTAGGGGTGGCCTTCATTGACCGCTTAGGAACCCAAATAGAAATGGTACGCCTAGGGGTTATCCTAGGGGGCTTCTTCCCTTTGTTCCTTGATGGTGAGGCTCGTTTCTTGTTTCTTTGAGAATCTACTATTGGATCGGTGGGTTTTCCATCCTTGCGCATCCAGATCTGCTTCACACCATGAGATGCTCCATATTGCGCGGGTTGGCGCTCCTGTCTCTTGATTAGCGGCCTCCTTCGTGTAGCGTGATGTTCGGTCCGTTCATTTAGCATCTTCTTGGACTCATTTAGGAACTCCTTCTTGGCTCCTAAACCTTCAGTAAGATTGCCCTTCCTCTGCACCATAGAAGTTTGGACAAGCACAACATGGTTATCTTCGTGTGGATTCCTGGAGGGACCAGGAGTTGGTGCCTGTTCTATTGGTTTGAGCGCTTGCTTTTCTAATTCAACCGTGAGACGACTTTGGCCTACCCAAGCCTGAAGAAGTCCACTTCTTAGGTTGAGGTTGACTGCGTGATCATAGATCCAGTCTTGGCCTAAGACAAGAGGTTCGGTCAGATCCTCGTCTTCACACACTAGCACTTTTGCTGGCATGAGGACCTCTTGTATGTAGAGGGGAAGATCCACCTCTCCCATACAAGGGGTTTCAACACCTCCTAATCCTATCAGATATGCTTCTATGGGTTTTACCTCCAACTGCAGCTGCTGGCAATAAGAAAGCCGGACTGCACTTGTGGCTGCTCCTGAATCAATTAAAGCCCTCACGCTTGTTGTGCTGTCCTTTTGTCCTATTTCTAGGGTCACAAAAGGTCGTCGGTCTACTATCTTATGGGTGCGTCCACCTGAAGCCTCACACACGGCCATGTGGTAGCCTGGAGACTCTTGAGTGTCAGTCGTAGGCTGGTCCCTTCCTCGTCTCCTCAACTTCATTCTTCTGATACGCTCTAAGGCCTCTGCCTGTGCTTCCTCCCGAATTCGTTTTTCCTCCTCTTTACGTTGCTTAGCAATATTGAGTCGGCTTAGCCTCTCTTCAGTGAGGGGTTCCTGATACAGTTTGACTCTGCATCCGCTAATATAGTTTGGGAGGACATCCCCCTCTAAAGTGGCTAGTTGTACTGCTCCACTTGTGGAGATCCTATTAATGATCATAGGTCCATAGCCTCTCTTTTCTAGCTTTCTTGCGTGTTGTTTCAATGTGTAGACTAACACTAGATCTCCTGCCTTCAAGCCCTTATCCTTCACATGGGCATCAAAGTATGCTTTTTGCCGTTTCTTTGCAGCATAGATGCCTGCTGCTGCTCGTAGCCTCGTCTCACCTAAACGCTCTAGATCAAAGATCCTAGAGGACAACTCGTGTCCATTCCACTCATGCTCTTGTGCTACTCTTAAAGCTGGAATTAGGAAATCTAAGGGTAGCACCGCATTTTGTCCGAAGACCATCTGAAATGGGGTGGCATTGAGTACCGTTTTGTAAGCAACTCGGTATGCCCAAACAGCATGGTGAAGTTGTTTGTCCCAATCAGAGCGTTTATTATTGACCAGTTTCGTCAATACGTTACACAGGATCTTATTCGTGCTCTCGGCTTGTCCGTTAGCTTGTGGGTGATAGGGTGCAGACTTCTTATGTACCACCATGAATTCTTGAAGGAGATTTTCAATGACCTCATTCAAGAAGTGCGTTCCTCTATCACTAACCAACTCTATTGGTAACCCATATCTAGTGAACACATTTTCGAATAAGAACTTAGCCGTCGTTTGAGCATCATTCTTTGCCGTGGCTTTTACTTCCACCCACTTTGTAAGGTAATCTGTGGCTACAATAATGTATTCTGCATGGGAGTTCCTAGCTGGGGGGTTGATGGGACCTACAAAGTCTATACCCCACTTTGAAAATGCACGTCCTCCCATCATTGGCCTCAAGGGCATTTCATCCTTTCTTGTCGGATATTGGGCACGTTGGCATGTGTCGCAACTCTTCACATAAGTATGTGCATCCATATGAAGAGTGGGCCACCACAGTCCTGAGAATAGAATAGTCTTAATCACTCTGTCAGGCCCAAAGTGCCCACCTGCAGCACCGCTATGTGCCGTTTCTAAGACTTTCAAGTAGTCTGATTCATGTACGCACAGTCTTAGGTAACCATCCTTGCCTCTTCGATACAGGTTGTCTCCTACTAAAGCATAGTCTTGAGCCTCTTGCTCCATGCTCCGTTTTCTTGCAATACTAGCCTGATTGGTTAATGTTCCTGTTCTCATGAACTCGACCAGTGGAGCACTCCAATCTGGGATTAATGACATGTGATAAAGAGTGGCATGCTCCACTGGGGGTCTCTCCTGGCACTCTGGACAGCTCTGGATCCACTCTTGTACTTCTTTGTCCATGCTAGGCCAATACACTCCTAAGCGTTTTAGATTCTGCAAGGTTCGTTGTTTAGAGTAGTGATTCCCTAGCGGTCCCTCATGGGCTTGTTGCAGCCAACTAGCATGTTCATCATCCTCGACACAACAAGCTAATATGCCCTCGTTATCTTGCTTGTACATGCTTCCGGCTAATATTTGATACTTTAGCGATTTTACAATTTCCTCTTTGCTTGTCTTAACATTTTTATTTGCAGGCCCGAAGGTTAGGACTGGTACCAACTTATTTGCCCATTTAGGTACAGCTTCTAAATTGAACAGATAAGCATCGGGCAACTCATCAGACACTCCTTGCGGTGGCTCTCTTGAAGTGATGCGAGAAAGATGGTCAGCCCTAAGATGGGTTCTACCTTTCCTGACAACCACTTCAAAGTCGTATTCCATTAGTAAGAGGAACCATCTTACTAAGCGGCCTGTATTGCAAGGTTTATTGACCAAATATAGTAACGCTTGATGATCAGTGAAAAACTTGAACTTGTTGGCCAATAGGTATTGTCTAAACTTCTTCACAGCATATATCATGCCTAAGCCTTCTCTCTCCGTTGTGGTGTAATTTCGTTCAGCTGCATTTAATTGCCTACTAGCATAGGCTATCGGCAAATCTAGGTTTCCTTCACCTGTGGGTTGTGCTAGCACACATCCTATTGCATGATTGGAGGCATCTACATGGACATGAAAGGGTTTGCTCCAATCCGGAGTAGTCAATATTGGTGCTGTGCACAAACGTCTCTTCAGCTCATTGAAGGAAGTCTCGCATTCCTCATTCCATTCAAAATTCGTTAACAGCTCATAAAGAGGTTTAGCTATGATGGCATACATGTGGATAAATCTACGGTAATATCCACAATGGCCCATAAAGGCTTGTACCTCTTTCACATTTCTTGGTCTGGCCAACTCTGCTATTGCTCTCACCTTGTCTTCGTCTGTTGATATTCCATTCTTCGAAACAATGTGACCTAAGATCTTACCTTGGCGTACCATAAACACACACTTCTCTGGATTCAGACACACTCGATAATCTCTACACTTGTTGAAGATTTGCCTAAGCTCGGGGATGTGGTAACTCCTTTCTTGGGAATGAGCGCATAAATCATCCACATATACTTCTAAGCTCTTTCGCAAGAACTCTTTGAAGACATGACACATGAGTCTTTGGAATGTTGCAGGTGCATTGGTGAGCCCAAATGGCATCACACGAAATGCAAAGATTCCCCATTCAGTGGCAAAGGCCGTTTTGTGCTGATCTTCGGGGGCAATGGCTACTTGGTTGTAACCTGAAAATCCATCAAGGAAGCTGTAAACTTCCTTGCCTGCAACACGCTCCAAAAGATGTTCGGTGATTGGAAGAGGATAACTATCTCGGATCGTAGCGGCATTAACTTTTTTAAGGTTAATGCACACTCGCAATTTCCCATTCTTCTTGGGCACCACTACGATAGGGGACACCCATTCAGTATGCTCAATCTCATAGATGAATCCGGCTTCAATCAGCCTGTCAATCTCCTCTTTTATTTTGGCCGCATAATTGTCATTATATGTGTAGGGTTTTTGTTTGGTGGGCTTAGCATCAGCGGTCATCGGAATCGTATGAGAGCAGATCTCTGGATCTACTCCTTTCAAGTCTCTATAATGCCATGCGAACACATCCCTATATTCCCTTAATAGGGCTACGAGCTCTGCTTCTTCTTCTGCACTTAGGTCATCTCCTATGTACGTACATCGTTCTTCGTTCCCTTCAATGGTCACTACAATTTTTTTGGTCTTTTCTTTATTGTCATATGCTTCTCCTATAATGGCCTCTCTCTTAGGCATTCGTACCAAAATTTTCCGGTCTTCCACTTCATATTTCTTGAAATTTTCTGGTACTTCAAACAATGATTCTTCCTCTTCTTGTCTTACTGCTTTCCTTTTCTTTTTCTTTTGACTTCCTTCACTTCCTTTCTTTGAATTTATCGTTTTAATACTCGCAAGGGGTTCTTCTTCTTTTTGGGTTAACACTCCTATGTCTTCTAAGTAGTGTTCCTCTGAGTCAAAGTAAGTATCCATCACAATGGATTCTAGATCATCGTCACTCTCTTCTTCTTCCATGGACTCACTAGGATCACACTCTTCCAACAAAGGCTGACACATGAACACTGAAATGTCATAACCCTCCTCATCACAATGAGGTGTCCATTGTTCTTCATTGATTGCAATGTCCATGGTAGCTAAGATTTCTGCCCAACCATGAGGCTCAAATTCCTCATCTGGAAATATCATCGGTGTATAGGCTGGGTCTTTTATTGGTCTATCTCCTGGGGGAGTTCCTTCTTCTCTCGCTTTTAGGCGCTTTTCCTCTTCCTCAGCGACCTTGCACATCCACAAGTGAGTATCTTCATGCAGCCAGGATGGTTCAGGTGAACTTCCAGAATGCACGGAGATAGAATCTTCTTTCGCTTTGTGGATAGGATTCCACTGTAGGGGTGGTACATCTCTGAAGGTGTGATCCTTCAGATTGACCTTGGTGGTGACCCCTAAGTGCTGTAAGTACAAGGAGTTGGTTCCCCAATCCTGTACTATTTGCAATTGTCGTAGGAAAGGTCTTCCTAGGATCATCTCGTAAACATTATTCTTCTCAAAGTCACATATAGCAAACGTATGTTCAAACTCCACACCACAAGTGGTTAGAGTTATCCCTTCAAGCAATCCGAGAGGTCTTTCAAAATGACCATCTGCCATTTGAAGTTTCATTCTCGTTGGTCTTAAGGTGGGTTTGCCCCATCACTTCCATAGGGAGATGGTCGCGATAGCAACTCCGGCCCCCGAATCCACAATTGCTTTGGTTGTGTAACCTTGATAGGTGATCGGAAGATAAGTGTTACCTTCTTCACCTTCGCTCATGTCTCCTATCTTGTCGAGAGGTATCTCGGGAACTTTCTGCTTAGAGCCTACTTTTGGTATATTGGATTCAAGTTCTGGAACCTGATCCTTCACATGATTCCAGAGCTCCGGTTTTGCCTTGAGCAGCTCCTCTACAGTGAGGTGACATTGAACCTTAGTGTTTTTCACAACATCAGTGTTCCTGGGAATCACTGAGTCTTCATTTCTTACCAATATCGTGGGCGCTCTGATCTGGAGAGATTCAGATTCCCATGGGCCTGTGAAATGAGGCAACTCTTGTAAAGAATTAGATTCAAAATCTAATCTCTCATCCTCTTGTTACTCTGCTTGATCCCCATAGATAGAGGGAATGTCTTGGGGAAATTGATCATGAAGGTCATCAATCTCAGGAATAGGAGGGAAATCACCCTTCTCTTTGGCCCATTTCTCTTCTTGTATTTCCCGCAAGAACTCTGGAGAGTACTGTTGTATTGAAGGAGGTATTCCAGCATCCGTAGAATTAGGAACATAAGCTACCATTTGTGGTGAGCTTCCTCTTTCAACAACTGGTTGAGCTTGTGGAGGTAAAGAAATTTGTGATTTGTTTACCAACTGCTCTAATCTTTCTAGTAAGCCTTGGAAATGCAAATCCGGCTTGACAGAGTTCGTCTGATTGAACCTTTGGCTAGTCTCAAGTATAGCTTGAGCTTGTTCTACCATTTTCATGCACATTTTCATCCGTTCAATCTCTAAATCTGCTCTAGGGTAACTCTTGTCTAGGTTTGCAGCTGTTGGCCCTTCTTGAAGTCGAGCCTGGTAGGCTTTAAACATCATGTCCAAGCCTTCAGGAGTGGGGTCAGCTAATACTGATCCTACTCGGGGTGGTGGGTGGGTTACGAGGGGTGTGTTAGAGGGTGGAGAATTGGAGGGTGATGGGGATGGTTGTGGAGGAAGTGTGTGGGAGTGCGGTTGAGATGTGATTTCTGTGATTTTTGCCTTGGTTTCTCTCACGCTTTCTTCAAGTTCATTTATCTTTTTTGCCCATTGTCTCTTCATTCTTTCACGACTATCCTTCCAGGTGCTAGTCCTCTTTTTGGGTATGCTCTCTGTTTCACTCGCCTCGGGGCTCTTTTCGAGACCAACACCTTGGTGTTGTTGAAGTGCCTGGGCTCTTGTGATCACCTGCACAGGTGCAGTGGAAGTCACGCTTCCTATGGAGTCTACAACTAACCCCACAACATTGATAGGAGTGATCTTAGGCATGTTATTGGGGTTTTTTGGGCAATCTCGTAGGAGATGCTCTTTCCCGCAGTCTTGACAAAAGCCCTGAATGGTTACTGGCTGAGGTAGTGTAGGGATAGGTAGTGGACAATCACGTACAAGGTGATCTCCCTGACATCTGAAACATGGCCCTCTAGGAAATGGGGGTCGTACCTGCCTAGGTTGAGGTCTAGAGTTGGGGTTTGTGTACATGACATTAGAATACTCCGGTTCCCCACTATTTTCACTTGGGTCCTCATAGTAGTATGACTCGTTATGCTCGGGTGACTGCATGTAGTAAGCCTGTGGGCTATCAATATGTGCGGAGTCAAAACTATGGTCACTGGGGTCACTGTCTGATAGCAATGGGGTGATTGGGACTATGGCTCTGTTCGGATTTTCTTCAGTAGATGCATACTTCACTGGGATCACATTGGTTGGAGTAGGGGGTGGCTGCACTAGGACTGGTTGAGGTCTCTGCTGCCCTTGATAAGGTGGCTGATAAGTTTGTTGCGGTCTGTTGTATTGTGGTGATGGGTACTGATTCTGGTATCTACCCTGTTGTGGATATGGCTGAGGATAATTTTGCCTAACAGTTTGTTTGTTATATGGGCAGTCTTGTGCCATGTGATTGGTGTACCTGCGCTCTATGGTGCAGTACTAGCCACTAAGGTTCGCCTGAGGTTGAGCCATAATGGGGCATACACTTGCCATATGTTCACCGCCACAATTGTAACACCGCTTAACTGGGGCAAATCTCGGAATTTGCTTACTAGAGACACCTAGTTTTTGGGCTACCTTCTCTGCAAGTTCCTCGATGGATGTGGATTGACCAGATGTCTGTTTACTAGAGCTATCAGAATCCTTATAGATTTTTGATAGTTCTAACTCTTCACCTAGATTGTCCTCAATGTCTATGCACATGCGCACACACTCCTCTATCGTTCTAGGGTCCTTCAGGTACACATATGACCTGAGCTTAGTGCTCAACAATCCATCTAGGAACAAGGCCACTTGTTTGGCTGGTGTGGGTAACTCTGGCATAGGGCATCTCTCCAGGTACTGCCTAAATCTTCTTCCAGCTAGTCTGACCGTCTCTTGAGGTGTTTGTTTGAAACTATGAATTAGTGAGGAGGTGTTATGCCTGATTCCACTCTTAGAAAACTCAACAATAAATGCCTCTAAGAGTTGGTCTATGTTTCTGAAATGCCTCTCATTCAGTGGTTGGAACCACGTAAGGGCAGTGTTCCTAAGGGTTAGACCGAAAGCATTATATTGCGTGAATAGGTCCTCCACTTGTTCAGCTTTCAACACTTGTCGAAATTCGGCCACATGGTCATAAGGGTCTCCCGTGCCATCGAAATAATTCTTCATGGACTTCACAAGTTGGGTTGGTCGTAGGGTCCTAGTGTGTTCTCTCGGCCTTGGCAAAGGAAAATCATCAATGTCCCGGTGATTCCATGGGGTTCTATGTCTCTCAGTTTCTACTCTATTCCTTTCTGTTCCCGTTCTTTCTCTTCCCAGGGAGTTGGCAAAACTTACCTCAGGTTTGTCTCTACCTCTATCTCTTTGAGCGCCATGAGTGTGGGAGGTCCCAGTTCCTTGATGACCAAAGGATACATTAGACCTTGGTTGGGGAAAAACAAGTTCACCCTTCCATGTGTAGGCATGTCTGCCAAGCTCAGTGACCACGAAGATTCTCTCTGCTGCGTTGTCTAGGTAGGTTACTTGACCTGGGCTATCAGGGTCTTTAAATTCATAGATCGTGAGGGCACTCACTTCTTGAGATTGAGGAGATTTATATCTCCAAAAAACCTCATCGGTTTCTCGGTTTAAAAGCAGATCTATGCTTTTATTATCTTGTGGAATCCACTCAGGAATCATGACTCTGGTCAAGACAGACTTACCACGGGGAGTTCTTGGCTCTCTCTCTAAGTTCCCTTGCTCTATATCTCCCATGTCGGTCTCCGCCATCACATTTCCAAACTCATCAGTTCTATCGGGAAGAGTGGTGACTACATATATAGTCCCCTCTTTATCTAGGTATGCTCCATTCTCAAACTTGACTACCGGGTGGTCTATTCCATGGGGTTGGTCGGGGTTCTTAATCTGGACCACTGATCTTCTCAGTCCGTCTTCGTAGATGCGAGCACCTAGACGATTCGTCCTGATATATTCCAATTGAGTCTTATAAGGCCCCTCTGGCTTTTCTAGATGTGCCAACCCTGAACTCCCTACGGGTCTCTCCATGTGATAGGACATTTCAGAATCACTGGTTTCTGATCTGGGAGTGTATGGGTAATCACTCAACTGCTGGGCCCAAGACCTGGCAGTGTGATTGACACTAGCTTCAGAAGATCTGAGGCTTCGTCTGTCTCGGCCTAAATGTCTGCCTGATCTAAGGTTCATATGCCTGATTTATTTACCCCCTGGAACCCAAGCACGCTCTCGTTGCAGGTTGATTTTACATCAATCACTTTGTTCTTTTTAGTTGAATATTATGTTTATGGTCTTGTCTGAAACTGCGTCGTCAGGAGTACTTGAGTGAATTTTCCGCACTTGAGAAGTGATCGACTTCCGTTTACCTTTTATCCCTTAGGGTTTTCGCACTTAAGACCTATTTACTTCTTGCACTTGGTTGATTAATACTCTTGGACTTGATTCGTGCCTGACGTGCCCTAATTAATTACCACACCTAAGTCGTACTTAGCCTAGGCTAGGAATTGACAAAGGAGGGTTGAGAGATCTTCCAACCTCAATTAGTTGGTTGACCAGACTGCTACCCAAGCCCAGGAAGCCTTCTCCCAAGCTCGGTACTCACCCTTGCTAGCTTGCTTTGAATTGCCTTGAGCGCACACCAAGTTCCTGTCAAAGACTCACCAGTTAGTATAGCTTTATTACCACAAGTAATTGGAAGACACACATCAATATTTTTAGTCCCCCTGGAGTAACTCACTGTACCCCCTGAATCTGAAAACCACTTAGTTCCACCTAAAGGTCAACTTAAAAATGCATGTTCTGAAACTCCGCGTATGATTCTTACAAAAACCAGTCGAGGTCCACGTAGGATTCTCAACGAGCTTTCCAACGAGACCAAAATCTCCTCAATCGGAGTTCGTATGGTCAACCATTCAGGCAGATAGGGGTCAAAACAGGCTCTCAGGGCTCAGGGATTTCCTCACAGGTTCCTAGGTCTTGTCCCACTTCTAAGGCTCTAATGTTACTCCAATGTGACCAAAACTAAGCTCAATTGTACCTCAATTTACTCCAAAAATTCACTCTAAAATTTCGTGCGTTAAGGCCACGTATCGCGATAGGTCGGGTCGAAGTGTCGCGATACCTCCAAGTGTCGCGATAGCTCGTGAAGTGTCGCGATACCCCCAAGTGTCGCGATAGCTCGTGAAGTGTCGCGATACCCCGAAGTGTCGCGATAGGTCGGCTCGAAGTGTCGCGATACCCCGAAGTGTCGCGATAGGTCGGCTCGAAGTGTCGCGATACCGTGAAGTGTCGCGATAGCTCGTGAGGTGTCGCGATACACCGAGGTGTCGCGATAGCTCGTGAGGTGTCGCGATAGCTCGTGAAGTGTCGCGATACCTCGTGAAGTGTCGCGATACCCCGAAGTGTCGCGATAGCTCGTGAAGTGTCGCGATAGCTCGTGAAGTGTCGCGATAGCTCTCCAAGTGTCGCGATACACCGAGGTGTCGCGATAGCTCGTGAGGTGTCGCGATAGCTCTCCAAGTGTCGCGATACACCGAGGTGTCGCGATAGCTCGTGAGGTGTCGCGATACACCGAGGTGTCGCGATAGCTCCTGAGGTGTCGCGATACACCGAGGTGTCGCGATAGCTCGTGAGGTGTCGCGATACACCGAGGTGTCGCGATAGCTCGGGATATGGCAAATTTTTCTGTTCTGTCTAGTGATTCTAGGAGCCCTAGGCCTGCGCAGTGTCGTGGTGCACTCAGATTAACGATAGGGTGAAGTTTCCAAAGTGTCGCGATAGCTCGAGCTTGACGCCTCGGGGACTGTGCAGACAAATTCCGTACCTGCTGAGCTTGCTGGAGATGATGATGGAGCTGGTACCTGCAAGAAACATGCAAAACAAACACACAAAGCAACAAGGCACACTCGCTCTCTCACAAACTCGCACACAAGAAATGAAGAGAATGGAAAGGAAGAGGGAATGTATAGTGGAGAAGGAGATGAAGGTGGAGATGGAGATGAAGATGGAGATGGAGAAAAAATCAGAAATTTACCTACTACTTACCATTCCAACGCGTCCTCTCTACGTCTTACCATCACACGCTCGTCCTCAAAGCTCGTTCCCCGGCAACGGCGCCAAAATTTGGTGTAGCTCAGTGATGAGTAGCACCTCCTTTAATGTCAATCCGGGAAGACATGAGGATGGTATGAAGACCACGAGCAAGTGGAAGCACAAGTGCGTGAGTGAGAAGCACACAAGCATGCACACACATACACACACACGCACATACACAGTAAGAACAAAGAGAGTAAGACAATGGAATCACTTCTATTGCAAGAAAGTTCTCATACAAGCTCAAACTACAAGAAGCTAACCCCCCAAAAATGAGCTCTCTAGCTCTATTTATAGTTTTTGACTAACTTTGGCCCTGTTCAGACCTAGTGTCCGGCCTAGTTAAAAATTAGGTTCCGGGGCTTATTTGAGAGCCCAAACGAGATCTAAAAATTATGAAAATTGGCAGGCAACTACATCTAAGGCTCCCCAAGCTCGAGGACTCCTCGGCTTGTACAAAATGGAGCTACAAAAAGGTGAAATGATATTTACAAGGGTTTGTAGTGATGAGAATCACTTTAGAATGATGTTGGGGTTTTTGAAAAAAATGAAGGGTAGCCTCAGTGCTAGATCTGCATGTGTGTCCATACTTGCTTCTTCCCGCATCCTGTCAACACAGCGCAAGAAAAATAGTACAGAGGTGACACTCAAAACCACAAAGCTTGTATTACTAGAGCTCACTTTCAACATTGATAAGAACTTACAACACTTTTCCCTTCAAGGTTGAGTTCTCTCTAGAGTTCAACAAAGAATTCCTTATCTCCTCAAATAAGAGATGGAAACAATTCTACAAGAAAGAAGATAGAGTGGTGACTCTTCTCCAAAACGTTTAATGGTTAATATTGTGCTATTTACAATGAAGGTAAATAACTACATAAATTTTGAGAATAAGGGTTCGCATTGGTGGCATGTTAACATCCCTTAGAGACTCTTTGAGTACATAACACATCAACCTTTGAAATGTGACAAGTGCATTAATAAAACCAAATGACATACCCCTAAATGCATATACATCCCATTTAGTAGTAGAACCTATTTTATGTTGATTTTCTAGTGCAATAGGAAATTGGTTATATCTTGAGAATCATTCTAGAAAACTATAGACTTCCTTTTATACAACTCGTTCTAGGATATGATTAGTTGTTGGAAGAAAATAGCTATCCCTAATAGTTGCAACATTTACTTTTAAAAGGTTTAGAGACACCTTAATTTTCAGATTCTTCTTTGAAACTACAACTAATGGAGATACCCATTCTATGTATTCTATCTCATAAATGATTTCTATTGCCAAAACTTTATCAATTTCCTCCTTGAATTTAGCATAGTATTTATCATTGTATGTACAATTCCTTTGTTTAATTGGTCCATCATTTGGTGCAATAGGAATCATATGTACACAAACATTGGGATCTATTCTATTAAGATCCTTATAACTATAAGCAAGTACATCTCTAAATTCTATGGCCAATTGTACTAGAGCTTATTCTTCTTTCAAACTCATATCGAATGCTATGCCAACATTTCTATCTTCTCCCCCTTTTGAGTAATTGCAAAATTTCAAGTCTCTTCTTGATTATCACATGATTCACATTTTCTTTTTTCTCTTTGTGGTTTCAAATTCAATAGAAATCTTTGTTCAACTTCATATTTCTTAAATTTCAATTGCACATTAAATTTTTTTTCCTCCTATTAATAATCTATTGTCCTTTTTTCCTATTTTTTTCTTAATTTCTTTGTATTCCATTGGTTCCTCTTTATTCTTCAATGTAGAATCATATCAAAATGAGTTCCTCCTTTTCGACAAGTTAGACAATGTGATAGAAAAGTGAAAAATTAAGCATATCAAGTTGATATCCCATTAAAAATAGAACTAAAGATAAATGAGGAAATGAATTATTAAAAAAAAGGATTTGTTATGATATTCCTCCAAGGGAATGGAGTGCAATCCAGTATGATGAAGATTCTACTAAAACTTCTTTTGAAGCCATAAATGATGAGCGTGATGCTCAAGTATGGGCATATGGTCTAGTAAATAGAAAACTTCCAAAGATATTTCTTCTTAGAAAAGAAGATTATGTGAATGAGAGAGTAGTAGAGGATGAAAAATACATTCCTCAAGTATTCAACGATGAATAATTTGAACCTTATGGTTGGACACATATTGACTACATTATATGTAAAAAAATGAATAAAGTGTGGGAATTAACTTTCAAATGAGGAAGGATATGACATCTTTCATATATCCCTAAGAATGGTTCAAATACAAGAAATTTGAAGGAAGAATGGACGAAGAAATATAAAAAGATGAAATTGAAAAAGAAAACAATGAAGCAGAATTATGAGAAGAGTTAAGTTCTTTTATAATAATGGATAAAAATTCATACTTGGAAAACACATGAGCTAAGGATCTAGTGAAGAATAAAATTCCTAAAAAAAACACATCCACATGTCTAAGTTCTCCTTCCTAGATTCTTTGAGCTAATTATATCATTTTTTTACACATGCATTCTTTCCATTTCTAAATCTAGCACAAGGTGAACTTTCTTGTGATATATAGGTTGAGTCCCTTCCTTTATTCTTGCTTCATATGCTTTTATCAAGGTTTCAAGATGTTTGGTAAAAGCTCTACAATCACATATCCTCCGTTAATTTCTTGACCTATCGTTTCCTTCTTTTTTTCAGCTGTTTATCTTGATTATATTCCTACAATGATGTTTCTAATTTTTCCCCATTCTTGGCCCACTTTTTTTTGTCTTGCTCTTCTATCTTTCTGAGAAATGTTTTTCTTAGCTTTTTTTTACAAGTACTTTCAATTTTTCTTCATATTCTATCTTTTATTGCATTGATTGAACTTTTAGCTTGAGCCCTTGTTAGCACCTTAATAGTCATAGCTTCATCTTCTTCACTACCACAACTAGATAAAATGTCTACAACCTTTAGTTGAAATTGATTATGAGAAACTTGTTTATGAGGGTTTTTTTGACAATCCCTAATCAAATGTTCTCTTCCACAATGTTTGCAACAAGGACATTACACTCTTAAAGTTGCGGTTTGGGGAAAATCCCTTACAAATTGCTCCGCCCCATACCTATAACAAGCTACCTAGGATTGAATTGAGGTTTCAAATTTTTCATATAATTGTTGGTAATGTACATGAATGTTTCAACATCCATTTCGAATTTTCCATTCCCTAAATCCAAAGCTTGCAAATCATGTTCCTTATTATAAACAAAATCCCCATTAGTGTCTTCTAAATGGTCATTGAATGACTATTTCATCCATCAAGATATTCCTTAGACAATACTAATGATCTATGTAAATGATCATGCATAGGAGTATAGCTAATTGGCACTACATTTGCTGGAAAAGATGGTTGTTGTCCTAGTCCTAGTCTAGGTTGCTCCAGAAATTCTCTTTATCTCATTTGCAGTGGCTGATTTTGGTACTCTTTCTCTATTATAGGTTTTCTATTATAGAGACATTCCTCCCTAGTGTGATTGTCCATTTTTTCTATAGGGTACAACGTTTCAAAGTCCTTTTATCTTATAGATGAGGTGGTCCTTGATAATTACACATTCATCTTGCATAATTTCCCTCACAAATATAAGATCTTCTGATTTGTGTCATTCTCAAGCTTGAATTATTTTGTTTCATAGATGCTCCCAATAATTTATCCATGGATTGAACTAGTTTCTCATTTCAGAGATTAAAAAACGAAAATCATGAATCCTTATTGCTAAAGGAACCTTTAGAAGAGAAGAAAGCATATGAGAAAAGGAATGTGGTAAAAGAGAAACACACTGTAGGAATGGGCAAGGTCAATTCTAGGTGATCCTATGCCTCAAAATTTAGAAATGATGCTAAAAGCCTATCAATCAAGACCAGTGGCAAGACCTAGTCTAGAGCAACATGGTAAATGTTACCCAAGAGGAGACAGAAAAGAGAGATTGGAGCTATGTAAGAAATTCATTGAAATTGCTTAGACTATGCTAGAAAAATAATTACCTTCCATTGTGGACACTAGAGTTTTAGAGGAAAAAATTCAAGATTGTTTAGAGATCAACCAATGGGACTACAGAACACAAAAAGAACCAAAAATAGTAAAATGAGAATCAGGTTTAGAGACGAGCAAAATTGATTCTTTGATTCTAGAACTAGAAGCTTCTTGGTCGCAACACTTTGGGCCAAAATTCAAGAAAACCATTGCAAGAAGAATTGAATGCTTCATAGAACTAGCAGATGATATAAAAGGAGGAGATAGAGAATTCATCCAATCTAGGCATTGAAGTAGATGAAGCTATTGGCATAACAATACTCCCTTATTATATGGGAGAGTATGAGCATAAATCCGACTATTTTCCTACTCCCACCTTGAGATATAAGAACCAAGGATCATTGGACAAAGTATCTAAAATTGTGAAAGAGTTAAGAAAATTAAAAGTACATTGTTCTCTAACAATGGAAGAGTTGCTACAAATCAAGCCTTAAATGTGGAAAAAACTAGCCACTCACTAAATATTCTGAACATGGTGAATAAGAAGGAGAAGGTTAAGGAAGAAATAACTATTGTCAAGATACCAGTAGATAAAGTGGGGCATTTTAGTGAAGGAGATGAAGGATACACATGTCTTCGGGTCGTGTATAATGGATACATGACCAAATCCATATTAGATATAGCTGTAGGAGTAGGTACTTCCACTAAGGAAATTTGGGAAAAATGGCATAGACCTACCCTAAAACCAACAAACATGAAACTACAATTAGCAAATGGCCTTGTGGAATGCCTACTAGAGATATAGGAAAATGTAACTTTACAACTTTTGGAGTGGAATTTGAACATACCTTAGCTATATTTCAATGTGTCAAAGCAAGGAATTATGAAATATTATGGGAAGACCATTTATGCATTAGTTGAAGATAGTACATGATTGGGATAGAGATTCATTATAGCTTCAACACCAAGGTACCACCACAAAAATAACTCTCCATAAATTGTGGAGTTCCATCCATAAAGAGGAAGATGAAATCTCTATCCATAGTGCATGATCCAATGATCAATCTTCAATACATGAGGATATGTTGTTGTGTATCTATAAGGTTGCTCAAGGATAAGAGAAGAGTCTTCAAGGTTGGGCACCATGGACTAAGGAGGAAAGACCAATAGAGGATCCAACGTACATGTCACAAATATTTCGAGATGAAGCTTTTGAGCCTCGTTGTTGGATGGAAGTACTAGGAACCTTAGATGTGTGTGTCAAGGAACAAGCCATTACCATTATTGAGTGTGTGGATGAAGAAGGATATGAACTAGGCTTATTTATGGTAATGATCAAGGAAGAAGACAAAGATAAGGAAGAATGCTCTCAAGATTTAATGCTTGTATACACATTAAAATAGAATACTAAAAGCTTGAAATAGAACGCTTGAACAAGGAGGTTATGGTCCCTTAATTGTAAACAAGATCTCTTTTGGTGGTATACACATTAAAATAGAATACTAAAAAGCTTCAACAAGGAGGTTATGGTCCCTTAATTGTATACAAGATCTCTTCTAGTGGTGTAGTTAACCCTGTAACACTAGATGGTGAAATTTTACCTGCCTATATAAGTGGATGGTGAGTCAAAATGTAAACCAAAACTCTTACTAAATGGATGTTAGAAAGAATCTTAGGAGCCCAAAACCGTAAATAGGAAGAAGAAAGAATTCCCAAACAAGATAGACAAGAGGCAATGGAAAGAATATGTAAACATAAAGAGTGTATTTGAGAAGGATATGAGAGATACATTAGAGGTTCAAAACCTATACTACTAGCCAACTATCCTGTATCAACCATCAGGAAGAATGACTTCAAGAAGGAAGACCATACATAAAACTAGGGATTGGAAATCAATAATATAACATAAGGAAAATTTGTCTCTAACTTGAGTCATACATGCAAACATTTGACAAAATGTGATGTCGATAGTGGGTGATAATAACAATGGCGTGGTGTGCGAAGATGATGCTAGTGTGGTTGTAGATGGAGGGGGAAGGGAAAGGGGAATGGGAGGGTGAATGCGGTGGTGACCGTAGAAAATTGTGATGTGCTCAGATGTGGTGATGAGATGGTGGATGTGAGTGGTGGCATTGTAGGCAGTGAAATATCCATGTCACTAGACGTGGCATCTAGTGCACTAACAATGAATAGTGTTGTGACCGTAGGTGTGTGAGTGGGTGTGAACATTGGATTTACAAATGTCGAGGAGTATATGACTTGTTGGGTGTCGTGGATTAAGTGGTGTAGGGGAGAAGATATAGGTGATGGAATCAGACTGGGAGTGGATATGAGTGAGAAGGTCATTTGTGGGGGAAATGTGAAAATAGGTCATGGAGGAAGGGGAAAGGAAGGAAAGGGAGGGGTGATGAATGGATTAATTAGAATAGGGGAAATTAGGGTGGATGTACTAGATGTAAAGATTAGTGGTAGATTGTGGGGTACCAAAGATGCTACGGCTTCCACTGCAATACTTTCTATGAGTTGGGATAATATAGGTGAATTGGGGTGTACAGGGGAAGGTGTGTGTACAGGAGAGGGAAGAGTTTCGGTGGAAGTGGAGGTGATTCTGATGGCGGTTGCCTGCATGGACGTTGCTGGTTGTGGTGCGGAGTTGATGATGATTGTAGCTCCTATTGCAGGTGATTTTGGTGGGGATTCAAGGACTAACCGTGCTTCTTCTGAACGATGCAAAAACTCGGCTTTGGTGGGAGCACGGATGTGTTGGCCTCATTTGGACATCAGACAGATTCATCGAGGGTCAAATTGTGGTAAAGATTTCCTCTTCAAAAAATGAAGTCCCTCGATAGTTCCTAGTGACTTGATAAGCTCATTAAGGCCTTGAATGAAGGAGTCTTTAAATCCTCCACTAGCGAGTTCTTGTTGTAGTATTCTTGACTTTGCTCTTCTGATAACTGTCAGTGTGCCCACATGGCTTGCATATTGGGATATAGTTTCTGAATGGCCAGTGTATAGGTAGCGGCTTGGAAGGTGTCCTCTTCGTGGGTGCTCGTATCTCCATGAGCTTCAGTTTGTTGTTCTTGCTATTCCTGTTGGTCCTCTTCTTGCGAGTCAAGACTAGTTTGACTTTCTTCATCATCACCTTCTTCATCATCGATCACCATCTGATCTTCCTCATCTAAACTGGACACTAACTATTCTTGTTGCTGGTCAGGTGGCATAGTAGAGTAACGTGGCCTCTCATATCATTCCTGTTTGTCCTAAAATCATCTCATACGCATTATTTCCTT
Organism: Ceratopteris richardii; assembly: GCA_020310875.1. NCBI lineage: Eukaryota > Viridiplantae > Streptophyta > Polypodiopsida > Polypodiales > Pteridaceae > Ceratopteris > Ceratopteris richardii. Next base: position 104,807,194 of record CM035410.1, read on the forward strand.
TCTAGTAAGCCTAATGGTTTCTCAATATGTCCGTCAACCATTTGTAGCTTCATTCTTGTGGGTTTTAGTGTTGGCTTACCCCAACGTTTCCATAAAGTACCTTTCTCTCCTTCGCTCATATCTCCAATTCTTTCCATAGGTATTTCTAGTACCTTCTTGTGTGAATCTTCCTTAGAGTGGGTTGTAGCTATTTCTAGGAATTGATTTGCTACTTGCTTCCACAACTCAGGCTTAATTTTCAATAACTCTTCTAGAGTGAGATGACACTACACTCTGCTGTTCTTTCTCACATCAGTATTCCTAGGAATCATTGATTCTTCATTTCTCACTATTATAGTGGGTGCTCTCATACTGATAGACTTAGCTTCCCGAGGCCCTCTGAACTGGGGTAGTTCTTGTAAGGAATTAGATTCAAAGTCCGTTTGTTCACTATGTTTCTCTTCCTCTTCTTCGTCATAGATAGAGGGTATGTCTTGGGGGTTTCTCAGTAAAACTCAAAATTTTAAAATTCGCGATTCCGTGATTTTACTGATTTTTGAGTTTTTTATGTTCTAAACATCATATGAGAACTTAAAATAATGCAAAAAATTGTTGGGAAATCCTTACCTTGCTTGCTTGATCAGAAAATGTCCAAAAACTTGTGGTTGCAAAAAATCGCGATTCTGTCCACTCTCACTCTCTCTCTTCCTCACTCAAATGAACTTTTTTCTGGGATTCCAGGTTTTTATAAACTTCACACAATCGCGATTTTGTTCGATATTTTCAAAATCTTCACTTTTCACTTATTCAAGTTTTTACCCTTCAACAATTTTATGGTTTTGAGTCACAATTCCTAACTTTTCATCACAAGCTACTCCCTTTATCCCACTAGTAAAAATCGCGATTCTGTTCCTAATTTCCAATTTGCCCCCTTGATGCTCAATCCTCTCTAATTTTTGAAATTTGATTTTCTTCACTCACTCAACTTGGTGAAACCTCTTACAATTACCTACCTCAAAACCCAAATGTGCAAAAATGATTCAAATTCTTTATCTTACAGAAAATCGCGATCCTGTGAAGAGAATTGTGTTTTTTTGAACTTCCAGTTTTTTGCAGTTTTTTACTTTGCTTTCCACTTGGTTCCCTTCAATGCTCTTTACCAATTCCAAATCATTTGTCACCTGCAATTTTACATCATCAACAAAAATTAACGATCCTGTGAAGAAAATCGTGTTTTTCTGATTTTCTAGTTTTTTGACTTTTTTGGCTTTCCTTTCCACTTGATCCCCTTCACTCTTAACAACAACACTCCAGTCCACTATCTAAGGAAATGAAAAAAATTGTTTGAATTTTTTTTATGGATTTTATGAATTTTTTTTTAGTATTTTGCCCTAAATCAAGGTAAACAATTCACTTAGGGTTTCTTATTTAGAGGTCCATTGAGCTTGTGTTTCCTGATTGGTTATACTACTTTATGCTTTGCTATCTAATCAATTTATGAGCAAGACTTCCCAAAGAAAAGTGTGCTAAAAAATGAAATTATCAATTCATGCAAAGATAAACTCAAACATTCTTCTTTTCAAGATGCAAATAAACCTTTTCTCAAGATTGTTGCTTTGCCTTGGCTAAACAAATGGATCTTATCTACTTGCATATAGCTACTTTTTTCTGGACTTTCCTCAATGCAATCATGTTATCTTCCCCAAGATCAACAATTTTGCTTGGTACTTGGTCAAAAAGCACTCTACAAATGCAAAGATAGACACATTTTACCTTATCTTCAACTATCTTGATTGATTTTTTCACACAACTGCACTTTACTTATAAAAATGATATGAGTCCCTATCAATTTGCACAAATTTCATCACTTCTTTATCTCAAAAGGTTATCTATTGCTTTCTTTTCCCAAAAGACAAACAAAGAAACCTACCTTTTCATGTTTCCATTTCTTGATTAAAGAGTATTACCTTTTCAATGTGTTCAATACCATCAACAATGGAAGATCCAGCAAGGTCCAACTTCAATGAAGCTTTTGCTTTACTTCCCCAGCAAGGGCGCCAAAAAATGTTTGTTGTTACCCTTTGGAGTTGTCCTCTCCAATCATTTTAGCATAAAGAATCAACAAATACATCTTACATTTGTTAATCCGGGAAGTATACAAGAGACCACAGTCCCTTCTAGATGATGGAATCCAAAAAATAAGAGGAAAGTGACTGGATTTCTGAGAAATGATGAAGATTAAGAGCAATTTCTAGGTTTTTGATTATCTTGAGCAATACTACATCATTTCTAATGATCTTGGTGCCTAAAGTGTGTTATTTTCTCAGCAGAACAGAATTATGAAGTCAAATCTCAAAAATGATACCTATAACCTTCAAACGAGACAATCGCGATTCTGTGAAAACTGACGATTTCCATCTCCAGCATTATTCTTCAGCAATTTCTTACTCAACACATCAAGAATCACCTCTCTTCATACTTATTCATCAGAAATACACAATAGAAGCTTGCAAATTCCATGGATACACATGAATAGACTCAACAAATCAAAGAAACTCTCATGAAAGGAAGAAACACGATTTTCTGCAGGAAACTCTTCTCATTACTTGGATAGCACAAAATACAATTAACCAACCCTCTCATAATAGAGGAAATTATCTTTTATACATTTTCAATTGTCCTTTTTCACACTTGAATTTTGGTCCTTTTCCCTTCTAATCTAAAAATATGCTATCAAAGAGTTTCCAAAAATTCTAGAAAAAATACATATGATTCTAATTTACATGAGGAAGACTCTTCCTCATTTTTACATCATTTGCATAAATATTTCTATAATTTTTTATCATTTTACAAGTATTCCTTTTCAAAAAATGCTTCTTCTAACAATGTTCATGGGGTCTAGGTAGAGGAAAATCATCTCTACCACCTGGTAGTCTGGGTTCTCTTGGTCACTCCATTCTATCTGTTTCCAAGGTTGGTCTATCTCTCCCTATGGGATGAGTGAAACTCACTTTTGGCTTTTCCTTGTTCTTCTCTCTTTGGGAACCATGGGCTCTTTGGGAACCATGGGCTGAGGATGTCCGAGCACCTTGATGGTTAGTCTTTGCATGCGCTCATGATGGGGGGAACACCAGTTTGCCTCTCCATGTATAAGCATGCCTTGCATGACTGGGTACCACCAACACTGATTCGAAATTGTTGTTTAGGTATACTACTTTTTGAGGCATATCACGGTCCTTGAATTTGTAAATTGTGATTGATCCTACTTCATTGGCATGTTCCATTCTATACCTCCAAAGCACTTCATCAGTGTCCTTATTCAAGAACAGTTCAATGCTTCTGTTATCCTGAGGGATCCATTTTGGATTTAACATTCTACCAATTTCCCTCTAGGCGTCCTAGGTTCATCTCCTAATGGTTCTTACCCTTGGGCTCCTAGATCCGTCTCAGGAATAACTACACCAAACTCATTAGTGTGGATAGGCTGATTAGTTATAATATACATCGTTCCTTCCTTGTCTAAGTAAGCATCTCTCTCGAACTTTACCATTGGATGTTCCAATCCAATGGGCTGGTCAGGGTTGTGCAATTGAACCACTGATCTTCTCAAACCATGTTCGTAGATGCAAGCACCTAAGTGGTTGGTTTGAACATATTCTAATAGGGTCCTGTAGGGTCCTTTGCATCTTTCCAAATAAGCTATACTTAACCCTCCTTCGGATCTTTGAATGTTGTAAGCCATCTCACACTCACTAGTCTCTAAGCTCAATTCGTAAGGATAGCTATTCAACTGCCCACGAGTGTGCTATGGTCTTCACATTTGGTTCCGATGATCTAAGGATTCATGGATCTGACTTACCTATGTTCTTTCTTGATTTGAGGTTCATGAATTTGTCCTCCTCGACCACTCAATACATGTTTTGATACGTCTTTGTTCTCAATTACTTGTTTAATTTTTATTTCTTTTAAATTGTTGTCTTGTCTCGATGTACACGTCAAGAATCAACTTTGTGTTGTATGTTTGAGTTCTCGTACCATGAAAATTAAGTTCTTTCCTTTAGGGTTTTTGGTTTTGCACTTTTTTAGCTTACACTTGGACTTGAAAATGGACTTGATGTGTTCCTATCACACTCCTATTTCAATCAACAATGCTACACGCACTTAGCCTAAGCTAGTGATTGACTGAGGGGATTGAGTATTCTTCCAACCTCGAGTGAGCTTCGACGCGTGCTTTGTTGCCCAAGAAGTCGTGCTTCCCAAGCCTTGCTTACTTCACTCTTTGCCTTGCCTTAAATGTCCTTGGATGGCTCTCAGTGACCCTGCAAAAGTCCAATGTTTAGACCACTCTTCAACATTAATGAACAGACATTGTGATGTATACATCTTTAAGGGTCTCTTTTTCCTTTGGCAAGATTCTCAAGTGCCCCCTTGGTTTCCTAATCCCACAAAAGGGTTGACTTCAATTTATCCTATCTAAATATCAACATGTTATTCTTAATAAAAACAATTGAGGCCACGTAGGATTCAAAATGAGGTTTTCAACAAGCTCTAGAGCTCAAAAAATGGTCTCATACGAAAATGTATGGGCGTTCAGGCTCTAGGCGGTTAAAATAGGTAGTCAGGTTTTCTCCAAATACAAGCTAAGGGGCCTAAAATATGCACAAACCACTCAAAAATTCACTCAAATTGGCCTTGAAATTGCCCAAAGTTTAAAACCCTAAATTGGCATTTTAGCCAAACTGTCATGATGGTCTACAATAATGGTGATGGTCTAGGACCGTCGCGATGGTCTCGCTGAACTATCGCGATGGTGTGACACAATCACGATGGTCCGCACTTACTGAAGCATCACGATGGTCTAGTGATCCGTCATGATGGTCTATCCTATCAAATCATCATGATGGTCCAAGCTTGTCGAGCCATCACGATGGTCAGGTACCATCGCGATGGTGTGGTCAATCGTTGCGATGGTCGATGGTCAAAGGAACAGGTACGATGGTTCAAATGACACGTGATTAGTGAAGCATCATGATGGCATGAGCCAATCATGATGGTGTGGGGTCGGTGTGATCATTTGGACGGTCATTGACCATCACGATGGTCTATTTGAATTGTCACGATGGTGTGAGGCTGTTGCAATGGTCTGGTCAAGCTGTCGTGATGGCATGAGCCAATCGAATTGCGATTGTGACAACCCATCATGATGGCGTGAGCCAATTGTGATGGTCCACCAAAATGCAAGTTTTTGCATTTTGATGGACCATCACAATTGTGGATTCATGTGTGCGCAAGTGTGCTCTATGCCGTGCTATAGATGTATTCTAGAAAAGTGGACTTTGTCATACCATCGCAATGGTAGGACACCAACGACAAATTAGACAAAAATGTGAATTTTTTACCTTTTTAGAGCTTTCGTGTTGTATTGCAGTGCTTTACCTACAAGAAAACTTACAAACACAAACACACAATCTTGAAAAATTGCTCTCTCTCTCTCACATGCGCAAATGAGGAAAATGGGGAGAATAGGTGGATATGGTGAATTTTCTAATTTTTTTGGGAGTGGAAGAAGATGATGCGGGGATGAAGGGGAAGTATAAGGGAGATGAAAAAAACTAAAGACCATGCAAAAACAACAACAAGAACTGAAATTATTTACCTTCCAACACCAATTCTTGCTATACTCTTACCATCAAGCGTTCGTCCTAGAACTTTCCCTGGCAAGGACACCAAATTTGGTGTTGTTCTAGGCTAGGATAAGATCCACACTAAGAAGTTCCACCTCCTTAATTGTCAATCCATGGAAGAGACAGGAGTGATATGAAGATCATGAATGCATGAAGTAGTGAAAGTGAAGGTGAGAAGCATGAAAATGCACACACACATACACACACACAAGGAAGAGGACAAGCGAGACACAATGGAAAGTAGAAAGTAGACTCCATTGCTCAATAACACTATTACAAGCTCAATTTAGCTCTAAGCTCACACTAACCAACACAATCCAACCTCAAAAATGAGCTCTCTAGAGGCTTTTATAGTTTCTAGACTAGTTTTGATCGGTTTCACATCTAGTGTCTGGCATACTTAAAAAATAGGTTATCGGGGTCATTTAGAGGTCTAAGGGAGATCTAAAAATAACAAAAAATGGCATGATCATTCTACCTAAGCTCGTCAAGCTCAAGGACTCCTCAACTTGCACAAAATGGAGCTACATGATGCAAAATTGGGTATTGTATGGTACATATGTTACAATAGTGATGAAAATCACTAGTTGAAGTTTTGAAAATGTAATATAAAGCATATTTATTTGAAAAAAATAAATGTTTGGACCCCCCACAACTCTTTGCAATTGGCCTCTACATACTTTCTCTGCATCGATGCCTATGGCTGCTGCTGCTGTCAACATTGAACAATGATAATAATTTTCAAACTCTAGAAAGGGAACACATGTAAATGAAAGTTCCACTTAAACTTTCATCAGGAAGTGGGAAACCATATCCTTAGATGCTCCTTTAGATTGATACTCATTCAAGCAATAAAGCTTTGAGTTTTGTTCAAAAGTCAAGAATATCTTTTACAGATCAAAGCAAAAGATTCCAAGATGAATCATTTGTTTTATATTGTTTGACTCCTTGAAGGGAATCTCAAGATTTTGAAAGAATAATTTCTCCCTAGATGTGAGAACAAAAAAATCTTCAAGAAAATTTATTCACCAGTAGTTCCAAAGAAGTCCTACAACCACCAATAGTGGTACTTAAGTCCAATTATTGATATAACCTAAAGGTGTATCAATATTGATAAGATTATTAGCTTTAGAATCTGAAAGGCATTAGCATATGCTTGGACTTAGGTGGGGGAAAAGATCTCTAAAATCCCATGGGTGAGCAAACAAGCTTTAGATTGTTCAAGAGATCTTAATGATAAAGACTAAGTCTTTATTCTAATCACAAGGTCAACCAGACTTGATCGAGCTTGGCCATGATTGTCCAAGAACTCAGGATTGGAATTACTCTGAAGTTTGCCCAAGTATTGGCAATAAAATTCCTTTTGGGAATTATTCACTCAAGTTCCATTTATCCAATGGAAAATTGTGAAAAGAGTAAGCTGTTCCAAGTTTGAACAAAGTAAAAAAATTCCAAGTGCGTAGTGCCCAATCGTGTCAATGATAATTAAGTTCGTGGAAGGCAAAACATAAAGTTTACCTATCCTTAAAGGGATTTCTTAAAGATGAAATCCAAGAGCATGAGTGGATGCTTAGACTTAAGCACTCCACAGATTACTGAAAAATCCTTGAGGTAGCTACTTAAATCTTTAGTAAGAAAGGAATCTAAAGGCAAGAAGTGAAAATTTCTTATCGCTACAAAATTGGTCGAGAATAACCAATTGGACTTGAATTTGAAAAAAATCAAGAACTTGGAATTATAACCGGTTTTCATTTGAAAACCCTAGCAAAGAGAAATGGATATTCTATTAGGAGGTCTTCAAAGTTGTTGGTAGCAGTCAGGGCACTCAAAGACCTACACGATAGGGAAGCCAACAAAGGGAGTCAGAGCAGAGAGAAGGCACAAGCAGGCAAAGCAGTCAACGAAGATCTGGAAAATAGGCCATCCAATTTTTCCAACCAAACCTCTTTTTAACAGTGATTTTCAGCACTACATGAACATTATAAATACCATGTTTGGTAGATTCGACTCCATCTTGTTCAAGCCAAGGAGTCCTCGAGCTTGAGGAGTATCAATAGTATTTATGTACCAATTTTCGTAATTTTCTGAGCTCGTTTGAGCCTCCAAAATAGCCTAGGAGCCTAATTTTTAACTAGGCCGGACACTAGGTCTGGACAGGACCAAAGCTAGTCAAAAACTATAAGTAGCGCTAGAGAGCTCATTTCTGAGGTCAGCTTGTTGTAGATTTGAACTTTGTATGAGAACTCTTTGAGTAATCAAAAGAACTCCATTGTTTCTCTCTTTGTTCTTGCCTTGTGTGCATGCATGTGTGTATGTGTGTGCATGTTTGTGTGCTTCTCACTCACACACTTGTGCCATCACTTGTACAAGGTCTTCATACCATCCTCTTGACTTCTCGGATTGACATTAAAGGAGGTGCTATTCATCACTGAGCTACACCAAATTTTGGTGCCGTTGCCAGGCATCGAGCTTCGAGGATGAGCGTGTGATGGTAAGATGTAGAGTTGAGACATTGGAGTCATAGGTATTTTCTCCACTTTTATCTATTTACTTTTGTTTTCTTCATCATCTTTATCCCCATCATCTTTATCACCATCATCATCATCACCATCTCCCACCTCCATCTCCATCATCGCGACTTTTTCATTTTTTTGGTCATATCACCTTCCCATACCATTTCCCCTCATTTCACTTGTGAAAGAGAGCAAGAGAGCATTTGTGTGCTTGTGCTTTTGTGTGTTTTTTGAGATTTTTTGCAGGAATCAGCATCCCCAGTAGCTGTACCAACTCTACCAGGTAAAATTTTTTTACTGTACAGGTCCCGAGGCGTTGACCTCTGTCAATCATGACCCACAAAAAAATTGACCATTTTGCTAAACCAAGTCCATAAACATGATGTATAGGCCTAGGGCATCTTAAAAGTGTGTTTAAAATTTTGAAATGCCTCAGTTTTCTGTCAATCTCAATTGACACATCAATCGCGACTGACAGACGACAACGAGCACCTATCGACGGACTTGTCAATCACGACCAACACGTCGATCACGAACAACACAGTCAACGACTAATTGACTATGACTCACAGAGACCACGCGTGCCATGTGTCAATCACGATCGACCCATCAATCGCGATCGACAGCCCCGATGTACCTGTCCATCGCGATCGTCTAAGTCAACGATCGTTTGACCATGACTGACAGAATTTTCGGGCCACGTGTCAATCGCGATTGGCCCATAAATCGCAACTGATAGCCACGATGGACCTGTCAATCGTCACCGACTAGTCGATCATAAGTGACACATGAATCGCAATTGATAGACCACTTGATCGCGATTGATGGGCAAATTTGGCATTTTTTAGCACAAAACATATTTGGTCTATTTTTGGCCAAAATTTGGGAAACATTAAGGGTTATTAGAGCATACTTAGAAAACACTGTGAGCTATTCCTATTTGCCTGTTAGCCTGTTGTGGTCCTGTTTTAGCCCTGGAGTCATGAATAGACATAAGTTCCTCATACAAACCCTGTTTTTAGTGATTTTGGTCTTGTTGGAAAGCTTGTTTCGAATCCCACTAAAACGTCGACTAGTTTTTATAAATCTAATACGCGGAGTTATAGGTATGGTATTTTGAAGTTGACCATACCCAAGGGGAAGAAAACTGAGGGATCTCTAGGATTGTTTGCCATAAAGACAAAGTGCAATCTGGGCTCTGAAGTACATGAATGAGCATGATTTGTTATATCAGTTGAATTTGAATCTTGAGCTAACTTTGGAACTCTCATAGATCCATTGAGAGCATTAGAGGGCATCCAAAGCAAGGGCATTCTGCAAGCTTCAGAATGGGGTTCTTGAGCACCAACGCCGGCAAGGGATAAGCAAGTAAGGTTGGAAATTCTCTCAACTCCCTCAATCAATTCCTAGCTCAGGCTAAGAACGCATAACATTGGAAGTAAGTTAGGCGACGATAGGCACGGAACAAGTTGAAGACTATCTAAGTAATAAAGTTCAAGTCAAGATATAACCTGTGCATGTGCCGATAACCTTAAAGAAAAGAACTAATTTTATTGCGATCAACTTTAAGTGCAAAAAACAGTGGTTGATAAGAAAGAATCTGCAACGAGGTTGTACTTGGGGTAAAATTGAAGTTTTTCAATCAGGCATATGAACCTTAGATCAGGACGACATCTAGGGAGAGATATACAAAGCCTTAGGTCCTCACAGGCAAGTGTCACTCACACAACTAGATCTTGGGCCCAACAGTTGAGTGCTTATCCGCACCACCCTAATGGCACTCAAGACCCATATGATCATGTGGCCGAGTTTAAGCAAGGCTTGAGAGCGGAACAAGTTGAGGACCTATTCACGAAGTACAATGCTTTCGGTCTAACCCTTAGGAACACAACCCTTACATGGTTTCAACCACTACATGAGAGGCAGTTTAGGAACATAGACCAACTTCTAGAGGCTTTCATTACCAAATTCTCTAAGAGTGGTATACGGCATAATACTTCCTCACTGATTCATAGCTTCAAGCAGACACCTCAAGAGACTGTTAGACTGGCCGGAAGAAGGTTTAGGCAATATCTAGAGAGATGTCCTGTTCCAGAGTTACCCACACCAACCAAACAAGTGGCTTTATTTTTAGACAGATTGCTGAGTACCAAATTGAGATCATATGTGTACTTGAAGGACCCTAGAACCATAGAAGAATGTGTACGCATGTGCATAGACATAGAGGATAATCCAGGAGAGGAGCTGGATCTTTCAAAAATCTACAAAGATTCAGATAGCTCTACCAGCCTCTCTTCCAGGCAATCCACGTCTATTGAGGAACTTGCAGAGAAGGTAGCTCAGAAATTAGGTGTCACAAGCAAACAAATACCAAGGTTTGCCCGAGTGAAAAGATGCTGTACATGTGGAGGTGACCATATGGCGAATGTATGCCCCATTATGGCACAACCCGAAGTGAATCCTAGTAGTCAATACTACACCATAGAACAGAGATACACCAATCACACCGTGCAAGATTGTCCATACAATAAGCAAGCATTTAGGCAACCTTATCCATAGCCATACCCTCAACAAGGACGGTACCCGAACCAGTACCCACCACAACCATATGGTAGACCATAGCAACCCTATCAACAACCCTACCAAACCCAACAAAGGCCTGAGCCTGTGTTAGCTCAACAACCTCCTACTCCAACCAATGTGATTCTAGTAAAGTATGCAGTTGCAGAAGGAAATCTAAATAGAGCTAGTGCCAATAACTCCATTACTTTTAGAAAGTGAACCAAGTGATCATAGTTTCGACTCTACTCACATTGATAGTCCACATTCCTACTACATGCAGTCACCTGAGCATAATGAGACCTACTATTGTGAAGAACCGAGTCAACCTAGTTGGGATCTAGAATATGCAAATGTCATATACGCAAACCCCAACCCCAGACCTCAAACTAGGTATGTACGACCCCCATTTTCGAGAGGACCATGCTACATATGTTAGGGAGATCACCTCATTCTCGATTGCCCGATGCCTGCCTCTACACAATCCCAATCTGTGATAAATCAAGGCTTTTGTCAAGATTGCAGAAAGGAGCATCTCTTGCGAGATTGCCCTAAGAAACCCAAGAACATGCCGAAAATCACTCCTATCAATGTTATTGGGTTAGTAGTAGACTCTACGGGAAGTGTAACTTCCACTACGCTAGTGCAAGTGGTCAGTAGACCTCACGCTTTGTAGCAAAACCAAGGTTTAGGCCAAGAAAAGACTTCCGAGGTTAGTGAAACTGAGAGCATAACTAAGAAACGGACTAGAGCCTGGAAAGATAGCCAGGAAAGGATGAAAAGGCAATGGTCTAAGAAGATGAGCGAATTAGAAGAGAGCATAAGAGAAACAAAAGGCAAAATTGTTGAGCTCACCTCTCAAACACACTCTCACATACCACCACCACCTTCATCCCTACCACCGCCTAACCCACCACCTTCCAACCCACATCATACAATTCCACCACCCCCTAGAGTAGGATCAGTATTAGCTGACCCCACTCCTGAGGACATAGACATGATGCTCAAAGCATATCAGGCCAGAATCCAAGAAGGGCCAAATGTGACACATCATGAAAATAATTACCCTAAAGCTTATGTAGAGATAGAAAGAACTAAGCTTTGTGCTAAAATGGTAGCGTTGGCTCAAACCATGTTTGAATTCAATCGCCTCCTCAACTACTCTTGCTCAACTAAGGCACAATTGCATTTTGATGGACTGTTGGAGAAGTTCGAGAGCATAATTGCAAGATCTGGCAATGAAGCCACCTCCCAAGCAAGAGACAAGGCAAGTGAAAGAATAAGCATCCCCTGTTGCTCTAGCACAATGGTAAGCACCACGTTAAGAAGCTTCACCTCCTTAATTGTCAATCCGCGGAAGAGATAGGAGTGATATGAAGATCGTGAATGTGAGATGATGTGAGAGTGAAGGTGAGAAGCATAAAGATGCACACACACATACACACACACAATGAAGAGACAAGCAAGACACAATGGAAGGTGAGAAATTAGCTCTATTACTCAAGAATACTCTTACAAGCTCAAAATAGCTCTAAGCTCACACTAGCCAACATGTACCAACCTCAAAAATGAGCTCTCTAGCTCTTTTTATAGTTTCTAGACTAGTTTTGACCGGTTTCACATCTAGTGACCGGCATAGTTAAAAAATAGGTCCTAGAGGCTATTTGGAAGGGTAAACGGTATCTAAAAATAACGAAAATTGGTACGAGCATTCTACCTAAGCTCCTCAAGCTCGAGGACTCCTCGGCTTGCACAAAATGGAACTATGAATTACAAAATGGGGTTTTGTCTATATTACATATGTTACAAGAGTGATGAAAATCACTGTTGGATGTTTGAAGAGGTAATAAAAACATAATTGTTTGAAAAAATGATCCGACTGGCTCCCTAATCCGTCTTTACATGCTTCCATGTCGTCTGTGCCTCTGACTGTGCCTCTGACTGCTTCCAACACCCCCCTCCCTCTCGCTTCTGTCGTCCTCGACAGAACCTTGTTGTGCGGTCTGCCGTGTTGGAGAAACACTCACTAATTAGACATATATTTGAAGGTCAAATCTTAGGAAGAAAACCCCATGCCTATGTGAAGGGACAAATTCACAACTGTATTATACTTGTAAAGTTAGTTCACTTTAGTTCTAGAAGTTTTTTAAAATCACGAGAATACGAAAATCTATATAAGTTAGTTTGTATCAACTGACGCGGTGAGGAGAGAGAGAAGAAGTAGAAGAAGGAGTTCATTTTATACGACTGAGAATAGTCGGGCTTCTCTGAGTGAGAAAGCATCTGTAAAACTTCTGAGTTTTCATAGCTGTGAGAAAGAACTGAGTAAAGTTCTGTGTATGAGTCTCTCTCCATCATCTCCATGTTTGCCTACTGTGTGATGAATTCAAAAGTTCATGTTTTCTGAGCAATTCGATGCCTGGCATCGAATCTTGGCTGATAAGTCATTTTTTCCATTCTCTGTGTGTTAACTATTGTTGAATCTTTTAAAAATATGAAGTTTGTGGAGCAACTCGATGCCTGGCATCGAGTTTGAGCATAAAGTCGATGCCTGGCATCGACTTCTAGCATAGAAGTGGTCTTCTTCATGTGTGTGTAAAATAGAGTGTTTCTGGTGCAGAAAAATAGCCAAAAAAAGCCCAAAGTCGATGCCTGGCATGAACTTGGACTGAAATTCGATGCTAGGCATCGAATTTTTTATTTTTGGACATCAAGAATACTAAAACAGGCAAGATTTCCAGTTTTGGAAGGTCATACAGGGTCATCTTGTGAGGGCCATAACTTGAGTTCTAGAGGTCCGTTTGATGCATATGATAGCTTGTTGGAAAGCTCTACTCTTCTAGTTTCAGCCTATAAAGTTTCATAGAGAAAGCATACTTGAGCTAGGAGAAATTAGCAAAATACTGAAGGTATGTCATTTTGGTGACTAGGAATTTCTGTAGAAGCAAAGTTCTCACTTTAAGCTATTATTTCTCAAAGTTTGGAGTGGCAATGAGTTAATGGTGACCATAGAGGTGTTCTAGTGTCACATTAATTCATTTCTTGTGGTGTTTCATACATCAACAAGTGGTATCAGAGCAGAAAGATTCTCGAGAGTAGAAGACGACAAAGGTACGAGAAGTTTTGTAAAGTTTTCCATTAAAGTTTGAAAGGTGAAGCATTTGAAGACACAAGGCATCAAAAGATTACTTTCGAAGTATCCTCATACACAAAGAACTTCAAAAGGTATTATCCTTTATCCTTTAAGCTCACAGGTTGCAGCAGAAGGAAAGAACTATGGCAGATCATATCTCCATTGACAAACTGGACAGAGATAATTACCCCGCATGGGTAATGAGAATGGAAGCCTTACTTATGAGTAAGGATCTCATGGTATATGTTACAGGTGAAGAAGAGAAGCCAGTATTCGAAGATGAAAGCCGACCAAAGAAAGAAGAACTAGATGCTTTAAAGCATTGGTAGAAGAAGGATGCAAGTGCAAAAGCCTACATCTACAATACAATCTCAGATCATTTGCTACCACACATCAGAGGATTGGAATCATCAGAAGATATATGGAATGCATTGGAATATCATTTCCAAAGCACTACTAAAGCACGGAAAGCAAGTCTATGGTCAGAGTTTACAACATTCAAGAAGAAGCCAAGTCAAACCATTAGTGATTATGTCACTAAGATGAAGGATCTAGCAGATAGTCTTGGATCCATAGATGAAGATATTGAAGATCACAGATTGATTGCTCAACTACTTGCAGGCTTGAGAGGGGATGAAAGGTGGAAACCTTTTGTCTTATCAACAGAACTTTCATTAAATCATTATGTTCCAGATTTGAACCAGTTGCTTGGTTTGATGCTCACATATGAGCAAGACTTGAAGGGAGATGGAGATAAAGGTCAAAGTTCTGCAATGTACATGAAGAATAAGAAGAAAGGAGATAAAGGTAAAGCAAAGGATGAAGAGGAGTCTAATTCTCAAGCTTATTATGCAAGAGGTAAAGGCACTGGCAGAGGAAGAGCAAGAGGTTTTGGAAGAGGAAGAGGTAATCAAAATAACAACAAAAAGGCTTGTTGGATCTGTGGATTGAGTAATCATTTGGCTCATGACTGTTGGCACAACCAACAAGGATCAAACCAGAATCAAAACAACAATAACAGAGGTCGAGGTGGAAGATATCAAAGTAATTTTCAAAGAGGTAGACAAAGTCAAAGAGGAGGCTATGGTAGAGGTGGAGGAAGAAGTTGGGGACAGAATCAATCCTACAACACCACCTACTACAACTATGCAAATGACACACAGAATGAAAGTCATACATCATTGATGATGAATTCAATCAGCACATCAGACAAAGAAGATCTAAAGGTATTTTACATTGACTCTGGATGTTCTAATCATTTGTCAGGAAACATAGAATTGATGTCAGATTTGGAAAAAGGTATTTCTAGTCACACAGTTCAAACTGGTGATAATACAAGACATAGTGTACATTCAATTGGAAAAGTGAAATGCAAGAGTGGAGCAGATTTGCTAAACAATGTTTTGTATGTTCCTACAATACCTAAAAACTTGATTAGTGTGGGACAGATAGTTGAAAAAGGTTTTCAAGTCAGGTTTACAAATGAAGGAGTATTTGTGGAAGATCCAGAGAATGGATATAAACAGATTGTCTCTGGTAAGAAAGAAGGTAGACTCTTTACTTTAAGAGTGCAAGGAAACATTGGTCAAGCTTTGCTCACACATGGTGAAGCAGTGATTACAGAACTTGATCTCTGGCATAAGAGATTAGGTCATTTCAATGAAAGAGGAATTAAAGCTATGGTTGCTAATCAGTCTGTACTAGGATTACCAAATGTGCAAAGTCAACATATGGTTTATAAATGTGAAGCATGTCAAATGGGTAAAGCACACAGGTTACCATTTCAAAAGAAAGGATTCAAACATGATGGAGTACTTGAGCTCATTCATACAGATGTATGGGGACCAACAAAAGAAGGATCTATCAGTGGCTCAAGGTATTATGTTCTTTTTATTGATGATGCTACAAGATGGATAACATTATATGTTTTGAAGGAAAGATCAGAAGTGTTTGGAGCTTTCAAGCATTTTCATGCATATGCAGAGAGAGTCACAGGTCAAAAGCTTAAGAGACTGAGGTCTGATGGAGGGGGAGAATACTTCTCCCAAGAGTTCAATGATTATCTTTGGAATGCAGGTATTAAGAGAGAAATAACTTGCAGGTATACACCACAACAAAATGGTGTAGCAGAAAGAAGGAACAGGACTTTGGTTGAGTTTGCTAGAGCTATGCTAAAGGAGAAGAACTGTCCAAATTATCTTTGGGCTGAGGCTGTAAATACAGCTACATATCTTGTGAATAGATTACCATGTGCAGCTCTGAATGGAATGACTCCATATGAAGCTTGGTGGGGTAAGAAACCAACACTAGATCATTGTAGAGTGTTTGGATCAATTGCATATGCTTATGTGCCATCACAGCTTAGGCATAAACTTGAACCAAAGGCAGAAAAATATGTGTTCATTGGTTATGATGAAAAGCAGATGGGTTACAGGTTGTGGAATCCTCTAACAAAACAATTTATTGTTTCTAGAGATGTTACATTTGATGAACAGAAAAGTTGGTATGCAGATCAAAGTCATACAGCTGAAGAATTTGAAGAAGAGGTAAGAAGATGTGAGAAAGGAAAATCAATTGTGCAGGTGAATAGAGATGAAGACTATATGCAAGCAAGTACATCCAGAAGTGGATTAACAAGAATGAATGAAGAAGCTCCTATATTTGATGAAGAGGTGTATCCAGAAACTTATGAAGAATGTGAACCAAGAAGGTCAAGCAGGACAAGGAGACAACCAGAAAGGTATTCTTATGATACTTCTTACATAACTCAGAAGAACTATGCATATATGGTCAAAGATGATGAAGAACCTCAGAACTATGATGAAGCTAAAGGTAAAAAGCAATGGGAAGAAGCAATGAAGGAAGAGTTCAATGCACTGGAGGAGAACAAGACATGGGAACTTGTTCCTAAACCAATTGGTAAGAAAGTAATTGGAAATAAATGGGTTTATAAAGTGAAGAAGCTTGCAGATGGAAGTATAGCCAGATACAAAGCTAGATTGGTGGTGAAAGGCTATGCCCAGACCTATGGCATAGATTATGATGAGACATTCAGTCCTGTAGCTAAGATGTCAACTATAAGGACAATCATTGCTATTGCAGCTTCAAAAGGATGGACCCTAAGTCAATTGGATATAAAAAATGCATTCTTGAATGGATACATATCAGATGAGGTATACATGGAACAACCTCAAGGGTTTATAGATTCCAGGTATCCAAATTTTGTTTGCAGGTTGAGAAGAGCATTGTATGGATTGAAGCAAGCTCCAAGAGCTTGGAACTATAGACTGGTGAAGTATCTCAATGATCTTGGATATCAAAGTTCAAAAGCAGATTCAAGTCTACTTATCAAAAGAACAGAGGAAGGTACAATCTACATTTGTATTTATGTAGATGACATTATAATCACAGGTACTTCAGATGAAGGAATCAAGGAGGTAAAGAGATTACTTGAGAAAGAGTTTAAGATCAGTGACCTAGGAAAGTTATCATACTTTCTTGGAATGGAAGTTACTTATACAGATCATGGCATATATGTGTCACAAGAAAGGTATCTTCTGAACTTGTTGAAGAAGTTTGATATGGAAAATTGCAGAGAAGCTTCAACTCCACTTGAAGTTAATCACAAGCTCAGTAAATATGATGGTGCAGACTACAAAGATATGAGGAAGTATCAATCTCTTGTGGGTAGTTTGATTTATGCTACACTAACAAGACCTGATCTTAGTTATGCAGTGGGAGTTTTGTCACAATTCATGCATTGTCCAAAGGACCCACATTGGATTGCAGGTCAAAGAGTTCTCAGATATATCAAAGGAACTATAAAGGAAGGATTATATTATCCTTTTACATCAGATTTGAAGTTGAGAGCCTACAGTGACTCAGACTGGGCAGGTAATCAAGATGACAGGAGATCAACTCATGGTTACATGATATACATTGGTGATAAGCTTGTAAGTTGGTGTTCCAAGAAACAACATACAGTAGCATTATCATCAACTGAAGCAGAGTACAAAGGACTTGTGGAAGCAGCTAAGGAAGTCATATGGATGCAGACATTGTTCAAGAGCTTAGGCATTGATCAAGGTACACCTACAATACATGGAGATAATATGAGTTCACTTTATCTTGCAGCAAATCCAGTATTTCATGCAAGAACAAAGCACATAGAGATACAGTATCATTTTCTCAGAGAAAAGATAATGGAGAAGGAGATTGAAGTGGAATACATTTCTACTAAAGATCAATTAGCAGACATAATGACAAAGAGCTTGGATGGTGTGAAGACCAGCAGATTCAAAAGCATGGCAGGAGTAAAAGAAAAGAAGATGATATGAAGAAATAGGGAATGTCAATTAGTGATTGAGGGGGAGCTGTTGGAGAAACACTCACTAATTAGACATATATTTGAAGGTCAAATCTTAGGAAGAAAACCCCATGCCTATGTGAAGGGACAAATTCACAACTGTATTATACTTGTAAAGTTAGTTCACTTTAGTTCTAGAAGTTTTTTAAAATCACGAGAATACGAAAATCTATATAAGTTAGTTTGTATCAACTGACGCGGTGAGGAGAGAGAGAAGAAGTAGAAGAAGGAGTTCATTTTATACGACTGAGAATAGTCGGGCTTCTCTGAGTGAGAAAGCATCTGTAAAACTTCTGAGTTTTCATAGCTGTGAGAAAGAACTGAGTAAAGTTCTGTGTATGAGTCTCTCTCCATCATCTCCATGTTTGCCTACTGTGTGATGAATTCAAAAGTTCATGTTTTCTGAGCAATTCGATGCCTGGCATCGAATCTTGGCTGATAAGTCATTTTTTCCATTCTTTGTGTGTTAACTATTGTTGAATCTTTTAAAAATATGAAGTTTGTGGAGCAACTCGATGCCTGGCATCGAGTTTGAGCATAAAGTCGATGCCTGGCATCGACTTCTAGCATAGAAGTGGTCTTCTTCATGTGTGTGTAAAATAGAGTGTTTCTGGTGCAGAAAAATAGCCAAAAAAAGCCCAAAGTCGATGCCTGGCATGGACTTGGACTGAAATTCGATGCTAGGCATCGAATTTTTTATTTTTGGACATCAAGAATACTAAAACAGGCAAGATTTCCAGTTTTGGAAGGTCATACAGGGTCATCTTGTGAGGGCCATAACTTGAGTTCTAGAGCTCCGTTTGATGCATATGATAGCTTGTTGGAAAGCTCTACTCTTCTAGTTTCAGCCTATAAAGTTTCATGGAGAAAGCATACTTGAGCTAGGAGAAATTAGCAAAATACGGAAGGTATGTCATTTCGGTGACTAGGAATTTCTGTAGAAGCAAAGTTCTCACTTTAAGCTATTATTTCTCAAAGTTTGGAGTGGCAATGAGTTAATGGTGACCATAGAGGTGTTCTAGTGTCACATTAATTCATTTCTTGTGGTGTTTCATACATCAACATGCCGGATGTAGTTTTGTAGGAGGTCGTGAGTGAGGGTGTGTTCAGATACTCGAATGCCTCGGGCCAGATCAGCCTCGAGCTTCTCCCAGTCGATTGGTTGCGGTTCGTCGGGTGGCAGGAGTTGATAATGCGTGGAATAAACCATTCGCTCACAGGCAAAAAGTTGCAATAAATGTGTGGGCCTGCTGATGAATACCTCGGAATGGTATTCCCAAAACCCGGTGGTGAACATCTCTTCAAAGGTTT
Source organism: Ceratopteris richardii (assembly GCA_020310875.1). Taxonomy (NCBI): domain Eukaryota; kingdom Viridiplantae; phylum Streptophyta; class Polypodiopsida; order Polypodiales; family Pteridaceae; genus Ceratopteris; species Ceratopteris richardii. The sequence continues at coordinate 104,826,739 of CM035410.1, forward strand.
GTTTGTAGCATGCCGGGAGGTATTTTATCCTACAGTGCCAGGCATAACACACCCGGAGCGATGGCGTTGTGCTCATGTCATATACTAGATCAAAGTTACCATGCTCAAATCCCGGGGTGTTCACATGTGGTGCTTTGACTCTCCGGAAGACTTTAAATATCATTTGCATCATGTCAAATATCTTGACAGTCATATGCGCTGCGATATCATCCATATGCTTCAGGCGAGGGAGCCAGTGACGGATTGTGGCCATCATATAGCCAACAGTGGGCAACTCGGTGGGTGGCTTGAAGTAGGGGTAATTCAGCCAATCCTGACACTGCCTGTTATTTTGTACTTTGATAGCGAATGCAGTCTAGGAGCGGCGTCGTGGTACTGGTCCCCAGCAAGGATTATACTTTAAATGTAAGGGCGCTTTCACCCATGTGCTCATCATTTCTGGGTACTTCTGGAGTAGATCTTTGCGCCAATCCGGTTGATGGATCTCTCCTCTTTGCGCATTTGGTGGCAAGTCCGTCGGCTCGAATTGTGTAGCATGCGTGGGTTTCATGCCGGTTTCTTTCTCTATAGCTAGCTGATATTCAGCCATTAACATGAAGTACGGTTTATACTGCAGCTCATGCCCAGATATATAGCGTCGGGGGGCCAAATGAGCAAAGAAGGGGGATTGTAAGATTCTCTCTTCAATCATGGCCATGGCATGTAACTGTGCCTCTACTCTGGCCGAATGTGTCGTTCCCAGTTCTTTGATCGTTTTCATCCACGCGGGGGTAGGAAGTTCATAGGTCATCTGGCCTTCGGCCGTGACTTGTCCGCCTGGGATGGGTATTGGCTCGTATGCTTCTTCAAACGTTTCCTCCACCGGAATGGTTATGTTCTCGTCGTCGGCTGGGATCTCCGGTGGGGAATCAGGCCGTGGTGGTGCTTCGTATACATCTATGCGTGATTGGAGAGTGGCTACCTGGGCCCGTAATGCGTTGAGTTCCTCTATGAGTTCAGGAGAGGGGTCCACAGGTTCTGGTACTTCTGCTGCCACTGGTAGTTGTTGTGGTGCCGGTTCTCTGAGCTGTAGTAACTTGTGATCTTCTTTTAGCTTCTGATGCTCTTCGTTCATTCGATCATAGTCCTCTAGCAGTCGAACGTGGTCATCTAGCAACATCCGCATCGATTCAGATGGGATTGCCTTGAATCTGCTAGGGCTTAATGGTTGTTCTGGATGGTCCAATGCCACTTCCAAATTTTCTCTATTCTGCTCTTGGAGTCTTTGATTCTCCTCCTTGGCTGCGGCTAGGTGTCTCCTGAGTAAGCCCATATTCCTGGTCAGCGTCGCGTTCCTAATTGTTTGGGCTCGAAGCAGGTTGTCCAGATCAGCAGTGGCTTCTTTTGTTTTCTCTTCACTTTCTAGTTCTAGCTTATGATATGCCTCTCTTAGTTCTTGGTATCGCGTATTTAAAGAGGCATTCTCGATTGATAATGAATTAAGCTGCGACTGTAATTCGTTGGTCGTCCTCTGCAGCTGTTGATAATTGTTGCCAAGAGATGCAAACTCATCTCGTACTTGTGACATGCATGTGAGCATTTGTTGAAGTGCAGTGTCTATGGTTGGCGATAATAGTAATGGAGTGCTAAGTAAGGATGCGGTGGAAGTAGATGCAGCGGGGATGGGAAATGGGGTTGGGAAGGTGGATGCAGTGGTGATCGTGGAAAATTGTGACGTACCTAAATATGATGGTGCTGTGAGTGGAGTGGGTGCTGGTGCGGTGGGTGGTGAGATGTCCATGTCATTGGACGTGTCAAGTGCGGTGACTGTGAAAAGCGGTGTGTATGTGGGTGGTTGTGTAGGTGTGAAGACGGGATTTACAAATGTAGAGTAATTTACAGGGGGGATGGCTGGAGCAGCTTGGTGAAAAGTGGAAATAGGGGTTACGGTGGGTTGGGGAGGTGAAACTGGTGAGAAGGTTAGTGGGGTTAGAAAGGTGAAAGGGTGTCTTAAAGGTGGGGGAAAAGATGGGAAGGATGAAGGGGTGAAGGGGTTAACATGTAGATGAGGTGGGGTGGGTACGGGCATGGTGGCATGAATGGGCAGGGCAAAGGCGGTGGCTATGTTGCCGTGGACTGGTGTGGCTGTTGGAGAAGCAGGTGGGTTTGCAGGGGATACAGGATGGGTTGGTGAAACATGAGGTGAGAGAGGAGTAGATGGTGTGGATGTTATTTCAAGGATAGTGGTAGTATGTACGACGGTAGTACGTGGTGGGGAGTCGACTAGGATGGCTTCTTCGGTGAAGGATCTTTCCGGCCGTAGGCGTGCATCTTGCGCCTGGTGGGATGATTGAACACCTACCAGAACTCGAATATATTCACCGGGCTTCGATAACAGGCGAACTCTGCGAGGGTCATATTGGGGAAGTGGCTTCCTTTGTAAATATCTCAGTGCTTCGACCGGGCCGATGGATTGGACCAGTTCTCTGAACCCTCTGATGTAGACTTCTTCAAATCCTCCGGAGACTAGTTCTTGTTCGATTAGGGCCTGGCTCTCTTCTTCAGTCAATTTCTTCCGTGCCCATACTTTCTCCATCGTACGATATAATTTCTTGATTGCCAGCGTGTAAGCTGCTGCTTCGAAAGTCTCCTCTTCGTGCGTGCTGGTGTCACCGTGTGCATCGGTTTGTTGGCCTTGGCCGTCTGTCTGTCCTTGTTCTTGGGAATCATGCGTGCCCTGGCTGGCTTCGTCATCACCTTCGTCATCGTCGGTGGCTGTTCTTTCGTCATCAGAGCTCGACACAACTTGTCCCTGTGGCAGATCCCGCGGTGTGGTAGGGTAACTGGGGCGTTCATATTCTTGGGAGAACATCTGTGCCTCTGAAAACTGGAATTCATTGGAGAATGCATCAGGCATTTCAAAATCGAATGTTGTGTTTATTGGTTCTGCCTTCATGTGTGGTATTGGGAAAGAAAAGGCTTCCGCACCAATAGTGGTGGGAGCTTCTGCTGTCGTGGTGGTGGGTTCTGTGGTTGCAGCTGCCTGAGGTGCAGCGGCACTAGTAGTGCCCTCCGTGACCACTGGTCTAGACAACCTTATGCGAATAGGTTGCACTGTGGGAGCGGCTTTTGTCGGTGATCGCTCTGGAGAGGGTTGTGGTGATGGTGACTCTGGCACTTGAAGGCAAGGAATAGTGCCTCTCATGCGCTTACCTGCCCGTGTTCTGCTGGGCTTCCTGGCTTTCTTCGTCGTTCCTTTGAATGCTTTCAGCTCTTCTCCTGTTAATGCACGGTCAATTGGCAAATCATAGGCCAAGCACATATAAACAATTCTTGTGAGCACACAACATCCATTAAGCACTTTCTTGCGTTCCCATCTGTGTTGTGCCAAATACATTTGATCAATGATCCAGCTCGCCAGATCAACCGTCTGAGGTCCCGTACATGCCAAGTACAATCCAAACCATATTCTCTTATGTGGCATGGTGAATCTGTCCTGAGCGGGGAATGCGAAGTGTTGCATGCATATCCGTAGCGGTTTTGACAGCTCAGGTGTAATTGCTGAGATCTCCTCCCACTTAGTGACATCCCCACGTTTCATAGGGTCTGGAACTAATCTTTCTCGATCTGTGGGCGTGTGGGTGCCATGAATTTTGATGGCAGCTCTGATTAAATCCTTTGAGAGGTAAAACCTTTTGTAAGGTGGATCATCCACTAAAGAGGGCAAAATAAAAGTTCCTGGGATATCCTTATTCTCTGAGGCCAGCAAAGTAGTGATTAAATAATAACACCTATAAAAGTCAGGTTTGGGTAGCGGATCACTGAAATACTCCGTGAAGCCGGCTCTGGCCCAAACGTGAGTTAAGTCCTGAGTGTTCTGTAGGCCTTCGAATTCTCTGGAGAAGAATTGGTATTTTCCCCAAGTGCGGTCATCGAATGTCAAATTAGATTCAAATATGAAATCCGCATCCGCTAAGGGTCCTGCAAGTCCCTGAAACCAGTGAGAGTTACAGTGGATCTTTTCTGTGTAGCCCATAGGTGGGTTATCGATCGGCATGGGCCCTGGAAATCCTTGGAATTCGGGCGGTGGAGCAGTAGGGTGGGATTCTGCTCGTAACACATTGAGGGGCACTGCAGCTACACTGGGGCCTGCTCCTGATGGTCCTTCGTCGGTTTGCATGATGACTGGTGTGTTAATGAGAAAGATCTGCTACAAAAGATTAACACATTAGCATGGAAATTAATTATGATCCCATTAAAGTGAGACCGCAATCCCTTTCCATAACTGATGCGTAACCCGTGTAGCCAAGTGCTGTGATGTGAGGGATGCAATGCTTCTTGCAGCACTAGTGCAGGTCTCTAGACACCTACACGTTTCAGATCATGCATACATTTCTTGATGAGATGAGATTATGAGTGATGTGTGATGATGGTGGGTGAATTTTTACAAGGTTTAAAGGTTAGTGATTTAGTACAAGGTTGTATGTTAGTCGGGGGGGTAGTTTTGTTAGACATGGGGTTAGGGGAAGACGGTTGGACACGCTTCGGTATCCATTTCCTAAGAGTCCTTGAGTGGGTGGTGGGTTTCTGCTGAGTGATCAAAGGTAGTATCGGGTGTGGTGGTATTGAGGGATGGAAAGATTTGTGAGGGGTATATATTACATGGCTTAAGGGTTGAGCTATGATACATGGTTTGGGTACCCAAATCTGCGTGGGTGTGGGTCTATGGGTAAGGTATTTCTTGGCGATCCAAATTTGTCGAATGCTCGGACCTGTAGAAGAAGGTCGAGGGGATGGTGGATACTGATTCTGTTTCTGCCCTGCCTTTTGCTTGTCGATCTCTGCTTGGTTGGAGTTCTTCGGTGCTTTTTGTCCTTTTGGCACCCATATTTGTCTGGTGCTGCTTCCTTTGGGGGGCCTAAACTGCTTTCCTTGTTGTGTCTTATGATACTGCCGTCGGTCTGGGTTCCTTCGTCGTGGGTGACTCTGTTGTTGTTGAGGTTGAGAGGTCGGATGGACACTCTGCTTTGGAAAAGAAGGGAGATCCAATCCTTGCGTGACCTGCCCATGAGGAAGTGATTTGTTCTTTAACTTTAATCTAGGCCAGTCCGCAACAAGTTTGGAAGGATGAGCACCGCAGGGTGTCGTGCTCATTTGGCCGCTGATGCTACCCACCTGACCGCTGATTGTGTCCATCTGCCCTAGCGGATGGGTAGCTGCCTCTTCTAGTTTGCAGGAAGTCCCAGGGAAGATCTCCTGTCGTCCTTCTGATTGACAACTGTCCATAGCCAAGCCCGAGTGGGTTGGTGTAGACATAACGTGACTGGTCTGATTAAAGATCTTCTGGTCTTCCGTCGCATGTATTTCATAGGGTCTAGGGCTACAAACCTCAGTCGGAATACCGTTAGGGAAGTCAAGCGGTATCACTTGCTTCTGCTCTAAGGTTCCAACCTGTAAGGAGCCTTGTCTAAGATTTAGGTCCACTGAGTGATCGTATAGCCAATCTTGGCCAAGGATTAGGGTTTCTATCAGGTCGTCATCATGGCACACTAGTAGCTTCGCCGTCATGGTCATATTCTTAATGAGGATAGGAAGGTCCACCTCACCCATGCAAGGGGTTTCCATGCCTCCTAGGCCTATGAGGTATGCCTCAATTGGCCGCATTTCTATTCCTGAATCCTTATAGTGGGACCATCTAATCGCACTAGTCGCAGCACCTGAGTCAATTAAAGCCCTGAGTTCTTGGCAAGGGTTGCCGTGCCCTAGCCTAACTGTAATGAATGGTCTCCTATCCACTATGCTAGGATGAGTGGTTGACTTTACTTGACACATGGCCATGGGATATCTGGGTGATGTTTCCAGATGGTTATAATGTTCTCTCCCTAGTCCTTGTCTTCTTAGCTTCATGCGCTTAATGCGTTCTATGGCTTCTGCCTGAGCTTCAGCTCGTATTCTATTTTCTTCCTCCTTACGCTTCTTTGCCAACGTGAGTCGTCTAAGCATATCCTCAGTAAGAGGTTCTTGATATAACCTGACTCTACAGCCACTAATGTAATTAGGCATTATGTCTCCTTCTAAGGTGGCTAACTGTACTGCTCCACTTGTTGAAAGTCTGTTAATGATCATAGGTCCATAACCTCGCTTTTCTAACTTCCGTGCGTGCTGTTTCAGCGTATACACTAGAACTAAATCTCCTTCTTTTAGGCCTTTATCTTTCACATGTGCATCAAAATATGCTTTTTGTCGCTTCTTCGCTGCGTATATTCCTGCTGCTGCTTTCAGCCTGGTTTCTCCTAATCGTTCCAAGTCCATTATTCTCGCTGATAATTCATGGCCGGTCCACTGATGTTCTTGTGCAACCTTAAGGGTCGGTATCAAGAAGTCCAACGGAAGCACTGCATTCTGACCGAAAACCATCTGAAAGGGAGTTGCATTGAGTACGGTCTTGTAGGCCACTCTATATGCCCAAACAGCGTGGTGTAACTGTTTGTCCCAATCTGAACGTTTGTTGTTCACGAGTTTCGTCAGTACGTTACAAAGTATCTTGTTAGTGCTTTCAGCCTGACCATTGGCCTGAGGATGATATGGTGCAGATTTCTTGTGAATCACCATAAAATCCTGTAACAAATGTTCAATGACTTGGTTTAGAAAGTGAGTGCCTCGATCGCTCACTAACTCTATAGGCAATCCATATCTCGTAAAGACATTTTCAAATAAGAATTTTGCAGTCGTGTGAGCATCATTCTTTTTTGTGGCTTTTGCCTCTACCCATTCCGTAAGATAATCTGTAGCAACAATAATGTATTCAGCATGTGTACCTTTTGCAGGGGGGTTAATGGGTCCTACAAAGTCTATACCCCACTTAGAAAATGCACGTCCGCCCATCATGGGTTTCAATGGCATTTCATCTCTGCGAGTAGGAAACTGAGTTCTTTGGCACACATCACATCTCTTGACATAGGTATGAGCATCCATGTGAAGAGTGGGCCACCATAATCCTGCAAAGAGAATGGCTTTGATTATCCTATCGGTTCCAAAATGACCTCCTGCAACACCTTGGTGTGCGGTCTCTAGTATGCTAAGATATTCGCTCTCATGAACACATTGTCTTAGATATCCATCTCGTCCTCTTTTGTATAAATTATCGCCAATAAGTGAATAGTCTTGAGCTTCCTGCTCTAGACTGCGTTGTCGAGCTAAGGTCATGCCTTGAGGGAATGTGTTCGTCCTCAAGTATGTCACTAAAGGTTCACTCCAGTCTGGTGTGAGAGACACGTGATATAGTGTAGCATGCTCTACTGGTGGTCTTTCACAACACACATGGCATTCTTTACACAACTTGTAGACATCTGCTTCCATCGTAGGCCAATATACTCCCAATCTCTGCAGAGTCTGTAATGTTCGATGTTTTGAATGATGTTGCTTTAGTGCACCTATGTGTGCTAATTGCAACCAATTCGCATGTTCTGATTCATCTACACAACAAGCAAGAATCTTTTGATTATCTTGTTTATATATGCTTCCTGCCATTATTTGGTACCTCTGAGACTTGGTAATCTCTCCTTCTCTGATCTTTATCCTAGGATTCTTGGGTCCATATGTGAGAATGGGGACTATAGGCTTAGCCCATTCTGGTGCTATCTCAAGGTTAAACAAGTATGCATCTGGTAATTCATCCGCTACTCCTTGAGGAGCTTCTCCTGAGGTTAATCTTGAAAGGTGGTCAGCTCTAAGATGTGTCTTTCCTTTCCTGACTACTACTTCAAAATCATACTCCATGAGTAATAGAAACCAACGTATCAGTCGTCCTGTGTTACATGGTTTGTTGACTAAGTATAATAGGGCTTGATGATGTGTAAAGAACTTGAATTTGTTGGCCAACAAGTAGTGCCTAAACTTCTTTACTGCGTAGATCATCCCTAATCCTTCTCGTTCCGTCGTGGTGTAATTTCTTTCTGCTGCGTTCAATTGTCTGCTCGCGTAAGCTATGGGGAGATCTATATTACCTTCATTCGTGGGTTGTGCTAACACACATCCTATGGCATAATTGGATGCATCCACATGTACATGGAATGGCTTACTCCAATCTGGGGTTGTCAATATAGGTGCTGAGCACAAGCGTCGTTTAAGTTCATTGAATGAATTTTCACATTCATCTGTCCACTCAAAATTGGTCAAAAGAGAGTACAAAGGCTTGGCTATGATTGCATACATGTGTATGAATCTCCTATAATAACCGCAATGGCCCATAAATGCCTGTACCTCTTTCACATTAGTTGGTCTAGGTAATTCTGCAATTACCTTCACCTTTTCCTCGTCCGTAGAGATTCCATTTTTTGACACAATGTGTCCTAGAATTTTGCCTTGTCTGACCATGAAAACGCATTTTTCTGGGTTCAAACAAACCTGATATTCTCGACATTTATCAAATATTTGTCTTAACTCTAGGATATGTGTCTGTCTTACATTTGAATGAGCACATAAGTCATCGACATAAACTTCCAAGCTCTTGCGTAAGAATTCCTTGAAAACATGACACATGAGTCGCTGGAAAGTGGCGGGTGCATTTGTTAAGCCAAATGGCATTACACGAAATGCAAATATGCCCCATTCTGTGGCAAAAGCCGTCTTGTGTTGATCTTCTGGAGCAATGGCTACTTGGTTATAGCCTGAGAATCCATCAAGAAAGCTGTAAACTTCCTTGCCCGCAACTCTTTCCAATAGATGTTCCGTGATAGGAAGTGGATAACTGTCTCTAATCGTGGCAGCATTAACTTTTTTAAGGTTAATACACACACGCAATTTTCCATTCTTCTTGGGCACAACCACAATGGGAGATACCCATTCGGTGTGCTCAATTTCGTAAATGAATCCTGCTTCTATCAAGCGATCTATCTCCTCTTTAATCTTCGCAGCGTAGTTATCATTATACGTGTATGGTTTCTGTTTTGTCGGTTTTGCATCTGGAGTCATAGGGATTCTATGAGAACATATATCTGGATCTACTCCCTTCAAATCTTTGTAACTCCAAGCAAAAACATCTCTATATTCGCGCAATAGGGCAACTAACTCTTCTTCTTCTTCAGTCGTCAAATCACGCCCTATGTATGTGCATTTTTCTTCTTCTCCTTCTATGGCAACTATTACTTTCTTGGTTTTCTCTCGGTTATCATATACGTGTCCGTCATTCGCCTTTCTATTGGGCATTCGTACCATGATTCTTCTATCTTCGATTTCATATTTTTTGAAATTCTCGGGTACTTCAAATAAAGATTCTTCTTTTTCTGTCATGGTGTCTTTCTTCTTTCTTTTTTTGCCCTCACTCTTAGTAGTAACTTCCGTGGCTAACCTCACCTCATTCGTAATTTCCTCGTGTCTCTGAGTGTGAGTCTCTACTTCGTAGAAATATTCTTCCTCTGATGCAAAGGGTGGGTCCATGATAATCGATTCTAAATCAAAATCGCTTGCATCCTCAAATGCATCAGTGTTCGGTTCACACTCTTCTAAAATTGCATCGCCCATGATTGGCTCTATCGTGAAAACTGAAATGTCATAGCCATCCTCGTCACAGTGGGGTGTCCATTGTTCTTCATTGATGGCTACATCCATGGTTGCTAGAATTTCTGCCCAACCATGGGGTTCAAACTCTTCGTCTGGAAATACTACAGGTGCATATGCTGGATCTTGAAGGGTTCGTGGATGTTGTTCTACACCTAAGGTCCTGGCTTCTAACCTTTCTTCCTCTTGTTTTGCTACTTTACACATCCATAAATGGGTATCCTCATGCAACCAAGAAGGATCTGATTCTAATGAGTGCACGGATTCCGTCTCTACTGGTGTTTTATGGATGGTATTCCATTGTATTGGGGGTACATCTCTATGTGAATAGTCTTTAAGATCGACTTTGGTAGTCACTCCTAAATGTTGCAAGTACAAAGAATTAGTTCCCCAATCCTGTACAATTTGCAACTGACGCATGAATGGTCGCCCCAATATCATCTCATAAGCACGATTTTTCGCAAAGTCACAAATGGCGAAAGTATGCTCAAATTCTACACCACAAGTGGTGAGAGATATGCCCTCTAGTAAGCCTAATGGTTTTTCTATGTGTCCATCAGCCATTTGTAGTTTCATCCTGGTGGGTCTGAGTGCTAGCTTACCCCAACGTTTCCATAAAGCGGTGGTAGCGATGGCTACTCCGGCTCCTGAATCTAAGATGGCTTTCGTGGTGTAGCCCTGATGGGTTATTGGAAGATATGTGTTACCTTCCTCTCCTTCGCTTACGTCTCCAATCTTTTCCACAGGTATCTCTGGTACCTTCTTATGTGATCCTATCTGAGTGGGATGTCTTGGGGAAATTGTTCCTGCAAGTCGTCTATTTCTTGAATAGGAGGATGAGTTCCTTGTTCTTTTCTCCATTTCTCTTCTTGGATTTCCCTCAAAAATTCATGTGAGTACCTATGTATGGAAGACAAATTGTCTTGACTTTCTGTATTGGGAACTTGAGACAGGGATGGTGCATTCCTTTCCTGTGTCTCTGGGATAATAGGGTTCCTAGACTGATCCTTTTTCTCTTTGCTTTCTATCAAGTGTTCTAGCCTCTCCATTAGTCCTTGAAAGTGTAGTTCCGGTTTTGCCATGTTATTCCAATTAAGATATCTAGAGGCTTCAAACAAAGCTTGTGCTAATTCTACCATTTTCATGCAGAGTTTAGTTCTCTCAATTTCTAGATCAGCTCGAGGGTAGTTTTTACTCATTTCCGTTACTTGAGGTCCCTCTTTTATTCTAGCCTGATATGCACGAAACATCATGTCTAGATCTTCTGGTATGGGTTCCGCTAAAACCGATCCTGATTTTTGAGCTGTGTTTTCTTGATTCAATTCTTGTGAAGTCAATTCTTGTATTTTGGCTCTAGATTCCCTTAAACTTCCTTCCAACTCACTTATCTTTTTACTCCACTTTCTCTTAAGTCTTTCTCTAGAATCTTTCCAAGATTTTGTCTTTTTACTACTAGATTCTGCAACTTCACTACTTCCTGCTACTTTCTCCTGATTAAGCTGTTGGTTTTGTAGGAGCGCCTGGGCTCTTGTTATAGCTTGGATAGGCACGTATGTAGGGTTAGATCCATCTGCGGTGTTTACAATACCTATCACGTTGATCGGTGTCACATTCGAAGCGTTAACTGGGTTCTTAGGACAATCTTTGATTATGTGCTCTTTGCCACAATCGGCACAAAAGCCTTGTATGTTATAGTACTGTGATTGCCTTGCTATTGGGGGATGTGGACAATCCTTAATGAAGTGATCTCCTTGGCACCTAAAGCATGGTCCTCTAGGGCCCTGTGGTCTCTGTTGTCTCAATTGGGGCCGTGGGTTTGGGTTTGCGTACATCACATTAGTATAATCTGGCTCCCAACTAGGTTCCATTGGTGGACTATCATAATGATATGTCTCCACATGTTCTGGTGACTCCGTGTAATAAGCGGGTGGACTAGTTACATGAGTAGAGTCAAAACTGTTTGAGTTCGGGTCACTTTCTGTGATCAAGGGTGAAGAAGGCACTAAGGCCCTACTTAGGTTCTCTTCTGTAGCAGCGTATTTGACTGAGATGACATTCGCTGGTGGGGGTGGCTGCTGAGCTAAGACGGGTTGAGGTCTCTGTTGAGCCTGGTATGGGTAGTTCTGAGGAGGCCTATAGTAATAAGGCTAAGCATTGTATTGGCCTTGATACCTACCTGGCTGCTGGTATGTTTGCGGGTAGTTCTGTCTCATGGTTTGTTTGTTGTATGGGCAATCCTGAGCCGTATGATTCGTGTATCTTCTCTCAATTGTGCAATATTGGCCACTAGGGTTGGCTTGAGGTTGAGGTGCATTGGGGCACACGTTTGCCAAATGATTTCCACCACAAGTGTAACAACGTACATTAGTTGGTAGCTTGGGCGCCTGTTTACTAGAAACTCCTAGTTTTTGGGCCACTTTTTCCGCTAGGTCCTCTATCGAATTAGACAATTTTGTGGATGCGAGAGAAGAACAATCTGAGTCCTTATAGACCTTTGAGAGTTCTAACTCATCTCCTAGGTTGTCCTCGATGTCTATACATATTCTTATACACTCCTCTAGCGTTCTGGGTTCCTTTAGGTACACATAAGAGCGTAGTTTAGCGTTCAACAAGCCATCTAGGAACAGTGATACCTGTTTGGCTTGTGAGGGTAGCTCTTGCATTGGACACCGTTCGACATATTGTCTGAACCTACGTCCTGCCAGTCTAACTATTTCCTGAGGGGTCTGTTTAAAGCTATGAATCAACGAAGACGTGTCATGTCTAATCCCACTTTTAGAGAATTCAGTGATGAATGACTCTAAAAAGTGATGGATGTCTCTAAATTGCCTTTGTTGCAATGGTTGGAACCAAGTTAAAGCTGTATTCTTTAACGTTAGTCCAAATGCGTTGTACTGCGTGAACATGTCCTCGACTTGTTCTGCTCTTAGTACTTGCTTGAATTCTGCAACGTGATCATAGGGATCTCCTGTCCCATCAAAATAATTTTTCATTGATTTTACTAATTGAGTGGGTCTCAATACTCTTGCGTGTTCACGTGGTCTAGGTAGAGGAAAATCATCTCTACCACCTAGTATTCCATGATCTCTTTGTCTATCTGCTCTATTAGTGTCCGTGGTTGTTCTATCTCTCCCTATGGGATGATTAAGGCTTACTTCTGGTCCCTCTTTATTTCCTTCTCTTTGATGTCCATGGGCTGAGGATGTTCCTGCCCCTTGTTGACTTGTATTCATGTTAGTTCTAGATGGAGGGAATATCAATTCACCTCTCCATGTGTAAGTGTTTTTAGCGCGGTCAGGCACCACAAAGACTCTTTCTGAAGTCTCATCCAGGTATACAACCTTTCCAGGTGTATCCGGGTCCTTGAATTCATAAATCGTAATGATGCCTACCTCACCAGGGTGTTCCTTTCTGTACCTCCAAAAGGCTTCATCTGTCTCTTTATTTACAAACAACTCGGTGCTCGTGTTATCTTGAGGGATCCATTCTGGGATGAGTACTCTTGTTAATACGGATTTCCCTCTAGGTGTTCTAGGTTCTTCTAACGGTTCTTTTCCTTGAAATTTCGCTTCCGTCTCTAATTGAATTGTGAACTCATTAGTATCGTTTGGCTGCGTACTTAGAACGTACATGGTTCCTTCTTTGTCTATGTAAACGTCTCTCTCAAATTTCACCACTGGTCTTTCCAATCCAATGGGTTGATCAAGGTTGTGCAGTTGCACCACTTGCCTTCGCAAACCATCCTCATAGATGCGAGCACCTAGTCGGTTGGTTCGGAGAAACTCTAATTGTGTTCTATAGGGTCCTTCAGGTTTTTCTAAGTATGCTACATTGGACCCTCCTTCTGGTCTGTCTGTGCTAAATGCCATTTCAGATTCGCTAGTATCAGAGCTCTCGTAGGGGTAATTACTATTCAATTGCTGAGCCCACGATCGAGCAGTAGTTCTTACACTAGCCTCTGATGATCTAAGGCTTCGTCGGTCCGACTTACCTATGTGTCTCCCTGATCTAAGGTTCATTAATTTTCTTCCTTGCACACTCAGTCACACACTTAGATCGTCACTGGTTCTTTGTTATTACTTTCTTACTTCTTTTTAATTTTCTTTGGCTTCTTGTCTTAATGTATGCGTCAGGAATTCGACTTTCCGTTATAATCTTGAGTTCTCGTTCCGTCAGACTTACGTTCTTTCCTTTAGGTTTTTGTGTCACACACCTTTACTTTAAGTCTTAAACTTGAAAAAATTAAGTATCTTGAGCTTGAGGCGTTCCTATCGTCTTTAATCCACCACTACCGTTTAGCCTAAGCTAAGAATTGACTGAGGGGGTTGAGTAATCTTCCAACCTCGAGTCGGCTTTTCTGTTGCTCTGATGCCCAAGAAGCCGCGCTTCCCAAGCTTTACTGTCTTCACTGCCTTACTTGCTTCCCTTTGATTGCCTTTGCTAGACCTGGAAAATTCCAATATTAGACCACTTCACAGTTGGATGATCAAGCACTTGAGCATACACACCTTTTTAGTCCCTTCCCTTTTGCCCAAAATTTCAACACTTGCCCCCTGGCTTCCTAGTCCCAAACTAGGTGAACCTCCAATTAGCTTATCCAAAATTAGTACTCGTCACGAGCTTTCTAACGAGCTATTAAGCTCAAAAAACGGACTTTGGATGAAAAAGTTATGAGCGTTCAGGCCCTGGGGGGTAAAAACTGACAATCAAGTTTTCCTTCAAATATGAGCTAAGGGGTCTCCTATGAGTCTAATGGTCCAAAAATTTCTCAAAAATAGCCTCAAAATTGGTCAAAAAATGGAACCCTAAATTTGCGATGGGGGTGCACAATCGCGATGGTCTGGGACCGTCGCGATGGTCCAAGCGAACCGTCGCGATGGCGTGGAATTTGGACAATCGCGATGGCGCGAAAAGGTGAACCGTCGCGATGGCTCGAAATGAACGATCGCGATGGCGTGAGGTCGAACCGTCGCGATGGCCCGGAGTGAACCGTCGCGATGGCGTGGAAATGGACCGTCGCGATGGCTCGAAAAGGTGAACCGTCGCGATGGCGTGATCAGGCGGACAATCGCGATGGTGCGGTCAACGGTCAAAGGTGGACAATCGCGATGGTCCGAAGTGAACCGTCGCGATGGTCACAAGTGCGATGGCGTGAGCCAATCGCGATGGTCCGATTTTGGGCTGTCGTGATGGTCCGAAAAACGAACCGTTGCGATGGTCTATCTTGACACGTGGCACCGTCGTGGCGATGGCGTGAGCCAATCGCGATGGTCCGGGGTCATACCATCACACATTCGTCCTAGACTCGATCCCCGGCAACGGCGCCAAATTTGGTGTTGCTCTAGCACAATGGTAAGCACCACGTTAAGAAGCTTCACCTCCTTAATTGTCAATCTACGGAAGAGATAGGAGTGATATGAAGATCGTGAATGTGAGATGATGTGAGAGTGAAGGTGAGAAGCATAAAGATGCACACACACATACACACACACAATGAAGAGACAAGCAAGACACAATGGAAGGTGAGAAATTAGCTCTATTACTCAAGAATACTCTTACAAGCTCAAAATAGCTCTAAGCTCACACTAGCCAACATGTACCAACCTCAAAAATGAGCTCTCTAGCTCTTTTTATAGTTTCTAGACTAGTTTTGACCGGTTTCACATCTAGTGACCGGCATAGTTAAAAAATAGGTCCTAGAGGCTATTTGGAAGGGTAAACGGTATCTAAAAATAACGAAAATTGGTACGAGCATTCTACCTAAGCTCCTCAAGCTCGAGGACTCCTCGGCTTGCACAAAATGGAGCTATGAATTACAAAATGGGGTTTTGTCTATATTACATATGTTACAAGAGTGATGAAAATCACTGTTAGATGTTTGAAGAGGTAATAAAAACATAATTGTTTGAAAAAATGATCCGACTGGCTCCCTGCTCCGTCTTTACATGCTTCCATGTCGTCTGTGCCTCTGACTGTGCCTCTGACTGCTTCCAACATCCCCCCAGGAAGCTTATGTGCCTAACTCCACTGAACTAGACACCTCTTCTTCTATGAATCGATATTCACAAGGATTCCTGTGAGAGACTCAAGAAGAGAAATGGGCTAAAGAAAGGGGAAGTCCCTCCTCCCATTGAACTTGTGGACGAAGCACATGCTCAATTACCACAAGACATTCTATCTATTTATGGAGAGTAGGAGAGTGCCCAATCCCAGGAGAGATTAGACTTCAATTCTAATTCCTTACAGGAACTACCCCATTTCACAGGCCCATGGGAAGCTAAGTCTATGTGTATGACAACACCCATGGTCATGGTAAGAAACGAACACTCAGTCATACCTAGGAATAAGGATCTAGTAAAGAACACTAAAGTGCAGTGCAATCTCACTTTAGAAGAGCTACTCAAGGTTAGGACAGAACTATGGAAGCATGTAGCCAATCAAGTGCCAGAAGTAGCAAAACCTCGTTCCCAGGTAGGATCTCATAGAATAGTGCCAGAAATACCTTTAGACAAGATAGGAGACATGAGCGAAGGAGAAGAAGGAAACACCTATCTTCCCATTACCCATCAAGGATACACAACCAAGGCAATCCTAGATTCAGGTGCAGGCGTTGCAATTGCTACCACTTCCTTATGGAAGCGATGGGGCAAGCTAGCACTCAGGCCCACGAGAATGAAATTACAAATAGCCGATGGTCACATTGAGAGACCCTTAGGGTTGCTAGAAGGAATAACTCTCACTACATGCGGTGTTGAGTTTGAGCATAATTTTTCCATATGTGACTTTAGCAAGAATTAGGCCTATGAGATGATCTTGGGAAGACCATTTATGCGGCAGTTGCAAGTGGTACAAGATTGGGGAACTAATTGCTTGTATTTGCAACACTTAGGTGTTACGACCAAAGTTAATCTCAAGGATAACTCTCATAGAGATGTACCCCCCATCCAATGGAATCCCATCCATAGAGATAAGGATGATACTGAATCAGTGCATTCCATAGGATCAGGATCCTCACGGATGCATGAAGAAACTCACTTGTGGATGTGTAAAGTAGCAAAAGAAGAAGAGAAGAGAGAAATAGCTAGAGAGGTAGGTCTGTGAAGGAAACTCATAGATCAATTCAAGACCCAGCCTATGCACGTGTAGTATTTCCTGATGAAGAGTTTGAACCTCATGGTTGGGCATAGATTTTAGCAACTATGGATGTAGCCATCAATGAAGAACAATGGACACCCCACTATGATGAGGATGGCTATGACATTTCAGTCTTCTCAATAGAGCCAATCATGTGTGATTCGGTTATTGAAGAATGTGAACCTAGCACTAATGCATTTGAGGATGCAAGTGACTCCGATCTAGAGTCAATCATTATGGACCCACCTTTTGCATCAAATGAAGAATACTTCTATGAAGTAGAAGTTCACCCTCAGAGACATGAAGAACTTACAAATGATGTAAGATTAGCCACACAGGTAACCAATAAGAATGAAGGCAAGAAGAGTAAGAAGAGAGAAGTCACACCAGGGAATAATCCTTGTTTGAGGTCCCAAAAAACTTCAAAAAGTATGAGATAGACGACAGGAGAGTCATGATAAGAATGCCTAAATGTGTTGCACAAGCAGGAGAAGCCTATGATAATAAAGAAACCACCAAGAAAATTGTGGTAGCCATGGAAGAAGGAGAAGAAAAGTGCACCTACATTAGACATGACCTGACGGAAGAAGAAGAGCAAGAGTTGATAGCTTTGCTAAGAGAATACAGAGATGTATTCTTTTGGAGCTACAAGGACTTCAAAGGTATAGACCCTGACATATGCTCACACACTATCCCCATGACCTCAGATGCCAAACCCTCTAAGCAAAAGCCATACACATATAATGATAACTATGCTACTAAGATAAAGGAAGAGATAGATAGATTAGTTGAAGCTGGATTCATCTATGAAATTGAGCACACAGAGTGGGTATCCTCCATTGTAGTGGTGCCCAAGAAGAATGGAAAGTTACGTGTGTGTATTAACTTGAAGAAAGTTAACGCAGCCACCATTTGAGATAATTATCCCCTTCCTATCACTCAACATCTCTTAGAACGAGTAGCAGGCAAGGAAGTGTACAACTTCCTTGATGGATTTTCTGGCTATAATTAGGTAGCCATTGCTCCACAAGATCAGCATAAGACAGCTTTTGCCACAGAGTGGGGCATATTTTCCTTTCGAGTAATGCCATTTGGTCTTACCAATATGCCAGCCACTTTTCAGAGGCTGATGTGTCACGTGTTTAAGGAATTCTTGAGGAAGATTTTGGAAGTCTATGTTGATGATCTCTGTGCTCATTCCAACATTAGACAGACCCATATACCTGAACTCAGGCAAATCTTTGACAAGTAGAGAATATGAAGTCTACCTGAACCCAGAAAAGTGTGTTTTTCATGGTCAGGCAAGGCAAGATTCTAGGACACATAGTGTCAAAGAACGGCATATCTATTGACAAAGAGAAAGTGAGAGCTATTGCAAATTACCTTGGCCAAAGAATGTCAAGGAATGTGCAAGCTTTCATGGGGCATTGTGGCTATTACTGATAGTTTATACACATGTATGCCATCATTGCAAACCTCTGTACGGACTTTTGATCAATTTTGAGTGCACTGATGAATGTGAGAAATCTTTTAATGAGCTTAAATGGCAATTGTGTTCAACACCAGTCTTGACTACATGAGATTGGAACAAGCCATTCCATGTCCATGTGGATGCATCCAATTATGCTATTGGGTGTGTACTTGCACAACCTACATGCAAAGGTAATATGGACCTTCCAATTGCCTATGCTAGTATACAGTTGAATGCAGCTGAACGAAATTATACCACCACCAAAAGAGAAGGATTAGGCATGGTATATGCGGTCAAAAAATTTAGACACTATTTGCTTGCAAATAAGTTTAAATTTTTTACTGATCATCAAGCTCTACTGTACTTGGTAAACAAGCCATGCAACACAGGTAGATTAGTAAGATGGTTCCTCTTACTAATGGAATATGACTTTGAGGTTGTGGTGAGGAAAGACAAGACTCATTTGAGAGCAAACCATCTCTCTAGGCTCACATATGGAGAGGCCCCACAAGGAGTATCAAATGATCTTCCTGATGCCTACTTGTTTAATTTGGAAGTTGTACCTCAATGGGCCAAGACATTAGTGCCAGTATTGACATATGGACCTAACCACCCAATAATAAACACTCAAGATAGGGAGGTAGTAAAATCCCAAAAGTATCATATCATGGCAGGAAGTATGTACAAGCATACAGATCAAGGGATATTAGCTTGTTGTGTGTAAGAGGATGAGTACGCAAAGTGGTTGCAATTAGCACATGTGGGTGCATTAGAGCAACAATACTCGAAGCAAAGAACTTTGCAGATACTAAGGAGAGTCGGAGTGCATTGGCTGACTATGGAAGAATATGTCCATAAGTTGTGTAAAGAATGCTCAGTCTATCGTGTTAGACCACCAGTGGAGCACGCTACACTGTACCAAGTGTCTCTAATACCAGATTGGAGTGAACCATTAGTAGACTTTCTAAGGATGAAAACATTCCCTCAACAGATGACTTTGTCTAGGCAAAGAAGTCTAGAACAAGAAGCCCTCGACTACTCACTCATTGGAGATAATTTATACAACTGTGGCAAAGATGGTTACCTAAGACTGTGTGTCCATAAGAGTGAATACCTTAGGATCTTGGAAACTGCTCACTAGGGTGTAGCAGGAGGACATTTTGGACCAGATCGGGTGATCAACGCTATACTCTTTGCAGGTCTTTGGTGCCCAACCCTTCACATGGATGCACATACCTATGTGAAGAGGTGTGATGTTTGCCAGCGAACTCAGTATCCTATATGCAAAGATGAGATGCCATTGAAACCTATGATGGGTGGACATGCATTCTCTAAGTGGGGAATAGACTTTGTAGGTCCTATTAATCCCCCAACTAAGAATTCACATGCTGGATATATCATTGTGTCCACAGACTATCTAACCAAGTGGGTAGAAGTGAAGGACACAACAAAGAACGATGCTCAAATGATAGCCAAGTTCTTATTTGAGAATGTGTTCACAAGATACGGGCTACCAATAGATCTAGTCAGTGATAGCGGCACACAATTCTTGAATGAAGTCATTGAGAACCTTCTCCAAGAATTCTTGGTCATACATAAGAAGTCGGCCCCCTATCATCCACAAGCTAATGGCTAGGCTGAGAGCACAAATAAGATTCTATGCAATGTATTGACAAAATTAGTGAATAGTAAATGCTCTGATTGGGACAAATAGCTACACCATGTTGTTTGGGCAGACAGAGTTGCCTACAAAATGGTACTCCAAGCCACACCCTTTCAGATGGTATTTGGCCAAAATGCAGTGCTACCATGGGACTTCTTGATACCCACATTGAAAGTAGCATAGGAACAGGAGTGGACAAGTCATGAACTCTCTTCGAGGATCTTTGATCTTGAATGGCTAAGAGAAATGAGACTGAGAGCTGCCCCATGGATATATGCAGCTAAGAAAAGATAGAAGGCATACTTCGATGCCCATGTGAAGGATAAAGGTTTGAAAGCTAGCGATTTAGTTTTATTATATACCATGAAACAACATGCTAGAAAGCTTGAGAAGCATGGCTATGGACCCATGATTATCCATAGAATATCAACAAGTGCGGCAGTCCAGCTAGCCACCTTAGAAGGTGATGTCCTCCCAAGTTATATTAGTGGATGTAGAGTCAAACTATATCAAGAACCTCATACTGAGGAAATGCTCAATCGACTCAACACTGCCAAGAAACGTAAGGAAGAAGAAAAATACGTCCAAGAAGAAGCATAGGTAGAAGCACTAAGAATGAAATTGAGAAGACATGGTAGAGATCAGCCTAGGATTGATACCCATGCAACTCCACGATATCATATGGCTATGTGTGAAGTCTCAGGTGTAAGTTCCCATAGAATAATTAACCGACATCCTTTTGTAACCTTAGAGATAGGACAAGGAAATAGTGCAAGGACTGTACCGGCATTGATTGACTCAGGTGCAGCCACTAGTTCTATTAAACTTTCTTACTGTCAAGAATTGAACTTAAGTGTGGAAACCTTATAGGATTGGGAGGTGTGGAAACCCATTCCATGGGCGAGGTGGAAATTTCCCTCTACATCCAAGATGTTCTTATGACAATTAAGGTGCTAGCGTGTCAAGATGAGGACCTCACTGAGCCTCTTGTCTTGGGTCAATACTGGATCTATGATCATGCAGTCAACCTGAACCTAAGAAGTGGACTTCTTTAGGTCTGGGTAGGTAAAAATCACATTACCATCGAGTTAGAAAATCAAGCACTCAAGAAAATAGGAAAGGCACCAACTCCTGGTCCCTCTAGGAGTACACATGAAGATAAAGATGTTGTTCTTGTCCAAAACTTGTGATGTAGAGGGATGATGTTTTCAACCATGAAGTTAAAGATACGATGGAACTCCCTTCTTTTCCAAAAGTGACCAAGACATGGAAACCAAAGGAATACGGAATACAGAGGACATAGGTGGCCTATGCTCAAAGCCAAAGGAGAGTACAAAGCAAGGCATCTCAGCCGACAAAACAAGTATGGGTACAGAAAGGCGAGCTTCCTGTGGCAGCCAAGTTAAAGCCTCCGACTAAATGTCAGGCTCCTAAACAATGGCAGGACACTAATAAGGAATCTTTCATGGATTTGCCCATGAAAATAACACTCATCTGGGTACCCAAGAAGCCGAGGAAAGCCGACCCACAATCAAGACAAATTTGGGTGCCTAAGGCTTGCTTGCGGGCTCAAATAGCCACACATAAATCACACCTTGTAAAGCATGGTTCACTCACTCAAACAGCTGATACCCACTCTTACTCAACATGCACAAACACATATTCGTCCATGAGCACTAGCAGAATCACTTGTAAATGGGTCCCTAAAAAGCCTCATTTTCAAATAGATGCTCATGTAAAGTCTCCCATAGCCCACCGATGTAAAACCATGCATTATATTTGGTGACAAAAGCTTGTAATAAACCCCTTGACCCCCACATTATAAATTCATCTTCACCTATTAACTGCATCATCCTCACACCACACAATTCCACTTAGCACATAGAACTATTCATTCACTAACTACACACACAATCATCGAGCACCAACTGACTCACTAACTTGTCATGACGCCTCATGTTAATGTTGGAATGGGGACAAACTGTCATCTCTTGTCCACTACAATGTTAACATGTGCTTTTATATTCTCACAGAATTGGCAAGCAAGCAGTAACATGGCAGAACCAACAGGAACCAGTGCCCAAGCGGGATCCAGTGCCCAAATAGTGGACATTGAAACTCTCCTCCTTGAGCCACAACTAACAGAGAGGCCTCAAGAACTCAAGGCAGTGCATGTACTGCCCATTTAGGACCCTCCGTAGGGACACACTTCTCAAGTAGGCAAACACACACATTAGTTCAACGACATCGTAGGTCCATTGGGAGAGGGCACCTACATTTGGGAAGGAAAAATAGAATTTAGTGGTAAATGGGGAAGGTACCATTTCTACTCGCGAGTTCAAAAAGTATGAGGATGAAGAAGTGATAAGATCAGTATGGAGCAAAGCTGGCCTGGACAGCTACTTTAGAGCACTATTACCCAAACTTGATTTTTTGCGTTGTTCCTACCTGATCATCACCATCACCCCTGGCAGAGCCAAAGGAGGAGATAGTACCTTTGTGCTCCCCTCATTAACACCAGGACATGAACTAAAAAGGTTCAAACCGACCCTCAACCTAGTACGGGAAGCCCTGCACATGAAAGGTATGCACATTCCCACAGAGAAAGAAACATTGATTCTCGGAAGAATGAAGCACAAAGATCTAAACAAACTGAAAGATATGGTAGCTATGACACCGACCATCGCCCTCCATTTATGCACAATCATGTAGCACCGCCTTCCCAACTCAAGAATGCTTCACCATGCCACCAAAGCGAATCTAGTTCAGCTTGTACTTGGCAGAGACGGAAAATCTAACCATCAATCTACCCCACTAGATCATTGATCAAATTCACTTGGCACATCAGCATTGGAACAAGAAAGATAAGAATGTGCTTCATGGATACTGTGTGCTTACACGGATCATATATAGGTGCTTAGCTTATGATGTGCCCATTCAGAGAGCATTAGTGTGGTCCGGAGCTCAACAGTTCTAGAGACGACCATCAACAACAGGGCCACCATCTAAGAAAATGAGAGGAGCAGTCCAAATACCTTGTGCCCAAGCAAGGGGTACCACCCTCACACCAAAGGTGACACCACCTCAAACAGGACGTGTTCGCCCATTTACTATTTGCTTACCCAGGCTAAGTGTAGAAGGGCCCAATCTTGTTTTCCCTCCGATTCCCTCGACTTGGAGTTCCCACAGGGCTACACTCTGGATGATTTAACAAAAGAAGAAATTTCCAAGATGATTAATGAGGCTAATCTTGAGACAGAGGAAGCTCAAACCCAAGGACCACAACCAACCACAGGGACTTCAGCTCCTACCCAACCTGAAATAGTGGAAGTAGACGAAGATGATGAAGAGACTGAAGAGGAGGCAGACGAGGAACATGACCAGGAGCAAGAAGAAACTTCAGAACTAGGGGGTGCCCCAGCCTATACTGCGCAGATCAAAAGATTGTATGAGACTATGAAAAGAGTCCAAGAGCATCACAAGTTGTCACTAGAAACAAGGAAGATGCTAATAAGTCAAATTTTGGGAGAAGAAGGGGTACCAATTTATTGAGTCCCTGAACCTTCACACAGATGCACTTGGCCTAGATGAAGCCATTCATTTTGCTCTAGTTTACATTCATCGGTTTGAGCAATGAGTGCCTACTCGTCCCCTTCACTCCAAGAAGCAAATTCACATAGATGTCAGGGCACAAGGAGACACTACACAGACGGAAGAACACCATGAGCCACCGCCATCACCACATTCCTCACCTTTCACTGCACAATTCACTTCTCCCCAGAACATGACCACCCCATCTTCCATCACCATTACCTATGTTATGGGAATTCCTCTTTCTTTAGGCACCCAACTTATTCAGGAACATCACATCCACCCCACCCATTGTTCCCATTTACACGATCACACACACTTTTGAAACCATGGAAACATCACCAGCCACAGCACAACTCTCACCCCCCACACTCTCACAATCTCCCATACCCCCTCCTCCCACATCACCTCTTGCTTCCACTTCATTCACGATCCCTTTTCCCTTTCCCATTCCCCCTGCATCCTCCACCTTCCCAGCATCACTAAATGTAAATAACAGTTTTCTACATTGCATCAATCTGTATATCAATTGCAGAACGAATATAAGACCTTGGAAGAATGCCATCGCCATATAACTGTGGACCACCAACAATTACAGAAGTGGCTTGTAGCCCTAGAAGAAGAGAACACTGACCTAAATCAATGTAACACTACATTAGAACACGCCCATCAGACCCTATTGGAAGCTCCCCAGCAATCAGAATCTTCCAAAGTAAAAAAATTAACAGCTTTACTGGAACTTTATCAGTCCGAGAATGTCAAGGTCCATCGTAATTTGACGTTACTAAGGAAGCACATGGCCATGGCTCTAGAAGAAAACAAACGACTTCAAAAGCAGAACGAAGAGAACCTAGAGGCAGTAGTGGAAGGATCCCCTCAGGAGATCGACCCAGAACGGTTTAAAGCTATCCCTTCAGAGAGCATGAAAACCATTCTTGAAAGCTATGTTGATCTTCTGGCAGCGCATGAGGATTTGGGCAAAGAATGGGATACCCTTCTCCAACAACTAGGGGTGCAAGAACCATTCAGAGACACAATCTTTACACACATAGGTCTGCAACTCCGCAGTATTGGAGCATGCATCTTCTCTTGCCATGTATCATAGAGATCTCATGGTGCACTTACCTCATTAGCTGTTGCATAAGATCCATGTAGCTCAGTGATGAGTAGCACCTCCTTTAATGTCAATCCGGGAAGACGTGAGGATGGTATGATGACCTCGAGCAAGTGAAGGCACAAGTGCGTGAGTGAGAAGCACACCAACATGCACACACATACACACACACGCGCACACACAGCAAGACAAAGAGAGAGAGACAATGGAGTTCTTTTAGATTACTTTCAAAATGCTCATACAAGTTCAAATCTATTACAAGCTACCCCCAAAAATGAGCTCTCTAGCTCTATTTATAGTTTTTGACTAGTTTTTGGCACTGTCGAGACCTAGTGTCCGGCCTAGTTAAAAATTAGTTTCTCTGGCCTATTTGGAGGTTCAAACGGAGTCTAAAAAATGTGAAAATTGATAGGTAGGTACTTCTAAGGCTCCTCAAGCTCAAGGACTCCTTGGCTTGCACAAAATGGAGCTACAAAAATACGAAATGATATTTACAATGGTTTTTAGTGATGAAAATCACTATTTTTGTAGGGATTTCTTCTAACAGTTTGACATACATTTCCTGGAGCTCCCTACTTGCTCCTTCTTCTTGTGGGTCCACCTCTTGGATATGCTTTAGCTTCATGAAAAAATAATGGCCTACTTGCCAGATCTTTGTTGACTCCTCTGTCTGCTTGTGCCTTCTCTGCGCTCCGACTCCCTTCGTTGGCTTCCTTGTCTTGTGAGTCCTTCAGTTCCTTGACTGCTGCCAACACCCCCCCCCCCCCCCTCTCTCACGTCTGTCGTCTCTGACAGACCCTTGTTGAGTGGGTCGTTGGATGTAGTACTCCACTACGTCTGTGGCTAAATGATGTTCTGCTATTCTCAACCCTTTGGCCAAATCAGTGAGTAGGGCATCCCAGTCTACTAGCCCTAGAACTTCGGGATGTGTCATACGTAGCTTTTCTGAATGTAGAGCTTGTTCCACCGAAAATAAGTGTAATAGGTGAGATGGTCTGGGAATGAATATCTCTGAATGATATTCCCAGAATCCTGTGATAAACATTTCTTCAAACGTCTGTTTGAAGCAGGCAGGTAGATACTTTATACGAGCATGCCATGCATATACGACGTTAATGGATGGTGTGGTGCTCATATCATAGACAAGGTCCTGATTCCCTTCATTAAATCCAATAGTCGAAAGATGAGGTTCTTTGATATTCCTAAATGTCCTGAATGTAACCAGCATGAGCTTAAAAATTTTGAGGTACATCTGTGCCATGACATCTGGGACATTCTTGAATCTGACTTCCCGGTGTCGAATGGTTGAAATCATGTAGTTGACTGTGGGTTGGCCATGAGGAGGTGCTAGGTACACATAATTTAGCCACTTTTCACATCCTTTAACCGTCAAAACTATTTTGGTGTATTCCGGCCAAGACCTTCTTCGAAAGACAGGGTAGTAGCAGGGATTATACTTGATATATAAAGGCATGTTATTCCACGTGCGTACCATCTCGGGGTAGGTTTCAAGCAGACGGATCCTCCAAGTACGTTGATGTATATTCCCCTGCTTGGCACTTGCAGGAATATCATCCAGTGCGCAAACTGTGTCGCTGAGGTTGGTTCTTTTGTTGTGCGTTGCTTGATTTCAGCATTGTAATCTGCCATAAATACACAGAATGGAACATACAGATCATCGGACGTGCCAATCCACCTATGATGGGAGAGGTTTCTGAAGTAATCCGATTTTATGATGACTTCTTCCAGTCGTGCCATAGACGCTATTTGAACTGCAACTCTCTCATCATGGGTTGTAGCAACCTTCTCCAACCTTTGCATCCATTCAAGAGCTTCGATCTCAATCGTGTCCATTCCTTCTTCTGTTTGCTTACCTCCCGGTGTTGGCATGGGAACATATGGGTCTTCAAAAGTCTCCTCCACTTCAATTGGCACTAAGTCTTCAGGTTCTAGTTCCACTAGGGGAGAGGGTTGACGCTCGTATTGGAGAACTTTACTTCGTAGTTCTTCTAGTTCTGCTCTGAGTTCTGCGACTTCTTCAGATGTGTCGGCTGCTATTGTGACTCTGTTTGGTGACTTCTGCTGAGTTGCCAGTTGCTTTAGTAGATCATCTCTTTCTCTTTCTAATGTTGCATGGGCTTCCAGGAGGTCGGCATGGGTTTCCAACACAGTTTGCATATTCTCTGAGGGAATGGCCTT
Source organism: Ceratopteris richardii (assembly GCA_020310875.1). Lineage (NCBI taxonomy): Eukaryota > Viridiplantae > Streptophyta > Polypodiopsida > Polypodiales > Pteridaceae > Ceratopteris > Ceratopteris richardii. Next base: position 104,853,448 of record CM035410.1, read on the forward strand.
GAAATTCTCTGGGTCAATTTCATGCGGGTAACCTTCCATTGCTGCTTCTAGGTTTTCTTTGTTCTTTTTCTGCAGTCTTTTATTTTCTTCGAGTGTTGCAGACATGTGCTTCCGTAATAAGTCGAGATTGCGTCGAAGCTTGAGATTGTCTGTGATTTGAGCATGTAACATGTCATCGAGCTGTTGTTTTTCTTCATTATCTGACTGGGGTGGATTGGCAACTAATTGATCATGTTGTGCTTGCAATGTAGTATACTGTTGTTGTAATAGCCGCTTCTCCTTCTCTAAATCAATGAATCATGCTTGGAGCCTTTCATGGTCTCTGAAGAGGCTCGTATGTTGTGCGTCTAGGTGCTGGTAATGCTGTTGCAGCTGAGACATACACTGATACATATTATTAAATACATTATTAACAGGGGTGGATGCGGGAAAAGTGTTGAATGCAGAAGGGAAGGGAAAAGGGAATGAGAGCGTGTATGCTGTGCTTGAAAAGGGTGAAGTTGGTGGTGGGGGAATGGGAGATTGTGGACGTATGGGGGGAGGGAGAGGTGCGGAGGTTGGTGATATGTCCATGAGATCAAAGGCGGATGCGGTCGTGGGAGTGATTGTGAACATGGGAATTGTGGGTGCGGTGATGGTGGTGAAGGTGTAAATTGATGTGTGTAGTTATGAATATGATCCGCCAGGAAGTGTAATCGGGGGAACGGGATTTTCTGTCGCTACAGTTAGAGTTACAGTGTCAGTGGTAGTTGTAGCTCAAGCGTAAGCACCACCTCCTTTACTTGTCAATCCACGGAGACATGAGGACCGGTATGAAGACCATGAGCAAGTGAAGGCACAAGTGCGTGAGTGAAAGCACACGAACATGCACACACATACACACACACGCGCACAAAGTAAGATCAAAGAGAGGAACAATGGAAAGCTTCGATTGCAAATAATTTCTCTTACAAAAGCTCTATTCTCTAACAAGCTAACCTCAAAAATGAGTTCTCTAGCTCTTTTTATAGTTTTTTGACTAGTTTTGGCCCTGTCCAGACCTAGTGTCCGGCCTAGTTAAAAATTAGGTTCCAGGGCTTATTTGAGGGCTCAAACGGAGTCTAAAAATTATGAAAATTGGTAGGATGATGGTTCTAATACTCCTCAAGCTCGAGGACTCCTCGGCTTGAACAAAATGGAGTTACAAAAATAAAAAATGGTATTTACAATGGTTTTTAGTGATGAAAATCACTACTTTTGTAGGGGATTCTTGCGAAAATTTGACATACACTTCTTGGAGCTCCCTACTTGCTCCCTTTTCTTGTGTGTCCACTTCTTTGATGTGCTTCCATGCTTTGTCCTTGACCTTGAGCTTCAACACTCCCCCCCCTCTCAAGTTTGTTGTCCCTGACAGACCCATGTTGTAATGGTTATTCTAGGTTGCTTTGAGAGGGAGTGTCCATTCGGATGAACCAGAGCTGTCTCTCTTCCAAATGTGGCAAGGTTGGTTCTCCGATTCTTCATTTGTCACTGCGATCCTTTGCAAGTTGTAGTCCCTTGGTATGTGCTTCAGCCTTGGATTCCAGCATGACTGTGTCGTTGTGAGTCTCCATTGATGACCTTAGATCGTCCAAGGATGATGTTCATAGTAGTCATGCCAAGTACTAATAACCCCTAATGGATGATGAGTAAGTGTGTTTGTGCATGGGTTGAGGAAAATATGTGCCTTGTGCACGGCCTTGTAATGTAGCCCTATGCATGCTTACTTGGAAAATGCATCGGAAGAAGTATGGTGCAAAAATTGGGGTTCTTGAGCTAAGTGCTCAAGGGTATGCCGACGAAGAGGTTTCCTAATCTATCATGGTGATGGTGTTGCCAAAGTAAAGATACTTACCATTGTGAAGGTTCGACCGATGTTCATCTCTTCCTGTTGTACACCCGGTATTTGTGATGAACCTTGTCGATGAATGTCCGTGTTGATGGTCCACCGATGAATTTTTTTGAGCGCCTGGTCCTGTCTCCTTTTTTCAAGCAACATTTGCCAAATACTGAGAATTGAATTCCTTTATATTCCTTGGCAAACAATATTGGGTAACTACACCAAGCTTAGTTTCACACATTCTCTTTAGCTCACCATAAGCAGAAGTCTTTTCACCCAGTATACGGACAAGAATTCTCAGGATACCAAACTACCTCTTGCAGATATCTCCCTGTAGATTATAGTACATGCAGTAGTTAAGCATCACTCAAGTTGTGGACCTTCAAGTTCTTCACACCTGCTAGCCGAGACACACTTTTATCCAAATTGATAAATGCCTAGTAATCAACAATTCCACCTTCAACTAAGCATGACTCATTCATGTTTCATAAGCCAAACCTGGGAACAAGCTCTCTCTCGCTTTTCTTCTCTTTTTTTTTTTTGAGGAGCAATGTCACAAAACAAGAAGATAGACGTTAGTATCAGTAAAACTAGTTGACCTGTGTCCATGTGCTCTTGTGCCTGGGATTCTCAAATGTGTCTATGCACGGCCATGTAATAGGGCCCTATATCAATGCATACTTTGGAAGTGCATGCCTTGAATGGTGCAAAAGACAGGGTTGTGTAAGAAGCACATGGTTGTCGCTCGTCGAGGCTTTTGATGTTACTTGTAGTTGTTGATGCCGGCTTTCGTGGAGGTATCCATTGGATCTCGAAATGATCTAATCCTCCTTATTGGGGTCCATTTTAGAACAACATTTGGCACTGTAGAGATTACTTCAGGCGTCTTCCTCTTTGGATGCTTTCTGAACTGTGGCATCCAGTGTGGTTGGCACTTTGGTTCTATGGAGGCTACTTGTACTTTTGGCTTCCAAACCCATATCCTTTTTGCACGTCTTCCTACTATTGTTGAAGAGCTGATTTGATCTTCTTTCGGTCTCTGTATGTGGTTCTTACCCTTTTCTCTTTTTGGCTTCTTTGTTGAGACCTTTCGCATGTGGGAGAACATAGGTTGTTGTGGATGTAAGAGCTTCTTAGGTACCCACATCTGTAATTGCCCTTGTTGAGTCGCAGAGAATTTCTTAGGCACCCAAACTTGTCGAATATCTTGTGGTTGAGTTTGTCGTAGCTTCTGCATTCCTCTTCTGGCCTGGTGGGAGTCCCTAGAGGGGAATTGTGGGGTTAAGGCCGGTGGTTGCTCTCCTTTTCGTACCCAGATCTGTTTCATGCTCGGTACTAATTTCCTTTGGAAATCTCACTGTCTATTTGATATAGCAGTTGTTCTGTTCGGTTGTGCTTGCTTTGTTGGTTGAGTTGTAGTGGCGGCATTAGTCCTTGCCCCAGAGGAGGAGTCCGCTTGTCTTTGAGCCTGTTCTTCCATGATTGAGTTCTCCTGCAACATAGAGCTTTTGACACATACAACATCTCTTTTGCTAAGATTAGTCCTAGGAGAACTACAAGATGTGACATCTGGATTTGTGAGCATGCCATTTTCTAGTTCTAATGTAAAGCATTGTCCCTGGACCCAAACTTGAAGAAGTTGACTTCTTAGGTTCAAGTTGACTGCATTGTCATAAATCCAATCTTGTCCTAAGACAAGTGGTTATGTAAGGTTCTCATCTTGACACACTAGCACTTTGACTTTCATTGGAACATCTTGAAGGTAGATGGGAAGTTCCACCTCGCCCAAACAAGGGGTTTCCACACCTCCCAATCCTATGAGATAAGCTTCTATGGGATTGATGTTCAACTGCAAGTCTTGGGAGTAGGAAAGTCTAACTGCACTACTTGCTGCCCCTGAGTCAATCAATGCTTTCATAGTCCTTGCACCCTTTCCTTGTCCTATCTCTATGGTCACGAATGGACGTCGGTCAATGACTTGAGAAGTCGCAATGCCTGATTTCTGGCACATATCCATGTGATATTTTGGAGCTTTTGAGTTGACATCTAGGCCTAGTCGCCTTAACTTATTTCACCTTATGCGCTCTCTAGCCTCTGCTTGTGCTTCTTCCCTCACCCTTAACTCCTCTTCTTTTCGCTTCTTAGCAGTGTTGAGTCTTGTAAGCATATCCTCAGTAAGATGTTCTTGATATAGCTTGACTCTACAACCACTAATATAGTTTGGCAAGATATCACCTTCTAAAGTAGCCAATTGAACCACGCCGCTAGTGGAAATTCTATTAATGATCATGGGTCCATATCCTCATTTTTCCAACTTATAGGCATGTTGTTTTAGTGTGTAAACCAACACTAGATCTCCCTCTTTCAGTCCCTTATCCTTAATGTGTGCATCGAAGTATGCCTTTTGCCTTTTCTTTGCAGCGTAGATGCCTGCTGTCGCTCGTAGCCTCGTCTCACCTAAGCGTTCTAGATCAAAGATCCTGGAGGACAACTCATGTCCATTCCACTCATGCTCTTGTGCTACCCTTAAGGCTGGCATGAGGAAGTCCAATGGTAGAGCAGCATTCTGCCCGAAGACCATCTGAAATGGGGTGGCATTCAGTACCGTTTTATAGGCAACTCGATAAGCCCAAACAGCATGATGAAGCTGTTTATCCCAATCAGAGCGTTTATTATTTACCAGTTTTGTCAATACGTTACAAAGGATCTTATTGGTGCCCTCGGCTTGTCCGTTAGCTTGTGGGTGATAAGGGGCAGACTTCTTATGTATCACCAAGAATTCTTGGAGAAGATTTTCAATGACCTCATTCAAGAAGTGTGTGCCTCTATCGCTAACTAGCTCTATTGGTAGCCCATATCTCGTGAACACATTCTCGAATAAGAACTTAGTCGTAGTCTGCGCATCATTCTTTGTTGTGGCTTTGACTTCTACCCACTTTTAAGGTAATCAGTGGCTACAATAATGTACTTTGCATGGGAGTTTCGAGCTGGGGGGTTAATAGGACCTATGAAGTCTATACCCCACTTTGAAAATGCACGTCCTCTCATCATTGGTCTCAAAGGCATCTCATCTTTTCTAACTAGATATTGTACCCGTTGGCATGTGTCGCATTTCTTCACATAGGTATGTGCATCCATATGAAGAGTTGGCCACCAAAGTCCTGAGAAAAGAATGGTCTTGATTACTCGGTCAGGACCAAAATGTCCACCTGCAACACTACTGTGTGCAGTCTCTAAGACTTTCAGATAGTCTGATTCATGAACGCACAGTCTTAGGTTGTCTCTACTTTGCCTCTTCGATATAGGTTGTCTCCTACCAAGGCATAGCCTTGAGCCTCTTGCTCCATGCTTCGTCTTCTTGCTAGACTAGCCTCTTTGGGTAATCTTCCCGACCTCATAAACTCTACCAATGGAGCACTCCAATCTGGAATTAATGACACTTGATAAAGGGTCGCATGCTCCACTAGGGGTCTCTCTCTGCACATTGGACAATTCTTAATCCACTCATGTATTTCTTTGTCCATGCTAGGCCAATACACTCCTAAACGCTTTAGATTCTTCAATGTTCATTGTTTAGAATAGTGATTTCTTAGCAATCCTTCATGAGCTTGCGGCAACCAACTACTATGTTCATCATCCTTGACACAACAAGCTAATACACCCTCAGTATCTTGTTTGTACATGCTTCCTGCCAATATGTGATATTTTTGTGATTTTACAATTTCTTCTTGTGATGTTTTAACATTTTTATTTGCGGGTCCGAAGGTTAGGACTAGTACCAACTTATTTGCCCATTTAGGAACAACTTCTAAATTGAACAGATAAGCGTCAGGTAGTTCATCAGACACTCCTTGCGGTGACTCTCCTAAAGTGATGCGAGAAAGGTGATCTGCCCTAAGGTGGGTTCTACCTTTCCTGACAACAACTTCAAAGTCATATTCCATTAGTAAGAGAAACCATCTTACTAACCGTCCTGTATTGCAAGGTTTATTTACCAAATATAACAAAGCTTGATGATCAGTGAAAAACTTAAATTTGTTGGCCAATAAATAGTGTCTAAACTTCTTCACAGCATATACCATGCCTAAGCCCTCTCGCTCAGTTGTGGTATAGTTTCGTTCAGCTGCAGTGAGTTTTCTACTAGCATATGCTATGGGCAAATCTAAGTTTCCATCACCTGTGGGTTGTGCTAGCACACATCCTATGGCATGATCGGATGCATCCACATGGACATGGAATGGTTTATTCCAATCAGGAGTGGTTAGTATTGGTGCTAAGCACAAACGTTTCTTCAGTTCGTTGAAAGAATTCTCGCATTCGTAGTTCCACTCAAAATTAGACAACAAGGCATAAAGGGGTCTAGCTATGATCGTGTACATGTGAATAAACCTACGGTAGTATCCACAATGGCCCATAAAGGCTTGTACCTCTTTAACATTCCTTGGCCTTGGCAACTCTGCTATGGCTCGTACCTTATCTTCGTCGGTTGAGATTCCATTCTTAGAAACAATATGACCTAAGATTTTACCTTGACGCACCATGAACACACACTTTTTTGGGTTCAGACACACTGGATATTCTCTACACTTGTTGAAGGATTTTCTGAGCTCAGGGATGTGAAATCCTCTTTCTTGGGAATGAGCACATAAATCGTCCACATACACTTCTAAGCTCTTTCGCAAGAACTCTTTGAAGACATGACACATGAGCCGTTGGAATGTTGCAGGTGCATTCGTGAGCCCGAATGGCATCACACGAAATGCAAAGATTCCCCACTCTGTGGCAAAAGCTATTTTGTGTTGATCTTCTGGGGCAATGGCTACTTGATTGTAACCTAAAAATCCATCAAGGAAGCTATAAAGTTCCTTGCCTGCAACACGCTCCAATAGGTGTTCCGTGATTGGAAGCGGAAAACTATCTCTGATCGTAGCGACATTAACTTTTTTAAGGTTAATACACACTCACAACTTCCCGTTCTTCTTGGGCACCACTATGATGGGGGACACCCATTCAGTATGCTCAATCTCATAGATGAATCCAGCTTCAATCAGCCTATCAATTTCTTCTTTTATTTTGGCTGCATATGTATCATTATATGTGTAGGGCTTTTGTTTGGTGGGCTTGGCATCAGTAGTCATGGGGATAGTATGAGAGCAAATTCTTGGATCTACCCCTTTCAAGTCTCTATAGTGCCACGCAAACACATCCCTATATTCCCTTATTAGAGCTACAAGCTCCATTTCTTCTCTTGCACTTAGGTCATCTCCTATATATGTGCATCTCTCTACATTCTCTTCGATGGTCACTACAATCTTCTTGGTCTTTTCTTTATTATCATATGATTCTCCTATGATGGCCTCTCTCTTAGGCATTCGTACCAAAATTTTGCGGTCGTCAACTTCATATTTCTTGAAGTTTTCTGGTACGTCAAACAATGATTCCTCCTCTCCTTGTTTCACTGCTTTTCTTTTCTTTTTCATTTGACTGCTCTCCCTTCCATCCTTTGAATTTACCATTTTAATACTTGTGAGAGGTTCTTCTTCTTTCTGGGTGAACACTCCTATATCTTCTAGATAGTGCTGCTCTGAGTTAAAGCAACTGTCCATCACGATGGACTCTATATCATCGTCATTCTCTTCTTCTTCTATGACATCACTAGGATCACATTCTTCTAGCAGGGGCTGACACATGAACACTGAAATATCATAACCCTCCTCATCACAATGAGGTGTCCATTGTTCTTCATTGACAGCAATGTCCATGGTGGCTAAGATTTCTAGCCAGCCATGAGGCTCAAATTCCTCATCTGGAAAGATCATCGGAGTGTAGGCTGGATCTCTAACTGGTCTATCTCCTGGCGAAGTTCCTTCTTCTCTTGCCTTTAAACGTTTTTCCTCTTCCTCTGCGAACTTGCACATCCACAAATGAGTATCTTCATGCAGCCATGATGGATCAAGTGAACTTTCAGAATGCATAGAGATAGAATCTTCTTTCGCTTTGTGGATAGGATTCCACTGTAGGGGTGGCACATCTCTGAAGGTGTAATCCTTCAAATTGACCTTGGTGGTGACCCCTAAGTGTTGTAAGTACAAGGAGTTGGTTCCCTAGTCCTGTATTATTTGCAATTGTCATAGGAAGGGTCTTCCTAGGATCATCTCATAGACATTATTTTTCTCAAAGTCACATATAGCAAATGTGTGCTCAAACTCTACACCACAAGTAGTTAGAGTTATCCCTTCTAGCAATCCTAGAGGCCTTTCAAAATGATTATCGGCCATTTGAAGCTTCATTCTAGTTGGTCTTAATGTGGGTTTGCCCCATTGCTTCCACAAGGAGGTGGTCGCAATAGCAACACCAACACCTGAATCTATGATTGCTTTGGTTATGTAACCTTGGTAGGTGATTGGAAGATAAGTATTACCTTCTTCACCCTCACACATGTCTCCTATTTTATCGAGAAGTATCTCTGGAACTTTTTTCTTAGAGCATGTTTTTGGCATATTGGAATCAAGTTCTGGGACCTGATCCTTCACATGGTTCCATAGCTCGGGTTTTGCTTTGAGCAGCTCTTTTACAGTGAGATGACATTGAACCTTAGTGTTCTTCACGACATCAGTGTTCCTTGGGACCACTGAGTCTTCATGTCTTACCGGTATTGTGGGAGCTCTGATCTGAAGAGATTCAGATTCCCATGGGCCTGGAAATTGAGGTAGTTCTTCTAAGGTATTAGATTTAAAATCTAATCCTTTGTCTTCTTGTTGTTCTGCTTCGTCTCCGTAAATAGATGGAATGTCTTGGGGAAATTGATCATGAAGATCATCAATCTCACGAATAGGAGGGGAATTACCCTTCTCCTTGGCCCATTTCTCCTCTTGTATTTCCCGCAAGAACTCTTGAGAGTACTGTTGAATTGAAGGAGGTATTCCAGCATCCGTGGAATTAGGAACACATGCTCTCATTGGTGGTGAGCTTCCCCTTTCAATAACTGGTTGAGCCTGTGGAGGTAAAGAAACTTGTGGTTTGTTTACCAACTGCTCTAATCTTTCTAGTAAGCCTTGGAAATGCAAATGCGGTTTGACAGAGTTTGTCTGATTGAACTTTTGACTAGTCTCGAGTATAGCTTGAGCTTGTTCTACCATTTTCATGCACATTTTCATTCGTTCAATCTCTAAGTCTGCTCTAGGGTAACTCTTGTCTAGGTTTGCAATTGTTGGCCCTTCTTGAAGTCTAGCCTGGTAGGCCTTGAACATCATGTCCAAGCCTTCTGGGGTTGGATCTGCAAGAACAGACCCTGGTTGCGGCCTATTTACAATGGGTGGTGGGATGGGATGAGATGGAGTGGATGGAGTTTCGACATGTGAGGGGTTTTGAGATGCGACATCTTCTATTTTTGTTTTTGCATCTTTCAAGCTTTCTTCTAGTTCCGATAACTTTTTATTCCACTTGCGATTAGCCTTCTCTCTGGTATCTTTCCATGTTCTTGTTTTCCTCCTACTAGGTTCTCCCAATTCACTCGACTCCGATTGCTCTGCTGGTTTATCCTGTTTTAAGGTTTGTGCTCTAGTGACAGCTTGTATAGGAGCCACATTACTGCAACTTGAACTTGAATCTGCCACTAAGCCTACCACATTAATAGGTGTAATCTTGGGTGCACTAGAGGGGTTTCTTGGACAATCTCTGGGGAGATGTTCTTTGCCACAATCAGGACAAAAAGCTTGTATTGTGATAGCCTGTCCTTGACTCGGGGATGGTGGATGGGGACAATCACGAAGGAAATGGTCACCCTGACATCTGAAACATGGTCCTCTAGGGGCTTGTGGTCTTACTTGTCTCAATTGGGGCCTAGGGTTAGCATTTGTGTACATGACATTGGAGTATTCAGGCTCCCAATTTTGTTCCATAGGTGGTGCCTCATATTGATACGGATAAATCTCACTATGTTCAGGTGACTCTGTGTAATAAGCATGTGGACTACCTTCATGGGAGTAGTCTGAACTATGAGCATGAGAGTCATTCTCTGAGATCAGTGGGGTCACTGGCACCAATGATCTATTAAGGTTCTCTTCTGCCACTGCATACTTAACTGGAATTGCATTGGCAGGAACTGGTGGTTGGTTTCCCAAGACTGGTTGTGGCCTATATGGTGCCTGATATTGCTGTTGTGGTCTATAATATGGCTGTTGGTATTGGTTCTGATACCTACCTTGTGGGTAAGGTTGCTGATAATTCTGTCTAACTGCCTGCCTATTGTAGGGATAATCTTGAGCCGTATGGTTTGTGTACTTCCTTTCAATAGTGTAGTATGGGGTATTTCTTTCTCTCATGTTCTGGTTGTGCATTGGGCATACATTAGCCATGTGGTCGCCTCCGCAAGTGTAACATCGATTCAATGGGGTGACTCTCGGTGTTTGTCTATTTTGGACTCCCAGCTTCTTGGCAACTTGCTCAGCTATCTCCTCTATTTCCATGGAGATTTTCAAAGTATGACTAGTAGAACTATCAGAATCCTTATAGAGTTTGGACAATCCTAATTCCTCTCCCAAGTTATCTTCTATGTCAATGCACATCCGCACACACTCTTCTATGGATCTAGGCTCTTTCAAGTACACATATGATCTTAACTTAGTGCTTAGTAAGCCATCTAAAAACAAAGCCACTTGTTTGGCTGGTGTGGGTAACTCTGGAGCAGGGCATCTCTCTAGATACTATCTGAACCTTCTACCTGCTAGCCGCACTGTTTCTTGGGGTGTCTGCTTGAAGCTGTGGATCAAAGATGATGTGTTATGCCTCATACCGCTCTTGGAAAATTCTACAATGAATTCGTCTAGCAGTTGACCTATATCGCGATAGTTGCGACTACTCAGTGGTTGAAACCAAGCGAAGGCAGTGCCCTTAAGAGTCAAACCAAATGCCTCGTACTGGGTGAACAAGTCCTCAACCTGCTCAGCTCTTAACACTTGTTTGAACTCAGCCACATGATCATAAGGATCTCCTGACCCGTCAAAATAATTCTTCATTGCCTTGATCACTTGAGTGGGTCTAAGGGTTCTTGGGTGCTCTCGGGGTCTAGGCAATGGAAAATCCTGTTCATCTCTTTGTTGCCTATGTGCTTGATGTCTCTCTCTTTCAGGTCTTTCATTTTCAAATCCTGACCTATTCTTGCCCACGGTGTGTGCAAAACTTACCTCAGGTCTCTCTCTAGTTCTTTCTCTCTGGGCTTCATGAGTGTGGGATGATCCTACTCCTTGGAGGCCATGGGAAACATTGGATCTTGGTGGAGGGAAAATCAATTCACTCTTCCAAGTATATGCATGTCTATCATGTTCTGTTACTAAGAAAATTTTCTCTAATGTGTTATCCAGGTAGACCACTTTGCCTGGTGTCTCTGGATCCTTGAACTCGTAGATGATGACTATGCCCAATTGGCTAGGTTGATCTGGCTTGAATCTCCAAAAGGCTTCCTCTGTTTCTCTATTCAAGAATAGTTCTATGCTTTTGTTGTCTTGAGGGATCCAATCTGGAGTGATCACTCGGGTCAAAACTGACTTACCTTTAGGAGTCTGGGGTCCTTGTCCTACATTTCCTTGTTCTAGGTCTCCTATTTCATTCTCAGGAATGACATTTCCCAACTCATCAGTCCTATCTGGTAGGTTGGTGACCACATACATGGTTCCTTCCTTATCAATGTATGAACCCTCTTCGAACTTGACCACCGGGTGTTCAAGTCCAAAGGGTTGATCTGGATTTTTGAGTTGGACCATTGATCGCCTCAGGCCATCCTCATAGATGCGAGCACCTAATCGGTTGGTCCGAATATATTCCAACTGTGTCTTATAGGGACCTTCTGGTGTTTGTAAATAATCAGTTCCTAAGCCACCTACAGGTTTCCCCATGCTAAAAGACATTTCTGAATCACTTGTGTCTGAACTTAGTCTGTAAGGATGACCACTTAGTTGTTGTGCCCAAGACTTAGCTGTATGGTTGACACTAGCCTCAGAAGATCTAATGCTTTGTCTATCCTTGCCTAGGTGTCTACCACATCTCAGGTTCATAAGCTTTGGTTAAGAGTCCAAAATTTCCCTTTGGTATGGTTCAAAATCCTTTGGAGCCCCCTTGGTTCCCTAGTCCCACTTGAGGGTCAACTTCAAATTAGTCTATCTGAAAATCAACGAGCTATAGAGCCCAAAAAATGGACTTTGGATGAAAAAGTTATGTCAAATCAGGCTCCTGGGGGTCAAAACAGGCAAACAGGACCTTTTGGAAAAAATCACGATTTTGTGAAATCAGGGAATCGCGATTGTGTGAAATCAGAGAATCGCGATGCTGTGAAGTCAAAGAATCGTGATTTTGAGCACAGAATCGTGTTTTTGAAAATCGTGATTTTGAGCACAGAATCGTGTTTCAGAGAATCGTGGTTCACAAAATCGTGGTTCACAGGGTCGTGATTCACAAAATCGTGTCTTCACAGAATTGTGTTTTAGAGAATCGTGTTCTAGAGAATCGCGATTTTGTCTTAGAGAATCGTGGTTTTCAAAATTTAGAGAATCGCGATTTTGAGTACAAGCACATAATTGTGTTTTTTGAAAATCGCGATTTTGAGCACAAAATCGTGTTTTAGAGAATCGCGATTTTGTCTCAGAGAATCATGTTTTCACAGAATCGTGGTTCACAAAATCGTGATTCACAAAATCGTGTTTTCACAGGATCGTGTTTTCACAAAATCGTGTTTTCACATAATCGTGTTTTCACAAAATCGTGTTTTCACAGAATCGTGTTTCACAGAATCGTGTTTCACAGAATCGTGTTCTAGAGAATCGCGATTTTGTCTCAGAGAATCGTGTTTTCACAAAATTGTGTTTTAGAGAATCGTGTTCTCCCAGAATCGTGTTTTTGGCTGAAAATTGTGATTTGTGAGAATCGCGATTTTGAGCACAACCACAGAATCGCGATTCTGAGAATGACCACAGAATCGTGATTCTTTCAGCAAGCTTTTAGGCAGGAAACAAAAAATCGTGATTTAAAAAAAAAATTGAATTTTTTTCACAGAATCGCGATTTTCATCACAGAATCGCGTTTTTTGGTGGGAACTTCAAATTTTTGAGCGCCGAGCAATGGCGAGCTCCGTATGAGCAGAAAATCATGAAAAAAACAGGTGTTTGTTCTCCCTTGCACTTCCTAACTCCTTTCCACACAAGAAATTTCTATGAAGAAGAAGATGGAACAAGGTGGAGATGATGATGATGAAGAAGATGAAGAAGAAAAATCAGAAAATGAACAAAAATGACAGTTTTTTTACCTTCCAACGTCGCAAATCTACGATCTTACCATCACAACGCTCGTCCTCGAAGCTCTCTCCCCGGCAATGCCACCAAAATTTGGTGTAGCTCAAGCGTAAGCACCACCTCCTTTACTTGTCAATCCACAGAGACGTGAGGACCGGTATGAAGACCACGAGCAAGTGAAGGCACAAGTGCGTGAGTGAAAGCACACGAACATGCACACATACACACACACACACACGCACAAAGTAAGATCAAAGAGAGGAACAATGGAAAGCTTCGATTGCAATTGAGTTCTCTTACGAAAGCTCTATTCTCTAACATGCTAACCTCAAAAATGAGCTCTCTAGCTCTTTTCATAGTTTTTTGACTAGTTTTGGCCCTGTCCAAACCTAGTGTCCGGCCTAGTTAAAAATTAGGTTCCAGGGCTTATTTGAGGGCTCAAACGGAGTCTAAAAATTATGAAAATTGATAGGATGATGGTTCTAATACTCCTCAAGATCGAGGACTCCTCGGCTTGAACAAAATGGAGTTACAAAAATAGAAAATGGTATTTACAATGGTTTTTAGTGATGAAAATCACTATTTTTGTAGGGGATTCTTGCGAAAATTTGACATACACTTCTTGGAGCTCCCTACTTGCTCCCTTTTCTTGTGTGTCCACTTCTTTGATGTGCTTCCATGCTTTGTCCTTGACCTTGAGCTTCAACAGTAGTGTATACAAGAGAGGTGGTGATCGGTTGTGTAGGTTGTGTGGGTTGACTAACGGTTTGTGCTTCGGTATGGGAAGTGGACCCTGGGGCTATGACAGTAGTGGTTACACTGGTAGTGGGAGGTGAAGGTGGTGGAGTTGGAGGAAGAGGGGGTAAGGGGGGTGATGGGGGTGCACTGGATGTATGGGCTTCCTTAGTGTCAAGAAGGGTATGAGCTGTGCCCGTGGTCGTGGATGTGGTGCCCTGGGGTTCTGATACTAATACATTCATTTGTTTTCCTGATCGAGGGGGGCGTCTGCCGTATCTTTGCTCTGATCTTCGCGAGTGTGCAAGGGCGGTATGCACCGTTTTAGGTACTCCCAATGCATTAGCAAGCATATCAAGAATTGCCCTGTATTGCTCATCTACGCCTTCGTCTTCCAGGATCTGATTCATCAGGGCCTTTCCTGCTGCCAAGGATAACTTGTGTTGTTCTTGAACTCGATTGATGGTATCATATAATCTCTTCAATTGCTTTGTATAAGTAGGGGCTCCTTCAAGTCCCTGTACAACTTCTTGCTCATATTCATACTCTTCTTCATCAGACAGTCCTTCTTGTTCCTCCTCTTGCTCCTCTTCTTCATCATCCTCCACTTCGACTACTGTTGGTTGGACAGGGTGGGGTTGGACGGTATCTGTTTGCTGCCCGCTTGCCTGCTCTGCTTCCACTTCTAAATTGGTAGCATTGATTATTCTGGCCACCTCCTCATTTGTTAGATCTTCCAATGTAAATCCATGAGGGAACTCTAAGTCAGTTGGTACCGGTGGAAACACTTGGTTCGGGCCTTCTGTGCTGTGCCTTGGTAACCTTATAGTGAATGGTTGCACTTGCCTGGGAAGCCGTGGGGTGGTTTCTGGTGTCAATGTAGCACCTCGGGCCTGTGCACAAGGCATCTGAACTGCACCTCTCATTTTCTTGGATGGAGGCCCTGCGGTTGATAGTCTGCGTTGAAATGCTTGCAGCCTGTTCCAAACAAGCGCTCGTTGAGTTGGCACATCATATGCGAAGCACCTATAAACGATCCTCGTGAGAGCACAACATCCATACAGTACCGATTTTTGCTTCTTATACCACCGTTGATGTGCCAAGTGGATTTGGTCAATAATCCAGTGAGGCATGTTGATTGTTAGATCGAAGGCATCTGCTAAATATAGACTGAACCATATCTTCTTGGGTGGCATTGTGAATCTCTCTTGAGTGGGGAATGCGAAATGCTGCATGACCATTCACAAGTGAATGGCAATAGTCGGTGTCCTTGCCACCATGTCTTTTAGTTTCGTCAGATTCCTGTTCTTCATGTTATCTGGGACCATTGTCTCTTTTTCGGTGGGGATATGCATACCTTTCATGTCGAGGGCTTCTCTTACCAAATTATGACCGGCATTGTGTGCCCCTGTGGAGGATTTTGCACCGGTATGGCATGTAATGCTCTCAATGCCACTGGACGATCCTTCAATTCCTCCTCAATAGGAAGACTTTCAATATCCACAATCTGAGGGCTGGTGCCCGCCTGGGAGCTAGTTCCTACCTCAACCATATCGAGGAAACTGGTCACCAGTTCTGTGAGAATATACAAATGAATGTTAACATTACAAATAGACACCAAGCATTCATGTGTCCCCGTTACAACATTAACATGATTTTAGTGATAAGTTAGTAGGTCAATAAGTGCTCGGTGATCGTGTGTGTAGTTAGAGAATGGATAATCCTAAGAGCTAAATGGAAAGATGCGGTGTATGAGTGATGTAGTTAGTAAGTGGGCATGAATTTACAAATGAGGATCGAGGGGTTTATTACACGTTTTGGGCTGCCAAACAAACAGAATGGCTGTTGGTCTTGATTTTGTGGAGACTCTGGAGGGCTTTATAAGAGTGTCTGCTTGGAAATGAGGCTTTTTAGGGACCCATTTACAAGTGATTCTACTTGTGCCCATGGAAGAATATGTGTTCGTGCGTGATGTGTAAGAATGGGTATCAGATGTTCGAGTGAGTGAACCATGTTGTACAGGGTGTGGCCTCTGTGTAGCTATTTGAGCCCGCAAGCAAGCCTTAGGCACCCAAATTTGTCTTGATTGTGGGCTAGCCTTCATCGACTTCTTGGGTACCCAAATAGACTTCACTTTCACAGAAGAATTTCTGAAAGACTTCTTATTAGTGTCGTGTTGTTGATTACTAAGAAGTTTTGCCCGTGTGGTTGGCTTGATCGCCACAGGCTGTTCGCCTTTCCGCACCCACACTTGTTTCAATGGCAGAGACATCCTGCTTCTCACGTTCTTTTGGCCTCCAGCATAGGTAGTCTTCTGTATTTGATCTGCCGTTGGTTGTTGCATCCCTCTGGCCTTTGGAAAAGAAGGGAGTTCCGTTGTGTCCTTGACTTCTTTATTGAGATCATCATTCCTCTGCATCACATATTTTTGGACAAGAACAGCATGGTCATCTTCATGTGTACTCCTGGAAGGACCAAGAGTGTGTGCCTTGCCTAATTCCTTGACTGCTTCATTTTCTTACTCAATTGTAATGCGTTTCTCATTGACCCAAACCTGAAGAAGTCCACTTCTTAGGTTTAAGTTGACTGCATGGTCATAGATCCAGTCTTGACCCAAGACCAGAGGCTGAGTGAGGTCCTCATCTTGACACACTAGTACTTTCACTGTCATTAAGACATCTTGAATGTGGAGGGGAAGCTCCACCTCGCCCATGCAAGGGGTTTCCACACCTCCCAATCCTATGAGATATGCCTCTATAGGATTGACTTTTAATTTCAATTCTTGAGAGTAAGAGAGTCTCACCGCACTAGTGGCTGCACCTGAGTCAATCAATGCTCGCACACTCTTTGCACTAATTCCTTGTCCTATCTCTAAGGTCACAAATGGACGTCGATCAATTATTCTATGGGCACTTATTCCGGAGACTTCACACATTTCCATATGATATCCTGGGTCCGCATAATCATCTGATCTGAGCTGATCCCTACCTTGTCGTCTCAACTTCATCCTTCTGATGCGTTCTAAAGCTTCTGCTTGAGCTTCTTCCCAAATTTGCTTTTCTTCCTCTTTGCGTTTTTTGGCAATGTTGAGTCGATTTAGCATCTCTTTAGTCAGAGGTTCCTGATATAACTTGACTCTGCACCCGCTTATGTAGCTAGGTAGAATATCTCCTTCTAATGTGGCTAGTTGTACTGCTCCACTCGTTGAGATCCTATTTATGATCATAGGTCCATAGCCACGCTTCTCTAATTTCCTCGCATGTTGTTTCAGGGTGTAGACTAAAACTAAATCTCCTACCTTCAAGCCTTTATCCTTAACATGGGCGTCAAAGTATGCCTTCTGTCGCTTCTTAGCTGCATATATCCCTGCGGCAGCCCTCAGTCTTGTTTCTCCTAATCATTCAAGGTCAAAAATCCTAGAGGAGAGCTCATGGTCCGTCCAACCATGCTCATGTGCTACTCTCAATGTAGGTATCAATAAGTCTAGTGGTAGCACAGCATGTTGGCCAAATACCATATGAAAGGGTGTGGCTTGGAGTACCGTTTTATAGGCAACTCTGTATGCCCAAACAACATGGTGTAGCTGTTTGTCCCAATCAGAGCGTTTATTATTCACTAATTTGGTAAGCACATTGCATAGAATCTTGTTTGTGCTTTCGGCTTGGCCATTAGCTTGTGGGTGATAGGGAGCAGACTTCTTGTGTACTACCAAGAATTCTTGGAGAAGATTTTCAATAACTTTATTCAAGAATTGGGTGCCTCTATCACTTACTAGCTCTATGGGTAGCCCGTATCTAGTGAACACATTCTCAAATAAGAACTTAGCAGTCATCTGAGCATCATTCTTTGTCGTAGCTCTTACCTCTACCCACTTGGTTAGATAGTCTGTGGCCACAATAATGTACTCTGCATGCGAACCCTTAGCTGGGGGATTAATAGGACCAACAAAGTCTATTCCCCACTTAGAGAATGCACGTCCACCCATCATAGGCTTTAGTGGCATCTCATCTTTGCGTATAGGATACTGAGTTCGCTGACAAACATCACACCTCTTCACATAGGTATGTGCATCCATGTGAAGGGACGGCTACCATAATCCTGCAAATAGGATTGGCTTGATCACCCGATCTGGTCCAAAGTGTCCTCCTGTTACACCTTGGTGAGCAGCTTCCAAGATCTTGATATATTCACTCTCATGGACACATAGTCTCAGGTAACCATCTTTACCACACTTGTATAGATTATCACCAATGAGTGAGTAATCTAGGGCTTCTTGTTCTAGACTTCTTTGTCTGGCTAGTGTCATATCTTGAGGGAATGTTCTCGTCCTCAGGAAGGCTACTAATGGTTCACTCCAATCTAGCACTATGGACACTTGATAAAGAGTGGCATGCTCCACAGGTGGTTTAGTGCAATAGATTGGGCATTCCTTGCACAACTTATGGACATCTGCTTCCATAGTTGGCCAATGCACTCCGAGTCTCCTTAGTGTTTGTAGGGTTCGTTGCTTTGAGTAGTGTTGCTCTAATGCACCTACATGTGCTATTTGCAACCATTTTGCGTACTCATCCTCTTCCACACAGCAAGCTAGGATCCCTTGATCTGTGTGCTTGTACATACTTCCTGCCATGATCTGGTATTTTTGGGATTTTACTATCTCTCTATCTTGAGTGTTTACTACTCTATGTTTAGGCCCATATGCCAATACTGGCACTAATGGCTTAGCCCACTGAGGTAAAACTTCCAAATTAAACAAGTAAGCATCAGGAAGGTCATCTGATACTCCTTGTGGGGCTTCTCCAGATGTGAACCTAGAGAGATGGTCTGCTCTCAAGTGAGTCTTGCCTTTTCTCACCACAACCTCAAAGTCATATTCCATTAGCAAGAGAAACCATCTTACTAATCGGCTTGTATTGCATGGTTTGTTTACCAAGTACAATAATGCCTGATGATCGGTAAAAAATTTAAACCTATTTGCAAGCAAATAGTGTCTAAACTTTTTAACTGCATATACCATGCATAATCCCTCTCGTTCAGTGGTGGTATAATTTCGCAATTGGAAGATCAATATTTCCTTCGCCCGTAGGTTGTGCAAGCACACATCCAATAGCATAATTGGATGCATCCACATGAACATGGAAGGGCTTATTCCAATCTGGTGTGGTCAAGATTAGTGCTGAACACAATCTCCTTTTGAGCTCATTGAAAGAGTCCTCACATTCATTAGTCCACTCAAAGTTGGTCAAAAGACTGTACAGTGGCTTGGCAATGATGGTGTACATGTGTATAAAGCGTCGGTAATAGCCACAATGCCCCATGAAAGCTTGTACTTCCTTGACATTCTTTGGCCTAGGTAACTCTGCTATGGCTCTTACTTTCTCTTCATCAGTGGATATGCCATTCTTTGACACTATGTGTCCTAGAATCTTGCCTTGCCTGACCATGAAAATGTACTTTTCTGGGTTCAGGTAGACTTGATATTCTCTACATTTGTCAAAGATTTGCCTGAGTTCTGGTATGTGTGTCTGTCTAATGTTGGAATGAGCACAGAGATCATCAACATAGACCTCTAAATTCTTCCTCAAGAACTCTTTAAACACGTGACACATCAATCTTTGGAAGGTTGCAGGAGCATTGGTAAGCCCAAATGGCATTACTCCAAAGGCAAATATGCCCCACTCTGTGGCGAAAGCCGTCTTATGCTGATCTTCTGGTGCAATGGCTACTTGATTGTAGCCAAAAAATCCATCAAGGAAACTGTATACTTCCTTGCCTGGTACTCTTTCTAAGAGATGTTCCGTGATAGGAAGCGGATAGTTATCTCGAATAGTGGCTACATTAACCTTCTTCAAGTTAATGCACACACGTAGATTTCCATTCTTCTTGGCACCACTACAATGGGGGATACCCACTCACTGTGCTCAATTTCATAGATGAATCCCGCTTCTACCAGTCTATCTATCTCCTCTTTGATCTTAGTAGCATTTGTAAACTCTCCGTGTCTTTGGGGTTGAAATTCTACTTCATAGAAGTATTCTTCATCTGATGCAAAAGGTGGGTCCATAATGATTGACTCTAGGTCGGAGTCACTTGCATCCTCAAATGCATCAGGGCTAGGTTCGCATTCTTCTAGAACCAAATCTCCCATGATTGGCTCTATGGAGAAGACTGAAATGTCATAGCCATCCTCATCACAGTGGGGTGTCCATTGTTCTTCATTGATGGCTACATCCATGGTTGCTAAAATTTCTGCCCAACCATGAGGTTCAAATTCTTTGTCAGGAAAGACTACAGGTGCATAGGCTGGGTCTTGACTTGATCTATGGGTTTCCTTAGCACCTATCTCTCTGGCCTTTTCTCTCTTCTCTTCTTCCACTGCCACTTTACACATCCATAAGTGAGTGTCTTCATGCATCCATGAGGATCCTGATCCTATGGAGTGCACAGACTCCGTGTCATCCTTGGCTTTATGGATGGGATTCCATTGAATAGGCGGTACATCTCTATGAGAGTAATCCTTGAGGTTGACTTTGGTCGTAACACCTAAGTGTTCCAAATACAAGGAATTGGTTCCCCAATCCTGGACCACTTGCAACTGTCGCATAAATGGTCTTCCCAAAATCATCTCATAGGCATGGTTCTTGTTGAAATCACATATGGTGAAAGTGTGCTCAAACTCAACACCGCATGTAGTGAGAGTTATTCCTTCCAGCAAGCCTAAGGGTCTTTCTATGTGACCATCAACCATCTGCAATTTCATCCTTGTGGGCCTGAGTGCTGGCTTGCCCCAGCGTTTCCATAGAGAAGTGGTAGGAATAGCAACTCCTGCTCCTGAGTCTAGAATCGCCTTGGTTGTGTACCCCTGATGGGTAATGGGAAGATAGGTGTTTCCTTCTTCACCTTCACTTATATCTTCTATCTGGTCTAGAGGAATTTCTGGCACTGTTTTATGAGAACCTACCTGGGAACGCGGTTTAGCTACTCCTGGCACTTGGTTAGCTACATGTTTCCATAACTCTGGCCTAACTAAACTAGGTGTCACTAGCAAACAAATCCCAAGGTTTGCCCCAGTAAAGAGGTGCTATACTTGTGGTGGTGACCATATGGCAAACGTATGTCCCATCATGGCTCAACCCCAAGTGTACCCTAGTAGCCAATATTGCACCATAGAACGGAGATACACAAATCACACAGCACAAGACTGCCCATACAATAAGCAAGCAGTTAGGCAAACCTACCCTCAGCCCTATCCACAACAGGGAAGATACCATAACCAGTACCCTCCACAGCAATATGGTAGACCATAGCAATCCTATCAACAACCCTACCAAAACCAACAAAGGCATCAACCTGTGTTAGCTCAACAACCTCCAACCCCAGCTAACGTGATTCTTGTAAAGTATGTAGCTGTTGAGGAAAATTTGAATAGAGCCATAGTCCCAGTGACTCCATTGCTTTCAGAAAGTGACCCTAGTGATCATAGTTTTGATTCCACTCACGTAGATAGTCCACAGGCTTACTACGTGCAGTCTCCTGAACATGGTGAGTCCTACTATAGTGAAGAACCGAGTGAACCTAGTTGGGAGCTAGATTACACAAATGTCATGTACGCAAACCCCAACTCTAGACCTCAACCTAGGCAGGTAAGACCACCATTCCCTAGAGGACCATGCTAAAGATGTCAGGGAGATCACCTCATTCGTGATTGCCCCATGCCTGCACCCACACAACCCCAGTCAGTAACAATACAAGGCTTTTGTCAAGATTGCGGCAAAGAGCATCTCTTACGAGATTGTCCAAAGAATCCCAATAATATGCCAAAAATCACTCCTATTAATGTTATTGGGTTAGTAGTAGACTCTACAGGAAGTGTGACTTCCACTGCACCAGTACAGGTAGTCACTAGAGCTCAAGCCTTGCAGCAAAACCAAAGTGTAGGCCAGGAAAAAAATGCTGAGGCGAGTGAAACTGAGAGCATAACCAAGAAGAGGACTAGAGCCTGGAGAGATAGTCGAGAAAGAATGAAGAGGCAATGGGCTAAGAAAATGAGTGAACTCGAGGAAAGCCTAAGAGAAACGAAAGCCAGGATAATTGAACTCACATCTCAAACTCCCTTTCACACTACGCCACCACCACCATTCCCATCTCCATCTAATCCAACCCCTTCCGACCCCCCTCATATGACCCCACCACCCCCTAGAGTAGGATCAGTACTAGCAGATCCCACTCCCGAGGACCTAAATATGATGCTTAAGGCATATCAGGCTAGAATCCAAGAAGGGCCAAATGTGACAGACCATGAAAAGTGTGATCGGAGAGCGGAACTAGAGCTTGAACGAACCAGGATTTGTGCTAAGATGGTGGAATTGGCTCAAACCATGTTTGAAGCCAGTCGCCTCTTTAACATCTCTAGTTCAGCTAAGATGCAGTTACACTTTGATGGACTGCTAGAAAGATTGGAAAGGTTGATTGCACAATCAGAAAAGGAACCCACCCCTCCAAGTAAGGGCAAGGCAGGTAAGAGAGTAAGCCTTCTTGCCCAGGAAGCCTATGTGCCTAACTCCACGGAGCCAGACACATCCTCTTCTATGAATCGGTTCACACCAGCATTCCTACGAGAGATTCAAGAAGACAAATGGGCTAAAGAAAGTGAAGTCCCTCCTCCCATTGAACTTGTGGATGATGCACATGACCAATTCCCACAAGACATCCCATCCATTTATGAAGAGCAGGAGATCACTCAATCTCACGAGAGATTAGACTTCGAATACAATTCCATAAAAGAACTACCCCATTTCAGAGGCCCATGGGAGGCAAAGTCCACGTGTATGAGAACCCCCACGGTCATGGTACGAAATGAAGACTCAGTCATACCTAGGAATACGGAGGTAGTACAGAACACTAAAGTTCCGCGAGTTCCTCAATTGATGTGGATTGCGAGGAAGAGAGGCTAGAGGCACTATCTGAATCCTTGTAGATTTTGGAAAGCTCTAACTCCTCCCCTAGGTTATCCTCAATGTCGATGCACATGCATACACACTCTTCTATCGTCCTAGGGTCCTTCAAGTACACATATGACCTCAATTTGGTACTTAGCAATCCATCCAAGAATAAAGCCACTTGTTTGGCTGGTGTGGGTAACTCAGGAACAGGGCATCTCTCAAGATATTGCCTAAACCTTCTTCCTGCAAGTGTAACTGTCTCTTGGGGGGTCTGCTTGAAGCTATGTATCAATGAGGAAGTATTATGCCTTATCCCACTCTTAGAGAATTCAGTTATAAAAGCCTTTAAGAGTTGGTCTATGCTCTTGAACTGTCTCTCATTCAATGGTTGAAACCACATAAGGGCTGTGTTCCTAAGGGTAAGACCAAAGGCATTATACTGCGTGAATAGGTCCTCAACTTGTTCAGCTCTCAAGACTTGCCTAAACTTAGCCACATGATCATATGGGTCTCCTGTGCCATCAAAGTAGTTCTTCATGGACTTAACTAGTTGTGTAGGTCTTAAGGTTCTGGTGTGTTCCCTAGGCCTTGGCAGAGGGAAATCATCAGCATTCCTTTGGTTCCTTGGGGCTCTAAGTCCCTCAAGTTCCGCTCTATTTGTTTCCGTTCTCGTTCTTTCTCTTCCCACTGGGTTGGCAAAGCTTACCTCAGGTCTATCTCTATGTCTATCTCTTTGAGCTCCATGAGCTTGGGATGTTCGAGCTCCGGGGTGACCAAAGGACACATTAGATCTTGGTTGGGGGAAAATAGATTCACCTTTCCAAGTGTAAGCATGCATGTCATGTTCTGTAACCACAAAGATCCTCTCTGAAGCGTGATCTAAGTAGGTCACTCTGCCTGGGCTATCAGGATCTTTGAACTCATATATCATGATGGTTCCTACCTCATTTGGCTGATTAGATTTATACCCAAAAGGCTTCATCAGTCTCTCGGTTCAGGAGCAGATCTATGCTCTTATTGTCTTGGGGAATCCACTCTGGTGTCATAATCCTAGTGAGAACAGATTTGCCTCGGGGGGTTCTAGGTTCTACACCCATGTTTCCTTGCTCCAGGTCACCTAAGTCCGTTTCTAGGAAAACGTTTCCAAATTCGTCTGTCCTATCTGGGTGACTGGTGACTACATATATGGTTTCCTCTTTGTCCAGGTATGCTCCATTTTCAAATTTGACAGCTGGGTGTTCTAGTCCAATGGATTGGTCAGGGTTTTTAATCTAGACCACAGATCTTCCTAGGCCGTCCTCATAGATGCAAGCACCTAATCGGTTGGTCCTAAGGTATTCGAGTTGCGTCTTGTAAGGGCCTTCTACCCTATGTAAATATGGCACTTCTGAACATCCTGTAGGTCTCTCCATACCGTGGGACATCTCAGACTCGCTAGTCTCAAAGCTAGGGTAGTACGAATGATGGCTCAACTGCTGGGCCCAAGACCTAGCAGTATGATTGACACTAGCCTCTGAAGATCTAATACTCTGTCTATCTCTCCCTAGGTGTCGTCCTGATCTAAGGTTCATAAGCCTATTTGAGCAATCCCAAATTTCACCCCAGGTACAACCTCGTTGCTGAGTTCTTTGGTATCAGTCACTTGATTCTTTTTTAAGTTGATTATCGTGTTTAAGATCTTGTTTGATATCACGTCGTCAGGAATACTTAAGTTAATTTCTGCACTTTAATGTTGATCATCTCACGTTAGGTTCTTTCCCTTTTAAAGTTGTCGGTCACACACAAGTTATCTCTTATCTTGAACTTGATTTCTTAGATAGTCTTTGACTTGTCTTGTGCCTATTGTCACCCTGACTTACTTCTAGCACTATTCGCACTTAGCCTAGGCAAGTGTTCCAACCTCACTTGTCGATCCTTTGCTCTTCGGTGCTCAAGAACCCCGTTCTCAAGCTTGCGGAATGCCCTTGCTTTGGATGTCTCCTAATGCTCTCAGTGGACCTATAAAAGTCCCAAAATTAGCTCAGGACTTAAATTCAAATGACAGAACCAATCATTTCCAGTCATGTAATTCACATGTCAATCTGCACCGTGACTTTATGGAAAACAATTCTAGAGATCCCTGAGTTTTCCTCCCCCTGGATATGGTCAACTTCAAAATACTATATCTAATAATCTTGATATTAATTTTACCATAACCAGTGGAAGTTTTGGTTGTACCCCCCACGAGCTTTCCAACAAAACAAGAATCACAACAATCGGATTTCGTATGAGGAAGATATGACAGTTCAGGGATCTAGGGTTGAAACAGGGTAAAACAGGTCATCAGGAAAACAAGGTTTTCTCTCAAGTTACAAGTGTCGGAACCTCACAAATCACTATTTGCTTGATAAGTATGCCTAGAATTTACCCCACAATCAAATAATATAAACCCTAGAAATTTGGCCGAAAAAGCCTATCAATTGCGATCGACAGGTCTGTCAATCGCGATTGACAGAGGTGTCCATCGGGGCCTGTCGGTCGCGATTGACACGTCAGTCGCGATTGACAGTGTCAATCGCGATCGTCAGAGTCGGTCGTGAGTCCTGTCAATCGTGATCGACGGTGTCAATCGCGATCGACACTTTTTCCGAGATTTTTGCCGTGATTTCAGTCGATCAGGGTTCTCTCCATCGCGATGGACACGTGGCAACGTGAATTCTTGTGTCAATCGTCAACTTTCAGTCGATCGCGATCGACAGTGTCAATCGTGATTGACTGAATCCTATGTGGCAGTCGGTCGGTCGTGGGGTCTGTCGATCACGATCGACACGTCTGTCGATCGCTATTGCCAGGTCTGTCGGTCGCGATTGACAGAGAAACTCGGAATTTTTTTTACTGTGTTTAGTGATTTAGGATGTGCTCATCATGTGCATCATTATGGTGTACTTTGTTTTACCAAATAGGCGATTTTTTTGTCGATCGCGATCGATAGAGGTTAACGACAGAGAGACAGTTTTGAGCTTGTCCGTACCTGCGTAGCCTGCTGGAGATGGTGGGATAGCCAGATCCTGCAAGAAAACTCAAGAAACATGCAAAAAGAGTGCACACAAATCGCTCTCTCGCTCTCTCTCACAAGTGGAATGAGGGAAATGGAGGGGAGAAGGTGATATGATCAAAAACTGAAATTTTCGCGATGATGGAGATGGAGGTGGGAGATGGTGATGATGATGGTGAAGTAAAAAAAAAAGAGAAAAATAAGAAAAAGTAAAGAAATTACGTACAACGCCAACATCACAACTCTACGTCTTACCATCACACGCTCGTCCTCAAAGCACGATCCCCGGCAATGGCGCCAAAATTTGGTGTAGCTCAGTGATGAGTAGCACCTCCTTTAATGTCAATCGGGGAAGACGTGAGGATGGTATGATGACCTCGAGCAAGTGAAGGCACAAGTGCATGAGTGAGAAGCACACCAACATGCACACACACACACATGCGCACACACAGCAAGACAAAGAGAGAGACAATGGAGTTCTTTTAGATTACTTTCAAAATGCTCATACAAGTTCAAATCTATTACAAGCTACCCCCAAAAATGAGCTCTCTAGCTCTATTTATAGTTTTTGACTAGTTTTTGGCCCTGTCCGGACCTAGTGTCCGGCCTAGTTAAAAATTAGGTTCTCTGGCCTATTTGGAGGTTCAAATGGAGTCTAAAAAATGTGAAAACTGATAGGTAGGTACTTCTAAGGCTCCTCAAGCTCAAGGACTCCTTGGCTTGCACAAAATGGAGCTACAAAAATATGAAATGATATTTACAATGGTTTTTAGTGATGAAAATCACTATTTTTGTAGGGATTTCTTCTAACAATTTGACATACATTTCCTGGAGCTCCCTACTTGCTCCTTCTTCTTGTGGGTCCACCTCTTGGATATGCTTTAGCTTCATGAAAAAATAATGGCCTACTTGCCAGATCTTCGTTGACTACTCTGTCTACTTGTGCCTTCTTTGTGCTTCAACTCCCTTCGTTGGCTTCCTTGTCTTGTGAGTCCTTCAGTTCCTTGACTGCTGCCAACAATCCATATTGTAATTTTCTCTACAGAAGGGTTTCATATCCTGACATCTCTTGCTTTTGCATAGGAGCTCAGTAAGGACTAATCATTGGGATGCCATACCACAGTATTTATGACACCACGAGATCCTTCCGAGCTATATTCTAGTCAATTGAGATAAAAAATACAAAGAATCTTCTAGGATCCATTAGTAAAACGAGGCAGTGCTCTCACATTATGTGTTTGTATTCAAAAGAATGAATTTTATGTAAATTGATCTTACAAACATAAGTATCAACTAACTTTTCATACACAAACACTCTTTGAGGTTTGTAAAGCTTGTCTGCTGGCAAATTTGAACAATAGCAAGAAAGAATGTTGATGTTTGAATCAATGGTTGTAGTTTTACCTATTGTAGCTACTTGAAATATCACTTGAAAACCACCTAATTTTCATGATTTCTAGAAGAAAGAAGCTGCACCGAATGGTCTGCAAGTCTTGGCATAGGCAATGCTGGGACTGTGTTAGAAACTAAAACACTATGTACAAGAAGAGTAAGTTCTTTAGATGAGTGATACTACACCAATCCCTCTACTTGAGACACCTCCAAAGGAGCAAGGAAAACCATATCAAATAAGTTTGGGGCAAAAGCAATTGATATTACCGAAGAGCCAACCACTGGAGCCCATTGGGTCAAAATTAAATTGGAAAACCCATTGAGGTGCTAAGAGCCCATCAACCCATTTGATGTGGAACTTATATCTCCATTATTTGCGGTTAAGGATCCTGATGATCTTGAAAGTGCAGGTATGTGTCCAATCAGGTTGCTTCCGAGATGGATGTTTCTGTAGTTCCCATGAAGCTGACACAAAAGAAATGCTTGCGGTCATGAATCTTCAATACAAAAGATCTACCAAATGGATTTAAGCTAGGCATTTGAAGGTGAACTTGGGTCTCATCCTCTGATCAGTTCACTCAACTACCTGTGTGTCTGTTGGCATTCCTTATACAAGAACTCATAGATCATGTGCTGCGGTAGTTATTTCAAGAACCCTATTGTTCCCAGTTATCAATGTCAATGATGCTGCGAGTATTTCATGAGTATTTCTTGGGATCTGCCTTGATTCATGTGATTCATCTGTCCCAAGAAATACAAGATCCCAACCAATCTGTCCTTCATCTTCGAGTATTTCTTGGGACCACCTTGATTCACTCACAAATTATGGAAAGTACCATCTGAAACTCCTTATTATCGATGGAAGATGGATCTCGCAGCGTGGCACGGCGAGCATATGCCTCTTTTGCCTTGACACCTTCTGAATGAGAAGAGTAGCAGCACCACAATCATCAACAATCATATCCAGTCCTCCATCTAGACCCTAATCAAGGGCTCTCTCTGTGCACCACAAATATTCTTGTAGAGTCTCCCCTTTTCATGCAAAAACTGCAGCACTCAGCACCAAGGGCCATGGGAGTCTCAATAAACACCGTTGTTTGTATCAAGGTAAGCATTTTTGTCAAAACCCCCATGAATGACTAGATGATTTTCGACAGATTCCAATACATGATGATGCTGAGGAGATGGCTATGATCCTTGAGTTGACAAGCAGTTCCATTTCCAGCTTTGTAAATCCAAAACATGAACATCGGACAAATGTGCCTTACGATCAAAACCACCAATAACATACATCTTCTTATTGATCACTACTGCCCCATGTCCTCTACATGGAGAAGGGGTTATTCCAAAGCATTCTGGTGATCTCCATGAAATCAAATCCAAATCCAAAATCCAAAGCTCATTCAAATGCCCCAAACATTGCCATGTATTTTCCCTCATCATATATGTTGTGATGGTGCTGATGGAGATGCCCCCATTGACTCCTTAGGCTGTAGCCCGCCACATAAATCAATATTTTCAAAAGATAGGATTGAAAGTACAAATGATTGCAGATGGCCATCAAAACTTTTTCCCTTTGATAATCTCCATCTTGCACACCAGCAGTGTTGAATGGCTTGTTGAATCCATCTATTGAAAGCTTGAAAACATCCTCCACATAGATAGTTGGAATAGAAATTTACCGATGATATAGTCATAAGCAGGGATCCAGTTAATATGTGCTCCTTTTTAAGGTTATGATGGTCCGAATTCAAAGCGACATGCTGTTAATCCAGGCATTTTGACCTTTGCAAGCTTAATCTCTAGACACCTTAAAATCTCTCTGTGACATGTCCTGACTGCATTCGTCATTTGGTCCTATCCAAAGACTACATGAACTATCATCCACCAAATTCAGCTGTTGGGCACTTTCACTCCATCTTGCAGAAAAGATCAGTTGTAGCTATATAACGTGATTCTCCACATCAGAGACATGTTCCATCATGGTGCCTCTCTTTTGGACCTCTTCAGGCACAAACTCTATGGGTTTTAGTTTTTCATCCGAGCCACCAGGGGTGCTTACTCGAGAAAACATGCTTCAATTGAGAACTTGTTTTTTATGGACTTTTCAATGGCTTTGAAGATTCGAATGAAATGCTTTTTTCCATTATGGCCACAGTTGCATCAAGATGCCCGATCCGGTTAAGCAAAGATTTCTTCGATCATTCAAGGACTCTCTAAATCCAATATGCAGCTTGGGGTCTGTTAGAAACTGCTTGAATGATGTGTGTGACTCTCCTCCTATCCATATATACCCTCTTGTACTCTAAAAATAGCAACGGTATACTCTAAAAATAGTAATGATCTGGAATAGTCTAGTGTGAACATGTGGCCATCACGCAACACTTATTCCCATTACTACCAAAGCAGTTCCCATTACTACCAAAGTACCTTAGGGTATCCCCCGAGCTTGGGACCTTGGCTAGCTGGCCCTTGTCCTTCACACACATGGATGGATCCCTGTAGATCAAATAGACATATCCCTGTGGATCACATGCACTGATCCCTATGGATCAATGTCTGACACTCTCTCCCCCTTCTAAAGATCATTGTTCGCAATGATCAATGAGGGAAAGTACTAGCAAACAAGAGCTTGTGATTCCCAAGTATAGTCAGTAAGTGGTAATGCTCTCCAGGCTACTAAATACTCCTGGACGACACAATTCCTAAATCGCTTTTGTCTCCGATTTAGTATCCTATATGGAGAATGATCCATGCTTTTACTTTCTTGCAAAGAAACAATACCTTCTATTAGACTATCCTCCCTAGAAACATGAAACACTGGATGAAAACTGCAATCTACAGGAAGATCTAATCGGTAGTCAACTTCACCTAGCTTTTTAACTATCTTCCAAGGTCCACAAAAACCTCGGTGATAGCTTACTACACTTTCCTATGGACAGTGAAGTAAATCTAGCTGGTACCTGAAGAAAGACTCTGTCTTCTGTCTCTAAGAATCTAGGAGATCTTTTCCTATCAGCGTACTCTTTAGCCCTATCAACTTCTTGCTGCATCTTGGCTTTTAGCTATTTCTAAATTTGCTTGGACATTCGCTAAGAACGCCGGAGCACTAGGACATTTTTGTGACATGCCTATGGTACTGAGAGCATTGGGATTCATGCCATAGTTCATCTCAAAAGGAAATGCAACTAGTGCCAAATACTATCCCAATCTGTTTTATGCCCTCAATATGTCCTCTAAAAAATAGTTGACCTGCTTGGTCCTGTGAATATGAAACTATGGATGTCGACAACCCATGCAATCTGAAGACATGCTGGATAAACAACTCCGCTACCTATGGATCAAATGGACTAATCCCTTTGGATCAAATGGGTTGATCCCTATGGATCAATTCTGACACTCTGATCCCTGGGTGGAGTTCCTATCGTCTCCTACATGGGTATGAAGTGATCCCTATGGACCAAAGTCATGATCCCTATGAATCATCAATCTGTCTACCACAACTAGGATAGCATCCCACTTCCTTTGGGTCCACGGTACCCGACTATGAAGTCCATGGATACACTGTCCCAGTTGTGATCTGGAATCTGTAAAGGATACAAAAGACGTGGAGTCTTTATCCTTTATGCTTTGTTGACTTGACACATAAAGCCTGCTAAACATAAGTGTGGACATCTCTGGCTATCCATGCCACCAAAATATTCTTCTAACAAGCTGTATTGTCTTGTCAACACCTGGATGTCCTACACAAGGCACATCATAACTATCATGCATGACTTTTCTTCTCAAATCCCGAGAATCTGGTGTGCAAACCTTTCCTTTCCGTCTAACTATTCCATTCGCCTATGAGAAAGTGGAATACGAAATGGACTTGTTCGCTCTGCTAGGGAAAGAAACAGCTAAAAGTGTCCCGTCTCCTATAATAGAGTCATCACTAATGGCTCGAATGTGGAGCTTCCACATGTGCTTCCTTTATCTCTTGAAGCAATGAGCTTTCTAGAACTATAAAGCTCATTTGATACATTATCTGTGATAATGCATCAGTAACTATATTCTCTTTGCTCTTCTATACAGGATTTCCATGTGAAACTCCTATATGAGCTTAGTCCAGTGAGCCTGATTGCCTCGAAGCTCTGGCTGACTAGAAAAAAAAAATACTCAAAGTGATAGATTCATAGATCCTCTTTGAGTTAGAGATAGATGCTTATAGTTTTGAGCCAAGATGGTAGGCCAATAGCTCTTGAGAGTAAGATGTTGACCAGTGCCCAGCACAACTGACCAATGCATGAACATGAGTTGTATGTAGTGGTGTATTCACTTAAAGTCTAGAGACACTATACCCTAAGGTACTTTGGTAGTAATGGGAACTGCTTGGTAGTAATGGGAATAAGTGTTGCATGATGGCCACATGTTCACACTAGACTATTACTACTAAAGCAGTTCCCATTACTACCAAAGTACCTTAGGGTATCCCCCGAGCTTGGGACCTTGGCTAGCTGGCCCTTGTCCCTCACACACATGGATGGATCCCTGTAGATCAAATAGACTGATCCCTGTGGATCAATGATCCCTGTGGATCAATGATCCCTGTGGATCACATGCACTGATCCCTGTGGATCAATGTCTGACAGGGTCCCTTCCATCTTTGATGGTGCACTTGCACATGGAGGTACATGTTTGATAACCCGCAACGAAATGCTATTCCTAGGATTATCCACATGTTTTGGGTCTCTTATTGTCTCCAAAAGTTCTGCAACCTGGAAAGAATCCCTCTCTGTCTAACAAGAATAATACATGATAAGTGACTCAGACAATCCATTTATTCTAACTGCTTTCTCTTTTGTACCCTCAGTAAACTGGCTCACTTCTACTAGCATGCCTATATATTTTAAGATACTTACATCCTCATCTTTAATTGGTGATATTGTACGCAGATTCTAAAAGGTTGTGCCATCTTTTTTGTAACTCAAGAGCCTGCCAAAATCACCAACCCCTTTCTTAAGGCATTGTTTGATTTGATCTACCTCCTCTGGATCAGTTTCCTTTCCTTGCAATACCACCCATAGCCTCAGAAGGGTTATCTCCTGTTAGTTTGAAAAATCTAGCATTTGCATACATGATAGGAAGATCAGGTTAGTGCTCTCCACAATGACAAAAGTCTATTGGAAACCTTCACGTGCATGAAGAACACCTTTTGAAACACGAGGAAGATCGGAAGCATTAGAGGTATCACTTGTCAATCCAAACCCATCCGAGGACCTTAGTGTTGAGGAATTCAATCTCTCCTCAGAAAGCCTGTGAAACTCTTTTTCTTCTTCTGATCAACAAAATTAACAACAACATCAACAAATTAATTATAAGTTTGTAAAAAAGTACTATTTTTTTCGTGACTTGAAGAATCACCACACATGGTTGATTAATCACCCAAAAGGGGATGTTAATCTCATAAAAAATGGTTAATCTCGACAAGTTTTGTGAATCTTGCAAGCCACAAATGCTCACAAGAGCGTAATGAAATGAAGAACTCAAAAATCATCATGAAAAGCTTGCATACACATCATCTTCATGTCACAAAGCATCACGTAAGCGACAAGAGAATGCTCCCGACAACAGCGCCAAGAGTTGTTGATGTTGTAGCATCACAACTTATACTTTTCAATCTAGGAAGCATCTCATGAGACCCAAATGTTTGCGTAGAAGCACTCAGCAGAAGTAATGGCGCTTTTTCAATGCACGATTAACAATGTAATTAACAAAGCACGATTAACAACATAATTAACAACGTAATTAATCAACACACAATTAACAACATAATTAACAACACACGATTAACAATGTAATTAACAACGAATTAACTCATAGTCTATACAGCGCGTTTGTGAGTATCCTTTGGCAATTAATCTAGCCTTACACATGCAAATTGATCCATATGAGTTCCTATTAAGTTTATATACTACAACCAATTACCTTTTGATTGGATGAGATTGGAACCAACTCCCAAGTTTCCATCTCCTTCAAAGAATCTATTTCTTCTTTCGTAGCCTTTTCTCATTTAGCGTTTCCCTTTGCCTCTTCATAGGTTGAAGGTTCTTTTGCAATTGAGTCTTTTGCCAAGTATATTGAATGCATTGTAACAAATATGGAATCATACCCATACTGAATGGCTCTTACGCCGCAGAAAAAGATGATTACATGAGGCTTTATTTTGTTCAAATTCCTCACAATTGGTCCACTTGGATTACCTAGAGCCCACAATTATCTATGCTATATCCTATTTATCGGTCTCCCTCCCACTCACTCGCACAAATTTCCACGCTTACTTTATCACCTTGTTTCAATCCATGCCCATATACACTCCCATGTACCTCTATGTCATTACTCCCCTTCACCTCTTTGTTCTACGTGCACATTCTCTTTCACCTCACGTTCTCCCTTGCTCACTTACTCCTTGCACACACTTACCTTCCCCGATTTTCTTGTTCCCTTCTAAACACGCATGGCACTCTTGCATACAATCATATAGGCATGCATTAAGTCTTCCACAGATCCGTTTGGGCCCATCACATCCACACACCCTTAATACAAACACCCTCACATTCTCTTTATCTCCTATACGTAACAAAATCGCTCCCACTACCCCCACAAATTCCTTCTTACGCTCTCATATTTGTTTTGCTGAACCCCTCCTTTTATGTTCCTTAAAGTTAATGTCTTATTAAGGGGGAATAAGGACCTCAGCAACCACGTGGGAAATTCTGAGGCATCACTTACGCATCAGGAATGTATCATGCTTCAGGGTGATAAACATAAAAAATTCCTCAGATGGAGAAATAATGTCTAGTGTCCATCTCACAACAATACTCTCGCTAGTTAGGGGTTATAGTGTAGTTAGTAATGAAACATACAACATCACCTTCAGCCTCCAACGGCTCTGCATTTCTTGCCAAATGTGTGTCATAATCCAATAACCAGTTTTAAGGACATGGCTCAAAAGTCCGCTTCTAACAACCACAGAATCAATTTCTCACAATCAGTGAGAAGAACTGCAAAATAGAAGGTGCGAAGGACATGGGTGTGTATGTGTTCCTAGCAGAAGACTGAGTAGTTTTGCATACTAAAACTTTTGAGGAGAGATACACCTCACATGTGCATGCAGATTATATAAGGCAGGTGAGAAGGCACATGCACCACACACACATCAACACACTTTTTCTCATAGATACAGACAAAGCGAACTCAACTATTTATCTTCAACTTATGACAACCCATATTCCCAATTCATCCTGAGGAATAAATATCATTGATGCCAACGCAGGTGATTTATCCTCTTTGTGGAAAGTGGCAGGCATAGCGCCGCTGCAGGATTGAACAAATGCAAGCATGGCAGACAAAAAACATCGCGGGGACGAACACAGTGAGATCAGCCAAATCTTACATCCATCCTAATGTAAAACAAATTTCTAATGAGATCAATCGAACATGAACATGAGAGTTCACTAACCCGAATCAATTCTTGAATGTCATCCAACTCCCAAAAAGAGAAATCGCCGTTTTGAACACTTCTATTCATATCTCGGTAGAAATTAGGGAGTTAGTGTTCTTCCTTTACACATACTGTTCCCTTTTGTTTGATGGAGGTGGTAATAGGGAAAATCACCCTCCTCGATGCAGACACTGATCTTCTTCCCTCCGTTACTCCTCAGAATACATATTGTGGCTGAAAGCTCCTCTAGTGTCCATCTTCAACAGCAAGAGAGTGATGAATCAGCTTTGGCATCTTTTCTGCGCCCTGAATCCTATGCTTGACAGCGCCTGTTTTTGAATGATCATGTAGTTCGAGAATTCTCAGCTGAGAACTAGGCATACCCATTTCTCTCCATTCTCCTTATTCCAACCACGGGAAGGAGTTAAATCCAGAAAAGCTTCTTCTCCTTGACAAAGCCTCTGTCCTCTATCTTTATAGTGGTGCAATCGAAAACTCTCTCGAACATGGCCCTCCCTCGACAATGTAAGATCTGGAGACTAGAAGGCACAACACAAACTCATTGCGATGCACCTGCTACTGTTGTTCACAGCCCAAGAATGACCACCCTCTCGCTCGTTACTCCCCTCTCGTATATCATTGCCTAGCCACTAAGGGTGAAGAATGGAACAGGCAAGGAAGAAACCAATGTCTCCAGGCTCTCCCGCATATATCTCGCTGCATCCAGAATTAGCCCCCCCAACAACACCACTCCGATCATAAAAGGACTCCCCTTCCTCGTCAGAGAGCTCCGCTATTGTCCGTGACCCGCCACTGGTCGTGTATAACAGAAAGCATTCGCCCCCCCATGTGTGCCTGTATAGATCCAAACAAAAAAAAAGAGGAACTTCCCCCTTTCTGTTTCTCTTGTCAGACCTGCCAGCAAAACGGACTTGCCCCCCCCACTCCTCCTTGAGATTTTGTGTAAAAGAGCCTTCACTATCTAGACATTGCTTCATGGATGAAAGTAGTGGACGAAACTGAAGCTCATTCGGCTATCAGAAAACTGGTTGAATAGATACTCTGTATGTGTCTCTTTTGAGGATTGGGTTCCAAAATACGTGATATTAGTTTGCGAGCTCCAGATGAAAACCATGCTGGGCATGTAAAGTCTGCCTTATGTATCTTTTCGTAGAGAGTCATTAAATTCTGCTCATCAAAGGGTAAATAGCCTGCCATCAGCACATAGAGAATGACACCACAAGACCATAAATCTGCAGTTGCACCTTGATATCCTTTATCATTTAGGACCTCAGGAGCCACATAATTTGGAGTTCCCCATGTAGTATGAAATAACCCATCTTCCCGAAACTGTTGTGGTAAAGCACTAAGACCGAAATCAGAAACCTTGAGGTTTTCCTCTGCATCAAGCAGTAAATTCTCCGGCTTGAGGTCCCTGTGGTAGACTTGACGGCTATGACAGTAATCTACAGCATTGATAAGCTGTTGGAAGTATTTCCTAGCTTCATCTTCTTTGAGCTTGCCTTGGCGGAAAATTTATCAAACAGCTCTCCTCCTGTTACAAACTCCAGAACAATGTAGATATTTGTTTTACTTGCCATGACCTCATAGAGTTGTACAACATTTGGATATTTGATAAGCTTCATTGTTGAGATCTCTCTCTTAATCTGCTTCACCATCTTGTGCTTGAGAATTTTCTCCTTATTGATAATCTTTATCGCAACATCTTCACCGGTGACCGTGTTCCTCGCAGATTTGACCTTCGCAAAAGTACCTTCCCCCAGAGTACGACCAAGCTCATACTTCCCAACTCGAGTACGGACACTTTGTGTGCTCATCTTCTCAACCTGGCGCTCCTTGGCACACCGCCTATTTGGAACTTCAATTCCTGAATCTTTTCTGCCAGCTCCTCTTATGTTACCAAAGAGTTCCCAGACCTCATGTTCTGCTTCAAAGCATCCAATTTTAATGCGTCATTGCATGCTGGAAGCTCCTGCAAACTGAAAGCAAAAAATATTTTCCTGCCAAATAGAACCACATTAGTGCATAAAAATCAACCATATTGTGGGCTAACACATACCTTTATAATTATCTTTGTTCCCTTATTGACCTTCTAGGTGCTTGTTGTTGATGTATCAAACATCACAAGAAATGAATCAATGTGACACTCTACAACCTCTATGGTCAACATTAACTCAATGCTTCTCCAAACTTTGAGAAAAGATTGCTTAAACTGAGAACTTTGCTTTTACATAAATTTCTAGTCACTAAAATGACATACCTTTATTATTTTTCTTATATCTCTTAGCAAAAATATTAATTAGCCAAGATTTTTTGGTGGATAAAAGTAGAAGAGAAGATCTTTCCAACAAGCTATTAGTTCTTAAAAATGGAGCACCACACACCAAGTTATGTCGTTCACAAGATGACTATGTCTAACTCTCAAAATAGGAACTTTTGCCTATTTTAGTAAAAGCGACTGTCTAAACATAAAAGTTTTCAATTTAGCATCAACTTGCAACAAGAATTCGATGCCAAGCATCAAATTGGTGGTGTTTTCAACCACTTTTTCAGCACCTAAAATACCCCCATGAACTAGAGGTATGAAGAAAAAGACTTTTATATTGGAATTTGATGCTAGGCATCGACTTCATGCTGAAACTCGATGCTAGGCGTCAAGTTGCTCCACAAAGCTCATGTTTTTAAGAGGATTCAACAACAAGTCGAAACTCAAAGAATAAAACAAAGACTTATCAGCCCAAACTCGATGCCAGGCATCAAGTTGCTTGGAAAACTTGAACTTTTGAACTCATTACCACAATAGGCAAAGCATGGAGATGGAGGAGAGAGTCTTATACACATAACTTTAATTAGTTCTTCTCATAGCTATGAATAACTCAAAAGTTTATAGGTGCTTTCTTACTCAGAGAAGCCTGACTATTTCTCAGTCCCAAAATGAACTCTTTCTCACATTCTCTTACTCTCTCTGACTCTTTCTCACCGCGTCAATTCATACAAAATAACTTATATAGATTTTTCTCAATCTCATGACTTCTAAAAATTCTAGAACTTAAGTATCTAACTTTACAAATATAATACATGTGTGAAATTGTCCCTTCACATAGGCATGTGCTTTTCTTCTTAGACTTTGACCTTTGAATTTATGTCCAAATTGTGATTGGTTCTCCAACACTTGCTTGGAGCATTCTCCATGTTCTTGCATTTTTGCTTTGCCTCTTGACTTCTATAGCTGGTAATCCTTTTCCCTTTTATCTTGTTCATCATTTGTATCATCTCTTGCATCCTAGATCTGTGTATAATGCTTTCTTCCTAATTGATGGAAATCAAAATCAAGATCATATGGTAGAGTTACCTAGTGTTTGTCTTCATCATATCGAGACCTATGTTCTTCAAACACAACATCTCTACTTGTAATGAATTGCTTAGTTGAAGGAGTATCAAACTTGTAACCCATATGAGTTGAATGATATCCAATAAATACTTCATTTGATGCCCTTTCATCTAGCTTACCTCGAATTTGTGAAGGTACATTAACATAAGCTAAACAACCAAACACCTTGCAATGTACTAGACTAGGTTTTCTTCCATGCCATGCTTCATAAGTAGTTATACCTTGAAGTGATTTGTATGGTACTCTATTTACAAGGTACACAACAATTGAAATAGCCTCTGCCCATAAATAACGTGGCAACTTTTTCTCTTCAAGCATTGTTCTCGCTATTCCAAACAATGTCGTGTTTCTTCTCTGTGCAATTCTATTCAATTTAAGAGAGTACCTTGTAGTCACTTCCCTTTGGAACCTTTATCTTGCAAGGACTCATCAAATTCATTGGAGAAGTGCTCCTCCCTCCATCAAATATGAACTTCTTTAGTGATCTACCTATATGATTCTTCACATGTGCTAGCTACTTTTAGAAGCAACCAGACACTTCATTCTTAATCTTGGTGAAGTAAACAATAGTCCATCAACTATGATCATCAATAAATGAGACATAATGCCTTGATCCTCCCAAAGAACGTTCTTGGCATGGCCCCCATACATTTGTATGTACTAAGTCCAATAAGTTGTTGTGGATGTAGAGTTTGTGATTGAATGGTTGTCTTTGTGCCTTCCCAATTGGACATGCATCACATCTGTTTATCATGTGTTTCTTTGATATGTTTGGGCATACTAAAACACTTTGATCCCTGCATATATCCTTCAAGGTTGTTTCATTCACATGACCTAGCCTCTTATGTCACACTTCAAGCTCACTTAGGGTTTGAGACCCAAAGTTGAATAGAGCTATGTTCTTGGTTTCTCCTACTTCAAACGTAAAGAGACTACCATGCTTCTCACCTTTGGCTATCTTCTTGAAGCCTTGACATGGGTCTTCCACAAAACTCCATGTTGAGTGAAACTAACTTTCAAGCCTTTCTCAACGATTTTGCATACACATATTAGGTTTTTTGTAATAGTGGGTACATAGATGACCTTGCTTAGAACATTTTTCCTACCATTGGAAGCCTTGAAACTACCAATCATCTCCACATTATGCTTTGTTTCATCCCCTATTTGTACTTCATGTCTATGCTTTGGACTCTCCAAGTGAGATAAGGGAACTATGTTCCCTACAACATGATTTGAGCATCTTGAATGTATAATAAATGATCCTCTTCTTCACCTTCCTTGTGGCTTAGATTCATTAAAAACAATCAATCTTCATGTTGGTGATCTTCAAAATAATTGTTGTAGTCCCTTCTGTTATGGCCTCAATTGTTAGTGTTGACGTTGTGTCCACCTGCACCTCTATTGCTACCAAACCCACCTCTTCCACTTCCTTTCTAGGTCTTTCCATTGAACCAACAATTCTGAGTGGTGTGATGGTCTTATCACTTATGGAACAAGGTTCAACATTCTCACCTTTGGTTTTCTCATGCTTTGGTCCTATCTTCTTCCCTTTCCACTTGCTCTTGCCTACAAAGTTGGCTTGGGATTTCTCCTCTTCCTTCTTCTTGCCTTTCAATTTTTTGTCCTGCTTATGTGCATACACAACACTATTTAAAATACCTTGATAGGATTTACCTTCCTTTAAGCTATTGTTGGCCTCCTAATTGAAGAGTTGTCCAAAAGATATGTTGAAATCTAGAGTTTGCACATCCATGATGAAGTCATAAGCTTTGGTGAAAGATTGCCATTGCTCGTCACCTCTAACCCCATTTAGTATTTGGCTCATGATGATTTCTTCTTCAATCAGCTCTCCAATGGATGCCAATTGATCAAAAAACTTGTTGACATTTGTAACAAACTCTATGATGGTTTGTTTTAGAGTATTCTTCATCCAGCTGAAGTCATTCCAAAGATGATTCTTCTTTGCCTTTGTAATAGGAGAAAAGAAAGTCTCTAAGGCATCCCAAGTCCCTTGAGGTGGCTTTCATTCTCTAATATATGGTAATAGAAAATCAAAAGGTTTTAGTATGTATGACCTTTATTGATCATCCCTTGCACACCAAAGTGTGAGCTTATCTATTTCCTCTTGAGTGGGTCATCTTTTAGCTCTTGGAATATGCATTGCTTCATCACTTGATACAATCCCATATAGATTTCTTTCTTGCAAATAAGCCTTAATTATGATTTTCCAAGAAGGATAATTGTGTCTATCAAGATTCTCAATCATTGATGGAAATCCATCTCCCATCTTGAAGTTGTTATGATACCACTAAAAGAAGTTGGAGATGCTTGGAGAAGCTTGGAAGGAGGCTTGTTAGATGGTGAAGATGGTCCAACAAACGTGCATGACCTACCTTAGAATTTTGGATATGTAAAATAGACCTTGTAGGATTGTGATTAGTGTAATAAAACCCAGTAGTTACTTTGGAACATCAACAAGAAGAAGTTGCTACAAAATAGATAACTTGTATGTTGATGAGCTCACAAAAACCTTCTATATTTGGATGGAAGCTATGACTTCAAACACTCAAAGCAGAAAATTTTCTCTTAAGGGAGTTTCATACATAGGGTTGCCTTTCTATAATGCCTAAAAGCCCTAATTTACATCAACCAATAAAGGATCAATAATATCAACATTGATTGGATGTCATCCCAATTTTTCAAGGCTATGCAAAAAATGACCTGAAGACCTTAAACTAAGGATTTATCTACCTTTACCAAATTAAATGACTTGAAAATGTATATTAATAAACTAGGAAGCATTACCTTTATAATGCATGCTTATTCATTCAATTTATAGCTTTGTAGAGAGAGTAGTAGCCTATGCAAGATGATTGAGTTTGAGGAAGAAGGAGCAAAGAAGTGGAGCAACACAAGGATGGCCAAAAGTGTATTTATATTGCTCCACTGTATTTTAAAAGTGATTGAGAATATTTATATAGACTCTTGGAAACTTCCACAAGTTTATTCACAAGGAGTTTTAATTTTAATCAAAGCGAGAGATGTTTGTTGTGATGAATCAATCTACTTTTCCTATAATCTAGAAAAAGGTGAAATAAAATTAGATCTACCTTTTGGTAATTAATGTAGTGATTGAATAACAAGTTCAGCCACCTCAATCTCATGAATTATGAATTTTCTTTTTATCCTTTTATAAGTGTAAATCTCTAGGATTTTACATTAGTCAAATGATCGTAAAGATCCATAGAAAAAATACAATAAGTGAATGCAAAGAAAAAAGCTCTTCAATGAGTATCTATGGAATCATCCAAATGATGGTTTTTATGTAAATCATATTCACCTCAAGCATAGTGCAAGTTTCATGTTCCAACAATATATCCAATGCCAGAAATAGAAGCAGAAAGAATGCACATGTGTAGACAAATCATGAAGATGACACAAAAAAGCTAGAAAATGATCCTTTAGAAATTAACCCTAAAAACCTAGAAAACATACATGCGGAAGTATGGAAGGAACTGATGGAGAAAAAGTTAGAATCATAAAAGGATGATAATCTTCCATATCATGATGCAAAAAATATATTGAACAAAGAAAGGGATCATATATACATGAAGAAATACCATTGAAAATAGAGGTGAGAGTGAATGTGCGATGTAAAATCTCTTGTCAATGATGGATTCATTAATGCATGTACCAATAGACAATTTTGAAGGAGAAGAAGGAAATACCATACTCTCAATTCAATATGATGGTAAACAAGAAAATGTCATTCTAGACAGTGCAGTTGGAGTAGCCATAATGACAAGGAAGATATGGGAAGAATCGGGAGCTAAGAAACTGAAACCTACTATAATGAGACTTAAATTGGAAGATGGGCATACAGAAAAACCTTTGGGTATATGGGAAAATGTACTAATAAAATCTTGTGGAATTATGATGGAACATACATTTGCAATTGTCGAATTTCCTTCTCTAACTTGCTACGAAAAAAATTCTATTAGGACCTTTTATGAGACAATTGCATGTAGCTCAAGACTGGGGGAAAGATTGCCTACAATACAAAATTATCATGATATATCCCCAAAAGAATAGGATAAAGTGCAAATGATCAAGATGTTATAGATAAATATGTGGAAGCTTTGTTGAAGAAAGTTAGAATGAAGCACAACTCTTGGCATATGGTCCAAAAAGAAAAAACAAGGTACACAAGCACTCACAAGACAAGGAAGTCAAAGAAGGGATTTAGAACGAAGAGAAAGCACTAGCAGACAAAGTAGTCAACGAAGATCTGGCAAGTAGGCCGTCCAAAATTTTCCATGAAGTAATACTTCCTAAATAGTGAATTTAGTCACTCTACATCATTGTAAATACCATTTCACCTTTTTGTAACTCCATTTTGTGCAAGCCAAAGAGTCCTCGAGCTTGAGGAGTATTAGAAGTAGCATCGTACCAATTTTCATAATTTTTAGACTTCGTTTGAGCCCCCAAATAGGCCCTAGAACCTAATTTTTAACTAGGCTAGACACTAGGTCTGGACAGGGCCAAAAGCTAGTCAAAAACTATAAATAGAGCTAGAGAGCTCATTTTTGAGGTTAGATTATAATAGAATTGAACTTGTATGAGCATTTTGGAAGTAATCTAAAAGAACTCCATTGTCTTCCTCTTTATTCTTGCTGTGTGTGTGCGTGTGTGTGTATGTGTGTGCATGTTTGTGTGCTTCTCACTCACGCACTTGTGCCTTCACTTGCTCGAGGTCATCATACCATCCTCACGTCTTCCCGGATTGACATCAAAGGAGGTGCTACTCATCATTGAGCTACACCAAATTTTGGCGCCACTGTCGGGGATCGAGCTTTGAGGACGAGCTTTGAGGCACCGCTACTCATCTCCCACCTCCATCTCCATCATCGCAAAAATTTCAGTTTTTGATCATATCACCTTCTCCCCTCCATTTCCCTCATTCCACTTGTGAGAGAGAGCGAGAGAGCGATTTGTGTGCACTCTTTTTGCATGTTTCTTGAGTTTTCTTGCAGGATCTGCTCAACTAAGCATATGAACCTTAGATCAGGACGACACCTAGGGAAAGATAGACAGAGTCTTAGGTCTTCAGAGGCTAGTGTCAATCATACTGCTAGGTCTTGGGCCCAGCAGTTGAGCCATCATTCGTACTATCCTAGCTCTGAGACTAGTGAGTCAGAGATGTCTCAAGGTATGGAGAGACCCATAGAAAGTTCAGGTGTGCCATACTTACATAGGGTAGAAGGCCCCTACAAGATGCAGCTGGAATACCTTAGGACCAACCGATTAGGTGCTAGCATCTATGAGGACGGCCTAGGAAGGTCCGTGGTCCAAATTAAAAATCATGACCAACCCATTGGACTAGAACGTCCAGCAGTCAAATTTGAAAATGGAGCATACTTGGACAAAGAAGGAACCATATATGTAGTCACCAGTCACCCAGACAAGACAGATGAATTCGGAAATGTGATCCCAGAAACGAACATAGGTGACCTAGAGCAAGGGAACATGGGTATAGAACCTAAGACTCCTCGAGGCAAATCAGTTCTCACTAGAATTCTCACACCAGAATGGATCCCCCAAGACAACAAGAGCATAGACCTGCTCTTAAACCGAGAGACCGATGAAGCCTTTTGGAGGTATAAGCGTAATCAGCCTAATGAGATAGGAACGACCACAATCTACGAGTTCAAACATCCTAATAGCCCAGGCAAAGTGACCTATCTAGATCACACTTCAGAAAGGATCTTTGTGGTCACAGAGCATGATAGGCATGCCTACACTTGGAAGGGTGAATTTGTTTTCCCCCAACCAAGATCTAATGTCTCATATGGCCACCCAGGGGCAGGAACATCCCAAGCTCATGGAGCTCAAAGGG
Organism: Ceratopteris richardii; assembly: GCA_020310875.1. Lineage (NCBI taxonomy): Eukaryota > Viridiplantae > Streptophyta > Polypodiopsida > Polypodiales > Pteridaceae > Ceratopteris > Ceratopteris richardii. The sequence continues at coordinate 104,897,482 of CM035410.1, forward strand.
ATAGAAGTAGATATAGACCTGAGGTAAGCTTTGCCAACCCAATAGGAAGAGAACGAACGCGAGTAGAGACGGATAGAGAAGAAATAGAGAGAACTAGAGTTCCAAGGAACCTAAGAAATGCTGATGATTTTCCTTTGCCAAGGCCCAGGGAACACACCAGAATTTTGAGGCCAACCCAACTGGTTAAGTCCATGAAGAACTACTTCGATGGCACCGGAGACCCCTACGATCATGTGGCCGAATTTAGGCAAGTCTTGAGAGCCGAACAAGTGGAGGATCTATTCACACAGTACAATGCCTTTGGTCTAACTCTTAAGAACACCACTCTTACGTGGTTTCAACCACTAAATGAGAGACACGTCACGAACATAGACCAAATTCTGGAGGCATTCATTATTGAATTCTCTAAGAGTGGCATAAGGCATAACACTTCCTCACTGATTCATAGCTTCAAGCAAACCCCTCAAGAGACGGTTAGACTTGCAGGAAGAAGGTTTAGGCAATACCTAGAGAGATGTCCTGTTTTGGAGTTACCCACACCAGCCAAACAAGTGGCTTTATTCCTAGATGGACTGCTAAGTACAAAGTTGAGATCATATGTGTACTTGAAAGACCCTAGGACCATAGAGGAGTGTGTACACATGTGCATTGATATTGAGGATAACCTAGGGGAGGAATTAGAGCTTTCCAAAATCTACAGAGATTCAGATAGTTCTACCAGCATCTCTTCCTCGCAATCCACCTCTATTGAGCAACTTGCTGAGAAGGTAGCTAAAAAACTAGGTGTCTCTAGCAAACAAATCCCAAGATTTGCCCCAGTTAAACCGTGCTATACTTGTGGAGGTGACCATATGGCGAACGTATGTCCCATTATGGCTCAACCCCAAGTGAATCCTAGTAGCCAGTTGTTGGCATACAAAGCAACAGAGGAGTCATGCACAATACGGCAACAAGGCCAAATCATTTTTTTTCCCATGGACTATTTACAACGCGTGTTGGCATACAAAGCAACAGAGGAGTCATGCACAATACGGAAACAAGGCCAAATCATTTTTTTTTCCATGGACTATTTACAACTCAAGTGATTTTAATCACTACACAAACATTGTAAATCCCGTTTTTGGTAGAATAGACTCCATTTTGTGCAAGCTGAGGAGTCCTCGAGCTTGAGGAGTATTAGAACTAGCTATATATCAATTTTCATAATTTTTAGACTCTGTTTGAACCCTCAAATAGGCTCTAGAACCTAATTTTTAACTAGGCCGGACACTAGGTCTGGACAAGACCAAAGCTAGTTAGAAAACTATAAAAAGAGCTAGAGAGCTCATTTTTGGGGGGAGATTGTTTGTGAATTGAGCTTATGTAAGAGACCCTTTGATTAATGCAAAGAACTCCATTGTTCCTCTCCTTGTTCCTGCCTTGTGTGCGCGTGTGTGTGTATGTGTGTGCATGCTTGTGTGCTTCTCACTCACGCACTTGTGCCTTCACTTGCTCATAGTCTTCATACTAGTCCTCACGTCTCCACGGATTGACAATTATGAGGTGAATCTTGTCACGTTGGTACTCACCATTGTGCTATAGTGACACCAAATTTGGCGCCGTTGCCGGGGAGAGAGCTTCGAGGACGAGCGTGTGATGGTAAGACGTCGAGTTGAGACATTGGAGTTATAGGTAATATCCTTCTTTCTCTTGATTTTTCTTCACTTTTTCCTTACTTCGCATCACCATCATCACCATCATCATCCCCACCATCTCCCACCTCCATCTCCATCTCCACAAAAAATTTCAGTTTTTTGGTCATATTACACCCCCCACCTCATTTCCCTCATTTCATTGTGAGAGAGAGCGAGAGAGAGCTTGCATGCTATCTGTTTTTGGTGTGTTTTTGAGCTTTTGTTGCAGGAACTAGCTGTACCACCTTCTCCAGCAGTGTGCGCAGGTACGACAGACTCTGCACAGGTCCCGGGACGACGACCTCTGTCTGTCGCGACAGACAGAAAAACTTAAAATTTTGTGAATGCATGTTTGGCACGGTAACCTACACCATTAGAGCACTCTAAATCACTAGAAGTTTCTCAAAAATTTGCGTTTTTTCAGTCTATCACGACAGACACTGTCTATCGCGATAGACACCATCTATCGCGACAGACAGAGACCCACGATAGACCCCGTCTATCGCGACAGACACCGTCTATCCCGACAGACCAATTCACGACAGACGACAAACCAAAATTCCACGACAGACAGCGTCTATCGCGACAGACACCGTCTATCGCGACAGACCAATTCACGACAGACAGCGTCTATCGCGACAGACACCGTCTATTGCGACAGACAAAGACCCACGATAGACCCCGTCTATCGCGACAGACACCGTCTATCGCGACAGACCAAAATTCCACGACAGACAGCGTCTATTGCGATAGACACCGTCTATCGCGACAGACCAGTCTATCGCGACAGACCAATTCACGACAGACGACAGACAGCGTCTATCGCGACACACACCGTCTATCGCGACAGACCTGTCTATCGCGACAGACACCGTCTATCACGATAGACAGACATTTTCGGCAAAAATTAAGGGGCAAATTTTTGGAAATCTAGGCTAAATTTTGGGCATAATTGCACTCTCAAATACTCATACACTTGCAAAGGCCTTAGAAAAATGTATTAAAACCCGTGAAAGGTTTTGTTTGTCTAGTTAACCCCCTAAACCCTGAACGGCCATAACTTTTTCATACGAAGTCCATTTTTTGAGCTCTAGGGCTTGTCGGAAAGCTCGTGGCATATACTACGCGCCCTCAACTGTTTTTTATAAGAATAATGCGTTGCTTTTCAGATAGGATATTTGGAAGTTGGCACACTGAGGGGTAGGAACACCAAGGGAGCTCTAGAGGAAATTTTTAGCAATACAAAAGGGGGAACAAGGGTCATTAAAAAAGTGTCTGAAATAAATTGTCTGTCAATTGAAAGGTCAACTTGGAGCTAATCTTGGGACTGATGCAGGTCTATTGAGAAGCAATTGAGAGCGTCCAAGCAAGGGTTTTGTGCAAGCTTGAGAATCAACTTCTCGAGCACTAAAGAGCAAGGATCTGCAAGAAAGGTCGGAATACTCTCTGCTCCTCTTCGTCAATTCCTAGCTTAGGCTAAGAACGATTAGAAGTAGGAGTAAGTCAGGGCGACGATAGGCAACTATCAAGTTGAAGCATACCTAAACTTTCAAGCTCAAGCTAAGGGCATAATCCTTGTACTGTCGAGAATTTTAAAGGAAAAGAACTTAACGTGGAACGATCAACTGTAAGTACGAAACAACATTCAAATATTCCTGACGACGTGATATCAGACAAGACCTTAAACACGATAAAATAACTAAAAAGAACCAAGCGACTAATATAAAGTAACCAGCAACGAGGTTGTACTCTGGGCAAAGAATTGGGCTACTTAAATAGGCATATGAACCTTAGATCAGGACGACATCTAGTAAGGGAGAGACAAAGCCTTAGATCTTCAGAGGCTAGTGTTAACCACACTGCTAGGTCTTGGGCCCAGCAGTTGAGCCACCACTCATACTACCCTAGCTCTGAGACCAGTGAGTCAGAGATGTCTCAAGGTATGGAGAGACCCACAAGAAGTTCAGGTGTGCCTTACTTGCACAGGGTAGAAGGCCCTTACAAAACGCAGTTGGAATACCTTAGGACCAACTGATTAGGTGCCAGCATCTATGAGGACGGCCTAGGAAGATCTGTGGTACAGATTAAGAATCCTGATCAATCAATTGGACTAGAGCACCCAGCTGTCAAGTTCGAAAACGGAGCATACTTGGACAAAGAAGGAACCATATACGTAGTCACCAGTCACCCAGATAGGACGGACGAATTTGGAAATGTGATCCCAGAAGCAGACTTAGGTGACCTGGAGCAAGGAAACATGGGTGCAGAACCTAGAACCCCTCGAGGTAAATCGGTTCTCACTAGGATTATCACACCGGAGTGGATTCCCCAGGATAATAAGAGCATAGATTTGCTCCTCAATCGAGAGACTGACAAAGCCTTTTGGAGGTACAAACCTGATCGGCCAATTGATATAGGAACAATCATGATCTATGAGTTTAAGGATCCTGATAGCCCAGGTAGGGTGACCTACTTAGATCACGCTTCGGAGAGGATCTTTGTGGTGACAGAAAATGATAGGCATGCTTACACTTGGAAGGGTGAATTCGTTTTTCCCCAACCAAGGTCGAATGTATCCTATGGTCACCCTGGAGCTGGAACATCCCAAGCTCATGGAATGCAAAGAGACAGAAGTAGAGATAGACCAGAAGTAAGCTTTGGCAACCCATTGGGCAGAGAAAGAACGAGGACGGAAATAAATAGAGTAGAACCTGAGATACTTAGAGCTCACAGGAATCAAAGAAATGCGGATGAGTTCCCTCTACCACGACCTAGAGAGCACACAAGGACTTTGAGACCGACTCAGCTAGTTAAGTCCATGAAGAACTACTTCGATGGCACTGGAGATCCATACGATCATGTGGCTGAGTTTAGGCAAGTCCTGAGAGCTGAACAAGTGGAGGATCTATTCACGCAATATAATGCCTTTGGTCTGACCCTTAGGAACACTGCCCTGACATGGTTTCAGCCACTAAATGAGAGACAGTTTGGGAGCATAGACCAACTCTTAGAGGCTTTCATTATTGAATTCTCTAAGAGTGGCATAAGGCATAATACCTCCTTGCTGATTCACAGCTTCAAGCAAACCCCTCAAGAAACCGTGAGACTTGCAGGAAGAAGATTTAGGCAATACTTAGAAAGATGCCTTGAGATCTTATGTGTACTTGAAGGACCCTAGGACCATAGAAGAGTGTGTGCGCATGTGCATTGACATCGAGGATAACTTAGGGGAGGAGTTAGAGCTTTCCAAGATATACAAAGATGCGGATAGTGCCTCTAACCTCTCTTCCACGCAATCCACATCAATCGAGGAACTGGCAGAGAAAGTAGCTCAAAAATTAGGCGTCTCTAGTAAACAAATTCCTAGATTTTCCCCAGTGAAAAGATGCTATACTTGTGGTGGCGACCACATGGCGAATGTATGTCCCATTATGGCTCAACCCCAAGTCAATCCTAGTAGCCAGTACTGCACCATAGAACGAAGGTACACCAATCACACTGCGCAAGATTGCCCATACAACAAGCAGGCGGTTAGGCAACCCTACCCTCAGCCATACCCTCAACAGGGAAGATACCAGAACCCGTACCCTCCACAGCCATATGGCAGGCCACAACAACCTTATCAGCAACCGTACCAAAACCACCAAAGGCCTCAGCCTGTGTTAGCACAACAACCTCCTGCCCCAGCTAATGTAATCCCAGTAAAATATGCAGCAGCAGAAGAGAACCTGAATAGAGCTATAGTCCCTGTAACACCAGTGCTTTCAAAAAGTGATCCCAGTGACCATAGCTTTGATTCTACACATGTTGATAGTCCCCATGCTTACTACATGCAATCTCCTGAACATGGTGAGTCCTACTATAGTGAAGAACCGAGTGAACCTAGTTGGGAGTCAGATCACACAAACCTCATGTATACAAACCCCAATCCTAGGCCTCAATCTAGGCAGGTAAGACCTCCATTCCCTAGAGGACCATGCTACAGATGTCAAGGAGATCATCTCATTCGTGATTGCCCCATGTCTGCACCTACACAACCCCAATCAGTGACGATCCAAGGCTTTTGCCAGGAGTGCGGAAAGGAACATCTCTTACGAGATTGCCCCAAGAATCCCAGCAATATGCCAAAAATCACTCCGATTAATGTTATTGGGTTAGTGGTAGATTCCAGCGGAAGTGTCACTTCCACTGCACCCGTACAGGTAGTCACTAGAGCTCAAGCAGTGCAGCAAAACCAAGGGGTAAGCAAGGAAAAGAGCCCAGATGCTAGCGATACTGAGAGCCAAAATAAGAAAAGGACTAGAGCTTGGAGCGAACGTATGAAAAGGCAGTGGGCAAAAAAGATGAGTGAACTTGAGGAAAGTCTACGAGAAACCAAGGCCAAAATCATAGAGATCACATCTCAACCGCACTCTCACACATTCCCACCGCTACCATCCCCATCACCCTCCATCCCTCCACCCTCTAAGACACCCCACGTAACCCACTCACCACCCCAAGCAGGATCAGTATTAGCTGATCCCACTCCCGAAGACATAGACATGATGCTTAAAGCATATAAGGCCAGAATCCAAGAAGGGCCAAATGTCACGGATCATGACAAGTGCTACCCTAGAGCTGACCTAGAGATAGAAAGAACCAAGCTGTGCGCGAAAATGGTCGCATTGGCTCAGACTATGTTTGAAGCCAGTCGCCTTTTCAATTACTCGGGCTCAGCCAAGGCGCAACTACACTTGGATGGACTCCTAGAGAAGTTAGAGGGCATAATTGCAAGATCTGCCAAGGAAGAAAAAAGTCAAGAAAGAGATAAAGCAAGCAAAAACATGACCCATCCCCCATCGGAAGTTTATGTGTCCAATTCCACTGAACCAGATAACCCCCCTTCCCTAGGAAGAATAGAGAATCTAAGGGCACAATCACAAAAGGAACTCGCCCCTCAACACCATGACAAGGCTAGTGAAAGAGCAGGTCTTCCTACCCAGAAAGCCTATGTGCCTAACTCTACGGAGCCAGACACATCATCTTCTATGAATCGGTTCACACCAGAATTCCTACGCAAGATTCAAGAAGACAAATGGGCTAAAGAAAGTGAAGTCCCTCCTCCCATTGAACTTGTGGATGATGCACATGACCAATTCCCACAAGACATCCCATCCATTTATGGAGAGCAGGAGAGTACCCAATCTCAGGAAAGATTAGACTTCGAGTCTAATTCTTTACAAGAACTACCCCATTTCACAGGCCCCTGGGAAGCAAAGTCCACCTGTATGAGAGCACCCACGGTGATGGTACGAAATGAGGACTCAGTCTTACCTAGGAACACAGAGGTAGTGAAAAACACTAAAGTGCAGTGCAATCTCAAGTTAGAAGAGCTACTCAAGGTTAGACCTGAATTATGGAAACATGTTGCCAAACAAGTACCAGAGATAGCAAAACCTCGTTCCCAGGTAGGATCACATAGGACAGTGCCAGAAATACCCTTGGATAAGATAGGAGATATGTGTGAAGGTGAAGAAGGGAACACCTATCTTCCCATTACCTACCAGGAGTACACCACCAAGGCAATTTTGGACTCAGGTGCAGGAGTTGCAATTGCCACCACTTCCCTATGGAAGCGTTGGGGCAAGCCAGCACTCAGGCCAACGAGAATGAAATTGTAGATGGCCGATGGTCATATTGAGAGACCCTTAGGATTGCTAGAAGGAATAACTCTCACCACTTGTGGTGTCGAGTTTGAGCATACATTTGCTATATGTGACTTCAGCAAAAATCATGCCTATGAGATGATTTTGGGAAGACCATTTATGCGACAGTTGCAAGTGGTACAGGGCTGGGGAACCAATTCCTTGTATTTGCAACACTTATGTGTTACAACCAAAGTAAATCTCAAAGATTACTCTCATAGAGATGTACCTCCCATCCAATGGAATCCCATCCATAGAGCCAAAGATGATACAGAATCGGTGCATTCCATAGGGTCAGGATCCTCTTGGATGCATGAAGACACCCACTTATGGATGTGCAAAGTAGCAGTGGATGAAGAAAAGAGAGAAAAAGCCAGAGAAGTAGGTGCAAAAGAAAACCATAGATCAACTCAAGACCCAGCCTATACACCTGTAGTTTTCCCAGACAAAGAATTTGAACCCCATGGCTGGGCAAAAATTTTAGCAACCATGGATGTAGCCATCAATGAGGAACAATGGACACCTCACTGTGATGAGGATGGCTATGACATTTCAGTCTTCTCCATAGAGCCAATCATGGGAGAGGCAGTTCTAGAAGAATGCGAACCTAGCCGTGATGCATTTGAGGATGCAAGTGACTCCGATCTAGAGTCAATCATCATGGACCCACCTTTTGCATCAGATGAAGAATACTTCCATGAAGTAGAATTTCAACCCCAGAGGCATGGAGAGCTTACAAACGATGTAAGATTAGCCACACATGTGACACCGAAGGAAGAAGGAAAGAAACGAAAGAAGAAAGAATTCTCACCAGAAGAGGAAGAATCCTTGTTTGAGGTCCTAGAAAATTTTAAGAAGTATGAGATAGATGACAGGAGGGTCATGATAAGAATGCCTAAACGAGAGGCACAATCAGGAGAGGCCTATGATAACAAAGAAACTACCAAGAAAATAGTAGTGGCCCTAGAAGAAGGAGAGGAGAGATGCACGTACATAGGCCATGACCTAACAGAGGAAGAAGAGCATGCGTTGATAGCCTTGCTAAGAGAATACAGAGATGTATTCGCTTGGAGTTACAAGGATTTGAAAGGTGTTGACCCTGATATATGTTCACACACTATCCCCATGACTTCAGATGCCAAACCCTCTAAGCAAAAGCCCTACACATATAACGATAATTACGCTGCTAAGATCAAAGAGGAGATAGATAGACTGGTCGAAGCTGGATTTATCTATGAAATCGAGCACACTGAATGGGTATCCCCCATCGTAGTGGTGCCCAAGAAAAATGGAAAGCTGCGCGTATGCATTAACTTGAAAAAGGTTAATGCAGCCACGATTCGAGATAACTATCCGCTTCCCATCACGGAGCATCTCTTAGAAAGAGTAGCCGGCAAGGAAGTGTACAGCTTCCTCGATGGATTTTCGGGCTACAATCAAGTTGCCATTGCTCCAGAAGATCAGCACAAGACAGCTTTTGCCACAAAGTGGGGTATATTTGCCTTTCGTGTAATGCCATTTGGGCTTACCAATGCACCAGCTACCTTCCAGAGACTAATGTGCCATGTGTTTAAGGAGTTCTTGAGGAAGAACTTAGAGGTCTATGTTGATGATCTTTGTGCTCATTCCAACATTAGACAAACCCATATCCCTGAACTCAGACAAATCTTTGACAAATGTAGAGAATATCAAGTCTGCCTAAACCCAGAAAAGTGTGTTTTTATGGTCAGGCAAGGCAAGATTTTAGGGCACATAGTGTCAAAGAATGGCATATCTACTGATGAAGAGAAAGTGAGAGCGATAGCAGAGCTACCTAGGCCAAAGAATGTCAAGGAAGTACAAGCTTTCATGGGGCATTGTGGTTATTACCGACGATTTATACACATGTATGCTGTCATTGCAAAGCCCATGTACGGACTTCTGACTAACTTTGAATGGACTGAGGAATGTGAGAATTCCTTCAATGAGCTTAAACGAAGATTATGTTCAGCACCAATCTTGACCACACCAGATTGGAATAAGCCATTCCATGTTCACGTGGATGCATCCAATTTTGCTATTGGGTGTGTACTCGCGCAACCTACTGGTGAAGGTAATACGGATCTTCCAATTGCCTATGCTAGTTGACAATTGAATGCAGCTGAACGAAATTACACCACTACTGAGAAAGAAGGCTTAGGCATGATATATGCAGTTAAGAAATTTAGACACTATTTGCTTGCAAATAAGTTTAAATTTTTTACTGATCATCAGGCATTGCTATACCTCGTAAACAAGCCATGCAATACAGGAAGATTAGTAAGATGGTTTCTCTTGCTAATGGAATACGAATTTGAGGTAGTGGTGAGAAAAGGGAGGACTCATTTGAGAGCAAATCATCTCTCTAGGCTCACATCTGAAGAAGCCCCACAAGGAGTATCAGATGACCTTCCTGACGCTTACTTGTTTAATTTGGAAGTGGTGCCGCAGTGGGCTAAGCCATTGGTACCAGTATTGACATACGGGCCTAACCATCCAGTAGTAAACACACGGAACAGAGAGGTTGTGAAAGCCCAAAAGTACCACATCATGGCAGGAAGCATGTACAAGCACACAGATCAAGGAATCTTGACCTGTTGTGTGGAAGAGGATGAGTACGCTAAATGGTTGCATTTAGCACATGTAGGTGCATTAGACCAACACTACTCAAAGCAACGAACCTTACAGACGCTAAGGAGACTCGGAGTACATTGGCCAGCTATGGAAGCGGATGTCCAAAGGTTGTGCAAAGAATGCCCAATCTGTCGCACTAAACCACCGGTGGAACATGCCACTCTTTATCAAGTGTCTATTGTGCCAGATTGGAGTGAACCACTAGTATCCTTCCTGAGGACGAAAACAAGAAGCCCAGGATTACTCTCTCATTGGCGATAATCTATACAAACGTGGTAAAGATGGTTACTTGAGACTATGTGTCCATGAAAGTGAATATCTCAAGATCTTGGAAACTGCTCACCAAGGTGTAGCAGGAGGACACTTTGGACCAGATCGGGTGATCAAGGCAATACTATTTGCGGGCTTCTGGTGGCCGACCCTTCACATGGATGCACATGCCTATGTGAAACGATGTGATGTCTGTCAGAGAACTCAGTATCCTATACGTAAAGATGAGATGCCACTGAAACCTATGATGGGTGGACGTGCATTCTCGAAGTGGGGAATAGACTTCGTAGGTCCTATTAATCCCCCAGCTAAGGGTTCCCATGCAGAATATATCATTGTTGCGACAGACTATCTAACAAAGTGGGTAGAGGTAAAAGCTACGACAAAGAACGACGCTCAGACAACTGCTAAATTCTTGTTTGAAAATGTATTCACTAGATACGGGCTACCTATAGAGCTAGTTAGTGATAGAGGCACTCACTTCTTGAATGAAGTTATTGAAAATCTGCTCCAAGAATTCTTGGTAGTACATAAGAAGTCTTCCCCCTATCACCCTCAAGCTAATGGCCAGGCTGAGAGCACCAACAAGATCTGTTGCAGAGCCAAAGAGCGCACAAAGCAGAGAAAAAGACGGGCCCCAAAATTTTTCCGATTTGGACCACATATTTTTGTAACATATTCATTTTTGTAATATATTTCCCCTTGTAAAGGCACTAGAGGAGTCCTCTAGATGCATTCCCACAGAAGAATAGAAGCTTACCCATGTAAAATAGTAGGAAATTAGCTTTTAGTGAATAAAGTGCCCGTCACTTGTGTGAAAGGACCATTTTTAGGGCACTAGTATATAAGTCAAATGTGACTCTTTGTAAAGGACTTTTTGCCATTGTGAGAATAGAGAGCTCAGAAATTCGAATTTGTGTCTTCTTCCCTCTTCATCTTCTTCTTCGTGAGCTGGTATGCAGGTGGATCGCTTGGAAAGAGTGCTTGTGAGTGTGATCTATCCTTGAGAGTGTTTCTTTGCTGTAGGAGAGGTGTGTGCGAGGTGTAGGAAGTGCTGAAGTGTAGGAAAGTATTCCCGCGACTCAGTATTTCTGTCATAACTTGAAGTAGGAGCGTCGGAATTGAGCGAAACCACTGCCATTGGATGCGTCTTCTCGAGAGCTTCGAAACGCATATGCTATTCGCTATGTTTGGAGCTCGGAGCTAAGAGAAAAGTCCAAAATACTGACGGCTGCTGCACCAAGTATCGTTTCGTCTTGACCTATAGTAAGAGCTTATTAGGATAAGCATTCACCTCATTTTCATTCTTGAGTAGCTCATTTGCATTGACCATTACGCATTTGCATGTCTTCATACACTCGGCTAGGTTAGTATACTCTTCGGATTGATAAATTAAAAGCGTGTATCCCCACTATATGCACTTGTGAGGGGATTGAGGTACAGTCTCTTTCTCCGCAAGTCCCTAAGTTGAAGCTTAGGTCAACAAGATCTTATGCAGTGTATTGACGAAATTAGTGAACAACAAACGCTCTGATTGGGACAAACAGCTACACCACGCTGTTTGGGCATACCGAGTTGCCTACAAAACGGTACTCCAAGCCACGCCCTTTCAAATGGTGTTTGGTCAAAATGCTGTGCTACCATTAGACTTTTTGATACCTACATTGAAAGTGGCACAAGAGCATGAATGGACGGGTCATGAACTCTCCTCTAGATTTTTTGACCTTGAACGATTAGGAGAAACAAGACTGAGAGCAGCTGCAGGGATATATGCAGCAAAGAAACGACAGAAGGCATACTTTGATGCCCACGTGAAGGATAAAGGGTTAAAGACAGGCGACTTAGTTTTAGTCTACACATTGAAGCAACACGCAAGGAAGCTAGAAAAGAGAGGCTACGGACCTATGATCATCAATAGGATCTCCACGAGTGGAGCGGTGCAACTAGCCACTTTAGAGGGTGATGTTCTCCCAAACTATATTAGCGGATGCAGAGTCAAGTAGTATCAGGAACCCCTCACGGAGGAAATGCTAAGTCGACTCAATACTGCTAAGCAACGTAAAGAGGAGGAAAAACGAATTCGAGAAGAAGCTCAAGCAGAAGCCCTAGAGTGCATACGGAGAATGAGATTAAGAAGACAAGGTAGAGAGCACCCTAGGCAAGATGCATATGCAGATCAAGGATATGACGTAGCTATGTGTGAAGTTTCAGGTGTTAGCTCACTTAGGATCACTGATCGACGTCCTTTCATAACCTTAGATATAGGACAAGGAAAGAGTGCAAGGACTGTAAGAGCCTTGATTGACTCAGGTGCAGCCACTAGTGCTATTAAATTGTCTTACTGTCAAGAGTTGCACTTAACTGTCAATCCTGTGGAAGCATATCTCATAGGATTGGGAGGCGTGGAAACCCCTTGCATGGGCGAGGTGGAACTTCCCCTCTATATTCATGATAAGGCAATGACAGTTAAAGTACTAGTGTGTCAAGATGAGGATCTCACTGAACCTCTTGTCTTGGGTCAAGACTGGATCTATGACCAAGCAGTCAACTTAAACCTAAGAAGTGGACTTCTTCAGGTATGGGTGAATCAAACTAGAATTACAATTGAGTTAAATAGTGGAGCACTCAAGGAACTAGAAAAGACACGGACTCCTGGTCCCTCCAGGGGTGCACATGAAGTTGACCATGCTGTTCTTGTCCAAGGCTATTTGATGCAGAAGAATGAAGATCTCAAAAAAGGAGTCAGAACCACAAGGGAACTCCCTTCTTTTCCAAAGGCTAGAAGGAGGCAGCAACTAAGGGCAGATCAATCACTGAAGACTCTCCGGGCGAGAGACCAAAAGAACGCGCGAAGCAGAACAACTCAGCCGATGAAACAAATGTGGGTGCGGAAAGACGAGCTGACGGCCGTAACTAAGCTGCAACACCGGTCTCAACTTCCTATTAGTAATCAACGACTTGATGCTAATAAGAGGACTCCTAAAACCTCTGTTGAGAAAGTGAAATCCATTTGGGTACCCAAGAAGTCGATGAAGGCTGACCCACAATCAAGACAAATTTGGGTGCCCAAGGCTTGCTTGCGGGCTCAACTATCCCCACACAATTCACATCATACACGACAGGGTTCACTCGCTCAAGCAGCCGCCACTTACTCTTGTCTAATACACTTGAACTCACTACCACCTAGAAACACGCACAGACTCACTCGTAAATGGGTCCCAATGGCACAACAACTTCCAGCAGAATTACTCATGCAACCCTCCCGAATCTCCACAAAACCAAGACCCAAAGCCATCCACTGTATTTGGAAACCTAAAACTTGTAATAAACCCCCAGACCCCAGTTGTAAATCCATGACCACCTACTAACTACGTCACGCTCATACTACATCATTCCACTTAACTCTTAGGTCCAACCAATTCCTAACTACACACACAAGCACCGAGCACTGATTAACCTACTAATCTCTCCCGAACCTCATGATACTGTTGTAATGGGGACAAAAACGATTTTAACTTGTCCCTTACAATATTAACATATGTTTCTATATTCTCACAGAATCAGAAGGCAAGAAGTGACATGGCAGAAGCGACAGGTCCGAGCTCACAAGTAGGAATACTTACTACAGGAATCGATGTGGATAGTCTACCTGTGGATGTGCCACCAACTGAACGACCTGTGGAGCTGCAACACCTTCAGCAAATCCCGGTACCGGATCCACCCACAGGGATCACAGAAAGAGTCCATGCCAATTCTCATTGGTTTAATGGCATGCCAGGTCCATTAGGAGAGGCCAAGTATATATGGGAGTCTAAGTGCGAGTATGACAGATCATGGGTTCGATTCCAATTCTTCTCCAAGGAGTTCGAGACTCTACAGAACACCGAGGATCTCCAGACCATATGGCAACGTGCCGGGCTAGCAGAATACTTTGAAGCCCCACTACCTAAACCAGATCTCCTCCGATGCTACTATTTGGTCTCCACATTACAAGCTAATGAAGAAAAGGACAAACCCGGATCATTTGTTCTTCCTTCCTTGTTGGGCAACAACGAGTTGAAGAGGTTTGAACTTACTGTGGAGTTGGTGAGTGATGCTTTGAATCTGCACGGCACACATGTACCCTCTGAAAAGGATGCTCTCATTCCGACCAACATGAAGGATAGGAAACTATTGAAGCTTAAAGACATGGCAGCACTCACACCAAACGTGTCCATCCCTCTCCGTATGTGCATGCAACATTTTGCTTTCCCCGGCCAAGACCGCTTCACACAACCACACAAGAGAATCTGGTTCACTCTCTACTTAGCGGAAGCAGGTGCGTTACCAATTAAGTTACCGGTATGGATTATAGATCAATTGTATGAAGCAAATAAAAGGTCTTCTAGGAAATTAGTGGTGAACGATTGCTGTGCAATCACACGCATTATTTACCGGTGCCTAGCATACGATGTTCCCATTGAACGTGCCTTAACTTGGGCACAATTAAAAATGTTTAAGAAGCTCAAGACGTCCACACATCAATCCAAGCGCATGAGGGGTGCGATCCCTTGTGTCCAGACAAGGGAAGTTCTGACTACCCCGGAGGTATTGCCACGAAGGGAGACCACTGTACCACCCTTTACCATTAGGATACCCAGGTCGGGATCTAAAACTACGACACAAGCTACCCCTTCAGCTCCTCCTGCTCCACCTGAATTTGAATTTGCTGCAACTGGAGATGCTGAAGGAATGGACCCCCAGGACTTCGAAGCATTCTTACAAAGTACACAATTCTCTGATGTGGAGTTTTATTCAGATGCAGAGGAACAAGGCACATCTTCACGAAGAAGAAGAAAATCTATAGACGGCCGACATGTACATTGGAGTGACGCTCAGCAAGGTCAACAACAAGGACACCTAGAAGAAGAAGGAGCGTATGAAGAGGAGACCACTGAAGCCCCAGCCTATACAGCAGAACTCCGAAGGCTGTATCAAATTATGGAAAGAGTGCGATCGCAACAACTGCTCACCGAACAGAGCAGCAGAGTACTCATGACTCAGCTGTTGGAAGAAGCAGGAGTTGACTCAGAATATAGGGAAGGTCTGTTATTGATGGCAGAAACATATGGGGTAGTGGAAGCAGTGCACACTGCCATTAGGAGGTCTCCAGTTCAATATGATCCACGAAGGTTCCAGACACGACCACGCTCAGGTAAGAATATCCAGATTCCCATTACAACTGCAGAAGAGCCAACTATTACATCTGAACCCATCAGGACAACCTCCCAAGCAACCGAAACGGCTCGTCAAGAGCACCCAGTCACCCATGAGGAATCCACCGAGCCACTACCACCCACACCCCCACCATCGCCTTCTAGAGCAGAAACAGTGGAAATCACCTCGGCCACTCAACCCACCGAACCAACCTTCATCTTCCGTACTCCCATCTCTAGTTCAACCCTATTCTCTACCTCTGATAACCCAATCTTCGAAGCAACCCCCATCACTACACAATCCACCGAACCGCTCATAGAGCCTGCCCTAGGGCAACCATCCCCCATGCCCTCAGCCATAGGTCATCCTGACCCTAGATCCACATTCATGGGTTTTCCTGCTACCACGCAACCCTTCATGCCCTCCTCAACTCTACGACCTCAACCCCCGACCTCTATCTCTCCATTTCTACAATCCCTCCATAACCTCCTTGCTAGAACTTTTCAACCCAGGTCTCAACCATTTCCTTTCTTTTCAGCTCCCCACCCCACTTCTCATCTATTCACCACTTTCACACACACACCACCTACCATTCCAATGTATATGGCAGACCCCACACTCGCACCCACTCCTGAAAGTTTGGACATTTCACCACCCACGGCACCTCCCCCCACGATTCCACCTCCTCCCATTCCCCCTCCACCAATTTCACCCACACACACGACTTCAATAGACACATCATTCACTCTTCCCCTTCCCCAATTCCCTTCCCATGCATCTTCCACTGTAAACACCACCCACTCATCTATAGGAAATGCATTGGACACCATGCTAGCTTGTATATGAAACTTAAGGACAGATTACAATCAGCTCCAGCAACAGAATGAACGCCTGCACGAGCACTCAGAGACACTATAGCACCGCCTTGCTGCACTAGAGGAGGAAAATGCTCGCCTCCACACACAGTTCCAAACTCTCCAAGAGGCTCATGGCATATTGGAGGTACAGTTACAGAACACAGATCAGGAAGCGATACAGGTGGTAGAAGGTCACCTACGAACACAGCTGGAACGCAATTCAAAGCTTCAGCGAAATATGGCACTACTCAAGCGACATCTTGCGGCCGCTCAGGAAGAGAATCGACGCCTGCAAGTACAAAATCAAGAGAACCTGGAAGCAGCTATTGAGAGCACACCTGGGGCACCCATCAACCCATCAAAGTTTCAAGCAGTGACCCCCGATAATATCAAGATCATATTGGAAGACTATGCCATGCTGCTTGAAGCACATGACCAGCTATCAGAGGAACTGGGTCAACTGAAGCAGAAACACCAAAAAGAAACAACAGCAGCCTCTCCAACCACCCCCTCCGCGGCTTCACTTCTCACAGACTCAGAAGCCTTAAAAGATCTCCAGAAACAGGTCACCGAACTGTAAGCATGTCTACTACAATATGAGAGATCACCTTCCCCTCCAGAGGCTCCCACTGACGAAGAAGTAGTACAAATTCCTGTGGAACAGACATTTGAAGAAGAATACGACCCACAACCCTTCCCAGGAGGCCAACAAACGGAAGAAGCTCAGGACACATTCGAGGCACCACGGCCTCCATGGCTACGTCAAGTGGAGGAAATCGGGAGTTCTCACGAAGAGCGCACAGTAGTGCAAAATCAAGCCATGAGGGTCATAGAGGAAACTGTGCTACAATCGGCTTACTTCAAGAACCTGTCATCGAGACGCCTTATCCTCTCATCTGAACTCCAATACAGGCCTTATTATATTATATTGGCTGATTATAATGCAGAAATACAGAGAGTCACGGGTCAGATTCCTACCTTTGCTACCCAATTTCAACCTGAAGACCTTCCTCCAGAGGTGCAAAAAGGCAAAATTCGTCAACCCACCTGGCGGCAGAAACTTCTAGAGACATATCCAGAAATGCTACGCACATGGAACAACGCGCCTTTACACCTCCTATACAATCCATGCTACGGTCCAGTTCCACACCGTAGGTCTTGGAAGGCATTCAATATCAAAGTGCAGAACAACGTGCAATGCAAGGAATGGCTAAACTACCCGTACATTGCGCCACCACAGGGACCACCGTCGGTAGCATACATGATGGGAACAATTCGCCACTGGATGCCGCGATTGAAGCCCATGCAAGATGTAGCAGCTCAAATGATGCTTAAAATCTTAGATATGATGCAGGTAGTCCTGAACACTTTTAGAAATGCAGCCGCACCACAGGTACGTCTCCCGGGGTTTAGCAATGGAAATTATGACTTGGTGTATGACATGAGCACCACCCCCAGTATTCGTGTGGCTTACGCCTGGCATGCACGCATCAAATACCTCCCTGCATGTTACAAACAGACCTTCGAAGAAATGTTCAGATCAGGTTTCTGGGAGTATCACTCGGAGATCTTCACACCGAAGCCAACACACCTGCTCCATCTTTTTGCTTGTGAACAAGCAATGTACTCTGAGTACTACACCACCCCGCAACCAGAGGCACCTGGTGCAATAAATTGGGATGCATTGGAAGCTAATCTAGCAAGAGGCTTAAGGATAGGAGAACATGAACTTGCCACCAATGTCATCCAATACTATATCGACCACCTGAGAGAACAGAGGTCTGTCAGGGGCGACAGACGCTAGGAAGGGGGGCGTGTTGGCATACAAAGCAACAGAGGAGTCATGCACAATACGGCAACAAGGCCAAATCATTTTTTTTCCCATGGACTATTTACAACGCGTGTTGGCATACAAAGCAACAGAGGAGTCATGCACAATACGGCAACAAGGCCAAATCAATTTTTTTCCCATGGACTATTTACAACTCAAGTGATTTTAATCACTACACAAACATTGTAAATCCCGTTTTTGGTAGAATAGACTCCATTTTGTGCAAGCCGAGGAGTCCTCGAGCTTGAGGAGTATTAGAACTAGCTACATATCAATTTTCATAATTTTTAGACTCTGTTTGAACCCTCAAATAGGCTCTAGAACCTAATTTTTAACTAGGCCGGACACTAGGTCTGGACAAGACCAAAGCTAGTTAGAAAACTATAAAAAGAGCTAGAGAGCTCATTTTTGGGGGGAGATTGTTTGTGAATTGAGCTTATGTAAGAGACCCTTTGATTAATGCAAAGAACTCCATTGTTCCTCTCCTTGTTCCTGCCTTGTGTGCGCGTGTGTGTGTATGTGTGTGCATGCTTGTGTGCTTCTCACTCACACACTTGTGCCTTCACTTGCTCATAGTCTTCATACTAGTCCTCACGTCTCCACGGATTGACAATTATGAGGTGAATCTTGTCACGTTGGTACTCACCATTGTGCTAGAGTGGAACCAGTACTGCACCATAGAAAGGAAATATACTAATCACACTGCGCAAGATTGCCCATACAATAAGCAAGCGGCTAGGCAAACCTACCCTCAGCCTTATCCACAACAGGGAAGATACCAGAACCAGTACGCTCCACAGCAATATGGTAGGCCACAACACTACCAAAACCAACAAAGGCCTCAGCCTGTGTTAGCTCAGCACCCTCCTACCCCAACCAATGTGATCCCCGTAAAGTATGCAGCTGCAGAAGAGAACCTAAATAGAGCCATTGTGCCAGTAACACCATTGCTTTCAGAGAGTGACCCTAGTGACCATAGTTTTGACTCTACTCATATTGAGAGCCCTCAAGCTTACTACATGCAGTCACCTGAGCATAATGAGGCCTATTGTTACGAAGAACCGAGTGAACCAAGTTGGGAGCCAGAGTATACCAATGTCATGTACACCAATCCCAACTCGCGGCCCCAACCTAGGCAGGTAAGACCATCATTTCCTAGAGGGCCTTGTTACCGATGTCAAGGAGATCACCTCATTCGTGATTGTCCGATGCCTGCCCCCACACAACCCCAATCTGTAACCATTCAAGGCTTTTGTCAAGATTGCAGGAAGGAGCACCTCTTACGAGACTGCCCAAAGAACCCACAAAATGTAACAAAAATTACTCCCATCAATGTGATTGGGTTAGTTGTAGACTCTTCAGGAAGTGTAACCTCCACTGCCCCCGTGCAAGTGGTCACTAGAGCTCAAGCATTGCAGCAGAACCAAAGTTTAGGCCAAGAAAAGAGTGCCGAAGTTAGTGAAACGGAGAGCATAACAAAGAAGAGGACTAGAGCCTGGAGAGATAGCCGCGAGAGAATGAAAAGGCAATGGGAAAAGAAGATGAGTGAACTCGAGGAAAGCCTAAGAGAAATGAGGGCCAAGATTATTGAGCTTACATCTCCACCTCCCTCTCACACTACTCCACCACCACCATTCCCATCTCCATCCGACCCACCACCTCACACAACCCCACCACCCCCTAGACTAGGATCAGTTCTAGCACATCCCACTCCTGAGGACCTAAATATGATGCTCAAAGCATATCAGGCCAGAATCCAAGAAGGGCCAAACATAACGGATCATGAAAAATGTTACCCTAGAGCAGAACTAGAGCTTGAACGAACCAAAATTTGTGCTAAGATGGTGGAATTGGCTCAAACCATGTTTGAAGCCAGTCGCCTCTTTAACATCTCTAGTTCAACTAAGACGCAGTTGCACTTCGATGGACTGCTAGAAAGATTGGAGAGGCTAATTGCACAATCAGAAAAGGAACCCACCCCTCCAAATAAGGGCAAGGAAAGTGAAAGAGTAAGCCTTCCCGCCCAAGAAGCTTATGTGCCCAACTCCACAGAGCCAGAGTCATCTTCTTCTATGAATCGGTACACACCGGAGTTCTTGCGAGAGATTCAAGAAGAGAAATGGGCTAAAGAGAGTGAAGTCCCTCCTCCCTTTGAACTTGTGGATGACACGCATGATCAATTCCCACAAGATATTCCCTCCATTTATGGAGAGCAGGAGAGTAACCAATCTCAGGAGAGATTAGACTTCGAGTCTAATTCTTTACACGAATTACCCCACTTCACGGGCCCATGGGAAGCAAAGTCTACATGTATGAGAGCACCCACGGTCATGGTACGAAACGAAGATTCAGCCATACCTAGGAATACGGAGGTACTAAGGAACACTAAAGTGCAGTGCAACCTCACTTTAGAAGAGCTACTCAAGGTTAGACCAAAACTGTGGAAACATGTAGCCGAACAAATGCCAGAGGTAGCTAAACCGCGTTCCCAGGTAGGTTCTCATAGAACAGTGCCAGAAATTCCTCTAGACAAGATAGGAGATATGAGTGAAGGTGAAGAAGGAAACACCTATCTTCCCATTACCCATCAGGGGTACACAACCAAGGCAATTCTAGACTCAGGTGCAAGAGTTGCTATTGCTACCACTTCCCTATGGAAGCGTTGGGGCAAGCCAGCACTCAGGCCGACGAGAATGAAATTGCAGATGACCGATGGTCACATAGATTATAGGAGATATTATAGGTAAAAAGATTCTACAAGCTGGGTTATGGTGGCCTACAGTATTAAAGGATGCTCATGAATTTACCAAAAGGTATGTCATTTGTCAGAAAATAGGTCAACCAAGTAATTCGGATAGAATGTCAGATCATCTAGTTATGCCATTAGATCCATTTCACAAATGGAAGGATGGATTTTGTGGGTCCCATTAAGCCAATTACTCATCATGGAAATAGGTACATTCTAGTGGCAATGGATTATTGCACAAAATGGGTGGAAGCAGTAGCACTTAAGGATAACAGGGCTACTAGTGTAGCAAAGTTTCTCTACCATAATATTATGACCAGATTTGGGTGTCTGGTAGAATTGGTGAGTGATAGAGGTGCTCATTTCCTTAATGAAGTCATTTCCGAATTAACAAGAACATATTTGTTTATGCACAAAAACTCTACAGTTTATCATCCATAGGTAAATGGTCAAGCGGAAAGCACCAATAAAACTTTACTAAGGATTCTTAAAAAATTAAGTCATGAAATTAGAAAAATTGGGATTTGTTTCTAGATTCAGTATTATGGTCATTTCGAAAAGCTTTTAAGGTAACTACTGGAATGACACCATTCAAGTTGGTGTATGGCTTAGAAGCAGTGGTTCCAATGGAGTTTGTGGTTCCAAGTTTGTGCATAACAGTAGAAAAGATGTCTCTAGAGTTATCGATAAGCATAGGAGTAAGTATCTTCTACAATTGGAGGAGGACCGCTTAGTTAGTGCATATATAACAGAGCTCATCCAAAGAAGGAGACAAGCTTGGGTTAACATGAATGGCAAGTTTAAGATATTTTAGGTTGGAGATTGGTTCATTGTGTATAATTCTAAGTAGGACCACATCCAAGATAGCTCACTTTGAGATATAAAGGTCCATATTAGATTGTGCAGGATTTAGGACAAGGGAATTTTTTGGTAGCAGATGTATTTGGTGTGAAGAGATGGATAGGTATGTGCTTGAAGATGAAGAGATGTTGCAAAATCCTTGATCTACACCAGCCAAATGAACTCCAGGAGCATATGGTGGGCCCTTTTAGCTTTGCAATGGATGTATTAGACACCCTATGTAACTTGGAAGATCACTCTCAAAAAGATAGATCAAAACAGATAAGTTGGAGTTAGCTCAGAGGTGAAGAACTTGCTATTTTGGTTCATACACCTGTCCAGTGTTTTGCATAATTCTCTGAGAACAACAACAATTAGCTTAATTCCTTTTGGGGAAGTCTAGCTAACTTAAAGAGCTAACTTTCAAGAGTAATCTAATAAAAAATAATGAACCACACACTGAGAATGATGTTTAACAACTCATGACATCATCCCGATTTTCACGGGCTGCTAGAGTAATGAGACCAGTGAGCAGAACAATGCACATACCTCAACATTTAAGAATCCAATGATTATGAAAATTTGTATGCTTATACTAGACAGTACGATCAATCCAACAAGCTTTAAATCATTGAATGTGCATGAGTAACCACTGAGAAATGGCTCTAACAAGATGAGTAAAAAAGTGGGGTACCTGACAGAGAAGTGAAAATGAACAGATACTGTTGACGTCAACTGAACATAACTGAAGATTGCAACATGCAAATGAAATGAAAATTGGTGAGCATATAGTAAACTTAAAGAGCTAACTTTATCAAGTTAAATCACTGAAAATGATGCACCAAGCTCAGAGAAACCATCTTTGCAATCTGACTGAGA
Organism: Ceratopteris richardii; assembly: GCA_020310875.1. Lineage (NCBI taxonomy): Eukaryota > Viridiplantae > Streptophyta > Polypodiopsida > Polypodiales > Pteridaceae > Ceratopteris > Ceratopteris richardii. Next base: position 104,920,110 of record CM035410.1, read on the forward strand.
AAACTGAGAGTAATGGCAGTGAGTAGTACACTTCACAAGAACATGGAAATATGAACTCAAATGATCATGAAAATGAAAGTATATTGCTTGTACAATACAATTGACTTACTACTACATATGTGTGCCTTGTAATCACACCTTGATATGGCATAAAGCTCAGCTCTTGGAGGTCTTCACATAGGTCTCTCTAACCACGACTAAAACTGCCATCTATTTATAGTTGAGTTTGGGAGGCTAACTTCCCTCAATCACTCTCCAATCAATTTGTGATTGATTTGATTCTCTATCTACCACAGATCATGAATTCGTGGCTCCTCTTTCCCTTTTTGATCAAGTGGACTCAACCACTTAAGATTCTTTCACTTTTACATTAAGTAAACTCTTCAAAAGTTACAAGAGGTAGTTCACAAGTGAACTTTACATTGACTTCATTTTAAGGCTTCTTCTATGACTTTGTGGGACTCAAGCCAATACTTAGGCTTGTCATAGACTTGCTCCAACAGCTCCACGTCAAGCCAAGTATGCTTGAGGTCTTCAATCTTCCATGATTACCTACAAACCTATCATAGCCTTGAATTTGCAAAGCTTTGTACCATCCAATGCTTTGTTTAGAATATCTGCACATTGTTGATGAGTGGACACATATGATATTTGAATCTCTTTGCTTAGAACCTTCTCTCGTACATAGTGATAATGAACTTCAATATGTTTAGTCCTTGCGTGAAAAATAGCATTAGTAGCTAAGTGAATAGAACTCATATTGTCACCAAAAAAAGTTGGAGTTCCAAACTCCAATCCAAGATCTTTGAATAATGTCTTCATCCACATAGCTTCCTGAGTAACTATGGCAAGACCTCTGTATTTAGCTTCAGTAGAAGAGAGAGCAATTGTGGGTTGCTTCTTGGATGACCATGAAATAAGCTTTGAACCTGCAAAGGTAAGATAACCTGAAGTGCTCCTTCTATCTTCCTTGGCGTCAGCCCAATCTACATCAAAAAATAGCTTCAAACCTAAATCAGAGACATAAGGATAATAAAGTCCTTCATTTATGGTTCCTTTGAGATACTTGAGAATCCTTTTGGCAGCATCCATATGTGGTTTCCTTGGTGTGTGCATAAATTGGCTTAGCACACTCACACTGTAACATATATCTACTCTTGTCAATGTGGCATAGTTGAGACTACCCACTAGACTTTGATATGATGTGATGTCCTCTATGATTTCACCTTCATGTGAGCTCAATTTGTGATTGACCTCCATTGGAGTACCTGCAATCTTACAATCTTGCATCTTGAATTTTGCCAACATGTCCTTAACGTACTTTCTTTGAGTGAGAAACAAACCATGATCTTTGTAGACAACTTCCAAGCCTAGGAAGTAGGTAAGTGAACCCAAATCACTTATCTTGAACTCTTCTCTCATCTGATCTTTGATCTTCTTCATACCATCTGCATCATTTCCTGTCAATATAATATCATCTACATATGCACATAAGTAGATGACCTCATAATTACTCTTTTTAATAAAGAGTGAAGGATCATCCTTGCTTGGTTGAAAGCCTTTGTCTTGCAAGAATGAAAGAAGCCTGAAATTCCAAGCTCTTGGAGCTTGCTTGAGACCATACAATGCTTTGTTAAGTTTACACACATAATTAGGATAAACTTGATTCTCAAAATAAACAGGTGGTTGTGCCATATATACCTCTTCTATTATCCAACCATTCAAGAATGCATTCTTTACATCTAGTTGAAGTATCTTCCAATTCTTGGAAGAGGCAATACTAAGCAAAGCCCTCATAGTAGGCATATTTGCCATAGGAGAGAAGGTCTCCTCATAATCAATTCCCTGAGTTTATGCAAAGCCTTTTGCTACAAGCCTTGCCTTATACCTGTTAATGGAACCATCAGAATTCTTCTTGAGTTTATAGACCCATTTTGAGCCTATTACCTTCATGGATGAAGTCTTGGGCACCAAATCCCAAGTGTTGTTTTCCTCAAGTGCTTCAATCTCTTCCTTCATTGCATGCTTCCATTCTGATTTTGCTTTGGCCTCTTCAAAGGATGATGGCTCCTCTTGGTTTATATCCTGTGCTATGTAGATAGAATGTTTAGTTACTAGTGAGGTGTGAAACCCATACCTTTCTGGTTTTTTCTTTTCCCTCATAGATCTTCTTAGGCCATGATGTGATGATTCAGCCTCATGTCCAAGTTCCTGCAATTTTGCTTTACCTTTAGACTTCCATGCTTTGATCTTTTCCATTTGAGATTCTTCATCATCCTCTGAGGTGTCTTGTTCTTCAATCTTTGGTTGTTCTCTACCAAGCTTTGGAAAATCCTCTTCAAGATCATATGGTAAATTTACCTTCCTGCATGAATCTTCATACCATGAATTTTTCTCATCAAAAACTACATCTTTGCTTACCAAGAATCCTTTGTTGCTAGGGTTGTATAACCTCTAGCCCTTTTGATTGTTGTCATATCCAATAAATACACACCTTTCTGCCTTTGGATCCATCTTTCCTCTAACCTGTGAAGGAACATGAGCAAAAGCAATACATCCAAAAATTTTACAATGATCTAAGCTTGGTCTTCTTCCATTCCAAGCCTCATATGGAGTCATCCCATCAAGGGATTTTGAAGGCAACCTGTTAATCAAGTAAGTGGTTGTAGATACAGCCTCAGCCCATAAGTAATTAGGTAAATGCTTTTCATTTGACATAGACCTTGCAGCTTCAACAATTGTCCTATTCCTCCTTTCTGCCACTCCATTTTGCTCAGGAGTGTACCTTGTAGTTACCTCTCTTTTGATTTCTCTTTCTTGAAGAAAAGAATCAAACTCATGGGAGAAGTATTCTCCCCCTCCATTTGACCTTAGCCTTTTTAGAAATTTACCTGTTTGATTCTCCACAAGAGCCAAATATCTTTTGAAACATGAAAAAACTTCATCTTTGTGTTTCATAAAGAATAGGATAGTCCATCTGCTGCAATCATCAATAAAGGAGACATAATACCTTGATCCAGATATTGAAGCTTCCTTGCTAGGTCCCCATACATCTGTATGAACCAACTCCAAGAGATCTCCATGCATATAACCTTTCTTCATGATGGTAACCTGTGAGACTTTCCAAATTGACATGCACTACACTTATAAATCATATGTTGTTTTGACAAATTAGGAAGTCCAAGTACACTTTGGTCCCTGCAAATTTGCTTTAATGACCTTTCACCAATATGTGCTAACCTTTTGTGCCATGCTTCCAATTCTGTGAGTGTCTAACTACCATAATTAAAGAGAGCAATATTTCTAGTGTCTTTGTAATTCAAATGTGAACAATCTACCTACCTTTTCACCTTTTGCAATTCTTCTAAATCCTTGACTTGGATCTTCAACAAATGCTCCTGCTTTTGTGAACCTGACTTGCAACCCTTTCTCTACTATCTTCCCAACACTTATCAAATTCTTTGTAATGGTAGGGACATAGAGTACCTTACTGAGTATGTTGATGTTTCCATCAGGTGCTTTGACATTCCCTATTTTCTCCACAAGGTGTCTTGTATCATCTCCTGTTTGTACCTCAGGCTTATTCCTTGGATCTTCTAAATCTGATAGGAGTGCCACATTTCCTGCCACATGATTTGAACAACCTGAATCTATGTAGAAAACATGCTCATCAGATTTACCTTGTGGCATAGCCATGTTCATGATCAATAATGAATCCTCTTTGTTTAGAGTCTTCTGTGTAGTTATTGAAGTCTCTCCTTCCTTTGTAGCCTCCTTGATAGTTTTAATGATTGTAGTTGTTGTAGTTGCCATGATAATTGTTGAACCTTCCTCTTGAGTAGCCATAACTTCCTCTATTGTATCCTCTGTCTCTTTGATTCTTGGAATTCCTAAAGCAATTTTCAGTTGTATGATTAGTTAATCCACAAATAGAACATGGGTTGGAGTCTTGGGATCTCCCCCTGCCTTTTCTACCTCCTCTTCCTCTACCTCTGCCATGTCTTCCTCTACCTGCATAGTTAGCTTGAGATGTACCTGCTTCATCATCCACTTTCTTTGCCTTTCCTTTGTTATCTTTGGACTTGCTTTTATCCATGTATAAAGCTGAAGATTGATTGCCTTTAGAGCTTTCTCCATTTTTTATAAGCTTTGCCTCTTGAGTAAGTAGTTGTCCAATGAGTGTATTGAAATCAGGTATATGCATGTCCATATACAAATCCATAGCTGTTGTGAATGCTTCCCACTTGTCATCTGCCTTCAAGCCATTGATGACCTGCCTTACAATTTTCTCTTCATCTATTACCTCTCCAATGCTTGCCAACTGATCTGCTATGTCGTTGAGCTTTGTGACAAAATCAGTCACATTTTGTTTGGAAGCCTTGTTGAGAGTTGTGAAATCCAGCCATAGTTGATGCTTCCTAGCTTTAGTACTTGAAGAAAAGAAAGCTTCAAGTGCATCCCACACTTCCTGAGATGTCTTACAACTTCTAATGTGAGGCAACAAAAAATCTGAGATAGAGTTGAGGAGATAAGACCTTGCAAGTGCATCCTTGGAGCACCATGTGCTCAATCTTTCTTGCTCTTCTTGTGTTGGTTGACTTTTGTTCCTGAAACTTGGCATAACTTCATCTCCAGCCACATAACCATATAAACTTCTACCTTGGAGATAAGCTTCCATCCTTAATGACAAAGCTGAGTAATTACCTCTATCCAATTTGTCAATTGATGAAGGAAATCCATCTGCCATGTTGTCCAACCTTGCTCTGATACCACTGTGAAGAGATGGATAGGTATGTGCTTGAAGATGAAGAGGTGTTGCAAAATCCTTGATCTACACCAGCCAAATGAGCTCCAAGAGTATATGGTGGGCCCCTTTAGCTTTCCAATGGATGTATTAGACACCCTACGTACCTTGGAAGATCACTCTAAAAAAGATAGATCAAAACAGATAAGTTGGAGTTAGCTCAGAGGTGACGAACTTGCTATTTTGGTTCATACACATGTCCAGTGTTTTGCATAATTCTGAGCACAACAACAATTAGCTTGATTAATTTTGGGGAACTCTAGTTAACTTAAAGATCTAACTTTCAAGAGTAATCTCATAAAAAATAATGAACCACACACTGAGAATGATGTTTAACAACTGATGACATCATCCCAATTTTCACGGGCTGCTACAGTAATGAGACCAGTGAGCAAAACAATGCACATAACTCAACATTTAAGAGTCCAATGACTATGAAACTTTTTATCTTATACTAGATAGTAAGCTGAATCCAACAAGCTTTAAATCATTGAATGTGGATGAGTAACCACTGAGAAATGGCTCTGACAAGATGAGTAAAAAAGTCGGGTACCTGACAGAGAAGTGAAAATGAACAGATACTGTTGACTTCAACTGAACATAACTGAAGATTTCAACATGCAATGAAATGAAAATTGGTGATCATATAGTAGACTTATAGAGCTAACTTTACCAAGTTAAATCACTGAAAATTATGCACCAAGCTCAGAGAAACCATCTATGCAATCTGACTGAGAGAAATGAGGCAGTGAGTAGTACACTTCACAAGAACATGGAAATATGAACTCAAATGATCATGAAAATGAAAGTATATTGCTTGTACAATACAATTGAATTACTGATACATATGTGTGCCTTGTAATCACACCTTGATATGGCATAAAGCTCAGCTCTTGGAGGTCTTCACATAGGTCTTTCTAACCACGACTAAAACTGCCATCTATTTATAGTTGAGTTTGGGAGGCTAACTTCCCTCAATCACTCTCCAATCAATTTGTGATTGATTTGATTCTCTATCTACCACAAATCACGAATTCGTGGCTCCTCTTTCCTTTTTTGATCAAGTGGACTCAACCACTTAAGATTCTTTCACTTTTACATTAAGTAAACTCTTCAAAAGTTACAAGAGGTAGTTCACAAGTGAACTTTACATTGACTTCATTTTAAGGCTTCTTCTATGACTTTGTGGGACTCAAGCCAATACTTAGGCTTGTCATAGACTTGCTCCAACAGCTCCCCGTCAAGCCAAGTATGCTTGAGGTCTTCAAGCTTGAAGTAAGAAGGCTTATGTATCTGCATTCTTCTCGGTGGTGGCATGTTTTCTTGATAGTTGTTGGTCCAAGATTACATTAAGTACTTTCTTAAGAATAGAGTGGGTTTCCTATGAGAATTTGAGGCTCAATGTTTCATCCGTCAAAGTTTTCTTTCTCTGAGTTCATATAGTTGGATGTTATAGAATCGGATTTCTAATTGTTTTTGGAAAAATAAGTGGATGTTGGTATCTTGCAGTATGCTCAATCAAATTTTACTTATTTGGAGCATGCTCAAATGGATTTTACTCATTCTGAGTATGTTCAATCAGAGGTTATATGCTCGGAATTTTTTCAATAAGAAAGGAAAGGCAGACATGCATTTTCCAAATTATTATGGGGACTTTACTTCCAAAGTATTACATCATGGAAAGGTCGAGTTAAGTGTGTGAATATTCACCTTGTAAGAACATTTGTTGTCACACTAGTACATTCAAAATCGATTGGTGTATCAAAAGTGTGTGTCTTCATGTACAAAAGCAAGATGGTTAGTTTAGCTTCAGTGTTCCTAATTATTGATGTTGCAGCGATGAGAGGGAGAACGCAAAGAAAAGAGACTATGGTGCACAAGGAGGAATCATCATCGGAGGACAGTGATAGCTTGTTGCAAGAGGAGGATGAAACATAAACATCTACCTCAGCTCGCAAGATAACAAAGTCCTTAATGGATCCGTTTACTGATTTTAAGGTAGAATTGATGTTAGTGATCCACTAAATGTTATATGGCTACAACAAATATCTCTGCTAGACTTTTCATCATTGGGACAGTTGGAAGCTTAACTATTATGCCAAAAGTCACATGGAGATTGTAAGGAGAACAAAGGGCCAACTTTCATAGCAGGTAAGATTCTCACCTGAATTAGTTGTAGAAGTGCTCAAGTTTCCTATTTTTAAAGATCTTGTACTGCCTAAATGTTTGAAAGAAGCCTTACAAAAAGAGCTCGGTCCTTGAGAGGGAGGCCGACAGTACTACATGCTCAAAAATGCATCGTACGATAGGAGAGAACAACTCAAATGGTACCTTGAAAGATTGTGTTTCATGGTCAAGTATGACTACATGTCCAAGGAAAATTATGCACCCTTGTGTTCGGCTGAGAAGGGGAAAAATGTTAGCTAGGCACACTAGATTTAGGACAGGATGTATGGTGAGATATTCTCATCAGATAAAAAAAAGGCTAAAGCGAACAATCGGCTAGCTGCGTATTTAGCGACATTATTGCAATTTTTATAGAAGGTGGAGAAGAATCACGTTATATAGCCCAATGTACATCAACAACATTGTGACTCACTAGTTATTAAATCGAAGGACCAAAATTGTGTTATTATTGAGGAACAACAAGATGATACCTACAATATTGTTAAAGGCAGGGTATGGGGCAGCTGAAGTCGCATCTGCAGTAAAGAAATTGAAGACCGAGACTTCAAAGGGCACAATTTTTCATGAGACACCAATTCATATACCAGATGATGTTGAGCAACATAAGATGGTTGGCAGGAGTTTTGAATTGTCTAAAAGGAGGAAATTGGAACCTATGTTAAAAAAAACACTCGATAAGCTACCTGTGGAGGAGTTGCCTCACTCAAAAGTGGAGGTCAGTAAAGAAATACAGGAAGTACACTAGAAATTGGATGAAGTCTATAAGTTTATAGTGAAACAGGATGTATTACTAAAAGAGCAGAAGCTACTTAATGACATACTGAATTCAGAAGAATATTAGATGTAGAAAATATAGGTGCAAAGTTTGCAAGAAGAGTTGCAAAGAAAGGTATAGGAACATGAAGAAGTTTTGTCCTAGTTGTAGAAGCAGCATGTAGTGGAAATTATCAAATTCAACAGATCTCTACAAGAATTTGAGGAATGGATGAGCAAAATACAGCAAGTGGTGGACAAGGAGATACAAAATTTAGCTGAAGTGAATGCAACTTTGCAAGTTGAAAATGAAGTATTAAACTCTAGGATTAAGCCATTACAAGTACTCAAGAGATGGATGCTGCAAAATGAAGAAGTGGAAATGAATGCAATTCTTCTCACTAAGATGGACATGACTATTTTCAAGTAGCAAATACACAAATGTCTGTAGGATTTATGGATTGGCACTAAGGAAAAAGTGCAAACACTCATTAGATACCCTTGTGAACAGATGCATGATGGTTTTGTTTCGGCATATGAAACTCAATTGTTAAAAGTTATTGAATAGCATAAAACTAAAAAGGAGGAATTGGTGTAGCAGATTGTAGAATTAAAGGAGCAGTTGGTGCAGCAGACTGTAGACAAGGATTTGCAAAATTAGATTCAACAGAAGGTACAACAAGAGGACGAGTTAGCTACTGGAATGATCTTGGATTGAGAGGAAATGCATGTGGAAGCAGTGAAGGTTCAGGAAGATATCATAATTGCATATAAAGTTTAGAAGGAAAATATGCATCGTGAGCTTAGTGTCGTGGTAATCGATCAAGTGATTGTGAATCTGAGTTTGATTTTTGCAAAATCCCCCATTAGGTTGAGGGGAGAGAATTTTAAAGATAAATAGTTAGTCAAATTCTTAAGTATTTGTTAAATCGGATGTTAGTCAGTCATAATTTTGCTGTATCGGAATTCTGGTGACTCAGAATTTTAGTAGACAGTTGCAGTTTGGTTATGTGCTGATGTCGTATGATTTTGGTGGTTGTATTTGGTTCACGCGAGTATGTTATTCGGAAGGAGAAGAAGAATCTGGTCAAAGAAAATATTGGAGAAGAAGAAGAAGAGATACTCTGAATTTGTATCATGCAGGTTGATCTATCGATCACTACTATTTAAAATTTGTCATTGTAGAGAAGCAATAACATTCCAAATTGTAGTTTTTGTTATTTGACAAACTTTATGAAATATTTCTATCTTTCTTGTCTAGCCCAAGTGTGATCCTATGTCTGTCTGAGCAAATTTTAGTTAAATATGGTGCTTGCACAGCATGAAAGTGGCAAATCTGAATTCTATACATGAATATTTATGTTGTGTGAGTAAAGATCAGTGTTGAGATTAATTTCTTGAAAGTTTCTAGTGTGAGTAACTAGTTATGTGTTGCTAAACCCCAACAATGAGCTTGTAGATGCCCTAGGCTCAATTTGGAGCCCAATTGAAGATGAGGATCTATCGTGCACACTCTCAATGTCTTGATAGAGGATGAAAGGTGGAAAGCATTCACCACATTAGTTTATGTGAGAGATTCCCTACCGGAATTTGATCAATTCATCACACTGATGGTGACCGAGGAGATGAACCAAGGAGGTTCATAATCAAAGGGCAGCCAAGCCCAATTTTTCTATGCAGGTAGAGACAAAGGAAAAAGGGGTGGACAAAACTCCCAAGGTAGAGAGAGAGAGGAAGTTCAAACTCAAGCTCAAGCAACCAAGAAGGCTCCAACCAAAGCTATGGATCAAGAGGAAGTGGAGGAAGATCACATGGAAGAGAAGCATCCAATGAACAATGCTACAATTGTGGAAAATTGGGGCATTATGCAAGAGATTGTTGGTCCAAAGGAGGAGGTGATCAAGGATACAAAAGGAACCAAGGTAATTATGCTAGTACTTCAAAAAATTCAGAAAATGAGAACTTGCTTATGATGTATGGGTCAAGTGAAAGAGTCAATTCAGATTTTACATGGTACATTGATAATGGTTGTGGCAACCATATCAGTTGCAATAAAGATCTTTTCTTTAATTTACAATCACCCATCACTCAAATACATGTAGAGAAAGGGGATGGCATTGATTACAAGATTACACATGTGGGAGATGTTTCATTAAATGGATCTCAAACCTCCAAGGTGTTGAAGGATGTGTTGCATGTGCCAACCATCATAAAGAACTTGGTTTTGGTAGGTTAAATGGTTGAAAGAGGTTATGAGGTGAGGTTCAATGATCAAGGATGTTTTTTTGAAGACCCCACGTAGAACTACAAGCTCCTAGCAAAAGGAAAGAGGCAAAGAAGACTCTTCACCGTGGAGGTAAAGCCATCAACCCCTCACACTCTCTACTTGTGAATTGGAAATAAACAGATCGTGAAAATCGACTTATGGTATAAAAGAATTGGGAACATAAAGTTGAATTTTTGAACCCATTTTCCCTCCAGATTTCTCTCTGCTTGATAAACCTTATCCACTTTAGATTCAGATATCCATCACTCAAAACCTAGGTTCATCTAAAGAGAGTTTTGGTGAGGCAAAAACAAAAAGAGAGAAGAGGAATAATGCAACATAAGAGCTAATTAGGCCACAACATCCAAGAAGCATGCCTACCACAACTCAAGTAAAACAAATTTTTATACCAAGGAGCATGTAATAAAGTAAGTCTATGATCTAAGGGTTCGTCTGATTCAAAAAGATTTGAAATTGAATACCATTTGGTCACCTGTGTGTATGACCAAAGATCTCAAGTCTAAACTTACTAGAAGGTCATATGCTCTTCTAAATAGGAGAAGGAGGAGGTCTTGGGTTCAATCCCCATGGGGTACATGGGGAGTGTATTTTGCCCAAAGATATCTAGAGCCTTCTAGAAGCATCCACTTGAGTTAACTTGAGTTAACTAGGACACTTGGCACACATGCAACTACATGGCTGATACATGGATGGTTAGTATCTGTTGGAAGATTTGGATGGATACCTCAACGAAGTGAGGTGGTACTGCTAAAACCTGCTTTGTACCCACTCTAAATCACTTCGGATTTTGATAGTAGGCCCTTTTATCTTGCAAATGACACCAATAAAGTATCTATGTATTTTGGAGTTGATGCTTGAATACATTGGATCAAAACAGACTACTTGATGAATAGTTAGAGTCACAAAACTTGCTATTTTCATCTAGCATTAGGGCAAAAAATGGCCCAAAAAGGGCCGTGTAAGGATTTCAATTAGTTGTGCTTAATCTGGATTAAAGTTGTCAAATCATTTAAGAAATTCCATGTAAGTTCATTTAAAATGTATCTTATGCAGATTTTGAAGAGAGAGAAACTCGTATGATAATCATGAAAAGTTTGTGTGATATCTTTTGAAGTTTGTGCTCACCGGGCGCTGATCAAAATTCAAATTTTCCTCTTGTTCACGGACCTATATAATGTGTGTTGATGATGTTTTGTGCCTTTTTACTCTACTTTTCATAGCAGGCATGTTTCTCTCTTTCACATCATTTTAGACACTTGCTGGTCATTTTTCATAGCAGACCATGGAGAACGTTAACCCAAATACTCTCGCTGAGCTTTCAAACAATCAAAATCATTGTGAAAAGTTCCATATCAACATTGCAGTTAGTCAGGAGTATGTGACGACAAGAAAAGTATTCCGAAGGGCTCTTCATCCTCCTGAAGTGGATGGATTGTGAAAGGAAGGCAAGAAACATATCGACATATGGACAGATGGATCTGTTTATCCAATTGATCCACAAACTGGAAGGTACCCCCATTTTCATAATCTTCATGATCTGATTAGATTTGTAGGAGATGGTGAGGATGGTTTACGAGGCTATTGCTCAAGGCTCTGGGATATTTCAAGGAATTATGTACAATACATAAACTGTTTACAAAACACACTACATCAGAAGGATTTACATATGAGGGAGCTAGAAAACAAATTATCCACTTTATCTTCTTAGTTAGAGTCTTTTAAAAAAATGAAAGAAACTCCTATAGGTTTGAGAATGCAGTCAAAACGAGTAAAACCTTTTTTAGATTTGACTAAAAAATCTGGCCAGAAAAAGAAAAGAATGAAAATTGTTAGAGATCATGTGACAAATGTGCTAGGTTTCAATATGTAGAGTAGTTTTGAGCACGTACATTTCTATAATGAAATTTTGAGTCAAAATGATGTTTTAAGACTATTGAATCTGAATGAAAATACATGCTTGAAATGCTTTGTTTTTCAAAAACTCATGACAGAAATGAATCTGTTACTAGAACCATCTAAAAATTTAGAAGATTTGTGATAGTGTCGGAGTGAGTAGGAAAGTTTATAGAGCAATTTCAAAAGTTTGGTGTGAATTTTTAAAATTTAACAAAGTTAGAAGTTTTGGAGTGCCTAGACCCCATCATGTAGGAAAGTTTCGGCTCTACTTGAATAAGAAGATCACATCAGTATTTGGTGAATATAAACATATTCATGGTAACATGCCTTACAAAGTAGGAAAACAAAAGTTACACTTCACTTACAATGCATTTAACAACATATGGATAGATATTATAAAACTTCAAACATACATGGTTCAGTTCTATAATATAAAAGAACATGAATGTTCTGGTCTATTGAAATTTTTAATCAAACTTGATGAAGCTGAGCTTAAAAAACATCAAAAGATGGAGAGAATAAGTATTGCACTGATGAACAAAGCTTTGGACTGTAGCCTTGGGAAATTGGATACGCCATCTCTCAAAGTACAATCAGAAATGGAGTATGGTGGGTTGGCTGTGCTCAAGTTCCATCTGAGAGCCATAAAACACTTAAATGGTTATTCTCACAGACAAACATTCCAGATGTTATTCAAAAGCATCATGCAGGAGAATTGTTGAATGTCAAAGACTACGGGAACTTTCAAGTTGAGTGGCATTTGAGTGGAGACCCAAAGACGCTCAAATGCATGTTTGGTATAAGTGGGGGAGCAAATTCTAAGTACCCTTGCTTGTACTGCATGCAAAGCCCAGGCACAAATGGATGGATTGCTAGAGTTGAGGCTGAAGAGGCTCCTTCTAGACAAAATGTTATTCTTCATAACTACTCATCTTCTTCAATGATTTGGGATCCCATACTTCCAATAGCATTGACAAATGTACACATATGTACACTACATGCAGAGTTAAGAATCATTGACAAGTTGGTCCTTCTTCACTTGGATTATGCATATTCTATCAAGCCTACAACTCTTGCAGATGAGTGCATAAAAAAATGTGAATGTCTTCTTTCAGAAATGGGATTTCATGGTGGTGATGTTCATCTAAGAAAAGATCCAAAGCTTTCACAAAATACAGGTGATGTACTACAGGATGTCTCAATGGGAGGTGCAAAAGCAAGGAGATTCTTTAGCAATCATGATGGCAAGCAACTAAATGCCATGTGGAATTGTTGGAAAAAATTTGTGAGGTCACGACCAATGTAAAAAGCAGACCAGAAATAGCAAAAAAGAGAATGGAGGTGTGGGTCAAACTAGATAATCTTTTTAAGATCATGAGGCAGCAAGTAACATCAAAACGTTATGTGACAAATTTCAGAAAGGTGGCCACAGAGCTTATAGAAACCATCATAGAGGCATGGGGTGCCAAAGACATAACATATTACTTGGTGAGTTCCAAAGATATTTTATTCAATTTATTTATTTATAATTGAAATAAAGATCTAATGAAATTCTTCTGCTCTTCTAGCATATTCTTCTTGTGCATGGTGCATTCTTTGCAGAAAAAGAACCACTTGCCATGTGGAACACCCAAGGCATGGAAAAATCTCATTATCAAGTAAGGACAAGCTTCTTTAGGTGTACAAGGAAAGGAGGAGGAGTAACAAAGAGCAATGCCTTCAGAGAGCTTTTTGATGGTTCTTTAGAAACATGCCAAATATAATCAGAAGGATATGGCTATCACCAGAACAAATCATCATGTATCAATATCACAAAATGAAAAAGACTACATTTCAAATAGAGCTTTAATATTTGCAATGTCTTTCATTTCTTTGAGAAATAAAGATGTCATGTATGTACATTTCATGATGTATTAAGCTTTGAAAAGAAATATGTCTATTACCATCAGATGACTTTGACCAGAGAACAAATCATGGATCAATAACAATTAATATTAGGCCATGGATCAATTACATCAAAAAAATTTGCAATGTCTTATATCACATTGGGCAATTTCTGTATATGTACATTTGTTGAGATATAGAATTTGAAAAAATGAAGTCATTCCTTGAGCCTCTTTAAAGAGCTTGGCTCTGGCAAATCACCTCTATATCTGAGGAACTCTTTTCTCCTGTATACAGCAATGCTTTTTAAATCTGACACCCCTGCAGCCATTGCATAGCTTGAATAACAAAGAAAGTACTCTGCCCTTGAAGCATTGAGTCCTGGGGCATATCCAAAAATTCTGAATGCAGCTGCTCTTTCAAGCAGCAAAACTCTGAAAGCATTAAAGGGTATTGGAGTAAAACCCATGTATTTTGATAGAGTCCTCAAGCAAAACAATGCAAAGTCTAGCTCCTCACCATAGTGCTTGTGAATAACACAAAAAGTGTCTGGGTTCAAGTTTGGAAGATAGTGGATAATAGAATGAATATCCACCTTTGCTTTTCCTTTCTCTTCTATGGCTTTTCTTGTTCCCTTGCCCCTGCCAAGGTAATTTTCTTCATCCAATAAAGTTAACTGTGGTAAAAATGAAAAACAAGGTTAGATGAAGTGCAAGCACACTTTAGCAGTCATGAGAAGTAACTTGAAACAATTAGAAAAAAAGCAAGAGACACAACTGATGCAAGCGATTAGGGTCTTTAGAGAAATTCAGATGGTCGTAATCGCTTGCATCGGTCATCATCAATATCTCTTTGCAAACTACCTAGAAACATGTAATATTTGATGAATGAGGGGAATTCTTACAAGCCAGATATATATTATCAATGCTGCATGCAACTCTTAGACACGACCGATACAAGCGATAAGGCCCAACAGAAAATCTCCGATGGGCCTTATCGCTTGCATCAGTCGTGATCGATTTCTGACACTTCTAATGGGGATCTTGGACAAATCTGATACAAGCTAGATATTTTGCATCGGTCCCATCTCATATCCTTAGCCTTAAATTCTTGAGAATATAGTTTACTGTATACCTTGACGTCATTTTCCTCAAGTCCAAACACGACCGATGCAAGCGATAAGGCCCAATGGAAAATATCCGATGGGCCTTATCGCTTGCATCGGTCGTGATCGACTTCTCAATCTAAATGGAGACCTTGGAGAAAACTGATTGTGGCATCTCATCTCCTTAGCCTTAAAATCAAGAGAATATATTTTACTGCATACCTTGACCTCATCTTCCTCTTCAAGGCGGAACACGACCGATGCAAGCGATAAGGCCGAACGGAGATTATCTGATGGGCCTTATCGCTTGCATCGGTCGTGGTCAATTTCTCACTAAAAATGGAGATCTCGGACAAAACCTTTAAATCATAAGAATATATTAAACAACATACCTTGACCTCATCTTCCTCCTCGATGAGCTCTTTTGAGTCAATACAAATTGTTCCTTTGTCCTCAGCAACATCCAAGAATGAATAGCCGCGCCCAAATGAGTATATTCCAAGTTGCTTCTAATGCTCATCAAACTCTTCATCAACAAGTCTTGGCTTCTCTGAGATAGCTTTCTCAAAGAATTTTGAAAGAGCTTGTGATGAATCTTTGAATTCTTCATTAGACAAATCCAAATCAAGACGCAAAAATTCTTCTTTTCTTTCTTCTTTCTTATTGATGAATCTCCTTGAAACTTCTTCTGACTCAGCTATAGCTGCAAGGCAGTGGTCCTCCCTTAGATTGAAAAGTTCCTGAATGTAAAATAGAGGTATAAACTCTTTTTCAGAGATAAAGTAAAAAGGTAGATTTGGGAGAAGTAGGGATTTCTCAGACACTTGAACTTCTTTAGTTGGCTCCCTTATTGTAGTTTTTGCTTTAAAAGTGGCCACATCAAAACCTTTGACCTGCTCTTCTTCTGCTTGGAGACTGATCTCCTCAACAATCTCCATGACACCTTTCATAGTTTTTGAGTTTCCCTGCTCTAAGAAAGGCTTGTCTTCAACATCAACATTTTCCTCCTTTTCAACTGAGATATGATCAAGCCATATCAAGAAGGCAATGTTCAAAGGGAGCAAGCAGCAGTCTTTTTCATGCTCTGGGCATAAATCAAGCTTCCTGGCAAAGGGGATATCCTTTTGCATTTTCTTGTGATTTTAGCCCTATCTATTGGATCCTTCCCAAAGATGTGAGGATGGACATAGGTTTTTTGAGAAATAGAAAGGATCTTTCTTTTGATCAACCCCAAGAAAATCTCTCACTCATCCTTAAGAAAACTTTTTTATTTCTCTAGGAGTTTTTCAAAATCAATTTTGGGGTTGAATATCGTCATTGCATCAGGAAAATAATCTACAGTTAAACCCTCTTGAACCATGAAATCAAGAATTTTCTTTGATGGAGAGACACTAAGGATCTCATTCATTCTCTCCATCTTAGTTGCAGCCTCTCCTGTATGTCTATGAGGAGAACACAACCGATGCAAGCGACTAAAGCGAGTCAACGTAGGTCAAACGAGGAAAATCACATGTATCGATCATGTCAGGGACGAAAGAAAAATATGCACATAAATGAGACAAATTCTCTGAAGGTTCAAAATTTGAGTTTGTGAAGGAACTAGCTATTTATAGGCGAGGAGGGAAGAATCAACGATCGAATGACGTGGACGAATCACCGAGTGCCACGTGGTAAAGTGTACATTGGTCGGTTCAACGGATAGATGACGTGGACCAATCAAATCATGCCATGTGGCAAAAGACATTGGAATTCACAACGGCTATATGATGTGGACCAATCGTGGCATGCCACATGGCACCAACGGTCAACTCAGTTCTGGGACCTATTTAAGCTTCCTTATTCATTTCTTTCATTTTCTTTTGTCAACACTTTCCAAGCATCGAGGTTCCATCACCACCAAGTTTTTAAGCTGCGTCTTCACAATTTCTATAGAGAGCGCTCTCTGCGTTAGGTAATAAGGACACGACCGATGCAAGCGATTAGGGACATCTGGGCCTTTACGAATGACTCTTATCGCTTGGATCGGTCGTGTCTCTGAAAGTGGAAAGAGTCATTGATCATAGCTATCAAATTATGTTTTTCTTAGTGATAGTTGAGTATTTTGCATTGTAAGATATATTCGATTGACATTTGATGATGAATTCAAGGACGACCGATGCAAGCGATCAACGACATCCGGGCATTTTCGAAATACTCCTATCGCTTGGATCGGTCGTGTCTCTGACAGTGGAAAGAGTCATTGATCGTAGCTTTCAAATCATGCTTTTCTTAGTGATAGTTGAGTTTTTTGCATTGTAAGATATATTTGATTGATATTTGATGATGAATTCAAGGACGATCGATGCAAGCAATCAGGGACATCCGGGCATTTCTAGATGACTCCTATCGCTTGGATCAGTCGTGTCTCTGACAGTGGAAAGAGTCATTGATCATAGCTTTTTGAGAGTAAGTTTGCACTTTTCCTAATTCCATGCCTAAAGGCTCTCATTTTTTGCAGAGTATGGCTAGGACCAAAAAGACAACAAGGAAGTTGTACCCTGAGGGTCAGGACCAAAATGCCCAGGGGCAAAATGTCTAGGAGCAAAATCCCCAGAAGGTTGAATCCAATGTACCAGACAAGCCTTCAAAAAAAAGGGTCAAGTACCATGTAAAGTCCTTGAGGGAAATTAGAAGAGCTCAAAAGTCTGTGGGATTGTTGATCCCTAGAATTCCATTTATGAGACTTGTCAAGCAGATCTCAGCCAACCTCTGTACTTTGATGAAGACCTCATCCTATGTCAATGTGAGGTGGCAAACTCAAGCACTGCTATATAGGCCTGCAGGAAGCTGCAGAGGACTTTGCTATTGATTTTATGAATGATGCCTATTTATGTGCTGCTCATTCTCATAGGGTAACACTAATGGCAAAGGATTATGTTATTGTTTCAAGAATAAGATATAAATTTGATAAAGCTCTGGTTCCTATTGATCACCATGATAAAAAATTCTTCGATATTTTAAATATACCTCCAGCTCGAGCACCCAAAACAACAGTTGTCATTGAAGAGATCAACCCTCAAGTCACTCATGATCATGAAACTAGAACTGTAGCAAATAGTGAGGAGGAGAGGAAAAAGCACGGATTATTTACGGAGGAAAGTTTCATCTTAACCCAGATTCAAAAGTTACAGAAAGCAAATAAAGAGCTCCTTAAGAAAGGAGATGGGCAGATAATAGTTAATGTTGCAATGCCATGGTAGAATGAATTGTTTCTTGACATTAAACCTGAAGACAACAAAATGTTGAGGGAGCTTCTTGTTGAAATATCAGATAGTGTGGTCAACATTTCACTCAGGTATATCTAGAGGCCTTAAAGTGCTCTTGTTTTGCTTAATTTTCTAGTTCCTTAATTGAATTTTTATTTCTTGATTTGTAGGGTTCTTCTTCAACAATGTGAGGAAGCGGTTCAAAGAAAAGTATTTATTTTAGATCCTCTAGTGACACAGTGTTTTTTGCATAAACATGGAGATGCCAAGTCCTTTCTACAAGATTTTAGAGAAGAGGTAGAATGTGTTATCTACCCATATATTGGAAAGTAAGTATTCATCTTCATTTTGGAAAGATATTTGTTTCATTTAAGAAAGTATATTTACATGCCACTCATTGACAAGGGCCATTGGAGTTTGATTATTGTTGACTTCAATGCATATCAAGCTCTTTTCCTCAATTCTCTTCAATCACAACATGGGAATTGCAAAGTGTAAGTTGCTATACATTTTGTTGTTCTCTATTTAAAAGCCATGCCATCCATTCTGATTTTCACTTTACAATGCAGTGCTGCAAAGCTCCTCAAGATGCATATTGATCAGAATTTTCCTGGAATTGCTAAAATGAATGAAGAAATGCAATTTGGATACATACAAATTCATGTGCCATTGCAGAGAGATTCAACATCATGTGGCTAGAGAGTGATTGCAAATGCTGTAAGATTCTTAGAAAGAAGGTTTTACAGTCCTGAATTGAATTTATCAGACTACCCAGATACATGGATCATCTTGATCAGAGAGAAAGCAATAAATGGCATCATGAAACATGCAATCTGCCCCTATGATCCAGACTCACCTCCACCCCCTCCATCTGATAAAAAAAAGTCTGAAGATAAAAAGAAAGGGTTTCCTCTTCACTCACCATTAAAGCATGGGACCAACAAAAAGAGTCAAGCTGAAAGCTCCAAAAAGGGACAGAAGCAACAGAGAAAACAGGGCTCCAAAAAGGATAGAAAGGGTTGAATCGTTTTTGAGCCTTAGATTGAAATCTAGTGTAATTCCAACATAGGTTGGAAATTTATTTATGTACAAATTGTATGTACTTATGCCAATCTTCATCTGGAAGATGGTCATTGTAACCATATTTATTTGCCTTTACAATATTTATATGCCTTGAGAAATATACAGTTGTATTGAACCTCTTGAGAGTTAAACAAAAGTTCATTGCATGGTCCAATTAAATTTGTTTGTGTCACAAATATGACTCCATTGTGGGTTTCTTACTTCATTCCTGTTGGAAAGTTTAAATTGGAGAAGATACAGAAGGATATAAAGAATTAAGAGGACACGACCGATACAAGCGATACGGGGAATCAAAGAATTTTGGATTGCCCCTATCGCTTGCATCGGTCGTATTATCCATTTCATCGCTGTTGCTAGTTGTTTTTATACTCATGAGTCAAATCTTTACGCAAGGTCACTTGTTGAAGTCTCTCGCGGTGTTTTGCTAAGACGACCAATCTAAGCGATAAGGGCCATCCGACAAGTTCAGATTGCACTAGTCGCTTGCATCGGTCATCTTCTCTTATCTCCTCTTCTCTATTTTATGCCTTAAGTCATGCTCTTCTAATTTTGAAATACCAAACCTTGGATTGGAATTTGCACCATGTTCTCCACCCTCTCTTATATTACTTGTTATGTGTACCATGATATTTTCTCTTGCATTACTTGAGGACAGAAAAGTTAGATATAATCAAATTATTTGATTGAGACTAATGTGCACCTTTGATAGACTATAATAATTAAATTGAAATTAGATATTGAATTCTAGATCTCTTGTTTATCTAGAAATAATTTATGCAAGTTCCTGTATAATTATTTCTTAGTTGGAACCTCATCAGAATGTTAAGATTAAACAAAAAAATGCCAATATGAGTTTAGATGAAGGGGAATAATTGAAGTCATTAATTCATTCCTACAAATAAAAATCAATGGAAATATGAAATAAAAGACCTAAAAAATATCTAAGAATGTCTTGGTTTATATTCTTATCATTGTACAATAAGAACCTCATCAAAATCTTGAAAGTAAATTAAAAAATGCAAATATGAATATAGACATTTAAAATTCATAATTTAACACACATTCTTTGTCACCATCTTAAGAATGTCAGGGTTAACTTGTTACAATCTTAAAGGTTGGAACTTAATCACCCTTGGTGGCAGGCAACTTATGCAAGATAATGATTTCTCTGATCTAATGTTAACTATTGCATCATCAATTGAGAATCTACACTGAGATGATACCTCATCAAGGTATTCTAGGAGCTCCCTTACATTTTTGAGATTCCAATTTGCAGTGACAATTATTTTCCTTGATTGAAAATCTAGATGAATCAATACTTCTAACTCAAATTCTGGACAGCTCTCCTCTGAGTCCAAGGCTATCCAAAGTCAAAGCTTTTTTTCCACCTTCTATAGTCATATCCTAGAACCAGAGATTGTCGACATATCTGATATGAGATTGAAAGAGAATTGGGACTAACTTTACATAAAATAATGTCATCTTGCTTATGAACTTCTTTGCTATCCCACTCCCTACCTAAAACATCATCAATCTCTAAAATAGAGACTCTCCTATTCAACCACATTGTTTTTGTTTTCTATAATAACATGTTTTTAAAGCATGCTACAAAGACATGAATGGGCAAAAACCATTGAATCTTTATCCCTCTCAAAATTCGGCCTGCTGACATTGCCTTTTGGATGTCAAATTTAATTTTGCATTGAAAACTTGAAACTGTTGAATGATCAGGAGCATCCCAATCTAATGAAGAGATGCAAGGACCAGGTACATGTACAAGATTTCCATAAGAAATCCTCCCTGATGGCACTTGATAATCTGCATAATGGACAAATAACTCTATGCTATTGAAAAATTGAACAGATTTGTCTACATACATGAGTTCTGCATATTCCTTATGAAGAACTCTGAATGTTCCTGTTAAACAATCAATAGGTTGCCATTCCACAATATTGGAAGGAAAGATATCTGTAGTACAAAAACATATGTTTTATTATACAAAACAACTAGAATGATAGAAGAGCATTGTCAAACTTCACTTACAGTACGAAGGGAATTGCAGATGATTTTCTAGAACAAGATCCTTAGCGGTGTACACATGTTGTACTCGTGCAAACCAACCGCATCTCTTCAATTTAAAAACATCAATCTTCTTGAATATCCTGCAATCCAATCATGGTTTTAAACCTACAAAGCTTAGTACCATCAAGTGCTTTGGTTAACAAATCTACACATTGTATATTTGTAGATACATATGCCAGTTGAATCTCTTTGCCCAATAGCTTCTCTCTAACATAGTGATAGTGTACTTGGGATTGGCTACAAGATGCAAAGAACCTATGTTATCACCAAAGATCATGGGTGAATGAGTATGAAGTCCTAAATCTGAGTAGAGCAATCTAATCCACATAGCTTCTTGTGTAGCATTTGCTAATCCCCTGTATTCAGCCTCTGTTGAAGATAGAGCAATAGTTTGTTGCTTCTTAGAAGACCATGAGATGGGCTTATCACCTATGTTAAAAGTGCTTTCGGTTAAGCCCTTTTAATCTCGTTTCTGGGCTCTTGGGATGGACAGGGGTCTGATAGTACAGAGGCCCTTTTTAATTTTCCCAAATCAACATTGAATTAATAGCTAAAAATACCTTCCACTTCAACACTTAGTACTGCGCAATGCGTCTACCAGGCGTATCAAGCATTTATGAATTGGCACAGGACTGTTTAAGTTAATCGTAATGTTACGATAATTAACGATTACTGAAACTTAATATTCAACACAGTACTCATAGTTCTCCAAATCTGCAACACAGCATCTCCAGCGCGAGCGCCCAGACAGACAGTCTGGCGACTTCTCTCTCACCCGACGACTACCGTGATTGCTTTTCATTATTCAATAGAAGGTTACATCTTTTCGTCATGCCTTTTTAGTGCGTGCCAATATAAGAAATAAAAATACAACAAGATCCAATCTGGCGGCTAACACTGGCACGCACGGTGGACTCGAACCCAAAACGGAAAATTACATTAAGGCTCATCAATGATGCCTTGGATATACAGAGTTCTGGCTAATTTAAAGGTTCGGGTAATTTTTTGTTTTAAATATTCTAACAGATCTTTCAAAATATCTGGTTCTATAAGTTGAGCATCCGTTCTAACAAAATTGGCAGCAATTACGTGAGTCATTAGTGACTCTGTTTGTGTCTGCAAAAACGCTTCCTATAGGTAGAAGTCATTAGCTATGGCAGCATCTCTTCTCAGCTTCATCTTAGTGACCTCTGCATCAATTCTGGAAAGCCTATCAGCCTGAGCACCTAGTTGTTTTTCGCATCTTTCCAGGTCCTCAATTTGAAACTGCATTGTCTTATAATAGGCGTCTTGCTCCCGCTTAATCATTTTTATCTCTTTCTTTAACTGTATAGTCCGGCCAAATTTTGCTTCTAATTCGTGACTCTTTTGAAAAAGTTATGTGGACACTTTCTTTAAATCTTCAGTATTCTGCATAGCCAAGTCAGCCATTTCTTCTCCTTTCTGTTCCACCAGAGCAAGGTCCGTGCGTATTTCCTCCAGTAAATTCCCTAATGCAACACGAGCATCTTTTTTATCTTGTACCAGTTGTGTTAGTTGAACGATTTCTTCAGCACAAGCAGCAAGGACATTGTTTTCCTGCAATTTAGCAATTGCAGTGTCCCACTAAGCAATCAAAGTGTCCCTTTCTGCTAATTGGTCTTGGAGTTGCTGGAGCTGAATCTGCAACGCATGAGTCTCAGCTTTGGCCGCAATTGCTTCTTCTTGGAGCGAAGCAATGTCTGCTTCGAGCACATCAACTTTACTCTACAACTCTTGCTGGATGTTCTGAGTTGCTATCTTCATTTGCAGGGGCAATTGCTTGAAAAATTGAATCAGGAGCTGGCCCATGGATGCCAATTCCGTGAACATAACGGTTGGGGAAGGAAGAGAAGGAGGAGGTTGTGATAACAAGGCAGACAACAGATGAGGAGAGGATGGAGGAGAGTTATGAGGAGAGGATAACGGGTGAGTTGACGCCTCTCGAATGGCACTTTAAGGTGCATCAAGAAGAACTCCCACAGGCTCAAGCAGAGTGGCTGGCATAGGAAGAGGGATAAGGGCGGTTGACACCAAAAGTATTCCGGTCTCAATCATTTTTCCATCCACACTAGCTATAGTAACGGTCTCGGCATTTCCAGTCACATTCGTTACTGCATCTACTTGGATCGTGACTTCATTTGCTTGACCATGACTGCATTTGCTTGGACCGTGATTGCATCTGCTTGGACGTCAGCGGTTGAAGGAGACTGACAGTCCGTACCCCCAGTAGCTTCCGCTATCTCCTTCACAGCTTCAACATCCGGTTGATGAGATTCTTCCCACGAGGAGACTTCTGCTACATCTTCCAGAGTAGCATCTTGATCCGGCTTCTTGAGAGAAGAAGATGGGACGGAGGACTCTACCTGTAAAGAGGTGGCGGTGTCATTGAAGAATTCAGCTTCTTGACCCGCATTGGAGCCCTATACCTGGCTTTCGGATGGACTAACGTGTCTGCGTTTGCGGTGAAAAAAATGAAGCAGGTCTTCATCATCGTCGTCCTCGATCATTCGTGTAGATTCTTCATGCAACAGCATAGTATTGGGTGGAGGGTGTGCGGTTTGTACCACCGGAAGGAGAAAAGTAAGAAGTGGGGTAAACCGCTACATATTCTTGGTGAATACGCCTAAAGAAATATGAGGTAAAATTAACGGGTTCATGGGAGGCAGTGTCGATCATGGAATAAAAAGATCGGGAAATACCATAGGTTCATTTTTGCAGGTTTAACGTTGCAACAAGGAATTGTAGAGCAGTACGCTTTGGTTCAGGGCGGCAAAGGATGGCAAACTCATTTGATGAGTGCCAAGGAAACAATTCCTTCATGGTGGCGAGAGAAAGGAGCGATCCATTCTCTAACCCTTCCTGAGGGAGACGGAATCCCTCAGCAACCGTGTTGAGAGTAACGACGGTACGGGGGTTTAAACACGTGATAGGCCAACACTGCTCGACAGTAGGTGTGGCGGCGATGGTAGAAATGATCTGCACATGGAATGGATGACACTCCACTGAATGCCAAGGCAGTTCAGCAAAGGTCAGCAATCCGCGAGTATGCAAGTACTCACTCACATCGGGAGTGAGACTCGCAGGGAAGGTTGCTATGTGAGCCAGAGCTTCCATGGCATGCACAGAGAGCAACAACGACATAGAATACCCACAGGGTACAAAGACACAAAAACACAATAGCGATTATCAGTGAAAGACACAAGATTAAGTAGAAAACACTACACGACATAGGCGGCAAGGACCCTAATCATAACGCAGGATTGGAAATATATCAACATAATGGCAACATGCATGTATTAACAAATGCAGTGACAGAGAGGCAACAATTAATCATGATTAGATCAGCAAAACGGAAGGATTACAATAGTTGGTCAACCGAAACACGGGGTAGAAAAGAAAATCAAGTGACAAGTGAAAAAGAGGAAAATACTAAGTACACCTCATGAGTTCATAGATGGAGGGTGATAGGGGCGGATCTTGGAACCATTAATCGCTTTTGGAAGAGGGACACCTGTTAAAGTTGCCAATTGAAAAGTGGCAGGTCCCATTTTTGCGGCAATCCGGTATGGACCGAACCACCGTAACTTAAATTTTCTGGCAGATCTATTAGCTTTAGCATTATAGATTAAAACGAGTTGGTCAACCGTAAAGATAGGGGTTTTAGAAAACGATCATGAGTACGGGCTTGGCGTAACTGAACTTCTTGAAGAATCATGAAGCTTTCAAAGCGTTGTTCATCCAATGATCTGAGAACATCTAACCGAAATGGCAAAGATTCTTCCGATAGCAATTTCTGAGATAAGGCTACTCGCAGGCTTGGCACCACCACTTCCATTGGCGCAATAGCTTCCAATCCATAAGCAAGTTTAAATAGAGTCGTGCCAGTAGCCACTTTATATGTGGTCCGATAAGCCCACAAAACGGGATGTAAGAGCTGGTCCCATCGTTCCAGACACTCCAAGATCAATTTCCGGAGAATATTTAGTAGAGTCTTATTAGTGCTCTCATCAAGACCATTCACGCATGGATAGTAAGGTGAGCTGAATTTATGCACAATCTAGAAAGTCTGAGTCAGCATTTTCATTAAGGTATTTGCAAAATGTGTACCTTGGTCCGTCACTATCTCTAGAGGTAATCCATATCGAGGAAAGACATCCTTCATCAAACATTTGGCAACTGAAACAGCTGCGGCAGAACGTAGAGCCCAAGCTTTCGCCCACCTAGCGGCATACTCGGTACAGGTCAAAATATATCGGTTGTTGGTGAGGGCAGCTGGGGGTGTGATTGGGCCAATGAAATCTAAACTCCACTTCTGAAAAGGTTCAAGAGGCACGATAGGTTGGAGAGGAAAGAAGTGTCGCTACAAGGGTTGTCCAGACCATTGATAGACATCACACTGCTGCACAAATTTAACAACGTCTCTCTACATTATAGGCCACCATAGCCCACTTTGCAGGATTTTGCGATGAGTGAGATCAACTACGAAGTGTCCTCTAGTGGGTGATGAGTGAGCCATGGCAATAACTGATGCCGATTCATGTGGAGGGATACATCTGAGCAAGACACCAGTTTGATCTATGTAATATAGCTGACCCACAATCAAGTGGAATCGTCGATTGTAGACTGCAATTTTTTGGTGCAGAGTACTAGGAGTATTAGGCGGGAGACAACCATCAGTAAGGAAAGTCATGAGTGTATCATAGTATGCAGGTGCAACAGGAAGTTCTGCAGATTCTTCAGGAGCTACCTCGGTGACGTAAATAGCCGGCGTCATGTCATCGACACCTACCGGAGTCTCACCGGAATCCAGACGAGATAAAAAGTCCGCCAAGACATGTGACGTACCTGGTTGGTGAATAACTTCATAAACAAACTCATGTAATAGTAAAGCCCATCTAGCCAGTCTGCCGCCTAAGTGTTGTTGGCGAACCAAATACACCAGTGCGGCATGATCCACATGGAAAGTGAACCTTCGGCCCAGCAAGTAACGATGGAACTTCTTAACAGAGTATACCACACCAAGACACTCTCGTTCTATCACGGAGTAATTTCTTTCTGCAGGAGCTAATCTGCGGCTCGCATAGTACGCTGGTCGAAACCATTTGTCAGTTTGTTGCATCAGCACACTGCCAATCGCTATGTCGGGCGCATCCACGAATACATGGAATGGACGTTCCCAATCAGGCGGTTGCAGGATCGGAGCCAGCGTTAGTAAGACCTTCGAATGATCAAATGCCCTTTGACACTCATTTCCATTCGTACTTACGCAGGGTGCTGGTCATAAGTCGATTGAGTGGCATCGCTAGATGAGCCCGCCACTGTAAATGTTTTCCATACCACCTGATCTGGCCAAGAAACCGCATAGCTTCCTTGGGTGTCTTTGGGGCCGGGGCCTCCAACACTGTTGCTACCTTATCAGGGTCTACCTGTATTCCTGGTTTGGAGACGATATGACTGAGCAACTTCCCACAGAAGACTGCAAAGACCAAATAATTACCTCAAACCAGTCATTGTCCAACTCTTCTTGAGCCTTCATCCCTTCATCTTTCTTTGGTTTATGAATGGGCATTAAGTTCCCATCATACTACAATAAAATCTGACTTTTATCCTACTTTTTCTAATCTTGTTGGATTTGTTTCTATACTTGGTCCCGAATCTACCTTTGCTCATGCCAATCAATAGGAACCTTATTTTTTTATCTTGTTAATACCAAAACTTCAACATCCTTTATCATGAAACATTGTCTACAGTCACAATTCCACTAATCCTCATGATCCTTTTTTGAGGTTCCTGATGTACTTGCACTTGGATCATTGTGAAATTCTTGATCTGATAAATCAATTACAATAACATTCATGTGAGCAGCTTATTGAGCCTGTTGCTTCTACTTTTGGTGATTATTTTGATTATACCAAATAACTGGTATACCTCCTTCCTCTCTATGCTTAACCGATGAAGGACACTTAGGACCAATGTAATGATCTGGTGCAAAGAAATACCCACATGGTATCACTCTAGCCGGTATTCCTTGTTGATTTCCTTGTTCTTGACCTTGTTGATTCCCTTATGGTTCCCCTGATCTCTCAATGCAGGGATCCCTTGTTGTTGCCTCTGAAAACCACCATGTCCTTGAATCAAAGTGGCCTGATTTGTTGCAACATCATTATTACCTCTATTATCTTGTTTTGAATTTTGCCCTCTATGCTTCAGGTTCAACTACCATTGACTTGTAGTATGGCCATCTTTCTCACATATTTTGCAATACCTTTTTTCCTTAGGGGCAATTATTAAGTATCCATGCTTCTTTAATCGATTGATTAGAGCTTCCTCTTTACTCTGCTTCCCTTTTTGTTTGCGATGCCTTTGTACCACAACCTCTTCATCCTCACTCTCTGATTTTGAATTAGTCGTACCTTTCTCTAATTCCCATTCTGAATTCAATTCTCCATCACAACTGGAACTGTTATACTTATTCTTTGTTGTGCCAAATCTTATTTCTACTCTAGCAAGTGCTAACACTAATACATCAAATCCATTAGCTATGTCAACACTAGCTGCTGCATGCCTAATGCTGCTCCTTAATCCTTTTATGAAATAACCCACCAACATCTCATCGGTAGGTCTCTCATTGCATTGTAAACTTTCCATTAAAATTCTAAATTTCTGAGCATAGTCTTCCACTAACATGTTCTTTTGTCTAATTGCTCTCAAATTCCTCAAAACATCCAAGGGAGACTTTCCTCTTCTAAATTTTTGTAAAAATTCTAATCTTAGTGCATCATAGGTAGCAAAATGAGCAATACCATATTGGTTGAACCAACTCATGGCTCTTCCTTCCAATGTGGCTGCAAATTGTTGTAATTTAACTCCATCACCATATATTGCTAGATATCCATTTGCTGTCCACTTTTCTTAAAATTGAGGAATGTGGAAGTCTACCTCTTCCTTTGATCCTCCTCTAAAGTCTACTGCTTTTACTTTAGGATTAGGAGGTGGTTGTGCCATGGGCACTGGCTAAGGTGCATGCCTAGTTCTTTGGCTGATCGTCCCTCCAAGTGGGTCGAATTGGAGTTGTCTTCTAACACCTACAGTTGCTTCTGTCAAGATCAATGCTCCTAGTATTCTACCCACCATCCTTGCTTATGGTGCACCTGTTCCTCCTTCCTCCTCTTCATCTTCGAAATTAGAATCTTCTTGTGCTTTGTACCAGTCATATGGTTTAGAAAATGAATCCATGTTACCTGCTTGTGCTTGCAAATGTGTGTAGTACACTTTACTAACTCTTTACCTCCTTTTTGACATGCATTTCTTGCTTCTTGAGCAAACATAGTAGGATCACCAAATGTGTTGGGGTTCAGCAAAACATAACTACTTACTCACACTACAAACTTTCAAGAAATTAATTTTAGCACTGATCTTTACTCACACAACAGAAATATTCACATACAAAATTCAGATTCACCACTTTCATGCTATGCAATCATCATATTTAACTGAAATTCACTTAGATAGACATAGGATCACACTTGCGCTGAACATGAAAGACATAAATACTTCATAAAGTTCATCAAATAATAGAAACTACAATTTGGAATGTTATTAGTTCTCTGCAATGACAAATTTTAAAAAGCATTGATCAATAGATCAGCCTATGTGATACAAATTCAGAGTATCTCTTCTTCTTCCTCTCTGACAAAAACTTCTTCTTCAACCAAAAACTTCTTCTCCTTTCAAATAACATATTCCCATGAACCAAATACAACTACCAAAATAATACGGCATCAACACATAACCAAATTGTAACTGCTTATTAAAACTCCAAGTCACCAAAATTCTGGTACAACAAAATTCCGACTAACTATTCCCATGAACCAAATACAACTACCAAAATAATACGGCATCAACACATAACCAAATTGTAACTGCTTATTAAAACTCCAAGTCACCAAAATTCTGGTACAACAAAATTCCGACTAACTAACATCCGATTCAACAAATACTTAAGAATCTAACTAACTATTTATCTTCATAATTCTCTCCCCTCAACACTCCTTAATCTTCAAAATGTACTAATTTATGTTAGTACTTGGTGCTTTCCTAAGATTATTTAGCTCATTCTTTAGCTAAATCTTCCTTGCCTTGGTTGATGAAGATTACAATCTCTCAAAGGTCTCCCAAATCTTCTTGGATATATCCAAGTCTTGTATATGCCCTATCATGCTATTGCTTACGTGTTGGGATAGAATGAATATGACTCTCCTATCCCTTTCTATCTATTCATTAAGTGCTTTGACTTGCCTTTGAAGTGGTGGATCATGTACATGAGGCATTGGCTTCGTGCCGCTCACTAATCCCCACAATCCTTTGCCCATAAGGTAGTTGCTAACTCTAAATTTCCATGGTTGATAATTGCCTTTCTCTAACTTCTCTATTTATGCATTATAATCTAGTCATATTGAGTTCTAAGATGCTTTTCTATCTTCTCCTCAAGTGTTTGTATGCTTTAGAATGTTTGGATATTACCTTTTGATAGCTTCGCCCTTGCTAACCTTCGACTAGTTGAGATCTTGATTGATGTATCCCCATTTTGATGTCTTCTTGCTTTGATAAGTCCTCCTTCTACTTCCACAAGTTGTCTTGATCCCTTCAAGCCTTCAATATGATGCCCACTGATGTCTCCAAGCATCCAAAATGACTCTAATACCACTAATGGGGGATGATTCTAATACCCCAATGCAACAATGGAAGATGCCTACCCTCCACTAGGCCCACAAGCAGTGATATATGATCACTATTCTAAACTTTTCTATGCACCTATATCAACACTTAAAATGCAACTTTGCAAACTTAAATAGACTTTACGAGCTACCCAAAAAAGCTTTAAATCATCCCAAATGGATATTCTATCTTGGAGAATCATCCTCTACAAAATTGGCTACCTATTTGCAACACTCTCTGCCTATGTGCAGAGATATACCTTCACAAAGTTGGACATTTCTCACAATGCACTTAATCAAAGAGCTTGAAACTTTGGAAAACTTTAGGACACTATATGAGAGACCAAATGAAGCTTAAAATCAATGAAAATGAGTGTAGTGAGAGAGCAAACAATGCTTTGCAATCTAGTACAATTAGATTTGAAAAAACCTAACCACACCTCTAGATAGAGAGGAGAAAAATCATGAGAAAATGAGGTAAGCAAGCAAGGGGGTTGTTTTCTGGAGTTTATGACTTCACTAATCTATGTGGGAAACTTGTGGAATGCATACAACTCAAGAACCAAATGTGGGATGGTGCTTATATAGAGCTTTACTTTTCCTACAATCTAGCTAACCACCCACCAAGCAGTGTAGGTGCACTTTTTGGTGGTTGATTGATGAGATTTGAATTTGATTGAGTTTGGTGGAGCTTGTAACTTAATTCCATGAGTTTTGGTCCTCCTTTTTTATTTCTTCACTTGCAAAACTCGTGTTTGACTCTTTTGCATGATTGAGACTTGATTTTGAACAAAATTTTCTCCTTCACCATAGGATCTAAACCATCCATGAAGCAACCCCATACCACATCATTCCTTGGCGTCCTTGACTTGGGATGTTCCTCATTGTTCTTCAAAATAGTGAAACATAATCCGTGACTATCAACGTAGGTTGTTGGATTGTGTACTGCAATGTGATAAACAGCTAACATTCCTCTTAGCCTTCCAAAATCTTCTCAAAAAGCTATCTGTAGTGCATCTTATTTCACAAAATGATTCATATAAAACTCAATCAACCATCTAACTTCTTCACCATCAAGTGTCTTTTGATACACCTAATATTTCTAGACATCATCCTACCCACCTTCCAACAAATCATATTGTGTATCAAACAACTAAACATGGATGACTTGGTCATCATCCACTTTACCACTAAAGAAATTAACATACATTCCACTAATCTATGACCAAGAGCCTGCATCTTCATAAGATTCTCGCAACATTGCCACTCCTCGTGTGTAGCTATAAGGGAAAAAATTCCTCCTTGGAATTTTCTTCTAAATGGGTCTCCATCCCAATATTTTTTTTTAGACCCTTCTCTATGAACTATTAGCTTTATTTGCACCAATTCCATATGCAATCTAGTAGGCCCAATGCCACTTTAGAACCCCAGAGTTTCTTGTCCTTCATCTTCCCTAATTCTCCATTGGCTTACCTTCCTTCTACATCTTCTACTTGTAACTTTTCAACATCAAATGCTACCATTCATGGGTAAAAAATCTCTCCTTTCTGGACTAGCAAGAGTAATCACTTTGAAATGCATACACTACCTAGAATTTTGCTATAATAATCTTCTATCGTTTCTAAAGTAGATGGACCTATTGTGGCTAACTTCTTCTACTCCTCCTTAAACCTTGAAAAGCACATATGAGAATTGAGTTGGCATGGTTTGCCTCCATCTCCTTGATTTCCTAAAAAATTCCTTCTATGATCTAGTCAAAACAATGAAACCCCATCCCATCATGGTCGCCAAATGTTTGTTATACTTATATTTGTGGAAGCAAAGTAGAGTATAGAGAATGGGGATTTTTTATGAAGAATAATTAGCATAAGATGCTTCTATTCCAAACACTACATATACTACAACACTGAATACAAAATCCACACACACACACATAATTTACTCCCTTAATTAGTTTCACAAGAACTCAAAGATAGGTACACAGCGCAAGAAAAATAGTACAGAGGTGACACTCAAAACCACAAAGCTTGTATTACTAGAGCTCACTTTCAACATTGATAAGAACTTACAACACTTTTCCCTTCAAGGTTGAGTTCTCTCTAGATTTCAACAAAGAATTCCTTATCTCCTCAAATAAGAGATGGAAACAATTCTACAAGAAAGAAGATAGAGTGGTGACTCTTCTCCAAAACGTTTAATGGTTAATATTGTGCTATTTACAATGAAGGTAAATAACTACATAAATTTTGAGAATAAGGGTTCGCATTGGTGGCATGTTAACATCCCTTAGAGACTCTTTGAGTACATAACACATCAACCTTTGAAATGTGACAAGTGCATTAATAAAACCAAATGACATACCCCTAAATGCATATACATCCCATTTAGTAGTAGAACCTATTTTATGTTGATTTTCTAGTGCAATAGGAAATTGGTTATATCTTGAGAATCATTCTAGAAAACTATAGACTTCCTTTTATACAACTCGTTCTAGGATATGATTAGTTGTTGGAAGAAAATAGCTATCCCTAATAGTTGCAACATTTACTTTTAAAAGGTTTAGAGACACCTTAATTTTCACATTCTTCTTTGAAACTACAACTATTGGAGATACCCATTCTATGTATTCTATCTCATAAATGATTTCTATTGCCAAAACTTTATCAATTTCCTCCTTGAATTTAGCATAGTATTTATCATTGTATGTACAATTCCTTTGTTTAATTGGTCCATCATTTGGTGCAATAGGAATCATATGTACACAAACATTGGGATCTATTCTATTAAGATCCTTATAACTATAAGCAAGTACATCTCTAAATTCTATGGCCAATTGTACTAGAGCTTATTCTTCTTTCAAACTCATATCGAATGCTATGCCAACATTTCTATCTTCTCCCCCTTTTGAGTAATTGCAAAATTTCAAGTCTCTTCTTGATTATCACATGATTCACATTTTCTTTTTTCTCTTTGTGGTTTCAAATTCAATAGAAATCTTTGTTCAACTTCATATTTCTTAAATTTCAATTGCACATTAATTTTTTTTTCCTCCTATTAATAATCTATTGTCCTTTTTTCCTATTTTTTTCTTAATTTCTTTGTATTCCATTGGTTCCTCTTTATTCTTCAATGTAGAATCATATCAAAATGAGTTCCTCCTTTTCGACAAGTTAGACAAGGTGATAGAAAAGTGAAAAATTAAGCATATCAAGTTGATATCCCATTAAAAATAGAACTAAAGATAAATGAGGAAATGAATTATTAAAAAAAAGGATTTGTTATGATATTCCTCCAAGGGAATGGAGTGCAATCCAGTATGATGAAGATTCTACTAAAACTTCTTTTGAAGCCATAAATGATGAGCGTGATGCTCAAGTATGGGCATATGTGTAGCTCAAGCGTAAGCACCACCTCCTTTACTTGTCAATCCGCGGAGACGTGAGGACCGGTATGAAGACCACGAGCAAGTGAAGGCACACGTGCGTGAGTGAAAGCACACAAACATGCACACACATACACACACACGCGCACAAAGTAAGATCAAAGAGAGGAACAATGGAAAGCTTAGATTGCAAAAGAGTTCTCTTACAAAAGTTCTATTCTCTAACAAGCTAACCTCAAAAATGAGCTCTCTAGCTCTTTTTATAGTTTTTTGACTAGTTTTGGCCCTGTCCAGACCTAGTGTCCGGCCTAGTTAAAAATTAGGTTCCAGGGCTTATTTGAGGGCTCAAACGAAGTCTAAAAATTATGAAAATTGGTACGATGGTACTTCTAATACTCCTCAAGCTCGAGGACTCCTCGGCTTGAACAAAATGGAGTTACTAAAAATGGATAATGGTATTTACAATGGTTTCTAGTGATGAAAATCACTATTTTTGTAGGGGATTCTTCTGAAAATTTGACATACACTTCTTGGAGCTCCCTACTTGCTCTCTCTTCTTCTATGTCCACTTCTTTGATGTGCTTCCATGCTTTGTCCTTGACCTTGAGCTTCAACACTCCCCCCCCTCTCGAGTCTGTCGTCCCTGACAGACCCTTGTTGTAGTGATTGTTCCAAGTAGTGCCTTGAGAGGGAGTGTCCCTTCTGTATGAACACAAGTCGTCCGACGTTCTTCATCTATCACTGTGAGTCTTTGCAGGTTGTAGTCTCTTGGTATGTGCTTCTGCCTTGTATTCCAGCATGACTGTGTCGTTGTGAGTCTCCGTTGATGTTTTCTAGATCTTCCAAAGTTGATCTTCATAGTAGTCAAGCCAAGTACTCATAACCCATATTGAGTGATGGGTAAGTGTGTTCGTGCATGGGTTGAAAAAAGTATGTGCCTTGTGCACGGCCTTGTAATGTAGCCCTACGCATGCTTACTTGGAAAATGCATTGGAAGAAGTATGGTGCAAAAATTGCGGGTCTTGAGCTAAGTGCTCAAGGGTATGCTGACGAAGAGGTTTCCTAAACTATCATGGTTATGGTGTTTCCAGAGTAAAGATACTTACCATGGCGAAGGTTGATGGATGTTTGCCTCTTCGTGTTGTACACTCGGCCTTTGGGATGGAACCTTGTTGATGAATGTCCATGTTGATTGTCCACTGATGAGATCTTTTGAGTGGTGGATCCCCTCTCCTCTTTTCAAAGCAACATTTGTCACTAAC
Source organism: Ceratopteris richardii (assembly GCA_020310875.1). Taxonomy (NCBI): domain Eukaryota; kingdom Viridiplantae; phylum Streptophyta; class Polypodiopsida; order Polypodiales; family Pteridaceae; genus Ceratopteris; species Ceratopteris richardii. The sequence continues at coordinate 104,954,818 of CM035410.1, forward strand.
AATGTGCATTTCTGAGCTTGGGCTCATGCACGTTCACTTCCCTATATTGACACTCAGAGGAATATTGGACACGTGCCGGTTTCTAAGAGATTACCATGCTGATTGACATAGACCATTCACCAGTGCTACTGTTCCATACTGGTTCAGGAAATACTGAGAATTGAATTGCTTTATATTCCTTGGCAAGCAACATCGGATAACTACACCAAGCTGTGTTTCACATATACTCTTTAGCTCACCATATGCAGGAGTCTTCTCCTCCAGAACTACCTTTTGCAGATATCTCCTTGGATGCTCTGGTACATGAAGTAGTTAAGCATCACGCAAGTTGCGGACCTTCAGGCTCTTCATGGTAAGATAAAATCATAGCTGTAGATGCCATGTTCTTGTCCTCTACCAGATAAGGCAGCAATAATCTCACTGCTGGCTGAGACACACTGGGAACAAGCTCTCTCCCACTTCTCTCTTTTTTTTTTTTTTTTTTTTTTTTTTTTTTTTTTTAGAGGAACAGGATATCACAAAACAAGAACACAAAAGTTAGTATCAATAGAAATGTTCGACATATGTCACTGTGCTCTTGTGCATGGGATTCTCAAGTGTGTCTATGCACGGCCGTGTAATGTGGCCCTATATTAATGCCTACTTTGGAAATGCATGACCTGAATGGTGCAAAAGACAGGGTTGTGCAAGGAGCACATGGTTGTTGCTCGTTCGAGGCTTTCGATGTTATTTGTGGAGGTTGATGCCGGCCTTAGTGGAGGTATCCGTTGAGTCTCGAACTGATGTAATCCTCCTTATTGGAGTCCATTTTAGAACATCATTTGGCACTGTAGAGGTCACTTCAGGCGTCTTTCTCTTTGGATGCTTTCTGAACTGTGGTATCCAGTGTGGTTGATGCTTTGGTTCGGTGGAGGCTACTTGCACTTTTGGCTTCCAAACCCATATCCTTTTTGCATGTCTTCCTACTAATGTTGAAGAGCTGATTTGATCTTCCTTTGGTCTCTGTACGTGGTTCTTACCCTTTTCTCTTTTTGGCCTCTTCGTTGAAACCTTTTGCATGTGGGAGAACAAAGGTTGTTGTGGGTGTAGGATCTTCTTAGGTACCCACATCTGTAATTGCCCTTGTTGAGCTGCAGCTAACTTCTTAGGCACCCAAACTTGTTGGATATCTTGTGACGGAGCTTGTCTGAGCTGCTTCCTTCGTCTTCTGGCTTGGTTAGTGTGCATGGATGGGATTTGTGGGGGTAAGGCTGGTGGTTGCTCTCCTTTGCGTACCCAGATCTGCTTCATGCCCGGAACCGCTTTTTTACCGAATGGTGTCTTTCTATTTGATGTAGCAGTTGTCGTGAACGGTGGTGTTTGCTTGTGTGGTGGGCTCACTACTGTGGCTACTTGAGTCTTTGGAGAAGAAGAAAGATCCACCCGCCTTCGAACCTGGTCTTCCACGACTGACTCCTTCTGCATCATAGAGCTTTTGACACATACAACCTCTTCTTTCATATGATTAGTCTTGGAAGAACTAAGAGAGTGTGTGGTGCCATGATCTAGGAGCATGCAGTTCTCTAATTCTAATGTAATGCATTGTTCATGTACCCAAACTTGAAGAATTTGACTTCTTAGGTTTAAGTTAACTGCATGGTCATAGATCCAATCTTGACCCAAGACAAGTGGTTCTGTAAGGTTCTCATCTTGACATACTAGCGCTTTGACTTTCATTGGAACATCTTGAAGGTAGATGGGAAGTTCCACCTCGCCCAAACAAGGGGTTTCCACACCTCCCAATCCTATGAGATAAGCTTCTATGGGATTGATGTTCAACCCCAAGTCTTGGCAGTAGGAAAGTTTAACTGCACTACTTGCTGCACCTGAGTCAATCAATGCTTTCACCATCCTTGCACCCTTCCCCTGTCCTATCTCTATGGTCACAAAGGGTCTCCGGTCAATGACCTGAGAAGTCGCAATGCCTGACTTTTGACACATATCCATGTGATATTTTGGGGCTTTTGAGTTGACATCTAGGCCTAATCGCCTTAACTTATTTTGCCTAATACGCTCTCTGGCCTCTTCCTGTGCTTCTTCTCTCACTCTTAACTCTTCTTCTTTTCGCTTCTTCGCAGTGTTGAGTCTCATTAGCATATCCTCAGTAAGAGGTTCTTGATATAGCTTGACTCTACAGCCACTAATATAGTTTGGCAAGATATCTCCTTCTAGAGTGGCCAACTGAACTGCACCACTAGTGGAAATTCTATTAATGATCATGGGTCCATATCCTCTTTTTTCCAACTTACGGGCATGTTGTTTTAGTGTGTATACCAACACTAGATCTCCCTCTTTCAATCCCTTATCCTTGATGTGTGCATCAAAGTATGCCTTTTGCCTCTTCTTTGCAGCGTAGATGCCTGCTGCCGCTCGTAGCCTCGTTTCACCCAAACGTTCGAGATCAAAGATCCTAGAGGACAATTCATGCCCATTCCACTCATACTCTTGTGCTACTTTTAAGGCAGGGATTAAGAAATCTAATGGTAGCACAGCGTTCTGTCCGAAGACCATCTGAAATGGGGTGGCGTTGAGTACCGTTTTGTAGGCAACTCGATAAGCCCAAACAGCATGATGAAGTTGTTTGTCCCAATCAGAGCGTTTATTATTCACCAGTTTTGTCAATACGTTACAGAGGATCTTATTGGTACTCTCGGCTTGTCCGTTGGCTTGTGGATGATAGGGGGCGGATTTCTTATGTATCACAAAGAATTCTTGGAGAAGATTTTCAATGACTTCATTCAAGAAGTGTGTGCCTCTATCGCTCACCAACTCTATTGGTAGTCCATATCTCGTGAACACATTCTCGAATAAGAACTTAGCCGTAGTCTGAGCATCATTCTTTGTTGTGGCTTTGACTTCTACCCACTTTGTAAGGTAATCTGTGGCTACAATGATGTACTCTGCATGGGAGTTTCTAGCTGGGGGGTTAATAGGACCTATGAAGTCTATGCCCCACTTCGAAAATGCACGTCCTCCCATCATTGGCCTCAAGGGCATCTCGTCTTTTCTCACTGGATATTGTGCACGTTGGCATGTGTCACATTTCTTCACATAGGTATGTGCATCCATATGAAGAGTGGGCCACCAAAGTCCTGAGAACAGAATGGTCTTAATCACTCGGTCAGGGCCAAAATGTCCACCTGCAACACCACTGTGTGCAGTCTCTAAGACCCTTAAATAGTCTGATTCATGAACGCACAGTCTTAAGTAACCATCTTTACCTCTTCGGTATAGGTTTTCTCCTACTAAGGCATAGCCTTGAGCCTCTTGCTCCATATTTCGTCTTCTTGCTAGACTGGCCTCTTTGGGTAATCTTCCCGATCTCATAAACTCTACCAATGGAGTACTCCAATCTGGAATTAATGATACCTGATAAAGGGTCGCATGCTCCACTGGTGGTTTCTCTCTACACATTGGACAATTTTTGATCCACTCATGTATTTCTTTGTCCATGCTAGGCCAATACACTCCTAAACGTTTCAAATTCTGCAATGTTCGTTGTTTAGAATAGTGATTTCCTAGCAATCCCTCATGAGCTTGCTGCAACCAACTACTATGTTCATCATCCTCGACACAACAAGCTAATACACCCTCAGTATCTTGTTTGTACATGCTTCCTGCCAATATGTGATATTTTTGTGATTTTACAATTTCTTCTTGTGATGTTTTCACATTCTTATTTGCAGGGCCGAAAGTTAGGACTGGTACCAACTTATTTGCCCATTTAGGAACAACTTCCAAATTGAACAGATAAGCATCAGGTAGTTCATCAGACACTCCTTGTGGTGACTCTCCTGAAGTAATGCGAGAAAGGTGATCTGCCCGAAGGTGGGTTCTACCTTTCCTGACAACAACTTCAAAGTCATACTCCATTAGTAAGAGGAACCATCTTACTAAGCGTCCAGTGTTGCAAGGTTTATTGACCAAATATAACAAAGCTTGATGATCAGTGAAGAACTTGAACTTGTTGGCCAATAAATAGTGTCTAAACTTCTTTACAGCATATACCATGCCTAACCCTTCTCGCTCGGTTGTGGTATAATTTCTTTCGGCTGGGTTTAGTTGTCTACTAGCATATGCTATGGGCAAATCTAAATTTCCTTCACCTGTGGGTTGTGCCAGCACACATCCTATGGCATGATTGGATGCATCCACATGGACATGGAATGGTTTATTCCAATCAGGAGTGGTCAGTATTGGTGCTGTGCACAAACGTTTCTTCAGTTCATTGAAAGAATTCTCGCATTCGTCGTTCCACTCAAAATTAGACAACAAGGCATAAAGGGGTCTAGCTATGATCGCGTACATGTGGATAAACCTACGGTAATATCCACAATGGCCCATAAAGGCTTGTACCTCTTTAACATTCCTTGGCCTTGGCAGCTCCGCTATGGCTCGTACCTTATCTTCATCCGTTGAGATTCCATTCTTAGAAACAATATGACCGAGGATTTTACCTTGACGCACCATGAACACACACTTTTCTGGGTTCAGACACACTCGATATTCTCTACACTTGTTGAAGATTTGTCTGAGTTCAGGGATGTGAACCCGTCTTTCTTGGGAATGAGCACATAAATCATCCACATACACTTCTAAGCTCTTTCGCAAGAACTCTTTGAAGACATGACACATGAGCCTTTGGAATGTTGCAGGTGCATTGGTGAGCCCAAATGGCATCACCCGAAATGCAAAGATTCCCCACTCTGTAGCAAAAGCTGTTTTGTGTTGATCTTCTGGGGCAATGGCTACTTGATTGTAACCTGAAAATCCATCAAGGAAGCTATAAACTTCCTTGCCTGCAACACGCTCCAAAAGGTGTTCTGTGATTGGAAGTGGATAACTATCTCTAATCGTAGCGGCATTAACTTTTTTAAGGTTAATACACACTCGCAACTTCCCGTTCTTCTTGGGTACCACAACAATGGGGGACACCCATTCGGTATGCTCAATCTCATAGATGAATCCAGCCTCAATCAACCTATCAATTTCTTCTTTGATTTTGGCTGCATAGGTATCATTATATGTGTAGGGCTTCTGTTTGGTGGGCTTAGCATCAGCAGTCATGGGGATAGTATGAGAACAAATTCTTGGATCTACCCCTTTCAAGTCTCTATAGTGCCATGCAAACACATCCCTATATTCCCTTAATAGAGCTATGAGCTCCATTTCTTCTCTTGCACTTAGATCATCTCCTATATATGTGCATCTCTCTTCGTTCTCTTCAATGGTCACTACAATCTTCTTGGTCTTTTCTTTATTATCATATGATTCTCCTATGATGGCCTCTCTCTTAGGCATTCGTACCAGAATTTTGCGGTCGTCAACTTCATATTTCTTGAAGTTTTCTGGTACTTCAAACAATGATTCCTCCTTTTCTTGTTTCACTGCTTTTCTTTTCTTTTTCTTTTGACTACTCTCACTTCCATCCTTTGAGCTTACTGTTTTAATACTTGTGAGAGGTTCTTCTTCTTTCTGGGTGAACACTCCTATATCTTCTAGATAGTGCTGCTCTGAGTTAAAGCAACTATCCATCACAATAGACTCCAAATCATCGTCATTCTCTTCTTCTTCTATGACATCACTAGGGTCACATTCTTCTAGCAGGGGTTGACACATGAACACTGAGATATCATAACCCTCCTCATCACAATGAGGTGTCCATTGTTCCTCATTGACAGCAATGTCCATGGTGGCTAAGATTTCTGGCCAGCCATGAGGCTCAAACTCCTCATCTGGAAAGATCATCGGTGTGTAGGCTGGGTCCCTAACTGGTCTATCTCCTAGCGAAGTTCCTTCTTCTCTTGCCTTTAAACGTTTTTCCTCTTCCTTTGCGACCTTGCACATCCACAAATGAGTATCTTCATGCAGCCATGATGGATCAGGTGAACTTTCAGAATGCACAGAGATGGAATCTTCTTTCGCTTTGTGGATAGAATTCCACTGTAGGGGTGGTACATCTCTGAAGGTGTAATCCTTCAAATTGACCTTAGTGGTGACCCCTAAGTGCTGTAAGTACAAGGAGTTAGTTCCCCAATCCTGTACTATTTGCAATTGTCGTAGGAAGGGTCTTCCTAGGATCATCTCAAAGACATTATTTTTCTCAAAGTCACATATAGCAAATGTGTGCTCAAACTCTACACCACAAGTGGTTAGAGTGATCCCTTCTAGCAATCCTAGAGGTCTTTCAAAATGACCATCAGCCATTTGGAGCTTCATTCTAGTTGGTCTTAATGTGGGTTTGCCCCATTGCTTCCACAAGGAGGTGGTCGCAATAGCAACACCAGCACCTGAATCTATGATTGCTTTGGTTGTGTAATCTTGGTAGGTGATTGGAAGATAAGTATTACCTTCTTCACCTTCACACATGTCCCCTATTTTGTCTAGCGGTATCTCGGGTACCCTTTGCTTGGAGCCTGCTTTTGGCATGTTGGAATCAAGTTCTGGGACCTGATCCTTCACATGATTCCATAACTCAGGTTTTGCTTTGAGCAGCTCTTCTACAGTGAGATGACACTGAACCTTAGTGTTCTTCACGACATCAGTGTTCCTTGGAACCACTGAGTCTTCATTTCTTACCAGTATTGTGGGAGCTCTAATCTGGAGTGATTCAGATTCCCATGGGCCTGGAAATTGAGGCAGTTCTTCTAAGGTATTAGATTCAAAATCTAACCTTTCGTCCTCTTGTTGTTCTGCTTCATCTTCGTAAATAGATGGGATGTCTTGGGGAAATTGATCATGAAGATCATCAATCTCAGGAATAGGAGGGGAATTACCCTTCTCCTTGGCCCATTTCTCTTCTTGTATTTCCCGCAAGAATTCTTGAGAGTACTGTTGAATAGAAGGAGGTATTCCAGCATCCGTGGAATTAGGAACATAAGCTCCCCTGGGTGGTGAGCTTCCTCTTTCAATAACTGGTTGAGCCTGTGGAGGTAAAGAAACTTGTGGTTTGTTTACCAACTGCTCTAATCGTTCTAGTAAGCCCTGGAAATGCAAATCCGATTTGATAGAGTTTGTCTGATTGAACTTTTGACTAGTCTCAAGTATGGCTTGAGCTTGTTCTACCATTTTCATGCACATTTTCATCCGTTCAATCTCTAAATCTGCTCTAGGGTAACTCTTGTCTAGGTTTGCCGCTGTAGGCCCTTCTTGAAGTCGAGCCTGGTAGGCCTTGAACATCATGTCCAAGCCTTCTGGGGTTGGATCTGCAAGAACAGACCCTGGTTGCGGTCTATTTACAATGGGTGGTGGGGTGGGATGAGGTGGAGTGGATGGAGTTTCGGCATGCGAGGGGCTTTGAGATGCAATGTCTTCTATTTTTGTTTTCGCTTCTTTTAAGCTTTCTTCTAGTTCCGATAACTTTTTATTCCACTTGCGATTGGCCTTCTCTCTGGTATCCTTCCATGTTCTTGTTTTCCTCTTACTAGGCTCTCCCGATTCACTCGACTCTGATTGTTCTATTGGTTTATCCTGTTTTAAGGCTTGTGCTCTAGTGACAGCTTGTATAGGAGCCACATTGCTACTACTTGAACTTGGATCTGCCACTAAGCCTACCACATTAATGGGTGTAATCTTGGGTGCACTAGAGGGGTTTCTTGGACAATCTCTGGGGAGATGGTCTTTGCCACAATCAGGACAAAAAGCCTGTATTGTGATAGCCTGTCCTTGACTCGGAGATGGTGGGTGGGGACAGTCACGAATGAAATGGTCACCATGACATCTGAAACAAGATCCTCTAGGGGCTTGTGGTCTCATTTGTCTCAACTGGGGCCTAGGGTTAGGATTTGTGTACATGACATTGGAGTATTCTGGCTCCCAATTTTGCTCCATAGGCGGTGCCTCATATTGATACGAGTAAATCTCACTATGTTCAGGTGACTCTGTGTAATAAGCATGTGGACTACCTTCATGGGAGTAGTCTGAACTATGAGCATGAGAGTCATTATCTGGTATCAATGGGGTTAGTGGCACCAAAGCTCTATTTGGATTTTCCTCTCCCACAGCATACTTGACTGGAATCACGTTGGCTGGAGCTGGTGGTTGGTTTACCAAGACAGGTTGTGGCCTATATGGTACCTGATATTGCTGTTGTGGTCTGTAATATGGCTGTTGGTATTGATTCTGATACCTACCTTGTGGGTAAGGTTGCTGATAATTTTGTCTAACAGCCTGCCTATTGTAGGGACAATCTTGAGCCGTGTGGTTTGTGTATTTTCTCTCAATAGTGCAATATGGAGCATTCCTTTCTCTAATGTTTTGGTTTTGCATTGGACATACGTTAGCCATGTGGTCACCTCCGCAAGTATAGCACCGATTCACTGAAGTGACTCCCTGTGTTTGTTTATTTTGGACTCCCAGCTTCTTGGCAACTTGCTCAGCTATCTCTTCTATTTCTGTGGAGATCTTTGAAGTATGACTAGTAGAACTATCCGAATCTTTGTAGAGTTTGGCCAATCCTAACTCCTCACCCAAGTTATCTTCTATGTCAATGCATGTCCGCACGCACTCTTCTATGGATCTAGGCTCTTTCAAGTATACATAGGATCTTAACTTTGTGCTCAGTAAGCCATCTAAAAACAAAGCCACTTGTTTGGCTGGTGTGGGTAGCTCTGGAGCAGGGCATCTTTCTAGGTACTGTCTGAACCTTCTACCTGCTAGTCGCACTGTTTCTTGGGGTGTCTGCTTGAAACTATGGATCAGGGACGATGTGTTATGCCTGATACCACTCTTGGAAAATTCTACAATGAATTCGTCTAACAGTTGACCTATATCGCGATAGCTGCTTCTACTCAATGGTTGAAACCAAGCTAAGGCAGTGCCTTTAAGGGTCAAACCAAATGCCTCGTACTGGGTGAACCAGTCCTCAATTTGTTCGGCTCTCAGCACTTGTTTGTACTCGGCCACATGATCATAAGGATCCCCTGTCCCATCGAAATAGTTCTTCATTGCCTTGATCACGTGACTGGGTTTAATGGTTCTTGGGTACTCCCGGGGTCTAAGCAATGGAAAATCCTGTTCATCTCTTTGTTGCCTATGTGCTTGATGTCTCTCTCTTTCAGGTCTTTCATTTTCAAATCCTGACCTATTCCTGCCCACGGTGTGTGCAAAACTTACCTCAGGTCTCTCTCTAGTTCTTTCTCTCTGGGCTTCATGAGCCTGGGATGATCCTACACCTTGGAGGCCATGGGAAACATTGGATCTTGGTGGGGGGAAAATCATGTCATTCTTCCATGTATATGCATGTCTATCATGTTCCGTTACCAAGAAAATTTTCTCTGATGTGTTATCCAGGTAGACAACTTTGCCTGGTATCTCAGGATCTTTGAATTCATAGATGATAACTATGCCCAATTGGCTAGGTTGATCTGGCTTGAACCTCCAAAAGGCTTCCTCTGTTTCTCTATTCAAAAATAGTTCTATGCTTTTGTTGTCTTGAGGGATCCAGTCCGGAGTGATCACTCGGGTCAAAACTGACTTACCTCTAGGAGTCTGGGGTCCTTGTCCTACGTTTCCTTGTTCTAGGTCTCCTATCTCATTCTCATGAATGATATTTCCAAACTCATCGGTCCTATCTGGTTGGTTGGTAACCACATACATGGTTCCTTCCTTATCAATGTATGAACCCTCTTCGAACTTGACCACCGGGTGTTCAAGTCCAAAGGATTGATCTGGATTTTTGAGTTGGACCACTGATCGCCTCAGACCATCCTCATAGATGCGAGCACCTAATTGGTTGGTCCGAATATATTCCAACTGTGTCTTATAGGGACCTTCCGGTGTTTGTAGATGGGCAGTCCCTGAGCCACCTGCAGGTTTTCCCATACTAAAAGACATTTCTGAATCACTTGTGTCCGATCTGAGTAAAAGATGACCACTTAGTTGTTGTGCCCAAGACTTGGATGTATGGTTGACACTAGCCTCAGAAGATCTAATGCTTTGTTTATCCTTGCCTAAGTGTCTACCAGATCTCAGGTTCATAAGCTTTAGTCAAGAGTCCAAATTTTCCCTTTGGTATGGTTCACAATTCTTTAGAGCCCCCTTGGTTCCCTAGTCCCACCTGAGGGTCAACTTCAAATTATCCTATCTCAAAATCAACACATTATTCTTGAAAAAAAACAGTTGAGATCGTGTAGGATTTGAAACGAGCTTTCCAACAAGCTATAGAGCTCAAAAAATGGACTTTGGATGAGAAAGTTATGTCAAATCAGGCTCCTGGGGGTCAAAACAGGCAAACAGGACCTTTGGAGAAAATCGCGATTTTGTGAACTTTCTGAAAATCGCGATGCTGTGAAGTCAAAAAAATCGCGATGTTGAGCACAGAATCGTGTTTTTGAAAATCGCGATTTTGAGCAGAAAATCGTGATTTGAAAATCGCGATGTTGATCACAAAATCGTGTTTTTGAAAGTCGCGATTTTGACTCAGAGAATCGTGATTCACAAAGTCGTGTTTTTCACAAAATCGTGTTTTTGACTGAAAATCGTGTTTTCTCAGAATCGTGTTTTTGACATGAAAATCGCGATTTTGAGCAAAAATTCGTGTTTTCTCAAAATCGTGTTTTTGACTTGAAAATCGCGATTTTGTCCCACAGAATCGTGTTTTTCTCAAAATCGTATTTTTGGCTAAAAATCGTGATTTGTGAGAATCGCGATTTTGAGCAGAAAGTCGTGTTTTTTCACAGAATCGCCTTTTCACAAAATCGTGTTTTTGCTGAAAATCGTGATTGGTGAGAATCGCGATTTTGAGCAGAGAATCGTGTTTTTCAGAGAATCGCGATTTTGAGCAGAAAATCGTGTTTTTTCACAGAATCACCTTTTCACAAAATCGTGTTTTTGCTGAAAATCGTGATTGGTGAGAATCGCGATTTTGAGCAGAGAATCGTGTTTTTCAGAGAATCGCGATTTTGAGCAGAGAATCGTGTTTTTTTGAGAAAAACACAGAATCGCGATTTTTTTTCAACCAACTTTTAGGCGGGAAACTGAAAATCGTGATTTTTCAAAAAATTTTGAATTTTCACAGAATCGCGATTTTCATCACAGAATCGCGTTTTTTGGCGGGAAATTCAAATTTCTGAGCGCCGGCTATGGCGAGCTCCGTATGAGCAGAAAATCATGAAAAAAATACAGCGCTTGCTCTCCCTTGCACCTCCTAACTCCTTCCCACACAATAATGCATGAAAAATGGTATGAAGATGGTGAAAATGCACTAAAAAACAAGAAATTTCTATGAAGAAGAAGATGGAAGAAGGTGGAGATGATGATGATGATGAAGATGAAGAGAAAAAAAAAACAGAAAATGAACTGAAATGATAGTTTTTTTTACCTTCCAACGTCGCAAATCTACGATCTTACCATCACAACGCTCGTCCTCGAAGCTCTCTCCCCGGCAACGGCGCCAAAATTTGGTGTAGCTCAAGCGTAAGCACCACCTCCTTTACTTGTCAATCCGCGGAGACGTGAGGACCGGTATGAAGACCACGAGCAAGTGAAGGCACACGTGCGTGAGTGAAAGCACACAAACATGCACACACATACACACACACGCGCACAAAGTAAGATCAAAGAGAGGAACAATGGAAAGCTTAGATTGCAAAAGAGTTCTCTTACAAAAGTTCTATTCTCTAACAAGCTAACCTCAAAAATGAGCTCTCTAGCTCTTTTTATAGTTTTTTGACTAGTTTTGGCCCTGTCCAGACCTAGTGTCCGGCCTAGTTAAAAATTAGGTTCCAGGGCTTATTTGAGGGCTCAAACGAAGTCTAAAAATTATGAAAATTGGTACGATGGTACTTCTAATACTCCTCAAGCTCGAGGACTCCTCGGCTTGAACAAAATGGAGTTACTAAAAATGGATAATGGTATTTACAATGGTTTCTAGTGATGAAAATCACTATTTTTGTAGGGGATTCTTCTGAAAATTTGACATACACTTCTTGGAGCTCCCTACTTGCTCTCTCTTCTTCTATGTCCACTTCTTTGATGTGCTTCCATGCTTTGTCCTTGACCTTGAGCTTCAACAATATGGTCTAGTAAATAGAAAACTTCCAAAGATATTTCTTCTTAGAAAAGAAGATTATGTGAATGAGAGAGTAGTAGAGGATGAAAAATACATTCCTCAAGTATTCAACGATGAATAATTTGAACCTTATGGTTGGACACATATTGACTACATTATATGTAAAAAAATGAATAAAGTGTGGGAATTAACTTTCAAATGAGGAAGGATATGACATCTTTCATATATCCCTAAGAATGGTTCAAATACAAGAAATTTGAAGGAAGAATGGACGAAGAAATATAAAAAGATGAAATTGAAAAAGAAAACAATGAAGCAGAATTATGAGAAGAGTTAAGTTCTTTTATAATAATGGATAAAAATTCATACTTGGAAAACACATGAGCTAAGGATCTAGTGAAGAATAAAATTCCTAAAAAAAACACATCCACATGTCTAAGTTCTCCTTCCTAGATTCTTTGAGCTAATTATATCATTTTTTTACACATGCATTCTTTCCATTTCTAAATCTAGCACAAGGTGAACTTTCTTGTGATCTATAGGTTGAGTCCCTTCCTTTATTCTTGCTTCATATGCTTTTATCAAGGTTTCAAGATGTTTGGTAAAAGCTCTACAATCACATATCCTCCGTTAATTTCTTGACCTATCGTTTCCTTCTTTTTTTCAGCTGTTTATCTTGATTATATTCCTACAATGATGTTTCTAATTTTTCCCCATTCTTGGCCCACTTTTTTTTGTCTTGCTCTTCTATCTTTCTGAGAAATGTTTTTCTTAGCTTTTTTTTACAAGTAATTTCAATTTTTCTTCATATTCTATCTTTTATTGCATTGATTGAACTTTTAGCTTGAGCCCTTGTTAGCACCTTAATAGACATAGCTTCATCTTCTTCACTACCACAACTAGATAAAATGTCTACAACCTTTAGTTGAAATTGATTATGAGAAACTTGTTTATGAGGGTTTTTTTGACAATCCCTAATCAAATGTTCTCTTCCACAATGTTTGCAACAAGGACATTACACTCTTAAAGTTGCAGTTTGGGGAAAATCCCTTACAAATTGCTCCGCCCCATACCTATAACAAGCTACCTAGGATTGAATTGAGGTTTCAAATTTTTCATATAATTGTTGGTAATGTACATGAATGTTTCAACATCCATTTCGAATTTTCCATTCCCTAAATCCAAAGCTTGCAAATCATGTTCCTTATTATAAACAAAATCCCCATTAGTGTCTTCTAAATGGTCATTGAATGACTATTTCATCCATCAAGATATTCCTTAGACAATACTAATGATCTATGTAAATGATCATGCATAGGAGTATAGCTAATTGGCACTACATTTGCTGGAAAAGATGGTTGTTGTCCTAGTCCTAGTCTAGGTTGCTCCAGAAATTCTCTTTATCTCATTTGCGGTGGCTGATTTTGGTACTCTTTCTCTATTATAGGTTTTCTATTATAGAGACATTCCTCCCTAGTGTGATTGTCCATTTTTTCTATAGGGTACAACGTTTCAAAGTCCTTTTATCTTATAGATGAGGTGGTCCTTGATAATTACACATTCATCTTGCATAATTTCCCTCACAAATATAAGATCTTCTGATTTGTGTCATTCTCAAGCTTGAATTATTTTGTTTCATAGATGCTCCCAATAATTTATCCATGGATTGAACTAGTTTCTCATTTCAGAGATTAAAAAACAAAAATCATGAATCCTTATTGCTAAAGGAACCTTTAGAAGAGAAGAAAGCATATGAGAAAAGGAATGTGGTAAAAGAGAAACACACCGTAGGAATGGGCAAGGTCAATTCTAGGTGATCCTATGCCTCAAAATTTAGAAATGATGCTAAAAGCCTATCAATCAAGACCAGTGGCAAGACCTAGTCTAGAGCAACATGGTAAATGTTACCCAAGAGGAGACAGAAAAGAGAGATTGGAGCTATGTAAGAAATTCATTGAAATTGCTTAGACTATGCTAGAAAAATAATTACCTTCCATTGTGGACACTAGAGTTTTAGAGGAAAAAATTCAAGATTGTTTAGAGATCAACCAATGGGACTACAGAACACAAAAAGAACCAAAAATAGTAAAATGAGAATCAGGTTTAGAGACGAGCAAAATTGATTCTTTGATTCTAGAACTAGAAGCTTCTTGGTCGCAACACTTTGGGCCAAAATTCAAGAAAAACATTGCAAGAAGAATTGAATGCTTCATAGAACTACTAGATGATATAAAAGGAGGAGATAGAGAATTCATCCAATCTAGGCATTGAAGTAGATGAAGCTATTGGCATAACAATACTCCCTTATTATATGGGAGAGTATGAGCATAAATCCGACTATTTTCATACTCCCACCTTGAGATATAAGAACCAAGGATCATTGGACAAAGTATCTAAAATTGTGAAAGAGTTAAGAAAATTAAAAGTACATTGTTCTCTAACAATGGAAGAGTTGCTACAAATCAAGCCTTAAATGTGGAAAAAACTAGCCACTCACTAAATATTCTGAACATGGTGAATAAGAAGGAGAAGGTTAAGGAAGAAATAACTATTGTCAAGATACCAGTAGATAAAGTGGGGCATTTTAGTGAAGGAGATGAAGGATACACATGTCTTCGGGTCGTGTATAATGGATACATGACCAAATCCATATTAGATATAGGTGTAGGAGTAGGTACTTCCACTAAGGAAATTTGGGAGAAATGGCATAGACCTACCCTAAAACCAACAAACATGAAACTACAATTAGCAAATGGCCTTGTGGAATGCCTACTAGAGATATAGGAAAATGTAACTTTACAACTTTTGGAGTGGAATTTGAACATACCTTAGCTATATTTCAATGTGTCAAAGCAAGGAATTATGAAATATTATGGGAAGAACATTTATGCATTAGTTGAAGATAGTACATGATTGGGATAGAGATTCATTATAGCTTCAACACCAAGGTACCACCACAAAAATAACTCTCCATAAATTGTGGAGTTCCATCCATAAAGAGGAAGATGAAATCTCTATCCATAGTGCATGATCCAATGATCAATCTTCAATACATGAGGATATGTTGTTGTGTATCTATAAGGTTGCTCAAGGATAAGAGAAGAGTCTTCAAGGCTGGGCACCATGGACTAAGGAGGAAAGACCAATAGAGGATCCAATGTACATGTCACAAATATTTCGAGATGAAGCTTTTGAGCCTCATTGTTGGATGGAAGTACTAGGAACCTTAGATGTGTGTGTCAAGGAACAAGCCATTACCATTATTGAGTGTGTGGATGAAGAAGGATATGAACTAGGCTTATTTATGGTAATGATCAAGGAAGAAGACAAAGATAAGGAAGAATGCTCTCAAGATTTAATGCTTGTATACACATTAAAATAGAATACTAAAAGCTTGAAATAGAACGCTTGAACAAGGAGGTTATGGTCCCTTAATTGTAAACAAGATCTCTTTTGGTGGTATACACATTAAAATAGAATACTAAAAAGCTTGAAACAACAAGGAGGTTATGGTCCCTTAATTGTATACAAGATCTCTTCTAGTGGTGTAGTTAACCCTGTAACACTAGATGGTGAAATTTTACCTGCCTATATAAGTGGATGGTGAGTCAAAATGTAAACCAAAACTCTTACTAAATGGATGTTAGAAAGAATCTTAGGAGCCCAAAACCGTAAATAGGAAGAAGAAAGAATTCCCAAACAAGATAGACAAGAGGCAATGGAAAGAATATGTAAACATAAAGAGTGTATTTGAGAAGGATATGAGAGATACATTAGAGGTTCAAAACATATACTACTAGCCAACTATCCTGTATCAACCATCAGGAAGAATGGCTTCAAGAAGGAAGACCATACATAAAACTAGGGATTGGAAATCAATAATATAACATAAGGAAAATTTGTCTCTAACTTGAGTCATACATGCAAACATTTGACAAAATGTGATGTCGATAGTGGGTGATAATAACAATGGCGTGGTGTGCGAAGATGATGCTAGTGTGGTTGTAGATGGAGGGGGAAGGGAAAGGGGAATGGGAGGGTGAACGCGGTGGTGACCGTAGAAAATTGCGATGTGCTCAGATGTGGTGGTGAGATGGTGGATGTGAGTGGTGGCATTGTAGGCGGTGAAATATCCATGTCACTAGACGTGGCATCTAGTGCACTAACAATGAATAGTGTTGTGACCGTAGGTGTGTGAGTGGGTGTGAACTGTTGGAGAAACAATCACTAACTGGACATATATTTGAGGGTCAAATCTTAGGAAGAAAACCCCATGCCTATGTGAAGGGACAAATTCACAAATGTATTATACCTGTAAAGTTAGTTCACTTTAGTTCTAGAAGTTTTTTCAAAAGTTACGGGAATGAGAAAGTCTATATAAGTTAGTTAGTATTAACTGACGCGGAGAGAAGAAGAAGGAGGAAGACAATGAGAAAGTGAGAAGAACTCATTTTTGTATGACTGAGTATAGTCGGGCTTCTCTGAGTGAGAAAGCATCTGTAAAACTTCTGAGTTTTTTTTTATAGTTATGAGAAGAACTGAGTAAAGTTCTGTGTATGAGCCTCTCTCCATCATCTCCATGATTACCTACTGTGTGATGAGTTACAAAGATCAAGTTTTCCAAGCAACTCGATGCCTGGCATCGAATCTCTGTTGATAAGTCATATTTTCTTTTATATTTTTCATTCAGTACTGAAGTGTTTGAAAAACATGATGTTGTTGGAGCAACTCGATGCCTGGCATTGAATTCCAATTGATAAGTCATATTGTAAGTGTGCATGAAATCACCTATAGTTTTGGTGTCCAAAAGATCAAGACTTTATGCGGGAAGTCGATGCCCGACATCGAATCCCTGCTGAAAAGTGGCCAAAAACATCCCAAGTCGATGCCCGGCATCGAATTCTCGTTGCAAGTCGATTCTAGGCATCGAATTCTAATTTTAAACAGGCGCTCTTACTAAAACAGGTAAAATTTCTAGTTTTGGAAGGTCATACAGGGTCATCTTGTGAGAGCCATAACTTGAGTTCTAGAGATCCGTTTGATGCATATGATAGCTTGTTGGAAAGCTCTATTCTACTAGTTTTAGCCTATAAAGTTTCATGGAGAAATAATACTTGAGCTAGGAGAAATTAGCAAAATACTGAAGGTATGTCATTTCGGTGACTAGGAATTTCTGTAGAAGCAAAGTTCTCACTTTAGGCTATCATTTCTCAAAGTTTGGAGTGGCAATGAGTTAATGATGACCATAGAGGTGTTCTAGTGTCACATTAATTCATTTCTTGTGGTGTTTCATACATCAACAAGTGGTATCAGAGCAGAAAGGTCCTAAAGAGCAGAAGGCGGCAAAGGTACGAGAAGTTTTGTAAAGTTTTCCATTAAAGTTTGAAAGGTGAAGCATTTGAAGACACAAGGCATCAAAAGGTTACTTCAAAAGTATCCTCATACACAAAGAACTTCAAAAGGTATTATCCTTTATCCTTTAAGCTCACAGGTTGCAGCAGAAGAAAAGAACTATGGCAGATCATATCTCCATTGACAAACTGGACAGAGATAATTACCCCGCATGGGTAATGAGAATGGAAGCCTTACTTATGAGTAAGGATCTCATGGTATATGTAACAGGTGAAGAAGAGAAGCCAGTATTTGAAGATGAAAGCCGACCAAAGAAAGAAGAACTTGATGCTTTAAAGCATTGGCAGAAGAAGGATGCAAGTGCAAAAGCATACATCTACAATACAATCTCTGATCATTTGCTACCACACATCAGAGGATTGGAATCATCTGAAGATATATGGAATGCATTGGAGTATCATTTCCAAAGTACTACTAAAGCACGGAAAGCAAGTCTATGGTCAGAGTTTACAACATTCAAGAAGAAGCCAAGTCAAAGTATTAGTGATTATGTCACTAAGATGAAGGATCTTGCAGATAGTCTTGGATCCATAGATGAAGATGTTGAAGATCACAGATTGATTGCTCAACTACTTGCAGGTTTGAGAGGGGATGAAAGGTGGAAACCTTTTGTCTTATCAACAGAACTTTCATTAAATCATTATGTTCCAGATTTGAACCAGTTGCTTGGTTTGATGCTCACATATGAGCAAGACTTGAAGGGAGATGGAGATAAAGGACAAAGTTCTGCAATGTACATGAAGAACAAGAAGAAAGGAGATAAAGGTAAAGCAAAGGATGAAGAGGAGTCTAGTTCTCAAGCTTATTATGCAAGAGGTAAAGGCACAGGCAGAGGAAGAGCAAGAGGTTTTGGAAGAGGAAGAGGTAATCAAAATAACAACAAAAAGGCTTGCTGGATCTGTGGATTGAGTAATCATTTGGCTCATGACTGTTGGCACAACCAACAAGGATCAAACCAGAATCAAAACAACAATAGCAGAGGCCGAGGTGGAAGATATCAAAGTAATTTCCAAAGAGGTAGACAAAGTCAAAGAGGAGGCTATGGTAGAGGTGGAGGAAGAAGTTGGGGACAGAATCAATCCTACAACACCACCTACTACAACTATGCAAATGACACACAGAATGAAAGTCATACATCATTGATGATGAACTCAATCAACACATCAGATAAAGAAGATCTAAAGGTATTTTACATTGACTCTGGATGTTCTAATCAGTTGTCAGGAAACATAGAATTGATGTCAGAATTGGAAAAAGGCATTTCTAGTCACACAGTTCAAACATGTGATAATACCAGACATAGTGTACATTCAATTGGAAAGGTGAAATGCAAGAGTGGAGCAGATTTGCTAACCAATGTTTTGTATGTTCCTACAATACCTAAAAACTTGATTAGTGTGGGACAGTTAGTTGAAAAAGGTTTTCAAGTCAGGTTTACAAATGAAGGAGTATTTGTTGAAGATCCAGAGAATGGATATAATCAGATTGTCTTTGGTAAGAAAGAAGGTAGACTCTTTACTTTAAGAGTGCAAGGAAACATTGGTCAGGCTTTGCTCACACATGGTGAAGCAGTGATTACAGAACTTGATCTCTGGCATAAGAGATTAGGTCATTTCAATGAAAGAGGAATTAAAGCTATGGTTGCTAATCAGTCTGTACTAGGATTACCAAATTTGCAAAGTCAACATATGGTTTATAAATGTGAAGCATGTCAAATGGGTAAAGCACACAGGTTACCATTTCAGAAGAAAGGATTCAAACATGATGGATTACTAGAGCTTATTCATACAGATGTATGGGGACCAACAAAAGAAGGATCTATCAGTGGCTCAAGGTATTATGTTCTTTTCATCGATGATGCTACAAGATGGATAACAATATATGTTTTGAAGGAAAGATCAGAAGTGTTTGGAGCTTTCAAGCATTTTCATGCATATGCAGAGAGAGTCACAGGTCAAAAGCTTAAGAGACTGAGGTCTGATGGAGGGGGAGAATATTTCTCCCAAGAGTTCAATGATTATCTTTGGAATGCAGGTATTAAGAGAGAAATAACTTGCATGTATACACCACAACAAAATGGTGTAGCAGAAGGAAGGAACAGGACTTTGGTTGAGTTTGCTAGAGCTATGTTGAAGGAGAAGAATTGTCCAAATTATCTTTGGGCTGAAGCTGTAAATACAGCTACATATCTTGTGAATAGATTACCATGTGCAGCTCTCAATGGTATGACTCCATATGAAGCTTGGTGGGGTAAGAAACCAACACTAGATCATTGTAGAGTGTTTGGATCAATTGCATATGCTTATGTGCCATCACAGCTTAGGCATAAACTTGAACCAAAGGCAGAAAAATATGTGTTCATTGGTTATGATGAAAAGCAGATGGGTTACAGGTTGTGGAATCCTTTAACCAAACAATTTCTTGTTTCTAGAGATGTTACATTTGATGAACAGAAAAGTTGGTATGCAGATCAAAGTCATACAGCTGAAGAATTTGAAGAAGAGGTAAGAAGATGTGAGAAAGGAAAATCAATTGTGCAGGTAAATAGAGATGAAGACTATATGCAAGCAAGTACATCCACAAGTGGATTAACAAGAAGAAATGAAGAAGCTCCTATATTTGATGAAGAAGTGTATCCAGAAACTTATGAAGAATGTGAACCAAGAAGGTCAAGCAGGACTACAAGGCAACCAGAAAGGTATTCTTATGATACTTCTTACATAACTCAGAAGAACTATGCATATATGGTCAAAGATGATGAAGAACCTCAGAACTATGATGAAGCTAAAGGTAAGAAGCAATGGGAAGAAGCAATGAAGGAAGAGTTTAATGCACTGGAGGAGAACAAGACATGGGAACTTGTTCCTAAACCAAATGGTAAGAAAGTTATTGGAAATAAATGGGTTTATAAAGTGAAGAAGCTTGCAGATGGAAGTATAGCCAGATACAAAGCTAGATTGGTGGTGAAAGGCTATGCCCAGACCTATGGCATAGATTATGATGAGACATTCAGTCCTGTAGCTAAGATGTCAACTATAAGAACAATCATTGCTATTGCAGCTTCAAAAGGATGGACCCTAAGTCAATTGGAAATAAAAAATGCATTCTTGAATGGATACATATCAGATGAGGTATACATGGAACAACCTCAAGGGTTTATAGATTCCAGGTATCCAAATTTTGTTTGCAGGTTGAGAAGAGCATTGTATGGATTGAAGCAAGCTCCAAGAGCTTGGAACTATAGACTGGTGAAGTATCTCAATGATCTTGGATATCAAAGTTCAAAAGCAGACCCAAGTCTACTTAGCAGAAGAACAGAGGAAGGTACAATCTACATTTGTATTTATGTAGATGACATTATAATCACAGGTACTTCAAATGAAGGAATCAAGGAGGTAAAGAGATTGCTTGAAAAAGAATTCAAGATCAGTGACCTAGGAAAGTTATCATACTTTCTTGGAATGGAAGTTACTTATACAGATCATGGCATATATGTGTCACAAGAAAGGTATCTTCTGAACTTGTTGAAGAAGTTTGATATGGAAAATTGCAGAGAAGCTTCAACTCCACTTGAAGTCAATCACAAGCTCAGTAAATATGATGGTGCAGACTACAAAGATATGAGGAAGTATCAATCTCTTGTGGGTAGTTTGATTTATGCTACACTAACAAGACCTGATCTTAGTTATGCAGTGGGAGTTTTGTCACAATTCATGCATTGTCCAAAGGACCCACATTGGATTGCAGGTCAAAGAGTTCTCAGATATATCAAAGGAACTATAAAGGAAGGATTATATTATCCTTTTACATCAGATTTGAAGTTGAGAGCCTATGGTGATTCACATTGAGCAGGTAATCAAGATGACAGAAGATCAACTCATGGTTACATGATATATATTGGTGATAAGCTTGTAAGTTGGTGTTCAAAGAAACAACATATAGTAGCATTATCATCAACTGAAGCAGAGTACAAAGGACTTGTGGAAGCAGCTAAGGAAGTCATATGGATGCAAACATTGTTCAAGAGCTTAGGCATTGATCAAGGTACACCTACAATACATGGAGATAATATGAGTTCACTTTATCTTGCAGCAAATCCAGTATTTCATGCAAGGACAAAGCACATAGAGATACAGTATCATTTTCTCAGAGAAAAGGTAATGGAGAAGGAGATTGAAGTGGAGTACATTTCTACTAAAGATCAGTTAGCAGACATAATGACAAAGAGCTTGGATGGTGTGAAGACCAGCAGATTCAAAAGCATGGCAGGAGTAAAAGAAAAGAAGATGATATGAAGAAACAGGGAATGTCAATTAGTGATTGAGGGGGAGCTGTTGGAGAAACAATCACTAACTGGACATATATTTGAAGGTCAAATCTTAGGAAGAAAACCCCATGCCTATGTGAAGGGACAAATTCACAAATGTATTATACTTGTAAAGTTAGTTCACTTTAGTTCTAGAAGTTTTTTCAAAAGTTACGGGAATGAGAAAGTCTATATAAGTTAGTTAGTATTAACTGACGCGGAGAGAAGAAGAAGGAGGAAGACAATGAGAAAGTGAGAAGAACTCATTTTTGTATGACTGAGTATAGTCGGGCTTCTCTGAGTGAGAAAGCATCTGTAAAACTTCTGAGTTTTTTTTTTATAGTTATGAGAAGAACTGAGTAAAGTTCTGTGTATGAGCCTCTCTCCATCATCTCCATGATTACCTACTGTGTGATGAGTTACAAAGATCAAGTTTTCCAAGCAACTCCATGCCTGGCATCGAATCTCTGTTGATAAGTCATATTTTCTTTTATATTTTTCATTCAGTACTGAAGAGTTTGAAAAACATGATGTTGTTGGAGCAACTCGATGCCTGGCATTGAATTCCAGTTGATAAGTCATATTGTAAGTGTGCATGAAATCACCTATAGTTTTGGTGTCCAAAAGATCAAGACTTTATGCGGGAAGTCGATGCCCGACATCGAATCCCTGCTGAAAAGTGGCCAAAAACATCCCAAGTCGATGCCCGGCATCGAATTCTTGTTGCAAGTCGATGCTAGGCATCGAATTCTAATTTTAAACAGGCGCTCTTACTAAAACAGGTAAAATTTCCAGTTTTGGAAGGTCATACAGGGTCATCTTGTGAGAGCCATAACTTGAGTTCTAGAGATCCGTTTGATGCATATGATAGCTTGTTGGAAAGCTCTATTTTTCTAGTTTTAGCCTATAAAGTTTCATGGAGAAATAATACTTGAGCTAGGAGAAATTAGCAAAATACTGAAGGTATGTCATTTCGGTGACTATGAATTTCTGTAGAAGCAAAGTTCTCACTTTAGGCTATCATTTCTCAAAGTTTGGAGTGGCAATGAGTTAATGATGACCATAGAGGTGTTCTAGTGTCACATTAATTCATTTCTTGTGGTGTTTCATACATCAACATGAACATTGGATTTACAAATGTCGAGGAGTATATGACTTGTTGGGTGTCGTGGATTAAGTGGTGTAGGGGAGAAGATATAGGTGATGGAATCAGACTGGGAGTGGATATGAGTGAGAAGGTCATTTGTGGGGGAAATGTGAAAATAGGTCATGGAGGAAGGGGAAAGGAAGGAAAGGGAGGGGTGATGAATGGATTAATTAGAATAGGGGAAATTAGGGTGGATGTACTAGATGTAAAGATTAGTGGTAGACTGTGGGGTACCAAAGATGCTACGGCTTCCACTGCAATACTTTCTATGAGTTGGGAGAATATAGGTGAATTGGGGTGTACACGGGAAGGTGTGTGTACAGGAGAGGGAAGAGTTTCGGTGGAAGTGGAGGTGATTCTGATGGCGGTTGCCTGCATGGACGTTGCTGGTTGTGGTGCGGAGTTGATGATGATTGTAGCTCCTGTTGTAGGTGATTTTGGTGGGGGTTCAAGGACTAACCGTGCTTCTTCTGAACGATGCAAAAACTCGGCTTTGGTGGGAGCACGGATGTGTTGGCCTCATTTGGACATCAGACAGATTCATCGAGGGTCAAATTGTGGTAAAGATTTCCTCTTCAAAAAATGAAGTCCCTCGATGGTTCCTAGTGACTTGATAAGCTCATTAAGGCCTTGAATGAAGGAGTCTTTAAATCCTCCACTAGCGAGTTCTTGTTGTAGTATTCTTGACTTTGCTCTTCTGATAACTGTCAGTGTGCCCACATGGCTTGCATATTGGGATATAGTTTCTGAATGGCCAGTGTATAGGTAGCGGCTTGGAAGGTGTCCTCTTCGTGGGTGCTCGTATCTCCATGAGCTTCAGTTTGTTGTTCTTGCTATTCCTGTTGGTCCTCTTCTTGCGAGTCAAGACTAGTTTGACTTTCTTCATCATCACCTTCTTCATCATCGATCACCATCTGATCTTCCTCATCTAAACTGGACACTAACTATTCTTGTTGCTGGTCAGGTGGCATAGTAGAGTAACGTGGCCTCTCATATCATTCCTGTTTGTCCTAAAATCATCTCATACGCATGATTTCCTTTCTAGTAAGCCTAATGGTTTCTCAATATGTTCGTCAACCATTTGTAGCTTCATTCTTGTGGGTTTTAGTGTTGGCTTACCCCAACGTTTCCATAAAGTACCTTTCTCTCCTTCGCTCATATCTCCAATTCTTTCCATAGGTATTTCTAGTACCTTCTTGTGTGAATCTTCCTTAGAGTGGGTTGTAGCTATTTCTAGGAATTGGTTTGCTACTTGCTTCCACAACTCAGGCTTAATTTTCAATAACTCTTCTAGAGTGAGATGACACTACACTCTGCTATTCTTTCTCACATCAGTATTCCTAGGAATCATTGATTCTTCATTTCTCACTATTATGGTGGGTGCTCTCATACTGATAGACTTAGCTTCCCAAGGCCCTCTGAACTGGGGTAGTTCTTGTAAGGAATTAGATTCAAAGTCCGTTTGTTCACTATGTTTCTCTTCCTCTTCTTCGTCATAGATAGAGGGTATGTCTTGGGGGTTTCTCAGTAAAACTCAAAATTTTAAAATTCGCGATTCCGTGATTTTACTGATTTTTGAGTTTTTTATGTTCTAAACATCATATGAGAACTTAAAATAATGCAAAAAATTGTTGGGAAATCCTTACCTTGCTTGCTTGATCAGAAAATGTCCAAAAACTTGTGGTTGCAAAAAATCGCGATTCTGTCCACTCTCACTCTCTCTCTTCCTCACTCAAATGAACTTTTTTCTGGGATTCCAGGTTTTTATAGACTTCACACAATCGCGATTTTGTTCGATATTTTCAAAATCTTCACTTTTCACTTATTCAAGTTTTTACCCTTCAACAATTTTATGGTTTTGAGTCACAATTCCTAACTTTTCATCACAAGCTACTCCCTTTATCCCACTGGTAAAAATCGCGATTCTGTTCCTAATTTCCAATTTGCCCCCTTGATGCTCAATCCTCTCTAATTTTTGAAATTTGATTTTCTTCACTCACTCAACTTGGTGAAACCTCTTACAATTACCTACCTCAAAACCCAAATGTGCAAAAATGATTCAAATTCTTTATCTTACAGAAAATCGCGATCCTGTGAAGAGAATTGTGTTTTTCTGAACTTCCAATTTTTTGTAGTTTTTTACTTTGCTTTCCACTTGGTTCCCTTCAATGCTCTTTACCAATTCCAAATCATTTGTCACCTGCAATTTTACATCATCAACAAAAATTAACGATCCTGTGAAGAAAATCGTGTTTTTCTGATTTTCTAGTTTTTTGACTTTTTTGGCTTTCCTTTCCACTTGATCCCCTTATTCTTAACAACAACACTCCAGTCCACTATCTAAGGAAATGAAAAAAAATGTTTGAATTTTTTTTATGGATTTTATGAAATTTTTTTTAGTATTTTGCCCTAAATTAAGGTAAACAATTCACTTAGGGTTTCTTGTTTAGAGGTCCATTGAGCTTGTGTTTCCTGATTGGTTATACTACTTTATGCTTTGCTATCTAATCAATTTATGAGCAAGAATTCCCAAAGAAAAGTGTGCTAAAAAATGAAATTATCAATTCATGCAAAGATAAACTCAAACATTCTTCTTTTCAAGATGCAAATAAACCTTTTCTCAAGATTGTTGCTTTGCCTTGGCTAAACAAATGGATCTTATCTACTTGCATATAGCTACTTTTTTCTGGACTTTCCTCAATGCAATCATGTTATCTTCCCCAAGATCAACAATTTTGCTTGGTACTTGGTCAAAAAGCACTCTACAAATGCAAAGATAGACACATTTTACCTTATCTTCAACTATCTTGATTGATTTTTTCACACAACTGCACTTTACTTATAAAAATGATATGAGCAACTATCAATTTGCACAAATTTCATCACTTCTTATCTCAAAAGGTTATCTATTGCTTTCTTTTCCCAAAAGACAAACAAAGAAACCTACCTTTTCATGTTTCCATTTCTTGATTAAAGAGTATTACCTTTTCAATGTGTTCAATACCATCAACAATGGAAGATCCAGCAAGGTCCAACTTCAATGAAGCTTTTGCTTTACTTCCCCAGCAAGGGCGCCAAAAAATGTTTGTTGTTACCCTTTGGAGTTGTCCTCTCCAATCATTTTAGCATAAAGAATCAACAATACATCTTACATTTGTCAATCCGGGAAGTATACAAGAGACCACAGCCCCTTCTAGATGATGGAATCCAAAAAATAAGAGGAAAGTGACTGGATTTCTGAGAAATGATGAAGATTAAGAGCAATTTCTAGGTTTTTGATTATCTTGAGCAATACTACATCATTTCTAATGATCTTGGTGCCTAAAGTTTGTTATTTTCTCAGCAGAACAGAATTATGAAGTCAAATCTCAAAAATGATACCTATAACCTTCAGACGAGACAATCGCGATTCTGTGAAAACTGACGATTTCCATCTCCAGCATTATTCTTCAGCAATTTCTTACTCAACACATCAAGAATCACCTCTCTTCATACTTATTCATCAGAAATACACAATAGAAGCTTGCAAATTCCATGGATACACATGAATAGACTCAACAAATCAAAGAAACTCTCATGAAAGGAAGAAACATGATTTTCTGCAGGAAACTCTTCTCATTACTTGGATAGCACAAAATACAATTAACCAACCCTCTCATAATAGAGGAAATTATCTTTTATACATTTTCAATTGTCCTTTTTCACACTTGAATTTTGGTCCTTTTCCCTTCTAATCTAAAAATATGCTATCAAAGAGTTTCCAAAAATTCTAGAAAAAATACATATGATTCTAATTTACATGACGAAGACTCTTCCTCATTTTTACATCATTTGCATAAATATTTCTACAATTTTTTATCATTTTACAAGTATTCCTTTTCAAAAAATGCTTCTTCTAACAATGTTCATGGGGTCTAGGTAGAGGAAAATCATCTCTACCACCTGGTAGTCTGGGTTCTCTTGGTCACTCCATTCTATCTGTTTCCAAGGTTGGTCTATCTCTCCCTATGGGATGAGTGAAACTCACTTTTGGCTTTTCCTTGTTCTTCTCTCTTTGGGAACCATGGGCTGAGGATGTCCGAGCACCTTGATGGTTAGTCTTTGCATGCGCTCATGATGGGGGGAACCCAGTTTGCCTCTCCATGTATAAGCATGCCTTGCATGACTGGGTACCACCAACACTGATTCGAAATTGTTGTTTAGGTATACTACTTTTTGAGGCATATCACGGTCCTTGAATTTGTAAATTGTGATTGATCCTACTTCATTGGCATGTTCCATTGTATACCTCCAAAGCACTTCATCAGTGTCCTTATTCAAGAACAGTTCAATGCTTCTGTTATCCTGAGGGATCCATTTTGGATTTAACATTCTACGAATTTCCCTCTAGGCGTCCTAGGTTCATCTCCTAATGGTTCTTACCCTTGGGCTCCTAGATCCGTCTCAGGAATAACTACACCAAACTCATTAGTGTGGATAGGCTGATTAGTTATAATATACATCGTTCCTTCCTTGTCTAAGTAAGCATCTCTCTCGAACTTTACCATTGGATGTTCCAATCCAATGGGCTGGTCAGGGTTGTGCAATTGAACCACTGATCTTCTCAAACCATGCTCGTAGATGCAAGCACCTAAGTGGTTGGTTTGAACATATTCTAATAGGGTCCTGTAGGGTCCTTTGCATCTTTCCAAATAAGCTATACTTAACCCTCCTTCTGATCTTTGAATGTTGTAAGCCATCTCACACTCACTAGTCTCTAAGCTCAATTCGTAAGGATAGCTATTCAACTGTTCTGCCCACGAGTGTGCTATGGTCTTCACACTTGGTTCCGATGATCTAAGGATTCATGGATCTGACTTACCTATGTTCTTTCTTGATTTGAGGTTCATGAATTTGTCCTCCTCGACCACTCAATACATGTTTTGATACGTCTTTGTTCTCAATTACTTGTTTAATTTTTATTTCTTTTAAATTGTTGTCTTGTCTCGATGTACGCGTCAAGAATCGACTTTGTGTTGTATGTTTGAGTTCTCGTACCATGAAAATTAAGTTCTTTCCTTTAGGGTTTTTGGTTTTGCACTTTTTTAGCTTACACTTGGACTTGAAAATGGACTTGATGTGTTCCTATCACACTCCTATTTCAATCAACAATGCTACACGCACTTAGCCTAAGCTAGTGATTGACTGAGGGGGTTGAGTATTCTTCCAACCTCGAGTGAGCTTCGACGCGTGCTTTGTTGCCCAAGAAGTCGTGCTTCCCAAGCCTTGCTTACTTCACTCTTTGCCTTGCCTTAAATGTCCTTGGATGGCTCTCGGTGACCCTGCAAAAGTCCAATGTTTAGACCACTCTTCAACATTAATGAACAGACATTGTGATGTATACATCTTTAAGGGTCTCTTTTTGGCAAGATTCTCAAGTGCCCCCTTGGTTTCCTAATCCCACAAAAGGGTTGACTTCAATTTATCCTATCTAAATATCAACATGTTATTCTTAATAAAAACAATTGAGGCCACGTAGGATTCAAAATGAGGTTTTCAACAAGCTCTAGAGCTCAAAAAATGGTCTCATACGAAAATGTATGGGCGTTCAGGCTCTAGGCGGTTAAAATAGGTAGTCAGGTTTTCTCCAAATACGAGCTAAGGGGCCTAAAATATGCACAAACCACTCAAAAATTCACTCAAATTGGCCTTGAAATTGCCCAAAGTTTAAAACCCTAAATTGGCATTTTAGCCAAACTGTCATGATGGTCTACAATAATGGTGATGGTCTAGGACCGTCGCGATGGTCTTGCTGAACTATCACGATGGTGTGACACAATCACGATGGTCCGCACTTACTGAAGCATCACGATGGTCTAGGGATCCGTCATGATGGTCTATCCTATCAAATCATCATGATGGTCCAAGCTTGTCAAGTCGTCACGATGGTCAGGTACCATCGCGATGGTGTGGTCAATCGTTGCGATGGTCGATGGTCAAAGGAACAGGCACGATGGTTCAAATGACACGTGATTAGTGAAGCATCATGATGGCATGAGCCAATCATGATGGTGTGGGGTCGGTGTGATAATTTGGATGGTCATTGACCATCACGATGGTCTATTTGAATTGTCACGATGGTGTGAGGCTGTTGCAATGGTCCGGTCAAGCTGTCGTGATGGCATGAGCCAATCGAATTGCGATTGTGACAACCCATCATGATGGCGTGAGCCAATTGTGATGGTCCACCAAAATGCAAGTTTTTGCATTTTGATGGACCATCACAATTGTGGATTCATGTGTGCGCAAGTGTGCTCTATGCCGTGCTATAGATGTATTCTAGAAAAGTGGACTTTGTCATACCATCGCAATGGTAGGACACCAACGACAGATTAGACAAAAATGTGAATTTTTTACCTTTTTAGAGCTTTCGTGTTGTATTGCAGTGCTTTACCTACAAGAAAACAAACACAAACACACAATCTTGAAAAATTGCTCTCTCTCTCTCACATGCGCAAATGAGGAAAATGGGGAGAATAGGTGGATATGGTGAATTTTCTAATTTTTTTGGGAGTGGAAGAAGATGATGCGGGGATGAAGGGGAAGTATAAGGGAGATGAAAAAAACTAAAGACCATGCAAAAACAACAACAAGAACTGAAATTATTTACCTTCCAACACCAATTCTTGCTATACTCTTACCATCAAGCGTTCGTCCTAGAACTTTCCCTGGCAAGGACACCAAATTTGGTGTTGTTCTAGGCTAGGATAAGATCCACACTAAGAAGTTCCACCTCCTTAATTGTCAATCCATGGAAGAGACAGGAGTGATATGAAGATCATGAATGCATGAAGTAGTGAAAGTGAAGGTGAGAAGCATGAAAATGCACACACACATACACACACACAAGGAAGAGGACAAGCGAGACACAATGGAAAGTAGAAAGTAGACTCCATTGCTCAATAACACTATTACAAGCTCAATTTAGCTCTAAGCTCACACTAACCAACACAATCCAACCTCAAAAATGAGCTCTCTAGAGGCTTTTATAGTTTCTAGACTAGTTTTGATCGGTTTCACATCTAGTGTCTGGCATACTTAAAAAATAGGTTATCGGGGTCATTTAGAGGTCTAAGGGAGATCTAAAAATAACAAAAAATGGCATGATCATTCTACCTAAGCTCGTCAAGCTCAAGGACTCCTCAACTTGCACAAAATGGAGCTACATGATGCAAAATTGGGTATTCTATGGTACATATGTTACAATAGTGATGAAAATCACTAGTTGAAGTTTTGAAAATGTAATATAAAGCATATTTATTTGAAAAAATAAATGTTTGGACCCCCCACAACTCTTTGCAATTGGCCTCTACATACTTTCTCTGCATCGATGCATATGGCTGCTACTGCTGTCCACATTCAACAATGATAATAATTTTCAAACTCTAGAAAGGGAACACATGTAAATGAAAGTCCCACTTAAACTTTCATCAGGAAGTGGGAAACCATATCCTTAGATGCTCCTTTAGATTGATACTCATTCAAGCAATAAAGCTTTGAGTTTTGTTCAAAAGTCAAGAATATCTTTTACAGATCAAAGCAAAAGATTCCAAGATGAATCATTTGTTTTATATTGTTTGACTCCTTGAAGGGAATCTCAAGATTTTGAAAGAATAATTTCTCCCCCTAGATGTGAGAACAAAAAAATCTTCAAGAAAATTTATTCACCAGTAGTTCCAAAGAAGTCCTACAACCACCAATAGTGGTACTTAAGTCCAATTATTGATATAACCTAAAGGTGTATCAATATTGATAAGATTATTAGCTTTAGAATCTGAAAGGCATTAGCATATGCTTGGACTTAGGTGGGGGAAAAGATCTCTAAAATCCCATGGGTGAGCAAACAAGCTTTAGATTGTTCAAGAGATCTTAATGATAAAGACTAAGTCTTTATTCTAATCACAAGGTCAACCAGACTTGATCGAGCTTGGCCATGATTGTCCAAGAACTCAGGATTGGAATTACTCTGAAGTTTGCCCAAGTATTGGCAATAAAATTCCTTTTGGGAATTATTCACTCAAGTTCCATTTATCCAATGGAAAATTATGAAAAGAGTAAGCTGTTCCAAGTTTGAACAAAGTAAAAAAATTCCAAGTGCGTAGTGCCCAATCGTGTCAATGATAATTAAGTTCGTGGAAGGCAAAACATAAAGTTTACCTATCCTTAAAGGGATTTCTTAAAGATGAAATCCAAGAGCATGAGTGGATGCTTAGACTTAAGCACTACACAGATTACTGAAAAATCCTTGAGGTAGCTACTTAAATCTTTAGTAAGAAAGGAATCTAAAGGCAAGAAGTGAAAATTTCTTATCGCTACAAAATTGGTCGAGAATAACCAATTGGACTTGAATTTGAAAAAAATCAAGAACTTGGAATTATAACCTGTTTTCATTTGAAAACCCTAGCAAAGAGAAATGGATATTCTATTAGGAGGTCTTCAAAGTTGTTGGTAGCAGTCAGGGCACTCAAAGACCTACACGATAGGGAGGCCAACAAAGGGAGTCAGAGCAGAGAGAAGGCACAAGCAGGCAAAGCAGTCAACGAAGATCTGGAAAATAGACCATCCAATTTTTCCAACCAAACCTCTTTTTAACAGTGATTTTCAGCACTACATGAACATTGTAAATACCATGTTTGGTAGATTCGACTCCATCTTGTTCAAGCCAAGGAGTCCTCGAGCTTGAGGAGTATCAATAGTATTTATGTACCAATTTTGGTAATTTTTTGAGCTCGTTTGAGCCTCCAAAATAGCCTAGGAGCCTAATTTTTAACTAGGCCGGACACAGGTCTGGACAGGATCAAATGTTGGAAGGTGTATTTTTGGAAAGCATTTTTGATGTAGAAAATTAGTAAAAAGCCAAAAAACTTGTAAAATATTTATGCAATGGTTGTAAAAATAAGGAAGAGTCTTCCTTATGTAGTCAAGGACCTCATGTAATTTTTGTAGAATTTTTAGAAACTCTTAGATAGCATATTTTTAGAAAATTAGAGAAAAAGACCTAATTTCAAGTGTGAAAAGGGACACTTGAAAATGTATATAAGTCAATTTTCTCTAATTTGGAGAGGTTGGTTAGTCATTTGCTCAAGCTATCAATAGAGAAGAAAGAGTTTCTGAAAAAATCGTGTTTTCTCCTGTTGAGTGTATTTTCTTTGATGTGAGAGCTTGTTTCTTGCTTAATCATGGAGATTTGTGAGTTACATTTGTGTATTACTGAGTGAGTTGTATGAAGGAAGAGGTTTACTGATGTAATGAGTGGAAAAGGATTGAAGAAAGCTCCAGAATTGTGAAAATCGTCTGAATGTACAGAATCGCGATTGTCTCGTCTCTGTGATACAGGTGATATTTTTCAATTTTGAGTTCATATTTGTATTCTGCTGATAAAATAGCATGGTTTTGACACAAAGATCATAGAAAATGATGGAGATTTGCCTTAGATATGGTAAACCCTAGACTTTCTCTTCATCTTCAATTTTTCTCAGCAATCCAGCCATTAATCTCTTATTTCCTTGAATCTATTATCTTGAAGGGGCTGTGGTCTTATGGATATTCCTAGGATTGACAAAATAAAGATGATTTGTTGATTCTTTGTTACTTCATGATTGGAGAGGACAACTTGGAGTCCAAAACAAAACATTTTTTGGCGCCGTTGCCGGGGAACATTCCAAGAACTTCTTTGAAGTTGGACCTTTGCTGGATCTTCAGTTGATGATGGTAACCAACACAAGAATAAGGTAAAGCTCATCAATTAGGAAAAGTGCACATGAATAGGTAGATATCATTGTTTGTCTTTAGGGAAGAAGAAAGCAATGTATGTCTTGTAGAAGTGGAAGTGCTGAAATCTTTGTAAATTGATAGTTGCTCATCATATTGGTGAAGTAAAAGTGCAGGTGTGTGGAGGATTTGAGCCAAGAAGCTGAAGATGGAGGTAACTTGAGTCTATTCTTGCATTTCTAGATTTCTTTTTGCCCAAGTACTAGACACCATGGGTGATCTTGGGAAGATAACATGGTGATATTAAGGAAAGGACAGTTGAAGTAGCTAGATGTAAGAATGAGGGATTCAGTTGTTGACCAAATCTGAGCATTAATCTTGAGTTGTTCTGCATTTTGAAAAAATATATGATTGAGTTTATCTTTACAAAAATTGATTGCCTTTCATAACAGTTTTTCATTTGAGAAACTTTCTTTGGTACTTTAGTGATAGCTAAGGACATAGAAACTCATAACCAATCAAGAACCATAGGATCAGTTGATCTCCAAAACCAGAAACCCTAAGTAAAGTGTTCTCCTTTATTTTTAGGGCAAAAAATACCAAACAAATTCACAAAACCTATCAAAAATTATTAAACAAATTTCTTTTCTTGTTAGAAAGTTGGAGTAAGGTGTTGTGGATAAGAGTGATTGTGGAGAAGTGAAAAAGAAACAAAAAAAAAAAAGGTCAAAAAACCAGAAAATTAGAAAACACGATTCTCTGCACAGAATCGCGACTTTCTGAAAAAAGTGATTGATTTTGAAATAACATTTTAAGTGAAAGTGGAATTGAAGTTGTTGAAGGGCCTTGAAGGTAATCAGGAAGAAAAAAACTACTCAAATTGGCATAAAATCAAAAATAGAGAAAAACACGATTTTCTGCACAAAGTCGCGATTTTCTGAAGAAGATTGTGATTTTGGTGCAAAAGTTCAGAAGTGGAGTGAGTTACAAAGGAAAGAAGGAATTGAAGCAAAACAAAGAGAAAGAAAGTTTAAAAAAATAATAGAGACCAAAAAAATTCCAAAAACCCAAAAAATTAGAAAACACGATTCTCTGAACAGAATCACGATTTTCTGTAAAAAGTGTTGTTTCTGGAATAACAATTCAAGTCACTATTGAATTGAAGTTGTTGAAGGGTACTAAGAGGAAATAGAAGAGAAGACCACTCAATTTGAAAAAAAAAAAAAAAAAAAAATCAATCAGAAGTTTAGAGAAAACACGATTTCCTGCACAAAATCGCGATTTTCAGGGAAAGATTGTGATTTTGGTGCAAAAGTAATAGAGTCTGGTAAATCACAAAGGAAAGAGGATCTTGATTGGAAAGAAGAAGAAATAACACTCAAATTTGCACAAGATCAGATTTACAGAAAAAACACGATTTGCTGCAGAAAATCGCGATTTTTTGTAAAGGGAAATATTGGAAATTGTGGCTTAATTGGGCAATTTGAGAAAGTTAGTTGCAACAATATCATCAAATTGAGCAAGAAATATTGAACAAATCAAAAAGTGAGAAAAAAGGGAAATTGTACAGAATCACAACTTTCTGAGTACAAAATCGTGATTCTTTGGGCACTATATAAACTGGGAATTGAGGGGGAAATTCATTTGTGAGTGAGAGTGAGAGAGAGAGAGAGAGTGAGCAGGGCTATCAAAATCGCGACTTTCAGCAAACATTGGCCATTGGAGACATTTTCACCCAAGCAAGAAAGGTAAGAATCCTAACATCATTCTTGAGTACATATTTTTGGCTCTGAGTGAAAAAATAACACAAGAAATAGAAAATAACAGAATCGCGAATTTCTGATTTTTTGAGTTTTCACTAAAAAAATCATTAATTTTTTGCTTAGTTGCTTTATTGAAGGATAAAATTTTGACAAGGCGATTCTATAGGTGAAAAGAAAAATTGAAAAATCAATAAGTTGAAATTCTGCCAAAATTCGGACAAAATCGCGATTCTGAGTTTTAACTCAAAATCGCGATTTTGTGAAAAGTGCCATCAACATCGCGATTCCCAGAACGCGATTTTCATAAGAAAATCGTGTTTTTTACAATCTGTGAGCAATCACGATTGTCTGGGAACAAAATCGTGGGAAACACGATTTCGTGAACAAAATTGTGAAAATCACGATTTTCACACAAAATCGTGAAAAACACGATTTCGTGCACAAAATCGTGAAAAACACGATTTTGATCACAACATCGTGAAAATCACAATTTTCACACAAAATCGTGAAAAACACGATTTCGTGCACAACATCGTGAAAAACACGATTTTGATCACAACATCGTGAAAATCACGATTTTGATCACAACATCGTGGAAAACACGATTTTCACTCAAAATCGTGAAAAAACACGATTTCGTCCACAAAATCGTGAAAAACACGATTTTGATCACAACATCGTGAAAAACACGATTTTGATCACAACATCGTGGAAAACACGATTTTCACACAAAATCGTGAAAAAACACGATTTTGACTCATAATCGTGGAAAACACGACTTTGAACAGAAAATCGTGGAAAAAACAAAACCTAAACAGAAAATCGTGGAAAAGTCTAATTGCATCATAAAATCGTGAAAAACACGATTTTCATCTGAAAATCGTGAAAAAATACTACTGGCAGTAGAAAATCGTGAAAAACCCCAAATTCATCAGAAAATCGTGGAAAAACAAAACCTAAACAGAAAATCGTGGAAAAGTCTAATTGCATCATAAAATCGTGAAAAACACGATTTTCATCTGAAAATCGTGAAAAAATACTACTGGCAGTAGAAAATCGTGAAAAACCCTAATTTCATTAGAAAGTCGTGAAAAGCACAAAACCTAGGAAGAAAATTAAAACACACACAATTTTGGACAGAAAATTGTAGAAAACCAATACATTGGTTAGGAAACTGTGACAAACACTCTTTTGAGTATTAGAAATTTGTCAAAAATAGTTGAATGATACTAAGGTCTGGAAATAAAATAAATTCACTTTCTAAACAAGACCTAACAAGGAAGGAAAAAGAGCCAGGAAGTAGTAAAAGATCAGGAAGAAGTTTAGGGCAAGAAAATAACATGGAAAACCTAAATGAAACAAATGAGTCAATAGAAACTGGGGATTTTAGAAACATCCTTAAATACATGTATACAAATAGGTTTGGAGCCTATGTATATCAGGATGGAATGCATAAATTCCTCATTAGATTGAGAAATTTAGAAGTTCCCCTGAATATAACCCTAGTAGCACAATTCAAGGATGGAAGATATGAAGACAGGCAAGGATGTATATACATCCTCTCTCAAGACCCAGAAAATTCAAATGATCTAGGGCAATGTGCTGACAAGGGACCTTGGGAACATAACATAGAACAAACAAATTTGCCCAGGCCAAATGAAAACCATACTAGCAATGAACAACATCATGGGAGAAGGACACATATTTCCCCAAATCCCTTTGACAAGGAACCAGATGGATACAATGACTTCCCACTTAGAAGAAGACCTCATTGGCAGCCTCAGGGTAGAATGCTTAGACCATACCAAGTAGCCAAATGCATGAAGAACCAATATGAAGGGTATTCAGATCCTCATGCTCATGCAGCAGAATTTAGACAACTAATTAGAGCTGAGGAAGTAGAGGATTACAAGGTGCAATTTGAAGCATTTGGATTAACCCTAACAGGACCAGCCTTATCCTGGTTCATTCCCCTGAGAAAGGAAATGTATCTGGACATTGAATCTTTTTTAGAAGCTTTCATTGGAGAATTTTCTAAGACTGGAATAAAACATAGTACGGCCACATTAATACATAGTTTCAAACAACAAAAGGAGGAAAATGTTAGAGAAGCAGCCAGAAGATTTAAACAATACATTGATAGATGCCCAAGAGAGGAAGTACCTTCCATGGCAAAACAAGTATCCCTATTCATTGAAGGTTTGAGAAGTGCTCAACTAAGAACCCTAGTGTACTATAGGAGATGTCCTGACTTAGCAGCCTGTGTGAAGGAGGCAATAGACTTGGAGGACAACAGAGGTCAAGATCTGTTAGCATTTGATCAACCTAGGTCATATGAAGACAAAATTCCTCCAGCAGAAGAATTGGCTCAGGCCATTGCTAAAGCCCTAGAGGTAAACACTAAAGCTAATCTGATTAACTCTAGGATAAACACAAACAAAAAATGTTACATTTGTGGAGAAAATCATCTGGCACAACAATGCCCATATCAGAAGCCTCCACACTTGCAAGATAGGAAGACACTCAAATACTGCACACTAGAGAGAAAATGGACAAACCATACCAGGGAGGAATGCTTCTATAACAAACAACCTGTCAAGGAAAGAGACTACATGGCTCAGAGGGAATCAGGTTATACTGAGCAACCAAGACCAGTGTTGGGACAACAGCCTCCTATTCCAACTAATGTGGTACCAGTCAAATATACACCCATAGACGAAGGAAATTCAAGATTCAGATCACCTTATAAGGAAGAGTATCAATGGAGTGAGGGACATCAGGAAGAATGGGAAGATTATGAAATAAGAGAACCTGAGCTTAAAGCCCTAGATTTGGGAAATGGAAAAATTGAAATGGACACAGCAACATTCATGTACATTACTAACAACTACATGTCCAATCAAAAACCCCAATTCAAAGGGGGACCAAAGATAACATGTTATAGGTGTGGGGGAGAGCATTTCTGATGGAGAATGTTAATCTCCAAAAGAACAACTTACTCTTGTGATTAGAGCACCTCTATACCAAGAGTAAATCAAACACTCCACTAATTTAGAGGATCAATTGCTAATTATCAAAAGATTAACAAATCTGTGAAGAAGATGAAACACAGAAAAGTCTGCTGCACTATTTCTCCACATTGATCTATCAAACGTGTAAAGTTTTTGATGAAACTTTGTACGAAGTATCTCCTAGAGATTGCGCATCTACTCCAAGTTGAATCTCTTCAAAAGATTAAGTATAACTTGAGAAATCAACTTCTCAAGTTACCTATGTCAAAAACTGTCATTCAGAACAGTCGACTTTACACCTGTAACTTTAAAGACTTGGTTCTCCTTGAATAGAACCCGTTTTACAAAATGCTTCTAGACATAAGTAGCTTATCTTCCAACTTAAAGATTAAGCTCTCACTCATGCAAAACTTTAAACTATGCTAGGAGAAATGATCAAAACATTAACTTCGAAATCTGCGCCTGTTTTAGGAACCAGTGAACATACTTCACATATGAATGTTCCTACACTTAATTCACTCAGCCTAATTACAAATGGAAGCTAAAACTTTGCACAGAGGTCAAGCAACTCTCAACTTAGACTTGTACAAAAGCATTTCACAATTATCTGCTGTAGAAGGAGAACACACAGAAACATCGGGCACAAAAATTTTTCTTTACTCAGAAGAATTACAACTGAGTGATGAGAGCTAACTCAACTAACTTTTTCTCTTTCTCATGACTTCTAACTTCCTCATTCTTGGCTTCTAACTATTGTCACATATGCTCTCATACATTTCCCGACTTTTCTCAAAGTATTTATAGATAATTTGTACATGATTCTTACTGAACAAAAGATCTAAGTCATCTATAACTATACTAATGTACATATGTGTACACTTCTCTTGTCCTCTGAATGTAATCTTCTTCCACACTTTAGGAATTGATTCTTCCTTCATCATTTGATCTTCCAAGCCTTCAATTGGTGATTGGTCTGCACCAACAGCTCCCCCTCAATCATCAATTGAGGTTTTCTCTGTCTTCTTGATACTTGCCATGTCTTTGAACCTTTGTAACTTAGGTCCATCCAGACTCTTTGTCATCATATCTGCCACTTGTTCTTTTGTTGGAGTGTACATCACTTCAATCTCTTTATCTAGTACCTTTTCCCTCAAGAAATGATACTGAATCTCTATATGCTTAGTCCTGGCATGAAAAACAGGGTTAGCTGCCAAATACAAAGAACTCATATTATCTCCAAAAATTATTGGAGTACTATGATCAGTCTCAAAACTTTTCATCAAAGTCTTCAACCATATCACTTCCTTTGCAGCTTCTACCATTCCCTTATACTCAGCTTCTGTGGATGATAAAGCAACTGTATGTTGCTTCTTTGAACACCAAGAAACTAACTTATCTCCAACATAACAAAGATATCCATGAGTAGACCTTCTATCATCTGAGTCACCTGCCCAATCTGCATCACTAAACACTTTGATTCTTGTGTCAGAAGTGAAACCATAATACAAACCTTCACTTAAGGTTCCCTTGATATATCTGAGTACCCTTTGGGCTGCAATCCAATGAGTCTTCTTTGGATAATGCATAAATTGTGACAACACACCTACTGCATATGATAAATCTGGCCTTGTCAAGGTAGCATAGATTAGACTACCTACCAAACTCTGATATTTCTTCATATCATTGAACTCTTCACCTCCAAACCTGCTTAATTTATGATTTACCTCCAATGGTGTAGTTGAGGTCCTGCAATCTTCCATGTTAAACTTGACTAGAAGATTCTTCAAGTATCTCTCTTGTGAAACATATACTCCATGTTGAGTATACACAATCTGCATTCCTAGAAAATAAGATAAGTTTCCCAAATCACTTATCTTAAACTCCTTCTCTATTTGCTTCTTGAGTTCATTGATTCCTTGAGCATCTGTTCCTGTAACAATAATATCATCAACATAAATGCACATGTAAATGTATCCATTTTCACTTGCCTTCACTAGCAAGCTACTATCTGCCTTTGATGCTTGAAATCCACATTCATTCAAGAACTTGACCAATCTGTAATTCCAAGCTCTTGGGGCTTGCTTCAACCCATATAAAGCTCTCTTGAGCTTACACACATAATCTGATCCAATTGATTCCATGAAACCTTCTGGTTGCTCCATATATACTTCATCTGTAATATATCCATTTAGAAATGCATTTTTCACATCCAATTGTGATAATTTCCACCCCTTGCAAGCAGCAATAGCAATCAATGTCCTAATTGTAGACATCTTAGCAACAGGACTAAAGGTTTCATCATAATCTACCCCATAAGTTTGGGCATAACCTTTGACCACAAGTCTAGCCTTATATCTAGACACCTTACCATCTGCAAACCTCTTTGTTTTATATACCCACTTACATCCAATGACCTTCTGATTCTTTGGTCTTGGTACTAGTTCCCAAGTTTCATTTTCAAGTAGAGCATCATACTCTTCTTGCATTGCCTTCTCCCAATTCTGTTTACCTTTGGCTTCTTCATAAGTTGTTGGATCTTCTTCTGTTTTCACAATGTAAGCATAATCTTTTGTTGTTAGGAAAGATGTATCATAACTATACCTTATAGGTTCTTTCCTTTCCCTTGTAGATCTTCTGATTTCTGCACTTCTTGAAGTTTCAGCCTCATTTGATTCTGGATCAAATCTTGGCCCTTCTTCTACATGATCCTGCACTCTACATCTAGAGTCAACTTCATCAACAATTTCTTCACATACTTTTATCTTTGCCTTTCCTTTCCTTTGAATTTCTTCAACACCTGTATACTCATTTGGTGATCCTGTATACCACATATTTTGCTCATCAAATGTCACATCTTTAGTAACAAGAAATTGCTTTGTGGATGGACTCCACAACCTATAACCCATCTGTCTATCATCATATCCAATAAACACATACTTCTTTGCTTTTGGTTCTAGCTTATGTCTTAATTGTGAAGGAACATAAGCATATGCAATACATCCAAATACTTTACAATGATCAAGACTAGGCTTCTTACCCCACCATGCTTCATAAGGGGTTCCTCCATCCAAAGCTTTGCAAGGCAACCTATTCACAAGGTATGTTGCAGTGTTAATAGCTTCTGCCCATAAGTAATTTGGACAATTCTTTTCCTTCATCATGGCTCTTGCAAACTCTACAAGAGTTCTATTCCTCCTTTCTGCTACTCCATTCTGTTGAGGGGAGTACCTGCAAGTCACTTCTCTTTTGATACCTGCATTCCACAAATAATCATCAAACTCTTTTGAGAAATACTCTCCCCCTCCATCTGATCTTAACCTCTTTAGCTTTTGTCCTGTGATCCTTTCTGCATAAGCATGAAAATGTTTGAATGTCTTGAAAACTTCTGATTTATCCTTGATTACATACAAAGTAATCCACCTGGTTGCATCATCAACAAACAACACATAATATCTGGATCCATTTATGCTATAGTCCCTTGAGGGACCCCATACATCTGTATGAACCAATTCAAGCATATTTGAATGCTTGTACCCTGATTTGTTATAAGAACTCTTATGTGCTTTACCTAATTGACAAGCTTCACACTTGTACACCATATGTTGCCCTTCAATGTTTGGCAATCCAAGCACCACCTGATTCTTTGACATCTCCTTTATAGCTCTCTCATTGAAATGACCTAGCCTTTTATGCCATAGGTCTAATTCAGATACCTTTTGACTTCCATAGGTAAATAATGCATGTCCCACATTACCTTGGACTTTGAGAGTGAACAACCTTCCTTCCTTTTTACCTGCAATTATGTTTCTATATCCCTGATTTGGATCTTGTACATAAACACCATCATTTGTGAATCTTACCTCATATCCTTTCTCCACAATTTGCCCTACACTTATCAGATTTTTAGGAATAGTAGGAACATAAAGTACCTTGCTCAGAAGTGTACTTCCACTCTTTGTCTTCACTGATCCAATGCTCTCCACTTTATGTTTTGTATTGTCACCTGTCTGAACTGTATGTCCATTCACCCTTGCTTCCATATCAGTCATCAAAGATAGATTCCCACTCAGATGGTTGCTGCACCCTGAGTCAATATAAAACACTCTTTGATCTTCTCCCATTGATTCATGAGTTGCATTCAAGATAAGAGTCATGTCATCCTTCTGATCTGATGCATAATTGGAATAATTGTTGTTGTAGGACTGAGATTGGAAGTTTCTTCCACCTCCTCTACCATATGATGTCCTACCACCTCTTCCTCTGAAATTGCCTCTTTGGTTTCTGCCTCCTCTACCTCTTTGACTATAATTCTGATTATTGTTTCCACCATTTTGATTATTATACCAACAATCATTTGCCAAATGATTTGTTCTGCCACAAATCCAACAAGCTTTAGCATTATCTTTGTTCTTACCTCCTCTTCCTTTACCTCTGAAATTTGTCTTCCCTTTTGTGAAGTTAGCTTGATTTGAATTCCCTTCATCATCATTTGATTGCTTTCCCTTGCCATTCTTTTTCTTGTCCTTAGAGTACATAGCTTGACTTGTACTTCTATCATTATCTCCTTTAAGATCCTGCTCAAAGGTTAGCATGTGTCCTAGCAATTGATTAAGATCAGGAGTAAAGTGATCAAGTGACAATTCTATGGACAATATAAAAGGCTTCCACTTCTCATCTCCTCTCAAACCTGTAAGTATTTGTCTTACCAACTTTTCTTCTTCAATATCTTCATCCACTGCTCCCAAGCTATCTGCAATATCTTTCATCCTTGCCACATAATCTGAAATTGATTGTGAGCTCTTCTTCTTGAAGGTTGTGAACTCAGCCCATAGTGAGGACTTCCTTGACTTAGTAGTATTTTGGAAATGCTCTTCCAAGGCATTCCAAACATCTGTAGCACTTTCCAAACCTCTGATGTGAGGTAAAAGGTAATCATTTACAGCCATGTAGATGATGCTCCTTGCTTGAGCATCCTTTCTCATCCAAGTCTTCAACATTGCAAGCTCTTCCCTAGTAGGAATACTTGGATCTGCAAACTCAGGTTTTTCTTCATCTCCTGTAATAAATGATATAAGATCTTTGCTCATGAGGTGTGCTTCCATCCTCATGGACCATGCTGGATAGTTCTCCCTATCTAGCTTATCAATCTGCAAGCTTTCTCCCATCTTGTATCCACCTGTGTATTGAAATCTTCAAGCTTTACAAACAATGTATGTACCTTTACTTTGAATTGGACTCCTTTTGCCTTTCTTGATGTCAAATAGTCTTCTTCTCAAACTTTGACTCCAAGCTTTCACTTCTTAGTCCTTCAAGTGTTGAATTTCTTGAATCTGCAGCAGTCGGGATCCTCCTTTCTTCAAATTGATGTCTCCTGCTCTGATACCACTGATGGAGAATGTTAATCTCCAAAAGAACAACTTACTCTTGAGATTAGAGCACCTCTATACCAAGAGTAAATCAAACACTCCACTAATTTAGAGGATCAATTGCTAATTATCAAAAGATTAACAAATCTGTGAAGAAGATGAAACACAGAAAAGTCTGCTGCACTATTTCTCCACATTGATCTATCAAACGTGTAAAGTTTTTGATGAAACTTTGTACGAAGTATCTCCTAGAGATTGCGCATCTACTCCAAGTTGAATCTCTTCAAAAGATTAAGTATAACTTGAGAAATCAACTTCTCAAGTTACCTATGTCAGAAACTGTCATTCAGAACAGTCGACTTTACACCTGTAACTTTAAAGACTTGGTTCTCCTTGAATAGAACCCGTTTTACAAAATGCTTCTAGACATAAGTAGCTTATCTTCCAACTTAAAGATTAAGCTCTCACTCATGCAAAACTTTAAACTATGCTAGGAGAAATGATCAAAACATTAACTTCGAAATCTGCGCCTGTTTTAGGAACCAGTGAACATACTTCACATATGAATGTTCCTACACTTAATTCACTCAACCTAATTACAATTGGAAGCTAAAACTTTGCACAGAGGTCAAGCAACTCTCAACTTAGACTTGTACAAAAACATTTCACAATTGATCTGCTGTAGAAGGAGAACACACAGAAACATCGGGCGCAAAATTTTTTCTTTACTCAGAAGAATTACAACTGAGTGATGAGAGCTAACTCAACTAACTTTTTCTCTTTCTCATGACTTCTAACTTCCTCATTCTTGGCTTCTAACTATTGTCACATATGCTCTCATACATTTCCCGACTTTTCTCAAAGTATTTATAGATAATTTGTACATGATTCTTACTGAACAAAAGATCTAAGTCATCTATAACTATACTAATGTACATATGTGTACACTTCTCTTGTCCTCTGAATGTAATCTTCTTCCACACTTTAGGAATTGATTCTTCCTTCATCATTTGATCTTCCAAGCCTTCAATTGGTGATTGGTCTGCACCAACAATTTCATCAGAGACT
Organism: Ceratopteris richardii; assembly: GCA_020310875.1. Taxonomy (NCBI): domain Eukaryota; kingdom Viridiplantae; phylum Streptophyta; class Polypodiopsida; order Polypodiales; family Pteridaceae; genus Ceratopteris; species Ceratopteris richardii. The sequence goes on from CM035410.1 coordinate 104,998,690, forward strand.
GTCCACAACCTCCAACATTCAGGATAGAGGGAGCATACTGCAAGGATTGTGGAAGAGAACACCTGATCAAAGACTGTCCAAAAAATCCCCAAAAACAACAGAACACACCCAATAGCATACCACTAAAAACAGTCAATATTATGGAACAAGAGGAATTGAGTGACAATGATCAAGTTGGAATCAATGTTATAACAAGGGCACAAGCTAAGCAACAGGAAACAAATAAGGAACAAAGTGAAGGTTCAACCTCAAAGGTGAAAAGGAATAAACAAAAAGGGAAGTGGGAAAAGAAAAAAAGAATGGGCAAAAACTTGGAAGAAGATAATAAGGAACAATCAAAAAGTACTTCCCCCCAAAACACTCAAAATCAGTCTGAAATAGGACACTCTCAGAGTCTAGAAACCCTAATCAAAGCATATAAGGGAAGAATCCAAGAAGGACCAAGTCCTGCAGATCATGCAGTGGCTTATCCTATACCAGAGTTAGAGCAAGAAAGAATGCTAAAGTGCAAACAAATTATCCAGGAAACACAACTCAGATTAGGGGAAGAAGACAGTTCTCAGAGAACAATTGAACAAATTGAGAAAACAAGAACATGGAAAAGCGTTAACAAAGAGGAAAATCCACAATTAACATTCCAAATGATCATAGATGAACAATGTAGCATTACATGTCATACAACATGGGAAAACTTGTTGAAACAAAATCCTCACCTACAAAACAAAATAAATAAAGGGGAAACAATACCTGGAAACCTTCATTCACCAACACAAGAATTAGAGGAATTATGGTATATTCCTATTGATAAAATAGGAGGATATTGTGAAGGAGAAGAAGGGAATTCAACCCTAAAATTACAATATGGAAAAAATTCAGCTAAAGCCATTTTGGATAGTGGATCAGGAGTGGCCATAATGACTAAACAAACTTGGGAGAAATGGGGAAGAAATGAATTACTACCCACTAAGATGAGGTTACAACGTGCAGATGGGCATATAGAAAAACCCCTAGGAATTTGGGAGAAAGTGATTGTGGACATATGCGGTATAGAAATAGAGCATACCTTTGCCATAGTAGAATTTCCACAATCCACTTCATATGAAATCATCCTAGGAAGACCTTTTATGAGACAAATGCAAATTGTACAAGATTGGGGTAATGATTGTTTATATCTCCAAAGCAAAGGAAGAATAACAAGAGTGAACCTGAGAAATGGGCATTATTGTGATGTATCTCCTCAAGAATGGTATAAAATACATCAAAATCAAGAAGAAAGTGAGGAATCAGATATGGAGGATCAGGAAGAGAGTGAATCAGCAATATGGAAGTGCAACATGATAAGAAATCTCACCAATAGAAAGAGAGGACTGAAAAGAGAGGAATGTGTGAAAGAAAGAAAAGTACAGGATGAAAGCTATGAGCCACAACAATTTAAAGATGAAGAGTTTGAGCCTTATGGGTGGAATCAAATCTTGGCTACTATGGATCTGGCCAGTGAAGAATATGTAGGAATGAAATTCCAAGACGAAGAAGGCTTTGATGTTTTCCACATTAGCATACACATGATAAGTGTACCAAAAACAGAAGAGGAGCAAAATAAAGAAATAATATTACAAAAAGGAAAAACACGGTATTTGGAAACAGTAAAAGCCGAGGATGCAATCAAAGACAAAATCTCAGGCAAATACAAGGAACATAAACACAAGGAAATAGAAAGAGATCAGACAAAAGAGAAGAAAGAGAAAGAGATCAATAAGGATCAATATTTTGATGTACCAGCAAATTTTAAAACTTATGAGGTAGAAGACAGACTACTCCTGAAAATGAAACCAAAAAGAGAGAAGAAAAAAGGAGAAGCTTATGACAATGAAGAACAAACAAAAAAGATTGTGATTACTCAGGAAGAAGGAGAAGAGAGACAGATAGTGATAGCTGATGATATGACCACACAAGAAGAAGAAGCCTTAAGGAGCCTGGCAAAGAACTATAGGGATGTATTTGCTTACAATTATAAAGATTTAAAAGGGATTGATTCAAAAATCTGTGAGCATAAGATTCCTATGACACCTGATGCAAAACCAAGCAAACAGAGACACTACACATTTAATGATAAATACTCTGCCAAAATAAAGGAAGAAATTGACAAGTTGTTGGCGGCTAATTTCATTTATGAAATAGAGTACACTGAATGGATATCACCTATAGTTGTGGTGCCAAAGAAGAATGGAAAACTTAGGGTTTGCATCAACTTGAAAAAAGTGAATGCAGCAACTATAAGGGATAGTTATCCACTGCCAATAACAGATCATCTTCTTGAGAGAGTTGCAGGAAAGGAGGTTTACAGTTTCCTAGATGGTTTCTCAGGCTACAATCAAGTGCCAATAGCCTTAGAGGACCAACACAAGACTGCCTTTTCTACAGAATGGGGGGTTTATGCCTTTAGGGTTATGCCCTTTGGACTAACCAATGCTCCAGCAACCTTTCAAAGATTGATGTGTCATATTTTCAAAGAATTCCTGAGAAATGTAATGGAAATCTATGTGGATGATCTGTGCACTTTTTCTTTAAAAAGACAAGATCATTTACAAGATTTAGAAAAAATATTCAGAAAATGCAGGACATACAGAGTATGCTTAAATCCTGAAAAGTGTGTATTTTTTGTGAGACAAGGTAGAATGTTAGGTCACATAGTTTCAAAAAATGGAATTTCTACAGATGAGAAGAAGATAAAAGCAATAATAGAACTTCCAAGACCTACAAATGTGAAGGAACTCCAAACTTTTATGGGACATTGTGGGTACTATAGAAAATTTGTACACAAATTTGCTGATATAGCTAAACCCTTATATGCCTTAATCACAAAGTTTGAGTGGACTAAAGAATGTGACCAAGCCTTTGAAACATTAAAAACTTGTTTGGTGACAGCACCAATTTTAAAAACACCTCAGTGGGATAAAATTTTTCATGTACATGTCGATGCTTCAAATTATGCTCTGGGATGTGTGTTAGCACAACCTATAGAAGGAAGCAAATTAGATTTCCCAGTAGCATATGCAAGTAGACAATTAAACATTGCAGAAAAAAATTACACAACCACGGAGAGAGAAGGATTGGGAATGATATTTGCTGTCAAAAAGTACAGACATTATCTATTGGCCAACAAGTTTAAATTCTTTGTGGATCATCAAGCTCTACTCTATTTAGTAAATAAACCATGTCATACAGGAAGAATAGTAAGATGGTTTCTTTTACTAATGGAATTTGAATTTGAGGTGGTGGTTAGACAAGGAAAAACACACTTGAGAGCAGATCATTTGTCAAGAATCCAGTCAAAAGAACCTAGTTCACCGATAGATGATGATTTGCCAGATACATACTTATTCAAGGTGGAAAGTGTTCCTGAATGGTCTATGTCATTAATTCCTTTGCTAACCATGGGACCGTGTAGCACATTAAGGAATAACACACATCTGGTGTTACAAAGCAGAAATTTCATGTTGTTAGCTGGACATTTGTATCACCTCAGTTAGTCAGGTATACTGGAATTTTGTACTCCAGAGGAGGAGCAATATGAATATGTAAGAAGAGCTCACTACTGGAACCCATGTACTCATGCTTCCAAGATAGTCACTTTAAGCAACCTTAATAGGATGGGAGTACATTGGCCAAACAAGATTCAAGATGTGGAGAGATATGTTGATAATTGTAAAAAATGTCAAACATTGAAGGAATCAGAATTGATAACTTTATATTGGTTTCAAAAAAACCCTGAATGGAGTGAACATATTGTAGAGGAATTGAAGAGAAAGAAGAAAGGGAAACAGGTAATAGCTGGTGCTGACTCAAGAAACTTACAAGTGATCTCGGAAGAATATCAACTCATAGGAGAACAACTATATAAGAGAGGAATGGATGGATATCTGAGAATTTGTGTTCCTGAAGGAAAGTATTTAGAAATGTTGGAAATGGCACACTCAGGAGTGGCAGGAGGACACTTTTCAAGTGATAGAACAGCCAAGCTCATATTGTACTCTGGCTTTTGGTGGCCAACCCTATTTGCTGATGCAAGAATTTATGTAAAAAGATGTGATGTCTGTCAAAGGGTGAGTCTACCAAACAAAAGAGATAATATGCCATTAATTCCTTTAATTTCAGCCAGAGCTTTTAGCAAATGGGGATTGGATTTTATTGGACCAATACATCCTCCAGCCAGACAAACCCATGCAAAATACATAATAGTAGCTACAGATTATTTGACAAAATGGGCTGAGGCCAAAGCTACTAAAAGAAATAATGCTCACACTACTGCCAGATTTTTGTATGAAAACATTATCACTAGATTTGGACTACCAATTGAACTGGTAAGTGATAGGGGAACTCATTTTTTAAATCAGATCATAGAAAACATGACCAACCACTTTTTGATCAGTCATAGAAAATCAGCCCCATATCACCCACAAGCTAATGGCTTAGCAGAAAGTACTAATAAAGTACTCTGTGCAGTATTATCCAAACTAGTCAACACAAATAGAAATGACTGGGATTCTCAACTTAATCATGTTCTCTGGGCCTACAGAGTGGCATACAAAACTGCAATAGGAACTACCCCATTTAATTTAGTATATGGCCAAAATGCAGTTTTACCCATGGAATTTCTTATTCCAACATTAAAAGTGGGTAATCAATATAATTGGACAGGACATGAATTATCCGAGAGAGTCATAGATTTGGAAAAACTGGGAGCTTCTAGACTTTAAAAAAAAATAATAATAATAAAAAATAAAAAATAAAAAAGAGAGAGAAAGACAAAAGAAAAGGAGAGAGAATGAATGACAAAAGCAACATGTTCTTCTAAATTCTTTTTCCTTGAATGGGAATTAGGAGGGGAAGGAAAGCAGAAAAAATGTCATTATTATTAAAAAAAAAAAAAAAGAATAAATTGAAAAAAAAGAAGGAGGAAAATGTGTTTTAATTTCTATCTAAAATTAAAAGCACAAAAGCAAGATATAGGGAGGGAGAAAATAACTTATCAGGGAAAATCTGTATTATTTTGTTCAAAATTTTGTGACCATCTTTTTTATTTTCTAGTTTTTTGAAGTCTTTACATTAATCATCTTTTCCATCATCTTCTTTCTATTTAAGAATTGTTTTCTTTTTTTTGAGTAAGGAATTGACAATTGAAGAGAGCACATTAGATATCTTGCTACACCTGTATTGCTCACTTAAAAATTGAGTCTTTTGGAAAAAGAAAGAATTGTTTGGAACTTGTCTCTTTCAATTGTTTATATCAGTGACATACCAGAATGAGACAGTATTTTTTTATGTGAATTTTTGTGACTCATGTGGGTGGAGTGTTTTTTCTTTTCTTTGATATATAAACACAGGATGGTGAATACAAAAGAATTGACCATTCATGACTTCAAAGCTGATTCAGTAACCTTGTCAAGAGGACATTGGTTCTTGGACAGTGAGGGCACAGTGGAGCAGGTGGACCTGGAATCAGATGAAGATACAGGAATTCCAGAGGCAGAAGGAGCAGTAAAAGAACTGAAGGAAATTCTGGGAGTAATAGGTCAGCACATTTTCACAGTAGTAGTGGGAGGTTATAAATACACCATGTTGTGTCAGGAATTTTATAGGTTTCAAAGAACTACTGTCAACTTGAAAAGATGGAAAGCTGTGGGATTGCATAAACTATTGGAGGAACCAATCTTCTTCATTGACTTTGAAAGGGTAGCACAGGTAATGAACAGTTTGGAAGAAGTTGGAACAAAGAATGATGCTTATTTCAGGTGCAAAGTGAAGAACAAAGATGATCAGGAGGTGCGTATTACCATTAAGGCAGAACATATTAGAGCTGCTTTACAATTTTTTCCAATGGGCACCAAACTGGATCAAAGCTTTGTAAAAAAGAATAAGGATACTTATACAGGATATGGAAAGTTCACGGATTTTAAAGGAAAAGAAAATGAAGAATATGCAATCAAAATGTTTTTGCAATATTTTTGTTTTCCCAAGCTGCCTAGATACACCATGCCTCACAAATCAGTAACTCTGTTGATGTTCAACAATAAAGACAAAACCAGACCATTTGGAGTTATGGATGTCTCACCATACATCCATGAACAGTTAAAGGAAGCAGCCAAACATTGGTAGCAGAAGAAATTTATGAATGGAGCCCAGTTTTTGACAAGAATTATTTATCATATCTTGGGTATGGAAGAACAATTGAAATTAGCTCCAGAAGCCCAATACTTTAGAAATTTGATGGCAGGAGTAAAAAGTCCTCCCAAAAGGATGCAGGTTAAAGACACAGTGGGACAAACCAGTATGAGGGGAGCTGGGATGAAGAGGAAAATTATCTCTGAAGAAGTAGTACCTGTTAAGAAGAGGAAAGTGGATCCAAGGAAAATAGAAATGGAGCAGATTGAAGCAACAAAAGAAGAACATTTGGCAGCCCAAAAAGGAGTACAATCCTCTAGTGAACCTCACCCTCCACAGACCAGCAAAGAGCAAATCTACCTATTTAACTCAGGGAAACAATAAAAGAGCAACGTACGAAGCCCAATATCAGAAAATGCTGGAAGACTATTCCTGCAAGGCTACAGATTGGATACAGGAGGAGGTGGAGCATTATGAAGTTTTACATGAGGAAATGATGGCAGCCGAGACCGAAGAAATATTTGTGAAAAAAGAAGTAGAGTTGCTGGCATACTTCAAAGAGTTGCAAGGACCTCCAGAGGCCAGGACTACTGTTGTAGTAAAAAAGAAAGTGCCAAAAAAGCAAGTCCAAAAGAAGAAACTAGTCAAGAAGGGAAAAGAAAAAGCAGTAGCTGAAGCTACAACAGTTAAAGACACAGAAGCAACAGTCATGGAAGCAACTCAGAAGTCTCCTACAGTGAAGGAAGTATCAAAGTCTACAGAGCAAGAAGTAGGAGGATCCTCACGATTCTCATCCGAGTCAGATAGTGACATTGAGAGTTTTTTGTTGAAAAGTTTAAACTTGTCAATACCTAACACTCCTAATGTAGCTATACAGGCTGTAGAAAAAATGAAGACACCTGAGGATACAAACAAGAAGTCTAAAGAAAGGCAGACTCATGAAGAAACTGTCCAACAGATGAGTGCTGAAGAAGAAAGAAGACTGTTAAAAGGAAAGGCCAGAATGACAGAAGAGGAAAACCAAAGGAGAGATGAAGGTAGCTTTGGAATAGTGAATGTTGGTGTAAATTCAATATGGACCAAGCTTTTCAGAGACACAATTCCAATTGAATGCAAGTTTAGAGGAACTAGCAAAGAAGGTATTCAGCAGTTCATATATTCAGCAGAAGGATGCACCTAAAGAACAGGAAATCAAGAAGTTAGAACCAGAAAAGAGTGCTCAAGAGGTCTTAGGACAGGTGATGGAAGAAGGAATTATTCAAATTATAAAAGATGTACTGCAGGAGATAAACAGTAACAAGGAATCTACATACAATGGTGAGCAGGAACAGGAAGAAGGAATAGATTCTATGGATATGGATGAGCAAGATTATGAATATACAAATCAGGGGAGTGATGATCAAATAAAAGCTTTTCATGCAAATGTATCAGATACAGCTCAAGAAACGGGAAGACAGGAAATGTAGAAAAATGATGATCAGATTATCCATGTGGCAGATATTGAATCAATAGAAGTTCAAGAAAAATTGGTACAGGAAGAGCAACTTAGGGAGGATCAATCAGGCCAAGATGAAAAAGAGCTAGAAAACAATCAGGAAACCCTAGGATAGGGAGAAGAAATGCAAGGTCAAGAAGAAAGGAATTCATTGGAAGAGAGTAGAATTTCAAACCTCTCAGATCAGAAAAGTGCAAAGGACAGAGTATTGGAGCTTGAAGAAGATGATATTAATCAAGAAACAGAGAATGATGCTTCCAGTAATGAGGAACAAGATACAAAGGATATAGAGGATGAAACAAAAGCAGATGAAGATGAGGAAGGTAAAAGAGATAAGCAAATTGAAATCAGACAGGCAGAAGTGGAAGTGGGTTTGGAAAGGATACCCAAGAATATAAGGTCAGCCTGTCAAATAATCATGAATAATATTGAACAGTTCAGACCATCTAGCAGGAATATGATCATATCAAGCATGGTGGCTGAATCTGAATTTGAGAAAGGGAGTATGATTATCAAAGAACACAGAAAGGAAAAGGAGCAGATGTCAAAACAACTGAGGTCAATTCAAAAGAAAAATGAAGAGTATGTCAATAGAATAATTGCTTTGGAAGAGAGTGAAGTTCAGAAGCAGAACAAAATACAATATTTGGAGGATAAGAGTGTGAAGTTATCAGAACAGAATGCCAAGATGGAAATGGAACTAAAAACCATAGGAGGAAGATACAGAACATTACAAACCTCATATCAAATTTTGACTAGGGCCCATGAAGATATTAATAAGTTGTTGCTAGAAGAAGGTCTAGCAAGAGATGGAAGTAAACCTGCCCAATTGATAGAGGAAGAAAAAGATGAAATGCATAAAGAAATTCAGAAACTCCAAGAAGAATTAAACGAAGCCAAAGAACTAGAAAAGCAGGCAAGTACACATGCTGCTACAGCTATGAGAGGGTATAACCAGTTGTTTTTGAATACAGAGCAAGAGAAGAAGGATTGGCAGGACAAGTTGGAAAGAGAAAGAATGGAATGGATGAAAGAAAGAGAAGATTTGATAACTCAGAATAAAAGCTTAAGGATGACCTTAGAAGACTTACAGAAACAACTGGAGAAATCAAAAGCTCAGGAAGAGGTTCAGAATCAGGTACATGCAGAAGATATCAATACCAGAGAGTATGAAACAGGAGATGCTGATAGAGAACAGGAAAACTATGAAGCAATAGCCAAAAGATCTGAGGAAGAGTACACTGAGGAATTTGTTCAGAAGTTGCTGTCTAGCAGAGAATCAAGAATGGAGTTTATGAGAAAAATGCATGATGATTATGAGAACCAGATTGTCACATTTGCTTTAAATAAAGGCATCAATCCAGATCAGCACCATTGGGCTGCAGATGGATTAGGAATTCCTTTTTGTATGGTATTGGAAAGCATAAAAAATTATCAGTTGGCCAGAGTGGGAGTATCTCCAAATCAATATTTTGAATATGAAGAGGATATTAATGTTACAAAGGAATTATTTGAAAGAGCAAACCCAAAATGGAGGAATAAATGGTTGGATGCTAATAAAGAGTGTAGGAGAATCTGGAAGGAGGCACCTTTACACTTAAAGATTAACCCAGCTTATTGTCCTGTGGCCAGAAGAAGGGAGTGGACTGTTTTTTGGGAAAGAAGAAAAACAGGGCAGATTCCAGCAAAATGGCTGAACTTTCCAAAAATAGCAGGTCCAAAGGCAGGAACTTGGCCTACTAAAAGTTACATGGTGAATACTGCTGAGTCTGTCATATCAAATTATAAAGATATCAACGACCCTGCTTGTATACTACTTGTCAGAATAATGAGGTTAATTCTAGCCTGTATAGAAACCTACACTGATACAGATGTCAGAATTTTGAACTACGTTGGTTTTAATTCGCCTACAGATGCTCTATTGTTTGATCTAAGTGAGACACCAGACAGGATTTGTTTGATGGCCTACTACAGTAGAATAATATTTTTGGGCAGTCATTTTTTGCAAATATTTGAAGATGCTTTTGATTATGGATTCTTTGAAAGGGAGTCAGAAATTTTTGGAAATTTATCTGTGGTTACAAAAGCAAGACTTACTGCCTATGAAGCTGCTTACACAGAATACTTGAAGAAGGATGTCATAGATAAGCCTGAAGCTGCAGTACAATGGAGGAAAGCCTTATTTGAAATGGTCAATAACTTGAATGTCACAGAAAGGAAGAGCCATGATTTGGTGTCACAAGTGTATCAAAGGAAGAAGAAATAAAGCTGAGCTCACATAAGGAAGTCTTTTGTCAGGAGCCAAAAGCTCTAGGAGGGGAAGAATGTTGGAAGGTGTATTTTTGGAAAGCATTTTTGATGTAGAAAATTAGTAAAAAGCCAAAAAACTTGTAAAATATTTATGCAATGGTTGTAAAAATAAGGAAGAGTCTTCCTTATGTAGTCAAGGACCTCATGTAATTTTTGTAGAATTTTTAGAAACTCTTAGATAGCATATTTTTAGAAAATTAGAGAAAAAGACCTAATTTCAAGTGTGAAAAGGGACACTTGAAAATGTATATAAGTCAATTTTCTCTAATTTGGAGAGGTTGGTTAGTCATTTGCTCAAGCTATCAATAGAGAAGAAAGAGTTTCTGAAAAAATCGTGTTTTCTCCTGTTGAGTGTATTTTCTTTGATGTGAGAGCTTGTTTCTTGCTTAATCATGGAGATTTGTGAGTTACATTTGTGTATTACTGAGTGAGTTGTATGAAGGAAGAGGTTTACTGATGTAATGAGTGGAAAAGGATTGAAGAAAGCTCCAGAATTGTGAAAATTGTCTGAATGTACAGAATCGCGATTGTCTCGTCTCTGTGATACAGGTGATATTTTTCAATTTTGAGTTCATATTTGTATTCTGCTGATAAAATAGCATGGTTTTGACACAAAGATCATAGAAAATGATGGAGATTTGCCTTAGATATGGTAAACCCTAGACTTTCTCTTCATCTTCAATTTTTCTCAGCAATCCAGCCATTAATCTCTTATTTCCTTGAATCTATTATCTTGAAGGGGTTGTGGTCTTATGGATATTCCTAGGATTGACAAAATAAAGATGATTTGTTGATTCTTTGTTACTTCATGATTGGAGAGGACAACTTGGAGTCCAAAACAAAACACCAAAGCTAGTCAAAAACTATAAGTAGCGCTAGAGAGCTCATTTCGGAGCTCAGCTGTTGTAGATTTGAACTTTGTATGAGAACTCTTTGAGTAATCAAAAGAACTCCATTGTTTCTCTCTTTGTTCTTGCCTTGTGTGCATGCATGTGTGTATGTGTGTGCATGTTTGTGTGCTTCTCACTCACACACTTGTGCCATCACTTGTACGAGGTCTTCATACCATCCTCTTGACTTCTCGGATTGACATTAAAGGAGGTGCTACTCATCACTGAGCTACACCAAATTTTGGTGCCGTTGCCAGGCATCGAGCTTCGAGGATGAACGTGTGATGGTAAGATGTAGAGTTGAGACATTGGAGTCATAGGTATTTTCTCCACTTTTATCTATTTACTTTTGTTTTCTTCATCATCTTTATCCCCATCATCTTTATCACCATCATCATCATCACCATCTCCCACCTCCATCTCCATCATCGCGACGTTTTCATTTTTTTGGTCATATCACCTTCCCATACCATTTCCCCTCATTTCACTTGTGAAAGAGAGCAAGAGAGCATTTGCGTGCTTGTGCTTTTGTGTGTTTTTTGAGATTTTTTGCAGGAATCAGCATCCCCAGTAGCTGTACCAACTCTAGCAGGTAAATTTTTTTTACTGTACAGGTCCCGAGGCGTTGACCTCTATCAATCATGACCCACAAAAAAATTGACCATTTTGCTAAACCAAGTCCATAAACATGATGTATAGGCCTAGGGCATCTTAAAAGTGTGTTTAAAATTTTGAAATGCCTCAGTTTTCTGTCAATCTCGATTGACACATCAATCGCGACTGACAGACGACAACGAGCACCTATCGACGGACTTGTCAATCACGACCAACACGTCGATCACGACCAACACAGTCAACGACTAATTGACCATGACTGACAGAATTTTTGGGCCACGTGTCAATCGCGATTGACCCATAAATCGCAACTGATAGCCACGATGGACCTGTCAATCGTCACCGACTAGTCGATCATAACTGACACATCAATCGCAATTGATAGACCACTCGATCGCGATTGATGGGCAAATTTGGCATTTTTTAGCACAAAACATATTTGGTCTATTTTTGGCCAAAATTTGGGAAACATTAAGGGTTATTAGAGCATACTTAGAAAACACTATGAGCTATTCCTGTTTGCCTGTTAGCCTGTTGTGGTCCTGTTTTAGCCCTGGAGTCATGAATAGACATAACTTCCTCATACAAACCCTGTTTTTAGTGATTTTGGTCTTGTTGGAAAGCTTGTTTCGAATCCCACTAAAACGTCGACTAGTTTTTATAAATCTAATACGCGGAGTTATAGATAGGGTATTTTGAAGTTGACCATACCCAGGGGGAAGAAAACTGAGGGATCTCTAGGATTGTTTGCCATAAAGACAAAGTGCAATCTGGGCTCTGAAGTACATGAATGAGCATGATTTGTTATGTCAGTTGAATTTGAATCTTGAGCTAACTTTGGAACTCTCATAGATCCATTGAGAGCATTAGAGGGCATCCAAAGCAAGGGCATTCTGCAAGCTTGAGAATGGGGTTCTTGAGCACCAACGAGCAAGGGATAAGCAAGTAAGGTTGGAAATTCTCTCAACTCCCTCAGTCAATTCCTAGCTCAGGCTAAGAACGCATAACATTGGAAGTAAGTTAGGCGACGATAGGCACGGAACAAGTTGAAGACTATCTAAGTAATAAAGTTCAAGTCAAGATATAACCTGTGCATGTGACGATAACCTTAAAGAAAAGAACTAATTTTATTGCGATCAACTTTAAGTGCAAAAAAATCACTCAAGTAATTCCTGATGATGCAAAATCAGACAAGATCATAAACATAATAACAAACTAAGAAGAATCCAGTGGTTGATAAGAAAGAATCTGCAACGAGGTTGTACTTGGGGTAAAATTGAAGTTTTTCAATCAGGCATATGAACCTTAGATCAGGACGACATCGAGGGAGAGATATACAAAGCCTTAGGTCCTCACAGGCAAGTGTCACTCACACAACTAGATCTTGGGCCCAACAGTTGAGTGCTTATCCGCACCACCCTAACTCTGAAACTAGCGAATCAGAGATGTCTCAAGGTATGGAGCGACCCACAGGAAGTTCAGGTGTGGCTTACTTACAAAAGGTTGAAGGTCCTTATAAGACTCAATTGGAATACATTAGGACCAACCGATTAGGTGCTTGCATCTATGAGGACGGCCTAAGAAGATTTGTGGTCCATATCAAAAACCCAGATCAATCATTGGACTAGAACATCTGGCATTCAAGTTTGAAAATGGTGCATACCTGGACAAAGAAGGGACCATGTATGTAGTCAGCAATCACCCAGATAGGATAGATGAATTTGGTAATGTGATCCTAGAAATAGACATAGGTGACGTAGAGCAAGGGAACTTAGGAAGAGACCCTAGAACTCCCCGAGGCAAATCAATCCTCACTAGAATTATCACGCCAGAGTGGGTTTCCCAAGACAATGAGAGCATAGACCTACTCTTAAACCGGGAGACTGACAAAGCCTTTTGGAGATATAAGGCTGACCAGCCTAACAAAGTAGGAATGCTCACCATCTATGAGTTTAAAGATCTTGATAGTCCAGGAAAAGTGACCTATTTAGACAACACTTCAGAGAGAATCTTTGTGGTCACAGAACATGGTAGACATGCCTACACTTGGAAGGGTGAGTTTGTTTTTCCCCCTCCAAGATCTAATGTCTCCTATAGTCACCAAGGAGCTGGGACATCCCAACCTCATGGTCATAGGGACAGAAGTAGAGACCGACCAGAAGTAAGTTTTTCCAACCCATTGGGAAGAGAAGGGATGAGAGCAGAGATGGATAGAGAGGAAACTGAGAGACCTAGAGCCCCAAGAAACCAAAGAAATGCTGATGATTTTCCTTTGCCAAGGCCTAGAGAACACACTAGGACCTTGAGGCCAACCTAGCTAGTTAAGTCCATGAAGACTTATTTCGATGGCACCCAAGACCCATATGATCATGTGGCCGAGTTTAAGCAAGGCTTGAGAGCGGAACAAGTTGAGGACCTATTCACGAAGTACAATGCTTTCGGTCTAACCCTTAGGAACACAACCCTTACATGGTTTCAGCCACTACATGAGAGGCAGTTTAAGAACATAGACCAACTTCTAGAGGCTTTCATTACCAAATTCTCTAAGAGTGGTATATGGCATAATACTTCCTCACTGATTCATAGCTTCAAGCAGACACCTCAAGAGACTGTTAGACTGGCCGGAAGAAGGTTTAGGCAATATCTAGAGAGATGTCCTGTTCCAGAGTTACCCACACCAACCAAACAAGTGGCTTTATTTTTAGACAGATTGCTGAGTACCAAATTGAGATCATATGTGTACTTGAAGGACCCTAGAACCATAGAAGAATGTGTACGCATGTGCATAGACATAGAGGATAATCCAGGAGAGGAGCTGGAGCTTTCAAAAATCTACAAAGATTCAGATAGCTCTACCAGCCTCTCTTCCAGGCAATCCACGTCTATTGAGGAACTTGCGGAGAAGGTAGCTCAGAAATTAGGTGTCACAAGCAAACAAATACCAAGGTTTGCCCGAGTGAAAAGATGCTATACATGTGGAGGTGACCATATGGCGAATGTATGCCCCATTATGGCACAACCCGAAGTGAATCCTAGTAGTCAATACTACACCATAGAACAGAGATACACCAATCACACCGTGCAAGATTGTCCATACAATAAGCAAGCAGTTAGGCAACCTTATCCATAGCCATACCCTCAACAAGGACGGTACCCGAACCAGTACCCACCACAACCATATGGTAGACCATAGCAACCCTATCAACAACCCTACCAAACCCAACAAAGGCCTGAGCCTGTGTTAGCTCAACAACCTCCTACTCCAACCAATGTGATTCTAGTAAAGTACGCAGTTGCAGAAGGAAATCTAAATAGAGCTATAGTGCCAATAACTCCATTACTTTTAGAAAGTGAACCAAGTGATCATAGTTTCGACTCTACTCACATTGATAGTCCACAGGCCTACTACATGCAGTCACCTGAGCATAATGAGACCTACTATTGTGAAGAACCGAGTCAACCTAGTTGGGATCTAGAATATGCAAATGTCATATACGCAAACCCCAACCCTAGACCTCAAACTAGGTATGTACGACCCCCATTTTCGAGAGGACCATGCTACATATGTTAGGGAGATCACCTCATTCTCGATTGCCCGATGCCTGCCTCTACACAATCCCAATCTGTGATAAATCAAGGCTTTTGTCAAGATTGAAGAAAGGAGCATCTCTTGCGAGATTGCCCTAAGAAACCCAAGAACATGCCGAAAATCACTCCTATCAATGTTATTGGGTTAGTAGTAGACTCTACGGGAAGTGTAACTTCCACTACGCTAGTGCAAGTGGTCAGTAGACCTCACGCTTTGTAGCAAAACCAAGGTTTAGGCCAAGAAAAGACTTCCGAGGTTAGTGAAACTGAGAGCATAACTAAGAAACGGACGAGAGCCTGGAAAGATAGCCAGGAAAGGATGAAAAGGCAATGGTCTAAGAAGATGAGCGAATTAGAAGAGAGCATAAGAGAAACAAAAGGCAAAATTTTTGAGCTCACCTCTCAAACACACTCTCACATACCACCACCACCTTCATCCCTACCACCGCCTAACCCACCACCTTCCAACCCACATCATACAATTCCACCACCCCCTAGAGTAGGATCAGTATTAGCTGACCCCACTCCTGAGGACATAGACATGATGCTCAAAGCATATCAGGCCAGAATCCAAGAAGGGCCAAATGTGACACATCATGAAAAATATTACCCTAAAGCTTATCTAGAGATAGAAAGAACTAAGCTTTGTGCTAAAATGGTAGCGTTGGCTCAAACCATGTTTGAATTCAATCGCCTCCTCAACTACTCTTGCTCAACTAAGGCACAATTGCATTTTGATGGACTGTTGGAGAAGTTAGAGAGCATAATTGCAAGATCTGGCAATGAAGCCACCTCCCAAGCAAGAGACAAGGCAAGTGAAAGAATAAGCATCCCCCCAGGAAGCTTATGTGCCTAACTCCACTGAACTAGACACCTCTTCTTCTATGAATCGATATTCACAAGGATTCCTGTGAGAGACTCAAGAAGAGAAATGGGCTAAAGAAAGGGGAAGTCCCTCCTCCCATTGAACTTGTGGACGAAGCACATGCTCAATTACCACAAGACATTCTATCTATTTATGGAGAGTAGGAGAGTGCCCAATCCCAGGAGAGATTAGACTTCAATTCTAATTCCTTACAGGAACTACCCCATTTCACAGGCCCATGGGAAGCTAAGTCTATGTGTATGACAGCACCCATGGTCATGGTAAGAAACGAACACTCAGTCATACCTAGGAATAAGGAGCTAGTAAAGAACACTAAAGTGCAGTGCAATCTCACTTTAGAAGAGCTACTCAAGGTTAGGACAGAGCTATGGAAGCATGTAGCCAATCAAGTGCCAGAAGTAGCAAAACCTCGTTCCCAGGTAGGATCTCATAGAATAGTGCCAGAAATACCTTTAGACAAGATAGGAGACATGAGCGAAGGAGAAGAAGGAAACACCTATCTTCCCATTACCCATCAAGGATACACAACCAAGGCAATCCTAGATTCAGGTGCAGGCGTTGCAATTGCTACCACTTCCTTATGGAAGCGATGGGGCAAGCCAGCACTCAGGCCCACGAGAATGAAATTACAAATGGCCGATGGTCACATTGAGAGACCCTTAGGGCTACTAGAAGGAATAACTCTCACTACATGCGGTGTTGAGTTTGAGCATAATTTCTCCATATGTGACTTTAGCAAGAATTAGGCCTATGAGATGATCTTGGGAAGACCATTTATGCGGTAGTTGCAAGTGGTACAAGATTGGGGAACTAATTGCTTGTATTTGCAACACTTAGGTGTTACGACCAAAGTTAATCTCAAGGATTACTCTCATAGAGATGTACCCCCTGTAGCTCAATGATGAGTAGCACCTCCTTTAATGTCAATCCGGGAAGACGTGAGGATGGTATGAAGACCTCGAGCAAGTGGCGGCACAAGTGTGTGAGTGAGAAGCACACAAGCATGCACACACATACACACACACGCGCACACGAGGCAAGACAAAGAGTGAGAATCAATGGAGCTTTTTAGATTACTTTCAAAATGCTCTTACAAGTTCGTTTCAGTTACAATCTAACCTCAAAAATGAGCTCTCTAGCTCCTTTTATAGTTTTTGACTAGCTTTTGGCCCTGTCCAGACCTAGTGTCCGGCCTAGTTAAAAATTAGGTTCCAGGGCTTATTTGGGGGCTCAAACGAGATCTAAAAATTATGAAAATTGGTACGCAACTACTTCTAAGGCTCCTCAAGCTCAAGGACTCCTTGGCTTGCACAAAATGGAGCTACAAAAATGTGAAATGAGATTTACAATGAATTTTAGTGATAAAAATCACTGTTATTGTAGGGATTTCTTCTAGTGATCTGCCATACATATCTTCAAGCTCCCTACTTGCTCTTCTTCCCTGCATGTCCATCTCTCTGATTTGCGTTAATGTCTTGAAAAATTATTGGCCTACTTGCCCGATCTTCTTTGACTGCCCTGTTTGCTTGTGCTGTCCCTTCGCTCTGACTCCCTTCTTTGACTTTCACGTCTTGTAGTTCCTGATGTACCAAGGCTACTGCCAACACCCCCCCCACTCTCGCGTCTGTCGCCCCTGACAGACCCTTGTCTAGCTGCTTTTTGTACGTAGTATTGTACAACGTCGGCGGCGAGGTGGTGTTCTTCTAACCTGAGTCCCCTTGCTAGATCTGTCAGCAATGCATCCCAATTGACTGGCCCTGGGACATCTGGATGTGGCACCCGTAACTGCTCTGAGTGAATGGTTCGCTCCACAGCAAATAAATGGAGGAGATGTGAGGGTCTGGGTACAAATATTTCTGAGTGGTATTCCCAGAACCCTGTTATGAACATCTCTTCGAATGTTTGTTTAAAGCAGGCCGGGAGGTATTTTATTCTAGCGTGCCAAGCATATATCACCTCTATGGAAGGAGTGGTGCTCATGTCATATACCAAATCTTGGTTTCCTGTAAGGAATCCGACGCCTGAGAAGTGTGGGTCTTTGATATTCTTGAATGTCCTGAATGTAATAAGCATTAACTCAAAAATTTTCATGCACATCTGGGCCATTACATCAGGGGTATTCTTTAATCGGAGGCTCCAGTGCCGTATAGTGGAAATCATGTAATTGACGGTGGGAGGCCCTTGAGGGGGTGCTAGATAGACGTAGTTTAACCATTTGGCGCATCCCTTGATATTCTTGACTGCAATGGTAAACTCTGGCCATGTGCGCCTGCGGAGTACAGGAACATAACAAGGGTTATATTTAATAAAAAGGGGCATATTCGTCCAGGTGCGAACCATCTCCGGATAGGTTTCGAGGAGTCGGATCCTCCAAGTGGGTTGATGAATGGATCCTTTTTTAGCGCTCTCTGGGATGTCCTCTGGCCCAAATTGTGTAGCAAACGTTGGAGGTTTGCCACATTTGTGTTGGATTTCTGCATTGTAGTCCGCCAGGAGTATACAATAGGGCACGTATTGATCATCATTGGTTCCGATCCATCTATGGTGGGACATGCTGCGGAAGTATTCTGATTTAATAATAGTGTCCTCTATCTTTGCCATAGATTGGATTTGAACAGCGACTCGATCTTCATGAGTTGATGCCGTTTTCTCTAGTGTTTGGAGCCACTCAGGTACTTCGATTTCTAGCGTATCCATTCCTTCTGCGGTTTGTTCACCACCTGGCATTGGCATAGGAACGTAAGGTTCCTCATACGTCTCATCTACCTCGATGGGTACCAAATCCTCGGGTTCAGGTTCGACCACTGGAGAGGGTTGCCTTTCATGTGTGAGTAATCGTGCCTGTAATTCAACCACCTGCTCTTTCAATGCCATGACTTCTTCTGAAGTCGTGGTCGTTTCTGTGACTTTGGGTACTGTCTGTTGCTCTTGGAGTTGATTGCGCAATGCGTCACGTTCCCTTTCCAAGTCATCATGCGCTTCTAATAGATCCGCATAGCCGTCCAGGATGGTCTTCATTGTCTCTGAGGGCACAGCTTTAAATTGCTCTGGATCAATTTCGTGTGGAGAGCCTTCCATTGCAGCTTCTAGATTTGCTTCATTTTGCTGCTGCAGTCTCTTGTTTTCCTCAAGGGCGGCCGCCATGTGTTTTCTGAGAAGTGCCAAGTTACGCCGAACTTTGAGATTATCGGCTTGGTATACCTCGAGTAAAGCCTCCAGTTGTTTGGCACCTGATTCTGTCGATGGTTGGGGTGCTGCCGATAAGGTTTGGTGAGCCTGCTCAAGCGCCGCGTAGCGTTGATTCAGTTCTGCATTTTCTGTGTGTAGAATGTGAAATTGTGTTTGTAAGTCCTGGTGGTGCGTTTCCAGTTGCTGATACCGGTTGTCCAGAGCTTTGTACTCATGTTGGAGCTGATATACACATTGGTTTAATGCAAAAAATATGTTATTTACATTAAATAATGATGCAGGGGGAATGGGGGCGGGAATGGGAGAGGTGAATGCTGTGGATGTAAGTGGAGATGTGGGTGGAGGAGGTATGGGTGATGGTGGCATGGGGGGAGGGAGCGGTGCTGTGGCTGGTGATGTTTCCATCGTGTCAACTGTTTGAGTGACGGTGTAGATGGGAATCGTGGGTGGAGTGGATGTGACATCGGTGAACAGGGTGGTGAAGGTCGGCATGGTGACTCCCCCGACTTGGATTCCCGGGGAGAGTGGGATGCCCATGACGATGGTAGTGGTGGTGGATGTGGTAGTGCCAGTGTCCTGTGGTGGAGTGAATTGTGTAGTGTGAGGTGGGGATGGTGGTGACAACGGTGCTTCGTGATATTCTTCTGCTTGCGCTGACTCGCCTGGTGCTGATGTATTGATGTGAATTTGCTTCCCGGACCTCCTGGGCCGAACGGGAACTCTTTTTTCAAACCTGTGGATGTAGGCCATAGCCTCATGGATGGCCTCGTCCAGTCCTACAGCGTCGGCATGAAGGTTCATGGACTCAATGAACAACTCGTCCACACCTTCCTCCGCTAGCAAGTCGTTCATGAGTCTTTTGCCTTGTTCTAGAGACATCTTATGCTGTTCCTGAACCAGTCGCATGGTTCGATATAGTCTCTTGACTTGTGCCGAATATGCTGGGGCACTTGCTAACTCGGAGAGTTCGTCATATTCTTGGTGTTGTTCTTCGTCGGCCTCTTCTTCATCTCCTCCTGCCTCTTGTTCATCTACATCGACTTCTACGGTTTGTGGTTGGGTGGGGGCCGATGTTGTTTTGGGTCGTGGTTCCTGCGCTCGCGCTGCTTCCGCTTCGAGGTTAGAGTCATAGATTAATCTGGCAATTTCTTCATCCGTGAGGTCCTCAAGAGTAAATCCCTGCGGGAATTCCAAATCGGATGGAATGGGTGGAAACACCAGATTAGGCCCCTCCGTGCTTGGTCTTGGTAACCGGATTGTGAATGGCCTAACTCGTCGTGTCTGGGGAGGAGTGATTTCTGGTGTAGCGGTAGCTCCCCTTGGTTGAGCACAGGGTAGTTGGACTCCCCCCCTCATCTTCTTGGATGGGGGGCCTGCTGTTGATAGTCTTCTTTGGAATTCTTGGACTCGGGACCATACGAGTGCCCGCTGAACAGGCACGTCATAAGCCAAGCATCTATAGATTATTCTGGTCAAAGTGCAACACCCGTGGAGCACATTCTTCTGTTTTTTGTTCCACCTTTGATGCGCTAGGTGGATCTGGTCTATGATCCAGTGTGGCACATTGATGGGCAGGCTTTCGGTTTCTGCTAGATACAAACTGAACCATATTTTTTTCGGGGGCATTGTGAATCGTTCTTGGGCGGGAAACGCGAAGTGTTGCATGATGGTGCGCAGGTGAAGCGCAATGGTAGGTGTCATGGCTACCATATCCTTCAACTTATTCAGATCCTTGTGCTTCATTCGACCTGGGACCATGGTTTCCTTTTCTGTTGGGATGTGCATGCCGTACATACCCAACGCTTCTCTTACCAGATTGAGGCTCAACTTGAATCTTTTGAGCTCATTACCCGGCAGCAGTGATGGCAACACAAAGGTGCTGTCGCCGCCCTTGGCTCTGCTCGGCGTGATGGTACTGATCAGATAAGAGCATCGTAAAAAATCCGGCTTTGGTAAGTGAGTCCTGAAATAACTTTCCACACCTGCTTTGACCCAAACTGATCTCATGACTTCAGCATTTTGGTAGCTTTCAAATTCGCGTGTGAAAAAGTGGTATCGACCCCATTTGCCATTGAACTCCAATTCTGCTTCCCAGAAGTAGGTTCCATCGCCCAGTGGTCCAGCAACATCACTGAACCAATGCGCATGCTTACCTACTTGAGAAGTGTGTCCTTGGGGAGGATCCTGGATGGGGAGCACATGCACATCTTGAAGCTCTTGCGGTCTTGCAGTGAGGCGTGGCTCAAGGAGAAGTGTTTCTATGTCCACGATCTGGGGACCAGATCCGGCTTGAGAGCTGGTACCTACTTCTGCCATGGCCTGTTTGCTGATTGGTTCTATGAGAATATAGAACCAAGTGTTAACATCGTACTGGACAGAATAAATCCGTTGTTGTCCCCGTTACAACATAATCATGAGATGGATGATAAGTTAGTGGTTAGTAAGTGCCTGAAGACAGTGTGTGTAGTTAGTGCTTGGGTTGTCCTAGGAGACTACTGCAGTTAGTAAGTGGGTACGGATTTACACCTTGGGGTCGGGGGGTTTATTACAGGCCCTAGGCTGCCAAATGCAGTGAGTGGGCTTTGTTTTCGGTTTCTGAGAGTCTCTACAGAGCTTTGTCGGTGTCGTGGTTTGAAAACGAGGCCTTTTTGGGACCCATATACAATCGATTACATGCACGTTCTTGGGTTTTGGTGTGTACATGAGTGTCGAGAACGAGTGAAGTCTGGCAGCATGCATCGTTGCGTTATGCTGTTTAAGTTGTGGCCTCAACGTAGCTACTTGTGCCATCAAGCAAGCCTTGGGCACCCAAATTTGTCGTGATTGTGGGCTAGCCTTCATCGACTTCTTGGGCACCCAAATAGATTTTACTTTAGCAGAAGAATTTCTGAAAGACTTCTTATTAGCGTTGCGTCGTTGGTCGCTAATAAGAGGCTTGGCCCCGGTAGTTGACGGTGGTGCAACTGGTCGTTCGCCTTTCCGCACCCATACCTGGTCTATTTTCTGGGCTGTTCTGCTGCGCAGGTACTTTTGATCTCTGACATAGGTAGTACCCTGCTTCTTCTGCCTTTGATCCACCTTGGGTTGCTGCCTCCTTCTAGCCTTTGGAAAAGAAGGGAGTTCCGTTGCATTCTTGACTCCTTTTTTGCAAATATCATTCCTCTGCAACACATAGTTTTGGACAAGAACAGCATGGTCATCTTCATGTGTACCCCTGGAAGGACCAGGAGTCTGTGCCTTTCCTAGTTCCTTGAGTGCTCCATTGTCTAATTCTACTGTAACTCGACTATGATTGACCCAAACCTGGAGAAGTCCACTTCTTAGGTTTAGATTGACTGCTTGGTCATAAATCCAATCTTGACCCAGGACAAGAGGCTCAGTGAGATCCTCATCCTGACACACTAGTACTTTAACTGTCATTGCTTCATCATGAATGTAGAGGGGAAGTTCCACCTCGCCCATGCAAGGGGTTTCCACGCCTCCCAATCCTATAAGATATGCTTCCATAGGATGGACAGTTAACTGTAACTCTTGACAGTAAGACAACTTAACAGCGCTAGTGGCAGCACCTGAGTCAATCAAAGCTCTTACAGTCCTTGCACTCTTTCCTTGTCCTATATCTATGGTTATGAAAGGACGTCTATCAATTATCCTATGCGAGCTTGTTCCTGCAACTTCACACATGGCCATAGGAAATCCTTGATCTGCATAGTCATTCGCTCCAGGCTGATCTCTACCTTGCCTTCGTAGTTTCATCCTTCTGATGCGTTCTAAAGCCTCTGCTTGAGCTTCTTCTCTAATCCTCTTTTCTTCCTCTTTGCGTTTCTTAGCAGTGTTGAGTCGGCTGAGCATTTCCTCCGTGAGGGGTTCCTGGTACAACTTGACTCTGCAACCGCTAATATAATTTGGGAGAACATCACCCTCTAGTGTGGCCAATTGTACTGCTCCGCTCGTGGAGATTCTATTGATGATCATAGGTCCGTAGCCTCTCTTCTCTAGCTTCCTCGCGTGTTGTTTTAGTGTATAGACTAAGACTAGATCTCCTGCTTTCAGGCCTTTATCCTTCACGTGGGCATCAAAGTATGCCTTCTGTCTCTTCTTGGCTGCATATATCCCTGCTGCGGCTCTCAGTCTCGTTTCCCCTAATCGTTCAAGGTCAAAGATCCTAGAGGAGAGCTCATGACCTGTCCATTCGTGCTCTTGTGCTACTCTCAATGTAGGGATCAGGAAGTCCAAGGGTAACACAGCGTTTTGGCCAAATACCATCTGAAAGGGGGTGGCTTGGAGTACCGTTTTGTAGGCAACTCGGTATGCCCAAACAGCATGGTGTAGCTGTTTGTCCCAGTCAGAGCGTTTAGTGTTCACTAATTTTGTCAGCACATTGCACAAAATCTTATTAGTGCTCTCAGCTTGTCCATTAGCTTGAGGGTGATAAGGGGCAGACTTCTTGTGTATTACCAAGAATTCTTGGAGTAGATTTTCAATAACTTCATTCAAGAAGTGAGTGCCTCTATCACTTACAAGCTCTATGGGTAGTCCATATCTCGTGAATACATTCTCAAACAAAAATTTGGCAGTTGTTTGAGCATCGTTCTTTGTCGTGGCCTTTACCTCTACCCACTTGGTGAGATAATCTGTTGCCACGATGATGTATTCCGCATGAGAACCCTTAGCTGGGGGATTAATAGGACCTACGAAGTCTATTCCCCACTTAGAGAATGCACGTCCACCCATCATAGGTTTCAGTGGCATCTCATCTTTGCGTATAGGATACTGAGTCCTTTGACAGATATCACACCGTTTCACATAGGTATGTGCATCCATGTGAAGGGTGGGCCACCAGAAGCCCGCAAATAGTATCGCCTTGATTACCCGATCTGGTCCAAAGTGTCCTCCTGCTACACCTTGGTGAGCAGTTTCCAAGATCTTAAGATATTCACTCTCATGGACACACAATCTCAGGTAACCATCCGTACCGCGTTTGTATAGATTATCACCAATGAGTGAGTAATCCAAGGCTTCTTGTTCTAAACTCCTTTTCCTAGCCAGAGTCATGTCTGGAGGGAATGTGTTTGTCCTCAGGAATGATACTAGTGGTTCGCTCCAATCTGGCACAATGGATACTTGATAGAGAGTGGCATGTTCCACTGGTGGTTTAGTGCAACAGATTGGGCATTCCTTGCACAACTTTTGGACATCAGCTTCCATAGTTGGCCAATGCACTCCGAATCTCTTTAGAGTCTGTAAAGTTCGTTGCTTTGAATGGTGTTGCTCTAACGCACCTACATGTGCTAATTGCAACCATTTAGCGTACTCATCCTCTTCTACGCAACAGGCCAAGATCCCTTGATCTGTGTGCTTGTACATGCTTCCTGCCATGATGTGGTATTTTTGGGCTTTTACAACCTCTCTGTTCCGTGTGTTTACCACAGGATGGTTAGGCCCGTATGTCAATACTGGTACCAATGGCTTAGCCCACTGCGGTACAACTTCCAAATTAAACAAGTAAGCATCAGGAAGGTCATCTGACACTCCTTGTGGGGCTTCTCCCGATGTGAGCCTAGAGAGATGATCTGCTCTCAAATGAGTCCTTCCTTTTCTTACCACGACCTCGAAGTCGTATTCCATTAGCAAGAGAAACCATCTCACTAATCTTCCTGTATTGCATGGCTTGTTTACTAAGTACAACAATGCCTGATGGTCCGTAAAAAATTTAAACTTATTTGCAAGCAAATAGTGCCTAAATTTCTTGACTGCATATACCATGCCTAATCCTTCGCGCTCTGTTGTGGTATAATTTCGTTCAGCCGCATTCAATTGTCTGCTGGCGTAGGCAATTGGAAGATCCATATTGCCTTCACCAGTAGGTTGTGCAAGTACACATCCAATAGCGTAATTGGATGCATCCACATGAACATGGAATGGCTTATTCCAATCTGGTGTGGTCAAGATTGGTGCTGAACATAATCTTCGTTTAAGTTCTTGGAAGGAATTCTCACATTCATCCGTCCACTCAAAGTTTGTCAGAAGTCCGTACATGGGCTTTGCAATGACGGCATACATGTGTATAAATCGTCGATAATAGCCACAATGCCCCATGAAAGCTTGTACTTCCTTGACATTCTTTGGCCTAGGTAACTCTGCTATGGCTCTCACTTTCTCCTCGTCAGTAGATATGCCATTCTTTGACACTATGTGTCCTAGAATCTTACCTTGCCTAACCATAAAAACACACTTTTCGGGGTTCAGGCAGACTTGGTACTCTCTACATTTGTCAAAGATTTGCCTGAGTTCCGGAATATGGGTTTGTCTAACATTGGAATGAGCACAAAGATCATCAACATAGACTTCTAAACTCTTCCTTAGGAACTCCTTAAACACATGGCACATCAGCCTCTGGAAGGTAGCTGGTGCATTGGTAAGCCCAAATGGCATTACTCTAAAAGCAAAAATGCCCCATTCTGTGGCAAAGGCTGTCTTATGCTGATCCTCTGGAGCTATGGCTACTTGATTGTAGCCCGAAAATCCATCAAGGAAGCTGTACACTTCCTTGCCTGCCACTCTTTCTAAGAGATGCTCTGTTATGGGAAGCGGATAGTTATCTCGAATTGTGGCGGCATTAACCTTTTTCAAGTTAATGCACACACGCAGCTTGCCATTCTTCTTGGGCACCACTACGATGGGGGATACCCATTCGGTGTGCTCAATTTCGTAGATAAATCCAGCTTCAACCAATCTATCTATCTCTTCCTTGATCTTAGCAGCATAATTATCGTTATATGTATAAGGCTTTTGCTTAGAGGGTTTAGCATCTGAGGTCATGGGAATGGTGTGTGAGCATATCTCAGGGTCAACACCTTTCAAATCCTTGTAACTCCAAGCGAATACATCTCTGTATTCTCTTAGCAAGGCTATCAATTCGTACTCTTCTTCTTCTGTCAGGTCATGGCCAATATACGTGCATCTCTCCTCTCCTTCTTCTAAGGCAACAACTATTTTCTTGGTAGTTTCTTTGTTATCATAGGCCTCTCCTGATTGTGCCTCTCGTTTAGGCATTCTTATCATGACTCTCCTGTCATCTATCTCATACTTCTTAAAATTTTCTGGGACCTCAAACAAAGATTCTTCCTCTTCTGGTAAGGCTTCTCTCTTCTTTCGTTTCTTTCCTTCTTCTTTAGGGGTCACATGTGTTGCCAATCTTACGTCATTTGTCAGCTCTCCATGCCTCTGGGTTTGAAACTCTACCTCATGGAAGTATTCTTCATCTGATGCAAATGGTGGGTCCATAATGATTGACTCTAGATCGGAGTCACTTGCATCCGCAAATGCATCAGGGCTAGGTTCGCATTCTTCTAAAACTGCCTCTCCCATGATTGGCTCTATGGAGAAGACTGAAATATCATAGCCATCCTCATCACAGTGAGGTGTCCATTGTTCTTCGTTGATGGCTACATCCATTGTTGCTAAAATTTCTGCCCAGCCATGGGGTTCAAATTCCTCGTCTGGAAAAACTACAGGTGCATAGGCTGGGTCTTGGATTGATCTATGGGTTTCTTTCGCACCTACCTCTCTGGCTTTCTCTCTCTTCTCTTCTTCTACTGCTACCTTGCACATCCATAAATGGGTATCTTCATGCATCCATGAGGATCCAGATCCTATGGAATGCACCGATTCTGTGTCATCCTTGGCTCTATGGATGGGATTCCATTGGATAGGAGGGACATCTCTGTGAGAATAATCTTTGAGATTGACTTTGGTCGTAACCCCCAAGTGTTGCAAATACAAGGAGTTGGTTCCCCAATCCTGTACCACTTGCAATTGTCGCATAAATGGCCTTCCCAAAATCATCTCATAGGCATGATTTTTATTGAAGTCACAGATAGCAAAACTATGTTCAAACTCGACACCACAAGTGGTGAGAGTTATTCCTTCTAGCAATCCTAAGGGTCTCTCTATGTGGCCATCGGCCATCTGCAATTTCATTCTCGTCGGCCTGAGTGCTGGCTTGCCCCAACGCTTCCATAAGGAGGTGGTGGCAATTGCAACTCCTGCACCTGAGTCCAAAATTGCCTTTGTGGTGTAGTTTTGGTAGGTAATGGGAAGATAGGTGTTCCCTTCTTCACCTTCGCACATATCTCCTATCTTATCCAAGGGAATTTCAGGCACTGTCCTATGGGATCCTACCCGGGAACGAGGTTTGGCTATCTCTGGTACTTGTTTGGCTACATGTTTCCATAATTCAGGTCTAACTTTGAGTAGCTCTTCTAACTTGAGGTTACACTGCACGTTAGTGTTCTTCACTACCTCTGTGTTCCTAGGAATGACTGAGTCGTCGTTCCTTACCATGACTGTGGGTGCTCTCATACATGTGGACTTTGCTTCCCATGGGTCTGTGAAGTGGGGTAACTCCTGTATGGAATTAGACTCAAAGTCCAATCTCTCGTGAGACTGAACACTCTCATGCTCCCCGTAGATGGATGGGATGTCTTGTGGGAATTGGTCGTGTGCATCGTCCACAAGTTCAAAAGGAGGGGCGACCTCACTTTCGTTATCCCATTTGTCTTCTTGAATCTCTCGTAGGAAGTCTGGTGCAAACCGATTCATAGAAGAAGAAGTGTCTGGCTCCGTAGAATTAGGTACATATGCTACCTGTGAAGGAGGGCTTATCCTATCGTTGGCTCTTTCCTCGTTGTCATAGATATTTGAAGCACAAGCTTCTTGGGGAGGATTACTTATGCTATTACTTTTCCGCACAGGCTCATACGCTTTCTGGGAAGGGATGTGGGATACCTGTGGGGTTACATAAGCTTTCGAGGGAGGCACCTGTGACCTCTGGGGAGGAAGATAGGCTCCTTGAGGAGGCACATGAGCTTCCTGAAGAGGCTGGCTTATCCGTTCTCTTGCCCTTTCCTTTTTTTGAGGGATAGGCTCCTCTTCTGGCTGTGCAGTTAGCCTCTCTAATCTTTCTAAGGAGGGGAAGTTGTCTGGTTTAGTGGAATTGGCTGCATAAACTTCCGATGGGGAATGGCTCAGGTTTTTGCTTGCTTTTTCTTTCTCCTGATTTTTTTCTTCCTTGTCAGATCTGGCAATTATCCTCTCTAACTTTTCTAGGAATCCATCCAAGTGTAATTGCGTCTTGGCTGAGCCCGAGTAATTGAAAAGGCGACTGGCTTCAAACATAGTCTGAGCCAATGCGACCATTTTCGTGCACAGTTTGGTTCTTTCTATCTCTAGGTCAGCTCTAGGATAGCACTTGTCATGATCCGTGACGTTCGGCCCTTCTTGGATTCTGGCCTGATAGGCTTTAAGCATCAT
The DNA here is from genome assembly GCA_020310875.1 of Ceratopteris richardii. Classification (NCBI taxonomy): domain Eukaryota; kingdom Viridiplantae; phylum Streptophyta; class Polypodiopsida; order Polypodiales; family Pteridaceae; genus Ceratopteris; species Ceratopteris richardii. Next base: position 105,027,140 of record CM035410.1, read on the forward strand.
GTTTAGGTCTTCAGGAGTGGGATCTGCTAGGACTGATCCTACTCTAGGGGGTGGTGGGATTTGATGAGGCGATGGGGAAGGGGGTGAGTCGGATGGAGATGGGAGTGGTGGAGGCGGGGTGAAGTGAGAGGGAGTTTGAGCTGTGAGTTCAGTTATCCTCGCTTTGGTTTCTCTTATGCTTTCCTCAAGCTCACTCATCTTTTTGGCCCATTGTCGTTTCATTCTTTCTCGACTATCTTTCCATGCTCTAGTCCTTTTCTTTGTTATGCTCTCGGTTTCACTAGCCTCTGAGTTCTTACCTTGGCTTGTCTCTTGGTTTTGCTGCAAAGCCTGAGCTCTGGTGACTACCTGCACTGGTGCAGTGGAAGTGACGCTTCCCGAAGAATCTACAACCAAACCAATCACATTGATAGGAGTGATTTTTGGCATATTATTGAGGTTCTTAGGGCAATCTCGTAAAAGATGCTCTTTTCCACAATCTTGGCAAAAGCCTTGGATAGTCACTGACTGGGGTTGTGTAGGTGGGGGCAAGGGACAATCACGAATGAGATGATCTCCCTGGCATCTGTAGCACGGTCCTCTTGGGAATGGAGGTCTTACTTGCCTAGGTTGAGGCCTAGGGTTGGGGTTCGCATACATCACGTTCGTGTAATCTGACTCCCAACTAGGTTCACTTGGTTCTTCACTATAGTAAGACTCACCATGTTCTGGGGACTGCATGTAGTAAGCCTGGGGGCTATCCACATGGGTAGAATCAAAGCTATGGTCACTTGGGTCATTTTCCGAGATCAATGGGGTTACTGGTACTATGGCCCTATTCAGGTTTTCTTCTGCAACAGCATACTTTACTGGAATCACGTTAGTGGGGTTTGGGGGCTGTTGCGCTAGTACTGGTTGGGGTCTCTGTTGGGCCTGATATTGTGGTTGGTAGGTTTGTTGGGGTCTAGCATATTGTGGTGGTGGATTTTGGTTTTGGTATCTGCCTGGTTGGTAGGGTTGCGGGTAGGGTTGCCTAACAGTCTGCTTGTTGTATGGGCAGTCTTGCGCGGTGTGGTTGGTGTATCTCCGTTCTATGGTGCAGTACTGGCTACTAGGGTTTACTTGGGGTTGAGCCATAATGGGACAGACGTTCGCCATATGGTCACCACCGCATGTATAGCACCTTTTTACAGGAGCAAACCTTGGAATTTGTTTGCTAGTCACACCTAATTTCTGAGCTACCTTCTCAGCAAGTTCCTCGATTGATGTAGATTGCATGGAAGAGTGGTTAGATGCGCTATCTGAATCTTTATAGATTTTGGAAAGCTCTAGCTCTTCCCCTAGGTTATCCTCAATGTCAATGCACATGCGTACACACTCTTCTATAGTCCTAGGGTCCTTCAGATACACATAGGATCTCAATTTCGTACTCAGCAATCCATCAAGGAATAGGGCTACTTGTTTAGCCGATGTGGGTAGCTCCGAAATCGGACATCTTTCAAGGTATTGCCTAAATCTTCTTCCTGCAAGTCTCACAGTCTCTTGAGGGGTTTGCTTGAAGCTGTGGATCAATGAGGAAGTATTGTGTCGTATGCCACTCTTAGAAAACTCTACAATGAAAGCCTCTAGGAGTTGGTCTATGCTCCTGAACTGACGCTCATCTAATGGCTGGAACCAGGTAAGTGCCGTGTTCCTAAGGGTTAGACCGAAGGCATTGTACTGCGTGAACAGATCTTCCACTTGTTCAGCTCTCAAGACTTGCTTGAACTCTGCCACATGATCATAGGGATCTCCTGTGCCGTCAAAGTAATTCTTCATGGACTTAACTAGCTGGGTGGGTCTCAAAGTTCTGGCGTGCTCTCTAGGCCTCGGCAGAGGGAATCCATCTACATTTCTTTGGTTCCTGTGGGCTCTATGTATCTCAGGAGGTTCTACCCTATTCGTCTCCGTTCTCGTTCTTTCTCTGCCTACCGGGTTGGCGAAACTTACTTCTGGTCTATCCCTACTTCTGTCTCTTTGCGTACCATGAGCTTGGGAAGTTCCCGCCCCAGGGTGACCATAGGATACATTTGATCTTGGTTGGGGGAAAATAAATTCACCCTTCCAAGTGTAGGCATGCCTATCATTTTCTGTCACCACGAAGATCCGTTCTGAAGCATGATCTAAGTAGGTCACTCTGCCTGGGCTATCCGGATCCTTAAACTCATAGATCATGATATTTCCTATGTCTGTTGGCTGGTTGGACTTATACCTCCAAAAGGCTTCATCAGTTTCTCGATTGAGGAGCAACTCTATGCTCTTGTTGTCTTGGGGGACCCATTCAGGCGTGATAATCCTAGTGAGAACTGATTTACCTCGAGGGGTTCTAGGTTCCGCACCCATGTTCCCTTGTTCTAGGTCACCTAAGTCCGCTTCTGAGATTACATTCCCGAAGTCATCTGTCCTATCAGGGTGACTAGTGACAACATATATAGTTCCTTCTTTGTCCAGGTATGCACCATTTTCAAACTTGACAGCTGGATGTTCTAGTCCTATGGATTGATCAGGGTTTTTAATCTGGACCACAGATCTTCCTAAGCCGTCCTCATAGATGCTAGCACCTAATCGGTTGGTCCTAAGGTATTCCAGCTGTGTTTTGTAAGGGCCTTCTACCCTGTACAAATAAGGCACTCCTGAACTTCCCGCAGGTCTGTCCATGCCTTGAGACATTTCTGACTCACTGGTCTCAGAGCTAGGGTAGTATGAGTTGTGGCTCAACTGCTGGGCCCAAGACCTTGCAGTATGATTGACACTAGCCTCTGAAGACCTAAGGCTTTGTCTCTCCCTTGCTAGGTGTCGTCCTGATCGAAGGTTCATATGCCTAACTGATTATCCCAATGTTTTCCAGAGTACAACCTCGTTGCCAATCAATTGGTACCAGTCACTTGATTCTTTTTAGTTAATCATTGTGTTTATGGTCTTGTCTGATATCACGTCGTCGGAGTACTTGAGTGTTCTTCGTACTTTCAGGTTGATCGTTCCGCGTTAGGTTCTTTTCCTTTAGGTTATCGACAGTACAGTAACTAAGTTTTTAGCTTGAACTTGAGTTCCTTAATAGTCTTCAACTTGATAACTGCCTATCGTTGCCCTGACTTACTCCTTTCTCTACTCGTTCTTAGCTTGAGCTAGGAAATGACAGAGGGAGTTGAGAATAATCCAACCTTACTTGTTGATCCCTTGCTTTATGGTGCTCAAGAACCCGGTTCTCAAGCTCGCAAAGAAGCCTTGCTTTGTACGTTCTCAGTTGCTCTCAATGGACCTATAAAAGATCCACGGTTAGCTCAATGCTTATATTCAAAGGACAGTACCAACCACTTTCATTCATGTGACACAAACACACATTTGCATTGTGACTTTTAGGAAAATAATTCTAAAGACCCCTGGCTTTGATCCCCCTGGGTATGGTCACCTTCAATTTACCCTCTCTGAAAATCAATGCATTATCTTTATAAAAAACAGTTGAGGGCGTGTAGTATATGCTACGAGCTTTCCAACAAGTCCAAGAGCTCAAAAATTGGATTTCGTATGAAAAAGTTAGGACTGTTCAGGGTTTAGGGAGTGAAATCAGGGTTCAATACAAGCTAACAGTCGAACAGGAATACTCGCATAGCTTGTGGCACGGCCTAACAATGCAATACTACACCTTAAAGCTTGCCCCACACTTAAACACAATTTAGACCAATCACTTTGCCTTAAAAATTTGACCTAATTTGCCCTTCTAACGTGTTCGCAAAGTCTGTCGGTCGCGATTGACAGGTCAGTCGCGATCGACGTGTCGATCGCGATTGACAGGTCCGTCGTGGCTGTCAGTCGCGATTGACTGGTCAGTCGCGATTGACACGTGGCCGAAAAGTCAATCAATCGTGGTCAAAGCGTCGTTGACTCTGTCGGTCGCGATTGATGAGTCGATCGCGATTGACAGGTCGGTCGCGAGGGTCTGTCGATCGTGGTCAAACAGTCGTTGACTGTGTCGGTCGCGATTGATGAGTCGATCGCGATTGACAGGTCGGTCGCGAGGGTCTGTCGATCGTGGTCAAACAGTCGTTGACTGTGTCGGTCGCGATTGATGAGTCGATCGCGATTGATGACTCGATCGCGATTGACACGTGTCACGCGTATGGTCAGTCGGTCGTGGTCAATCGGTCGTTGACTCTGTCGGTCGCGATTGACAGAGCCGTCGTGGGCTGTCGGTCGCGATTGACGTGTCGATCGCGATTGACAGATCTGTCCGTCGTGGTTTGTCGATCGCGATTGACAGAGCGATCGCGATTGACAGAAATCTGTGGAATTTCAAAAAACTAAACACATTTTTGGGAAGCTCTAGGCCTGTAGATCATGGATATGCACTTTGTTTGGCAATTAGAGCAATTTTTCAGTCGGTCGCGATTGACAGAGCTCGGCGACACACAGACAGTTACTCAGATTTCCGTACCTGCGCAGGGTGCTGGGGATGATGATGCGGCCTGTACCTGCAGAAAGCTCACAAAACATGCAAAAAACAGCACATGCAAATTCGCTCTCTCGCTCTCTCTCACAAGTGAAATGAGGGAAATGAGGTGGAGATGGGAATATAGTCAAAAAACTGAAATTTTCGCGATGATGGAGATGGACGTGGGAGATGGTGATGATGATGATGGTGATGAAGATGGTGAAGAAAGTAAAAGAAAATCGATGAGAGTGAAGAAAATACCTACAACTCCAACGCGTCAACTCTACGTCTTACCATCACACGCTCGTCCTCAAAGCTCGATCCCCGGCAACGGCGCCAAAATTTGGTGTAGCTCAATGATGAGTAGCACCTCCTTTAATGTCAATCCGGGAAGATGTGAGGATGGTATGAAGACCTCGAGCAAGTGGCGGCACAAGTGTGTGAGTGAGAAGCACACAAGCATGCACACACATACACACACACGCGCACACGAGGCAAGACAAAGAGTGAGAATCAATGGAGCTTTTTAGATTACTTTCAAAATGCTCTTACAAGTTCGTTTCAGTTACAATCTAACCTCAAAAATGAGCTCTCTAGCTCCTTTTATAGTTTTTGACTAGCTTTTGGCCCTGTCCAGACCTAGTGTCCGGCCTAGTTAAAAATTAGGTTCCAGGGCTTATTTGGGGGCTCAAACGAGATCTAAAAATTATGAAAATTGGTACGCAACTACTTCTAAGGCTCCTCAAGCTCAAGGACTCCTTGGCTTGCACAAAATGGAGCTACAAAAATGTGAAATGAGATTTACAATGAATTTTAGTGATAAAAATCACTGTTATTGTAGGGATTTCTTCTAGTGATCTGCCATACATATCTTCAAGCTCCCTACTTGCTCTTCTTCCCTGCATGTCCATCTCTCTGATTTGCGTTAATGTCTTGAAAAATTATTGGCCTACTTGCCCGATCTTCTTTGACTGCCCTGTTTGCTTGTGCTGTCCCTTCGCTCTGACTCCCTTCTTTGACTTTCACGTCTTGTAGTTCCTGATGTACCAAGGCTACTGCCAACACCCCCCATCCAATGGAATCCCATCCATAGAGATAAGGATGATACTGAATCAGTGCATTCCATAGGATCAGGATCCTCACGGATGCATGAAGAAACTCACTTGTGGATGTGTAAAGTAGCAAAAGAAGAAGAGAAGAGAGAAATAGCTAGAGAGGTAGGTCTGTGAAGGAAACTCATAGATCAATTCAAGACCCAGCCTATGCACGTGTAGTATTTCCTGATGAAGAGTTTGAACCTCATGGTTGGGCAGAGATTTTAGCAACTATGGATGTAGCCATCAATGAAGAACAATGGACACCCCACTATGATGAGGATGGCTATGACATTTCAATCTTCTCAATAGAGCCAATCATGTGTGATTCGGGTATTGAAGAATGTGAACCTAGCACTGATGCATTTGAGGATGCAAGTGACTCCGATCTAGAGTCAATCATTATGGACCCACCTTTTGCATCAAATGAAGAATACTTCTATGAAGTAGAAGTTCACCCTCAGAGACATGAAGAACTTACAAATGATGTAAGATTAGCCACACAGGTAACCAATAAGAATGAAGGCAAGAAGAGTAAGAAGAGAGAAGTCACACCAAGGAATAATCCTTGTTTGAGGTCCCAAAAAACTTCAAAAAGTATGAGATAGACGACAGGAGAGTCATGATAAGAATGCCTAAATGTGTTGCACAAGCAGGAGAAGCCTATGATAATAAAGAAACCACCAAGCAAATTGTGGTAGCCATGGAAGAAGGAGAAGAAAAGTGCACCTACATTAGAAATGACCTGACGGAAGAAGAAGAGCAAGAGTTGATAGCTTTGCTAAGAGAATACAGAGATGTATTCTTTTGGAGCTACAAGGACTTCAAAGGTATAGACCCTGACATATGCTCACACACTATCCCCATGACCTCAGATGCCAAACCCTCTAAGCAAAAGCCATACACATATAATGATAACTATGCTACTAAGATAAAGGAAGAGATAGATAGATTAGTTGAAGCTGGATTCATCTATGAAATTGAGCACACAGAGTGGGTATCCTCCATTGTAGTGGTGCCCAAGAAGAATGGAAAGTTACGTGTGTGTATTAACTTGAAGAAAGTTAACGCAGCCACCATTTGAGATAATTATCCCCTTCCTATCACTCAACATCTCTTAGAACGAGTAGCAGGCAAAGAAGTGTACAACTTCCTTGATGGATTTTCTGGCTATAATCAGGTAGCCATTGCTCCAGAAGGTCAGCATAAGACAGCTTTTGCCACAGAGTGGGGCATATTTGCCTTTCGAGTAATGCCATTTGGTCTTACCAATATGCCAGCCACTTTTCAGAGGCTGATGTGTCATGTGTTTAAGGAATTCTTGAGGAAGATTTTGAAAGTCTATGTTGATGATCTCTGTGCTCATTCCAACATTAGACAGACCCATATACCTGAACTCAGGCAAATCTTTGACAAGTAGAGAATATGAAGTCTACCTGAACCCAGAAAAGTGTGTTTTCATGGTCAGGCAAGGCAAGATTCTAGGACACATAGTGTCAAAGAACGGCATATCTATTGACGAAGAGAAAGTGAGAGCTATTGCAAATTACCTTGGTCAAAGAATGTCAAGGAATGTGCAAGCTTTCATGGGGCATTGTGGCTATTACTGATAGTTTATACACATGTATGCCATCATTGCAAACCTCTGTACGGACTTTTGACCAATTTTGAGTGCATTGATGAATGTGAGAAATCTTTTAATGAGCTTAAATGGCAATTGTGTTCAACACGAGTCTTGACTACATGAGATTGGAACAAGCCATTCCATGTCCATGTGGATGCATCCAATTATGCTATTGGGTGTGTACTTGCACAACCTACATGCAAAGGTAATATGGACCTTCCAATTGCCTATGCTAGTATACAGTTGAATGCAGCTGAACAAAATTATACCACCACCAAAAGAGAAGGATTAGGCATGGTATATGCGGTCAAAAAATTTAGACACTATTTGCTTGCAAATAAGTTTAAATTTTTTACTGATCATCAAGCTCTACTGTACTTGGTAAACAAGCCATGCAACACAGGTAGATTAGTAAGATGGTTCCTCTTACTAATGGAATATGACTTTGAGGTTGTGGTGAGGAAAGACAAGACTCATTTGAGAGCAAACCATCTCTCTAGGATCACATATGGAGAGGCCCCACAAGGAGTATCAGATGATCTTCCTGATGCCTACTTGTTTAATTTGGAAGTTGTACCTCAATGGGCCAAGACATTAGTGCCAGTATTGACATATGGACCTAACCACCCAATAATAAACACTCAAGATAGGGAGGTAGTAAAATCTCAAAAGTATCATATCATGGCAAGAAGTGTGTACAAGCATACAGATCAAGGGATATTAGCTTGTTGTGTGGAAGAGGATGAGTACGCAAAGTGGTTGCAATTAGCACATGTGGGTGCATTAGAGCAACACTACTCGAAGCAAAGAACTTTGTAGATACTAAGGAGAGTCGGAGTGCATTGGCTGACTATGGAAGAAGATGTCCATAAGTTGTGTAAAGAATGCTCAGTCTATCGTGTTAGACCACCAGTGGAGCACGCTACACTGTACCAAGTGTCTCTAATACCAGATTAGAGTGAACCATCAGTAGACTTTCTAAGGATGAAAACATTCCCTCAAGAGATGACTTTGTCTAGGCAAAGAAGTCTAGAACAAGAAGCCCTCGACTACTCACTCATTGGAGATAATTTATACAACTGTGGCAAAGATGGTTACCTAAGACTGTGTGTCCATAAGAGTGAATACCTTAGGATCTTGGAAACTGCTCATTAGGGTGTAGCAGGAGGACATTTTGGACTAGATCGGGTGATCAACGCTATACTCTTTGCAGGTCTTTGGTGCCCAACCCTTCACATGGATGCACATACCTATGTGAAGAGGTGTGATGTTTGCCAGCGAACTCAGTATCCTATACGCAAAGATGAGATGCCATTGAAACCTGTGATGGGTGGACATGCATTCTCTAAGTGGGGAATAGACTTTGTAGGTCCTATTAATCCCCCAACTAAGAATTCACATGGTGGATATATCATTGTGTCCACAGACTATCTAACCAAGTGGGTAGAAGTGAAGGCCACAACAAAGAACGATGCTCAAATGACAGCCAAGTTCTTATTTGAGAATGTGTTCACAAGATACGGGCTACCAATAGATCTAGTCAGTGATAGCGGCACACAATTCTTGAATGAAGTCATTGAGAACCTTCTCCAAGAATTCTTGGTCATACATAAGAAGTCGGCCCCCTATCATCCACAAGCTAATGGCCAGGCTGAGAGCACAAATAAGATTCTATGCAATGTATTGACAAAATTAGTGAATAGTAAATGCTCTGATTGGGACAAATAGCTACACCATGTTGTTTGGGCAGACAGAGTTGCCTACAAAATGGTACTCCAAGCCACACCCTTTCAGATGGTATTTGGCCAAAATGCAGTGCTACCATGGGACTTCTTGATACCCACATTGAAAGTAGCATAGGAACATGAGTGGACAAGTCATGAACTCTCTTCGAGGATCTTTGATCTTGAATGGCTAAGAGAAATGAGACTGAGAGCTGCCCCAGGGATATATGCAGCTAAGAAAAGATAGAAGGCATACTTCGATGCCCATGTGAAGGATAAAGGTTTGAAAGCTGGCGATTTAGTTTTATTATATACCATGAAACAACATGCTAGAAAGCTTGAGAAGCGTGGCTATGGACCCATGATTATCCATAGAATATCAACAAGTGCGGCAGTCCAGCTAGCCACCTTAGAAGGTGATGTCCTCCCAAGTTATATTAGTGGATATGTTCTTATGACAGTTAAGGTGCTAGCGTGTCAAGATGAGGACCTCACTGAGCCTCTTGTCTTGGGTCAATACTGGATCTATGATCATGCAGTCAACCTGAACCTAAGAAGTGGACTTCTTTAGGTCTGGGTAGGTAAAAATCACATTACCATCGAGTTAGAAAATCAAGCACTCAAGAAAATAGGAAAGGCACCAACTCCTGGTCCCTCTAGGAGTACACATGAAGATAAAGATGTTGTTCTTGTCCAAAACTTGTGATGTAGAGGGATGATGTTTTCAACCATGAAGTTAAAGATACGATGGAACTCCCTTCTTTTCCAAAAGTGACCAAGACATGGAAACCAAAGGAGTACGGAATACAGAGGACATAGGTGGCCTATGCTCAAAGCCAAAGGAGAGTACAAAGCAAGGCATCTCAGCCGACAAAACAAGTATGGGTACAGAAAGGTGAGCTTCCTATGGCAGCCAAGTTAAAGCCTCCGACTAAATGTTAGGCTCCTAAACAACGGCAGGACACTAATAAGGAATCTTTCATGGATTTGCCCATGAAAATAACACTCATCTGGGTACCCAAGAAGCCGAGGAAAGCCGACCCACAATCAAGACAAATTTGGGTGCCTAAGGCTTGCTTGCGGGCTCAAATAGCCACACATAAATCACACCTTGTAAAGCATGGTTCACTCACTCAAACAGCTGATACCCACTCTTACTCAACATGCACAAACACATATTTGTCCATGAGCACTAGCAGAATCACTTGTAAATGGGTCCCTAAAAAGCCTCATTTTCAAATAGATGCTGACGCCTCATGTTAATGTTGGAATGGGGACAAACTGTCATCTCTTGTCCACTACAATGTTAACATGTGCTTTTATATTCTCACAGAATTGGCAAGCAAGCAGTAACATGGCAGAACCAACAGGAACCAGTGCCCAAGCGGGATCCAGTGCCGAAATAGTGGACATTGAAACTCTCCTCCTTGAGCCACAACTAACAGAGAGGCCTCAAGAACTCAAGGCAGTGCATGTACTGCCCATTTAGGACCCTCCGCAGGGACACACTTCTCAAGTAGGCAAACACGCACATTAGTTCAATGACATCGTAGGTCCATTGGGAGAGGGCACCTACATTTGGGAAGGCAAAATAGAATTTAGTGGTAAATGGGGAAGGTACCATTTCTACTCGCGAGTTCAAAAAGTATGAGGATGAAGAAGTGATAAGATCAGTATGGAGCAAAGCTGGCCTGGACAGCTACTTTAGAGCACTATTACCCAAACCTGATTTTTTGCGTTGTTCCTACCTAATCATCACCATCACCCCTGGCAGAGCCAAAGGAGGAGATAGTACCTTTGTGCTCCCCTCATTAACACCAGGACATGAACTAAAAAGGTTCAAACCGACCCTCAACCTAGTACGGGAAGCCCTGCACATGAAAGGTATGCACATTCCCACAGAAAAAGAAACATTGATTCTCGGAAGAATGAAGCACAAAGATCTCAACAAACTGAAAGATATGGTAGCTATGACACCGACCATCGCCCTCCATTTATGCACAATCATGTAGCACCACCTTCCCAACTCAAGAATGCTTCACCATGCCACCAAAGCGAATCTAGTTCAGCTTGTACTTGGCAGAGACGGAAAATCTAACCATCAATCTACCCCACTAGATCATTGATCAAATTCACTTGGCACATCAGCATTGGAACAAGAAAGATAAGAATGTGCTTCATGGATACTGTGTGCTTACACGGATCATATATAGGTGCTTAGCTTATGATGTGCCCATTCAGAGAGCATTAGTGTGGTCCGAAGCTCAACAGTTCTAGAGACGACTATCAACAACAGGGCCACCATCTAAGAAAATGAGAGGAGCAGTCCAAATACCTTGTGCCCAAGCAAGGGGTGCCACCCTCACACCAAAGCTGACACCACCTCAAACAGGACGTGTTCTCCCATTTACTATTTGCTTACCCAGGCTAAGTGTAGAAGGGCCCAATCTTGTTTTCCCTCCGATTCCCTTGACTTGGAGTTCCCACAAGGCTACACTCTGGATGATTTAACAAATGAAGAAATTTCCAAGATGATTAATGAGGCTAATCTTGAGACAGAGGAAGCTCAAACCCAAGGACCACAACCAACCACAGGGACTTCAGCTCCTACCCAACCTGAAATAGTGGAAGTAGACGAAGATGATGAAGAGACTGAAGAGGAGGCAGACGAGGAACATGACCAGGAGCAAGAAGAAACTTCAGAACTAGGGGGTGCCCCAGCCTATACTGCGCAGATCAAAAGATTGTATGAGACTATGGAAAGAGTCCAAGAGCATCACAAGTTGTCACTAGAAACAAGGAAGATGCTAATAAGTCAAATTTTGGGAGAAGAAGGGGTAGACGACCAATTTATTGAGTCCCTGAACCTTCACACAGATGCACTTGGCCTAGATGAAGCCATTCATTTGGCTCTAGTTTACATTCATCGCTTTGAGCAATGAGTGCCTACTCGTCCCCTTCACTCCAAGAAGCAAATTCACATAGATGTCAGGGCACCAGGAGACACTACACAGACGGAAGAACACCATGAGCCACCGCCATCACCACATTCATCACCTTTCACTGCACAATTCACTTCTCCCCAGAACATGACCACCCCATCTTCCATCACCACTACCTATGTTATGGGAATTCCTCTTTCTTTAGGCACCCAACTTATTCAGGAACATCACATCCACCCCACCCATTGTTCCCATTTACACGATCACACACACTTTTGAAACCATGGAAACATCACGAGCCACAGCACAACTCTCACCCCCCACACTCTCACAATCTCCCATACCCCCTCCTCCCACATCACCTCTTGCTTCCACTTCATTCACGATCCCTTTTCCCTTTCCCATTCCCCCTGCATCCTCCACCTTCCCAGCATCACTAAATGTAAATAACAGTTTTCTACATTGCATCAATCTGTATATCAATTGTAGAACGAATATAAGACCTTGGAAGAATGCCATCGCCATATAACTGTGGACCACCAACAATTACAAAAGTGGCTTGCAGCCCTAGAAGAAGAGAACACTGACCTAAATCAACGTAACACTACATTAGAACACGCCCATCAGACCCTATTGGAAGCTCCCCAGCAATCAGAATCTTCCAAAGTAAAAAAATTAACAGCTTTACTGGAACTTTATCAGTCCGAGAATGTCAAGGTCCATCGTAATTTGACGTTACTAAGGAAGCACATGGCCATGGCTCTAGAAGAAAACAAACGACTTCAAAAGCAGAATGAAGAGAACCTAGAGGCAGCAATGGAAGGATCCCCTCAGGAGATCGACCCAGAACGGTTTAAAGCTATCCCTTCAGAGAGCATGAAAACCATTCTTGAAAGCTATGTTGATCTTCTGGCAGGGCATGAGGATTTGGGCAAAGAATGGGATACCCTTCTCCAACAACTAGGGGTGCAAGAACCATTCAGAGACACAATCTTTACACACATAGGTGTGCAACTCCGCAGTATTGGAGCATGCATCTTCTCTTGCCATGTATCATAGAGATCTCATGGTGCATTTACCTCATTAGCTGTTGCATAAGATCCATGTAGCTCAGTGATGAGTAGCACCTCCTTTAATGTCAATCCGGGAAGACGTGAGGATGGTATGATGACCTCGAGCAAGTGAAGGCACAAGTGCGTGAGTGAGAAGCACACCAACATGCACACACATACACACACGCGCACACACAGCAAGACAAAGAGAGAGAGACAATGGAGTTCTTTTAGATTACTTTCAAAATGCTCATACAAGTTCAAATCTATTACAAGCTACCCCCAAAAATGAGCTCTCTAGCTCTATTTATAGTTTTTGACTAGTTTTTGGCCCTGTCCAGACCTAGTGTCCGGCCTAGTTAAAAATTAGGTTCTCTGGCCTATTTGGAGGTTCAAACGGAGTCTAAAAAATGTGAAAATTGATAGGTAGGTACTTCTAAGGCTCCTCAAGCTCAAGGACTCCTTGGCTCGCACAAAATGGAGCTACAAAAATACGAAATGATATTTACAATGGTTTTTAGTGATGAAAATCACTATTTTTGTAGGGATTTCTTCTAACAGTTTGACATACATTTCCTGGAGCTCCCTACTTGCTCCTTCTTCTTGTGGGTCCACCTCTTGGATATGCTTTAGCTTCATGAAAAAATAATGGCCTACTTGCCAGATCTTTGTTGACTCCTCTGTCTGCTTGTGCCTTCTCTGCGCTCCGACTCCCTTCGTTGGCTTCCTTGTCTTGTGAGTCCTTCAGTTCCTTGACTGCTGCCAACACCCCCCCCTCTCTCGCGTCTGTCGTCTCTGACAGACCCTTGTTGAGTGGGTCGTTGGATGTAGTACTCCACTACGTCTGTGGCTAAATGATGTTCTGCTATTCTCAACCCTTTGGCCAAATCAGTGAGTAGGGCATCCCAGTCTACTGGCCCTGGAACTTCGGGATGTGTCATACGTAGCTTTTCTGAATGTAGAGCTTGTTCCACCGAAAATAAGTGTAATAGGTGAGATGGTCTGGGAATGAATATCTCTGAATGATATTCCCAGAATCCTGTGATAAACATTTCTTCAAACGTCTGTTTGAAGCAGGCAGGTAGATATTTGATACGAGCATGCCACGCATATACGACGTTAATGGATGGTGTGGTGCTCATATCGTAGACAAGGTCCTGATTCCCTTCATTAAATCCAATAGTCAAAAGATGAGGTTCTTTGATATTCCTAAATGTCCTGAATGTAACCAGCATGAGCTTAAAAATTTTGAGGTACATCTGTGCCATGACATCTGGGACATTCTTGAATCTGACTGCCCAGTGTCGAATGGTTGAAATCATGTAGTTGACTGTGGGTTGGCCATGAGGAGGTGCTAGGTACACATAATTTAGCCACTTTTCACATCCTTTAACCGTCAAAACTATTTTGGTGTATTCCGGCCAAGACCTTCTTCGAAAGACAGGGCAGTAGCAGGGATTATACTTGATATATAAAGGCATGTTATTCCACGTGCGTACCATCTCGGGGTAGGTTTCAAGGAGACGGATCCTCCAAGTAGGTTGATGTATATTCCCCTGCTTGGCACTTGCAGGAATATCATCCAGTGCAAACTGTGTCGCTGAGGTTGGTTCTTTTGTTGTGCGTTGCTTGATTTCAGCATTGTAATCTGCCATAAATACACAGAATGGAACATACAGATCATCGGACGTGCCAATCCACCTATGATGGGAGAGGTTTCTGAAGTAATCCGATTTTATGATGACTTCTTCCAGTCGTGACATAGACGCTATTTGAACTGCAACTCTCTCATCATGGGTTGTAGCAACCTTCTCCAACCTTTGCATCCATTCAAGAGCTTCGATCTCAATCGTGTCCATTCCTTCTTCTGTTTGCTTACCTCCCGGTGTTGGCATGGGAACATATGGGTCTTCAAAAGTCTCCTCCACTTCAATTGGCACTAAGTCTTCAGGTTCTAGTTCCACTAGGGGAGAGGGTTGACGCTCGTATTGGAGAACTTTACTTCGTAGTTCTTCTAGTTCTGCTCTGAGTTCTGCGACTTCTTCAGATGTGTCGGCTGCTATTGTGACTCTGTTTGGTGACTTCTGCTGAGTTGCCAGTTGCTTTAGTAGATCATCTCTTTCTCTTTCTAATGTTGCATGGGCTTCCAGGAGGTCGGCATGGGTTTCCAACATAGTTTGCATATTCTCTGAGGGAATGGCCTTGAAATTCTCTGGGTCAATTTCATGCGGGTAACCTTCCATTGCTGCTTCTAGGTTTTCTTTGTTCTTTTTCTGCAGTCTTTTATTTTCTTCGAGTGTTGCAGACATGTGCTTCCGTAATAAGTCAAGATTGCGTCGAAGCTTGAGATTGTCTGTGATCTGAGCATGTAACATGTCATCGAGCTATTGTTTTTCTTCATTATCTGACTGGGGTGGATTGGCAACTAATTGATCATCTTGTGCTTGCAATGTAGTATACTGTTGTTGTAATAGCCGCTTCTCCTTCTCTAAATCAATGAATAATGCTTGGAGCCTTTCATGGTCTCTGAAGAGGCTCGTATGCTGTGCGTCTAGGTGCTGGTAATGCTGTTGCAGCTGAGACATACACTGGTACATATTATTAAATACATTATTAACAGGGGTGGATGCGGGAAAAGTGTTGAATGCAGAAGGGAAGGGAAAAGGGAATGAGAGCGTGTATGCTGTGCTTGAAAAGGGTGAAGTTGGTGGTGGGGGAATGGGAGATTGTGGACGTATGGGGGGAGGGAGAGGTGCGGAGGTGGGTGATATGTCCATGAGATCAAAGGCGGATGCGGTCGTGGGAGTGATTGTGAACATGGGAATTGTGGGTGCGGTGATGGTGGTGAAGGTGTAAATTGATGTGTGTAGTTGTGAATATGATCCGCCAGGAAGTGTAATCGGGGGAACGGGATTTTCTGTCGCTACAGTTAGAGTTACAGTGTCAGTGGTAGTTGTAGCTCAAGCGTAAGCACCACCTCCTTTACTTGTCAATCCACGGAGACGTGAGGACTGGTATGAAGACCACGAGCAAGTGAAGGCACAAGTGCGTGAGTGAAAGCACACGAACATGCACTCACATACACACACACGCGCACAAAGTAAGATCAAAGAGAGGAACAATGGAAAGCTTCGATTGCAAATAATTTCTCTTACAAAAGCTCTATTCTCTAACAAGCTAACCTCAAAAATGAGCTCTCTAGCTCTTTTTATAGTTTTTTGACTAGTTTTGGCCCTGTCCAGACCTAGTGTCCGGCCTAGTTAAAAATTAGGTTCCAGGGCTTATTTGAGGGCTCAAACGGAGTCTAAAAATTATGAAAATTGGTAGGATGATGGTTCTAATACTCCTCAAGCTCGAGGACTCCTCGGCTTGAACAAAATGGAGTTACAAAAATAAAAAATGGTATTTACAATGGTTTTTAGAGATGAAAATCACTACTTTTGTAGGGGATTCTTGCGAAAATTTGACATACACTTCTTGGAGCTCCCTACTTGCTCCCTTTTCTTGTGTGTCCACTTCTTTGATGTGCTTCCATGCTTTGTCCTTGACCTTGAGCTTCAACACTCCCCCCCCTCTCAAGTTTGTCGTCCCTGACAGACCCGTGTTGTAATGGTTATTCTAGGTTGCTTTGAGAGGGAGTGTCCATTTGGATGAACCAGAGCTGTCTCTCTTCCAAATGTGGCAAGGTTGGTTCTCCGATTCTTCATTTGTCACTGCGATCCTTTGCAAGTTGTAGTCCCTTGGTATGTGCTTCAGCCTTGGATTCCAGCATGACTGTGTCGTTGTGAGTCTCCATTGATGACCTTAGATCGCCCAAGGATGATGTTCATAGTAGTCATGCCAAGTACTCATAACCCCTAATGGATGATGAGTAAGTGTGTTTGTGCATGGGTTGAGGAAAATATGTGCCTTGTGCACGGCCTTGTAATGTAGCCCTATGCATGCTTACTTGGAAAATGCATCGGAAGAAGTATGGTGCAAAAATTGGGGTTCTTGAGCTAAGTGCTCAAGGGTATGCCGACGAAGAGGTTTCCTAATCTATCATGGTGATGGTGTTGCCAAAGTAAAGATACTTACCATTGTGAAGGTTCGACCGATGTTCATCTCTTCGTGTTGTACACCCGGTATTTGTGATGAACCTTGTCGATGAATGTCCGTGTTGATGGTCCACCGATGAATTTTTTTGAGCACCTAGTCTTGTCTCCTTTTTTCAAGCAACATTTGCCAAATACTGAGAATTGAATTCCTTTATATTCCTTGGCAAACAATATTGGGTAACTACACCAAGCTTAGTTTCACACATTCTCTTTAGCTCACCATAAGCAGAAGTCTTTTCACCCAGTATACGGACAAGAATTCTCAGGATACCAAACTACCTCTTGCAGATATCTCCCTGTAGATTAAAGTACATGCAGTAGTTAAGCATCACTCAAGTTGCGGACCTTCAAGTTCTTCACACCTGCTAGCCGAGACACACTTTTATCCAAATTGATAAATGCCTAGTAATCAACAATTCCACCTTCAACTAAGCATGACTCATTCATGTTTCATAAGCCAAACCTGGGAACAAGCTCTCTCTCGCTTTTCTTCTCTTTTTTTTTTTGAGGAGCAATGTCACAAAACAAGAAGATAGACGTTAGTATCAGTAAAACTAGTTGACCTGTGTCCATGTGATCTTGTGCCTGGGATTCTCAAATGTGTCTATGCACGGCCATGTAATAGGGCCCTATATCAATGCATACTTTGGAAGTGCATGCCTTGAATGGTGCAAAAGACAGGGTTGTGTAAGAAGCACATGGTTGTCGCTCGTCGAGGCTTTTGATGTTACTTGTAGTTGTTGATGCCGGCTTTGGTGGAGGTATCCATTGGATCTCGAAATGATCTAATCCTCCTTATTGGGGTCCATTTTAGAACAACATTTGGCACTGTAGAGATTACTTCAGGCGTCTTCCTCTTTGGATGCTTTCTGAACTGTGGCATCCAGTGTGGTTGGCACTTTGGTTCGATGGAGGCTACTTGTACTTTTGGCTTCCAAACCCATATCCTTTTTGCACATCTTCCTACTATTGTTGAAGAGCTGATTTGATCTTCTTTCCGTCTCTATACGTGGTTCTTACCCTTTTCTCTTTTTGGCTTCTTTGTTGAGACCTTTCGCATGTGGGAGAACATAGGTTGTTGTGGATGTAAGAGCTTCTTAGGTACCCACATCTGTAATCGC
The DNA here is from genome assembly GCA_020310875.1 of Ceratopteris richardii. Classification (NCBI taxonomy): domain Eukaryota; kingdom Viridiplantae; phylum Streptophyta; class Polypodiopsida; order Polypodiales; family Pteridaceae; genus Ceratopteris; species Ceratopteris richardii. The sequence continues at coordinate 105,045,241 of CM035410.1, forward strand.
CCTTGTTGAGTTGCAGAGAATTTCTTAGGCACCCAAACTTGTCGAATATCTTGTGGTTGAGTTTGTCGTAGCTTCTGCATTCCTCTTTTGGCCTGGTGGGAGTCCCTAGAGGGGAATTGTGGGGTTAAGGCCGGTGGTTGCTCTCCTTTTCGTACCCAGATCTGCTTCATGCTCGGTACTAATTTCCTTTGGAAATCTCGCTGTCTATTTGATATAGCAGTTGTTCTGTTCGGTTGTGCTTGCTTTGTTGGTTGAGTTGTAGTGGCGGCATTAGTCCTTGCCCCAGAGGAGGAGTCCGCTTGTCTTTGAGCCTGTTCTTCCATGATTGAGTTCTCCTGCGACATAGAGCTTTTGACACATACAACATCTCTTTTGCTAAGATTAGTCCTAGGAGAACTACAAGATGTGACATCTGGATTTGTGAGCATTCCATTTTCTAGTTCTAATGTAAAGCATTGTCCCTGGACCCAAACTTGAAGAAGTTGACTTCTTAGGTTCAAGTTGACTGCATTGTCATAAATCCAATCTTGTCCTAAGACAAGTGGTTCTGTAAGGTTCTCATCTTGACACACTAGCACTTTGACTTTCATTGGAACATCTTGAAGGTAGATGGGAAGTTCCACCTCGCCCAAACAAGGGGTTTCCACACCTCCCAATCCTATGAGATAAGCTTCTATGGGATTGATGTTCAACTGCAAGTCTTGGCAGTAGGAAAGTCTAACTGCACTACTTGCTGCCCCTGAGTCAATCAATGCTTTCATAGTCCTTGCACCCTTTCCTTGTCCTATCTCTATGGTCACGAATGGACGTCGGTCAATGACTTGAGAAGTCGCAATGCCTGATTTCTGGCACATATCCATGTGATATTTTGGAGCTTTTGAGTTGACATCTAGGCCTAGTCGCCTTAACTTATTTCGCCTTATGCGCTCTCTAGCCTCTGCTTGTGCTTCTTCCCTCACCCTTAACTCCTCTTCTTTTTGCTTCTTAGCAGTGTTGAGTCTTGTAAGCATATCCTCAGTAAGAGGTTCTTGATATAGCTTGACTCTACAACCACTAATATAGTTTGGCAAGATATCACCTTCTAAAGTAGCCAATTGAACCGCGCCGCTAGTGGAAATTCTATTAATGATCATGGGTCCATATCCTCGTTTTTCCAACTTACAGGCATGTTGTTTTAGTGTGTAAACCAACACTAGATCTCCCTCTTTCAGTCCCTTATCCTTAATGTGTGCATCGAAGTATGCCTTTTGCCTTTTCTTTGCAGTGTAGATGCCTGCTGTCGCTCGTAGCCTCGTCTCACCTAAGCGTTCTAGATCAAAGATCCTGGAGGACAACTCATGTCCATTCCACTCATGCTCTTGTGCTACCCTTAAGGCTGGGATGAGGAAGTCCAATGGTAGAACAACATTCTGCCCGAAGACCATCTGAAATGGGGTGGCATTCAGTACCGTTTTATAGGCAACTCGATAAGCCCAAACAGCATGATGAAGCTGTTTATCCCAATCAGAGCATTTATTATTTACCAGTTTTGTCAATACGTTACAGAGGATCTTATTGGTGCCCTCGACTTGTCCATTAGCTTGTGGGTGATAAGGGGCAGACTTCTTATGTATCACCAAGAATTCTTGGAGAAGATTTTCAATGACCTCATTCAAGAAGTGTGTGCCTCTATCGCTAACTAGCTCTATTGGTAGCCCATATCTTGTGAACACATTCTCGAATAAGAACTTAGCCGTAGTCTGAGCATCATTCTTTGTTGTGGCTTTGACTTCTACCCACTTTTAAGGTAATCAGTGGCTACAATAATGTACTTTGCATGGGAGTTTCGAGCTGGGGGGTTAATAGGACCTATGAAGTCTATACCCCACTTTGAAAATGCACGTCCTCTCATCATTGGTCTCAAAGGCATCTCATCTTTTCTAACTAGATATTGTGCCCATTGGCATGTGTCGCATTTCTTCACATAGGTATGTGCATCCATATGAAGAGTTGGCCACCAAAGTCCTGAGAAAAGAATGGTCTTGATTACTCGGTCAGGACCAAAATGTCCACCTGCAACACTACTGTGTGCAGTCTCTAAGACTTTCAGATAGTCTGATTCATGAACGCACAGTCTTAAGTAACCATCTTTGCCTCTTCGATATAGGTTGTCTCCTACCAAGGCATAGCCTTGAGCCTCTTGCTCCATGCTTCGTCTTCTTGCTAGACTAGCCTCTTTGGGTAATCTTCCCGACCTCATAAACTCTACCAATGGAGCACTCCAATCTGGAATTAATGACACTTGATAAAGGGTCGCATGCTCCACTGGGGGTCTCTCTCTGCACATTGGACAATTCTTAATCCACTCATGTATTTCTTTGTCCATGCTAGGCCAATACACTCCTAAACGCTTTAGATTCTTCAATGTTCATTGTTTAGAATAGTGATTTCTCAGCAATCCTTCATGAGCTTGCTGCAACCAACTACTATGTTCATCATCCTTGACACAACAAGCTAATACACCCTCAGTATCTTGTTTGTACATGCTTCCTGCCAATATGTGATATTTTTGTGATTTTACAATTTCTTCTTGTGATGTTTTAACATTTTTATTTGCGGGTCCGAAGGTTAGGACTGGTACCAACTTATTTGCCCATTTACGAACAACTTCTAAATTGAACAGATAAGCGTCAGGTAGTTCATCAGACACTCCTTGCGGTGACTCTCCTGAAGTGATGCGAGAAAGGTGATCTGCCCTAAGGTGGGTTCTACCTTTCCTGACAACAACTTCAAAGTCATATTCCATTAGTAAGAGAAACCATCTTACTAATCGTCCTGTATTGCAAGGTTTATTTACCAAATATAACAAAGCTTGATGATCAGTGAAAAACTTAAATTTGTTGGCCAATAAATAGTGTCTAAACTTCTTCACAGCATATACCATGCCTAAGCCCTCTCGCTCAGTTGTGGTATAGTTTCGTTCAGCTACAGTGAGTTTTCTACTAGCATATGCTATGGGCAAATCTAAGTTTCCGTCACCTGTGGGTTGTGCTAGCATACATCCTATGGCATGATTGGATGCATCCACATGGACATGGAATGGTTTATTCCAATCAGGAGTGGTTAGTATTGGTGCTGAGCACAAACGTTTCTTCAGTTCGTTGAAAGAATTCTCGCATTCGTCGTTCCACTCAAAATTAGACAACAAGGCATAAAGGGGTCTAGCTATGATCGCGTACATGTGAATAAACCTACGGTAGTATCCACAATGGCCCGTAAAGGCTTGTACCTCTTTAACATTCCTTGGCCTTGGCAACTCTGCTATGGCTCGTACCTTATCTTCGTCGGTTGAGATTCCATTCTTAGAAACAATATGACCTAAGATTTTACCTTGACGCACCATGAACACACACTTTTTTGGGTTCAGACACACTGGATATTCTCTACACTTGTTGAAGATTTTTCTGAGCTTAGGGATGTGAAATCCTCTTTCTTGGGAATGAGCACATAAATCGTCCACATACACTTCTAAGCTCTTTCGCAAGAACTCTTTGAAGACATGACACATGAGCCGTTGGAATGTTGCAGGTGCATTCGTGAGCCCGAATGGCATCACACGAAATGCAAAGATTCCCCACTCTGTGGCAAAAGCTGTTTTGTGTTGATCTTCTGGGGCAATGGCTACTTGATTGTAACCTAAAAATCCATCAAGGAAGCTATAAACTTCCTTGCCTGCAACACGCTCCAATACGTGTTCCGTGATTGGAAGCGGAAAACTATCTCTGATCGTAGCGACATTAACTTTTTTAAGGTTAATACACACTCACAACTTCCCGTTCTTCTTGGGCACCACTATGATGGGGGACACCCATTCAGTATGCTCAATCTCATAGATGAATCCAGCTTCAATCAGCCTATCAATTTCTTCTTTTATTTTGGCTGCATATGTATCATTATATGTGTAGGGCTTTTGTTTGGTGGGCTTGGCATCAGTAGTCATGGGGATAGTATGAGAGCAAATTCTTGGATCTACCCCTTTCAAGTCTCTATAGTGCCACGCAAACACATCCCTATATTCCCTTATTAGAGCTACAAGCTCCATTTCTTCTCTTGCACTTAGGTCATCTCCTATATATGTGCATCTCTCTTCATTCTCTTCAATGGTCACTACAATCTTCTTGGTCTTTTCTTTATTATCATATGATTCTCCTATGATGGCCTCTCTCTTAGGCATTCGTACCAAAATTTTGCGGTCGTCAACTTCATATTTCTTGAAGTTTTCTGGTACGTCAAACAATGATTCCTCCTCTCCTTGTTTCACTGCTTTTCTTTTCTTCTTCTTTTGACTGCTCTCCCTTCCATCCTTTGAATTTACCGTTTTAATACTTGTGAGAGGTTCTTCTTCTTTCTGGGTGAACACTCCTATATCTTCTAGATAGTGCTGCTCTGAGTTAAAGCAACTATCCATCACGATGGACTCTATATCATCGTCATTCTCTTCTTCTTCTATGACATCACTAGGATCACATTCTTCTAGCAGGGGCTGACACATGAACACTGAAATATCATAACCCTCCTCATCACAATGAGGTGTCCATTGTTCTTCATTGACAGCAATGTCCATGGTGGCTAAGATTTCTAGCCAGCCATGAGGCTCAAATTCCTCATCTGGAAAGATCATCGGAGTGTAGGCTGGATCTCTAACTGGTCTATCTCCTGGCAAAGTTCCTTCTTCTCTCGCCTTTAAACGTTTTTCCTCTTCCTCTGCGACCTTGCACATCCACAAATGAGTATCTTCATGCAGCCATGATGGATCAGGTGAACTTTCAGAATGCATAGAGATAGAATCTTCTTTCGCTTTGTGGATAGGATTCCACTGTAGGGGTGGCACATCTCTGAAGGTGTAATCCTTCAAATTGACCTTGGTGGTGACCCCTAAGTGTTGTAAGTACAGGGAGTTGGTTCCCCAGTCCTGTATTATTTGCAATTGTCATAGGAAGGGTCTTCCTAGGATCATCTCATAGACATTATTTTTCTCAAAGTCACATATAGCAAATGTGTGCTCAAACTCTACACCACAAGTGGTTAGATTTATCCCTTCTAGCAATCCTAGAGGCCTTTCAAAATGACCATCGGCCATTTGAAGCTTCATTCTAGTTGGTCTTAATGTGGGTTTGCCCCATTGCTTCCACAAGGAGGTGGTCGCAATAGCAACACCAGCACCTGAATCTATGATTGCTTTGGTTGTGTAACCTTGGTAGGTGATTGGAAGATAAGTATTACCTTCTTCACCCTCACACATGTCTCCTATTTTATCGAGAGGTATCTCTAGAACTTTTTTCTTAGAGCATGTTTTTGGCATATTGGAATCAAGTTCTGGGACCTGATCCTTCACATGGTTCCATAGCTCGGGTTTTGCTTTGAGCAGCTCTTTTACAGTGAGATGACATTGAACCTTAGTGTTCTTCACGACATCAGTGTTCCTTGGGACCACTGAGTCTTCATGTCTTACCGGTATTGTGGGAGCTCTGATCTGAAGAGATTCAGATTCCCATGGGCCTGGAAATTGAGGCAGTTCTTCTAAGGTATTAGATTCAAAATCTAATCCTTTGTCTCCTTGTTGTTCTGCTTCGTCTCCGTAAATAGATGGAATGTCTTGGGGAAATTGATCATGAAGATCATCAATCTCACGAATAGGAGGGGAGTTACCCTTCTCCTTGGCCCATTTCTCCTCTTGTATTTCCCGCAAGAACTCTTGAGAGTACTGTTGAATTGAAGGAGGTATTCCAGCATCCGTGGAATTAGGAACATATGCTCTCATTGGTGGTGAGCTTCCCCTTTCAATAACTGGTTGAGCCTGTGGAGGTAAAGAAACTTGTGGTTTGTTTACCAACTGCTCTAATCTTTCTAGTAAGCCTTGGAAATGCAAATGCGGTTTGAGAGAGTTTGTCTGATTGAACTTTTGACTAGTCTCGAGTATAGCTTGAGCTTGTTCTACCATTTTCATGCACATTTTCATTCGTTCAATCTCTAAGTCTGCTCTAGGGTAACTCTTGTCTAGGTTTGCAATTGTTGGCCCTTCTTGAAGTCAAGCCTGGTAGGCCTTGAACATCATGTCCAAGCCTTCTGGGGTTGGATCTGCAAGAACAGACCCTGGTTGCGGCCTATTTACAATGGGTGGTGGGATGGGATGAGATGGAGTGGATGGAGTTTCGACATGTGAGGGGTTTTGAGATGCGATATCTTCTATTTTTGTTTTTGCATCTTTCAAGCTTTCTTCTAGTTCCGATAACTTTTTATTCCACTTGCGATTAGCCTTCTCTCTGGTATCTTTCCATGTTCTTGTTTTCCTCCTACTAGGTTCTCCCGATTCACTCGACTCCGATTGCTCTGCTGGTTTATCTTGTTTTAAGGCTTGTGCTCTAGTGACAGCTTGTATAGGAGCCACATTACTGCAACTTGAACTTGAATCTGCCACTAAGCCTACCACATTAATAGGTGTAATCTTGGGTGCACTAGAGGGGTTTCTTGGACAATCTCTGGGGAGATGGTCTTTGCCACAATCAGGACAAAAAGCTTGTATTGTGATAGCTTGTCCTTGACTCGGGGATGGTGGATGGGGACAATCACGAAGGAAATGGTCACCCTGACATCTGAAACATGGTCCTCTAGGGGCTTGTGGTCTTACTTGTCTCAATTGGGGCCTAGGGTTAGCATTTGTGTACATGACATTGGAGTATTCAGGCTCCCAATTTTGTTCCATAGGTGGTGCCTCATATTGATACGGATAAATCTCACTATGTTCAGGTGACTCTGTGTAATAAGCATGTGGACTACCTTCATGGGAGTAGTCTGAACTATGAGCATGAGAGTCATTCTCTGAGATCAGTGGGGTCACTGGCACCAATGATCTATTAAGGTTCTCTTCTGCCACTGCATACTTAACTGGAATTGCATTGGCAGGAACTGGTGGTTGGTTTCCCAAGACTGGTTGTGGCCTATATGGTGCCTGATATTGCTGTTGTGGTCTATAATATGGCTGTTGGTATTGGTTCTAATACCTACATTGTGGGTAAGGTTGCTGATAATTCTGTCTAACTGCCTGCCTATTGTAGGGATAATCTTGAGCCGTATGGTTTGTGTACTTCCTTTCAATAGTGTAGTATGGGGTATTTCTTTCTCTCATGTTCTGGTTGTGCATTGGGCATACATTAGCCATGTGGTCGCCTCCGCAAGTGTAACACCGATTCAATGGGGTGACTCTCGGTGTTTGTCTATTTTGGACTCCCAGCTTCTTGGCAACTTGCTCAGCTATCTCCTCTATTTCCATGGAGATTTTCGAAGTATGACTAGTAGAACTATCAGAATCCTTATAGAGTTTGGACAATCCTAATTCCTCTCCCAAGTTATCTTCTATGTCAATGCACGTCCGCACACACTCTTCTATGGATCTAGGCTCTTTCAAGTACACATATGATCTTAACTTAGTGCTTAGTAAGCCATCTAAAAACAAAGCCACTTGTTTGGCTGGTGTGGGTAACTCTGGAGCAGGGCATCTCTCTAGATACTATCTGAACCTTCTACCTGCTAGCCGCACTGTTTCTTGGGGTGTCTGCTTGAAGCTGTGGATCAAAGATGATGTGTTATGCCTGATACCACTCTTGGAAAATTCTACAATGAATTCGTCTAGCAGTTGATCTATATCGCGATAGTTGCGACTACTCAGTGGTTGAAACCAAGCCAAGGCAGTGCCCTTAAGAGTCAAACCAAATGCCTCGTACTGGGTGAACAAGTCCTCAACCTGCTCAGCTCTTAATACTTGTTTGAACTCGGCCACATGATCATAAGGATCTCCTGACCCGTCAAAATAATTCTTCATTGCCTTGATCACTTGAGTGGGTCTAAGGGTTCTTGGGTGCTCTCGTGGTCTAGGCAATGGAAAATCCTGTTCATCTCTTTGTTGCCTATGTGCTTGATGTCTCTCTCTTTCAGGTCTTTCATTTTCAAATCCTGACCTATTCTTGCCCACGGTGTGTGCAAAACTTACCTCAGGTCTCTCTCTAGTTCTTTCTCTCTGGGCTTCATGAGTGTGGGATGATCCTACTCCTTGGAGGCCATGGGAAACATTGGATCTTGGTGGAGGGAAAATCAATTCACTCTTCCAAGTATATGCATGTCTATCATGTTCTGTTACTAAGAAAATTTTCTCTAATGTGTTATCCAGGTAGACCACTTTGCCTGGTGTCTCTGGATCCTTGAACTCGTAGATGATGACTATGCCCAATTGGCTAGGTTGATCTGGCTTGAATCTCCAAAAGGCTTCCTCTGTTTCTCTATTCAAGAATAGTTCTATGCTTTTGTTGTCTTGAGGGATCCAATCCGGAGTGATCACTCGGGTCAAAACTGACTTACCTTTAGGAGTCTGGGGTCCTTGTCCTACATTTCCTTGTTCTAGGTCTCCTATTTCATTCTCAGGAATGACATTTCCAAACTCATCAGTCCTATTTGGTAGGTTGGTGACCACATACATGATTCCTTCCTTATCAATGTATGAATCCTCTTCGAATTTGACCACCGGGTGTTCAAGTCCAAAGGGTTGATCTGGATTTTTGAGTTGGACCACTAATCGCCTCAGGCCATCCTCATAGATGCGAGCACCTAATCGGTTGGTCCGAATATATTCCAACTGTGTCTTATAGGGACCTTCTGGTGTTTGTAAATAATCAGTTCCTAAGCCACCTACAGGTTTCCCCATGCTAAAAGACATTTCTGAATCACTTGTGTCTGAACTTAGTCTGTAAGGATGACCACTTAGTTGTTGTGCCCAAGACTAAGCTGTATGGTTGACACTAGCCTCAGAAGATCTAATGCTTTGTCTATCCTTGCCTAGGTGTCTACCACATCTCAGGTTCATAAGCTTTGGTTAAGAGTCCAAAATTTCCCTTTGGTATGGTTCAAAATCCTTTGGAGCCCCCTTGGTTCCCTAGTCCCACTTGAGGGTCAACTTCAAATTAGTCTATCTGAAAATCAATGAGCTATAGAGCCCAAAAAATGGACTTTGGATGAAAAAGTTATGTCAAATCAGGCTCCTGGGGGTCAAAACAGGCAAACAGGACCTTTTGGAAAAAATCACGATTTTGTGAAATCAGGGAATCGCGATTGTGTGAAATCAGAGAATCGCGATGCTGTGAAGTCAAAGAATCGTGATTTTGAGCACAGAATCGTGTTTTTGAAAATCGTGATTTTGAGCACAGAATCGTGTTTCAGAGAATCGTGGTTCACAAAATCGTGGTTCACAAGATCGTGATTCACAAAATCGTGTCTTCATAGAATTGTGTTTTAGAGAATCGTGTTCTAGAGAATCGCGATTTTGTCTTAGAGAATCGTGGTTTTCAAAATTTAGAGAATCGCGATTTTGAGTACAAGCACAGAATCGTGTTTTTTGAAAATCGTGATTTTGAGCACAGAATCGTGTTTTAGAGAATGGCGATTTTGTCTTAGAGAATCATGTTTTCACAGAATCGTGGTTCACAGAATCGTGATTCACAAAATCGTGTTTTCATAGGATCGTGTTTTCACAAAATCGTGTTTTCACATAATCGTGTTTTCACAAAATCGTGTTTTCACAGAATTGTGTTTCACAGAATCGTGTTCTAGAGAATCGCAATTTTGTCTCAGAGAATCGTGTTTTCACAAAATCGTGTTTTAGAGAATCGTGTTCTCCCAGAATCGTGTTTTTGGCTAAAAATCGTGATTTGTGAGAATCGCGATTTTGAGCACAACCATAGAATCGCGATTCTGAGAATGACCACAGAATCGTGATTCTTTCAGCAAGCTTTTAGGGAGGAAACAGAAAATCGTGATTTTCAAAAAAATTTGAATTTTCACAGAATCGCGATTTTCATCACAGAATCGCGTTTTTTGGTGGGAACTTCAAATTTTTGAGCGCCGAGCAATGGCGAGCTCCGTATGAGCAGAAAATCATGAAAAAAACAGGCGTTTGTTCTCCCTTGCACTTCCTAACTCCTTTCCACACAAGAAATTTCTATGAAGAAGAAGATGGAACAAGGTGGAGATGATGATGATGAAGAAGATGAAGAAGAAAAATCAGAAAATGAACAAAAATGATAGTTTTTTTACCTTCCAACGTCGCAAATCTACGATCTTACCATCACAACGCTCGTCCTCGAAGCTCTCTCCCCGGCAATGGCATCAAAATTTGGTGTAGCTCAAGCGTAAGCACCACCTCTTTTACTTGTCAATCCACAGAGACGTGAGGACCGGTATGAAGACCACGAGCAAGTGAAGGCACAAGTGCGTGAGTGAAAGCACACGAACATGCACACATACACACACACACACACACACGCACAAAGTAAGATCAAAGAGAGGAACAATGGAAAGCTTCGATTGCAAATGAGTTCTCTTACGAAAGCTCTATTCTCTAACAAGCTAACCTCAAAAATGAGCTCTCTAGCTCTTTTCATAGTTTTTTGACTAGTTTTGGCCCTGTCCAAACCTAGTGTCCGGCCTAGTTAAAAATTAGGTTCCAGGGCTTATTTAAGGGCTCAAACGGAGTCTAAAAATTATGAAAATTGGTAGGATGATGGTTCTAATACTCCTCAAGCTCGAGGACTCCTCGGCTTGAACAAAATGGAGTTACAAAAATAGAAAATGGTATTTACAATGGTTTTTAGTGATGAAAATCACTATTTTTGTAGGGGATTCTTACGAAAATTTGACATACACTTCTTGGAGCTCCCTACTTGCTCCCTTTTCCTGTGTGTCCACTTCTTTGATGTGCTTCCATGCTTTGTCCTTGACCTTGAGCTTCAACAATAGTGTATACAAGAGAGGTGGTGATCGGTTGTGTGGGTTGTGTGGGTTGACTAACGGTTTGTGCTTCGGTATGGGAAGTGGACCCTGGGGCTATGACAGTAGTGGTTACACTGGTAGTGGGAGGTGAAGGTGGTGGAGTTGGAGGAAGAGGGGGTAAGGGGGGTGATGGGGGTGCACTGGATGTATGGGCTTCCTTAGTGTCAAGAAGGGTATGAGCTGTGCCCGTGGTCGTGGATGTGGTGCCCTGGGGTTCTGATACTAATACATTCATTTGTTTTCCTGATCAAGGGGGGCGTCTGCCGTATCTTTGCTCTGATCTTCGCGAGTGTGCAAGGGCGGTATGCACCGTTTTAGGTACTCCCAATGCATTAGCAAGCATATCAAAGGTTGCCCTGTATTGCTCATCTACGCCTTCGTCTTCCAGGATCTGATTCATCAGGGCCTTTCCTGCTGCCAAGGATAACTTGTGTTGTTCTTGAACTCGATTGATGGTATCATATAATCTCTTCAATTGCTTTGTATAAGTAGGGGCTCCTTCAAGTCCCTGTACAACTTCTTGCTCATATTCATACTCTTCTTCATCAGACAGTCCTTCTTGTTCCTCCTCTTGCTCCTCTTCTTCATCATCCTCCACTTCGACTACTGTTGGTTGGACAGGGTGGGGTTGGACGGTATCTGTTTGCTGCCCGCTTGCCTGCTCTGCTTCCACTTCTAAATTGGTAGCATTGATTATTCTGGCCACCTCCTCATTTGTTAGATCTTCCAATGTAAATCCATGAGGGAACTCTAAGTCAGTTGGTACCGGTGGAAACACTTGGTTCGGGCCTTCTGTGCTGTGCCTTGGTAACCTTATAGTGAATGGTTGCACTTGCCTGGGAAGCCGTGGGGTGGTTTCTGGTGTCAATGTAGCACCTCGGGCCTGTGCACAAGGCATCTGAACTGCACCTCTCATTTTCTTGGATGGAGGCCCTGCGGTTGATAGTCTGCGTTGAAATTCTTGCAGCCTGTTCCAAACAAGCGCTCGTTGAGTTGGCACATCATATGCCAAGCACCTGTAAACGATCCTCGTGAGAGCACAACATCCATACAGTATCGATTTTTGCTTCTTATACCACCGTTGATGTGCCAAGTGGATTTGGTCAATAATCCAGTGAGGCATGTTGATTGTTAGATCGAAGGCATCTGCTAAATATAGACTGAACCATATCTTCTTGGGTGGCATTGTGAATCTCTCTTGAGTGGGGAATGTGAAATGCTGCATGACCATTCGCAAGTGAATGGCAATAGTCGGTGTCATTGCCACCATGTCTTTTAGTTTTGTCAGATTCTTGTTCTTCATGTTATCTGGGACCATTGTCTCTTTTTCGGTGGGGATATGCATACCTTTCATGTCGAGGGCTTCTCTTACCAAATTATTCGTCAATTTGAACCGCTTCAGCTCATTGCCCCTTGTGAGAGATGGGAGGACAAAGGTGTTGTATCCCTTTTTCTCTTTGCTCGGAGTGAGGGTGCTAATCAAATACGAGCACCTAAGAAAGTCGAGCTTTGGCAATTGGGCTTTGAAGTAATCGTATAGTCCCGCCTTCTTCCATATCGGTTTCAGCCCTTCATTATTTTGAAGTCTCTCGAATTCCCTGGTGAAGAAGTGATACCTGCCCCAGTGCCCGTTGAACTCTATCTCTGCCTCCCACAGGTAAGTGCCTTCTCCCAGAGGTCCTGCCACATCACTGAACCAATGTTAGTTTTTGCTGACCGGCATTGTGTGCCCCTGTGGAGGATTCTGCACCGGTATGGCACGTAATGCTCTCAATGCCACTGGACGATCCTTCAATTCCTCCTCAATAGGAAGACTTTCAATATCCACAATCTGAGGGTTGGTGCCCGCCTGGGAGCTAGTTCCTACCTCGGCCATATCGAGGAAACTGGTCACCAGTTCTGTGAGAATATACAAATGAATGTTAACATTACAAACAGACACCAAGCGTTCATGTGTCCCCGTTACAACATTAACATGATTTTAGTGATAAGTTAGTAGGTCAATAAGTGCTCGGTGATCGTGTGTGTAGTTAGAGAATGGATAATCCTAAGAGCTAAATGGAAAGATGCGGTGTATGAGTGATGTAGTTAGTAAGTGGGCATGAATTTACAAATGAGGATCGGGGGGTTTATTACACGTTTTGGGCTGCCAAACAAACAGAATGGCTGTTGGTCTTGATTTTGTGGAGACTCTGGAGGGCTTTATAACAGTGTCTGCTTGGAAATGAGGCTTTTTAGGGACCCATTTACAAGTGATTCTACTTGTGCCCATGGAAGAATATGTGTTCATGCGTGATGTGTAAGAATGGGTATCAGATGTTCGAGTGAGTGAACCATGTTGTACAGGGTGTGGCCTCTGTGTAGCTATTTGAGCCCGCAAGCAAGCCTTAGGCACCCAAATTTGTCTTGATTGTGGGCTAGCCTTCATCGACTTCTTGGGTACCCAAATAGACTTCACTTTCACAGAAGAATTTCTGAAAGACTTCTTATTAGTGTCGTGTTGTTGATTACTAGGAAGTTTTGCCCGTGTGGTTGGCTTGATCGCCACAGGCTGTTCGCCTTTCTGCACCCACACTTGTTTCAATGGCTGAGACATCCTGCTTCTCACGTTCTTTTGGCCTCCAGCATAGGTAGTCTTCTGTATTTGATCTGCCGTTGGTTGCTACATCCCTCTGGCCTTTGGAAAAGAAGGGAGTAACGTTGTGTCCTTGACTTCTTTATTGAGATCATCATTCCTCTGCATCACATAGTTTTGGACAAGAACAACATGGTCATCTTCATGTGTACTCCTGGAAGGACCAAGAGTGTGTGCCTTGCCTAATTCCTTGAGTGCTTCATTTTCTTACTCAATTGTAATGCGTTTCTCATTGACCCAAACCTGAAGAAGTCCACTTCTTAGGTTTAAGTTGACTGCATGGTCATAGATCTAGTCTTGACCCAAGACCAGAGGCTGAGTGAGGTCCTCATCTTGACACACTAGTACTTTCACTGTCATTAAGACATCTTGAATGTGGAGGGGAAGCTCCACCTCGCCCATGCAAGGGGTTTCCACACCTCCCAATCCTATGAGATATGCCTCTATAGGATTGACTTTTAATTTCAATTCTTGAGAGTAAGAGAGTCTCACCGCACTAGTGGCTGCACCTGAGTCAATCAATGCTCGCACACTCTTTGCACTAATTCCTTGTCCTATCTCTAAGGTCACAAATGGACGTCGATCAATTATTCTATGGGCACTTATTCCGGAGACTTCACACATTTCCATATGATATCCTGGGTCCGCATAATCATCTGATCTGAGCTGATCCCTACCCTGTCGTCTCAACTTCATCCTTCTGATGCGTTCTAAAGCTTCTGCTTGAGCTTCTTCCCGAATTTGCTTTTCTTCCTCTTTGCGTTTTTTGGCAATGTTGAGTCGATTTAGCATCTCTTTAGTCAGAGGTTCCTGATATAACTTGACTCTGCACCCGCTTATGTAGCTAGGTAGAATATCTCCTTCTAATGTGGCTAGTTGTACTGCTCCACTCGTTGAGATCCTATTTATGATCATAGGTCCATAGCCACGCTTCTCTAATTTCCTCGCATGTTGTTTCAGGGTGTAGACTAAAACTAAATCTCCTACCTTCAAGCCTTTATCCTTAACATGGGCGTCAAAGTATGCCTTCTGTCGCTTCTTAGCTGCATATATCCCTGCGGCAGCCCTCAGTCTTGTTTCTCCTAATCATTCAAGGTCAAAAATCCTAGAGGAGAGCTCATGGCCCGTCCAACCATGCTCATGTGCTACTCTCAATGTAGGTATCAATAAGTCTAGTGGTAGCACAGCATGTTGGCCAAATACCATCTGAAAGGGTGTGGCTTGGAGTACCGTTTTATAGGCAACTCTGTATGCCCAAACAGCATGGTGTAGCTGTTTGTCCCAATCAGAGCGTTTATTATTCACTAATTTGGTAAGCACATTGCATAGAATCTTGTTTGTGCTTTCGGCTTGGCCATTAGCTTGTGGGTGATAGGGAGCAGACTTCTTGTGTACTACCAAGAATTCTTGGAGAAGATTTTCAATAACTTTATTCAAGAAATGGGTGCCTCTATCACTTACTAGCTCTATGGGTAGCCCGTATCTAGTGAACACATTCTCAAATAAGAACTTAGCGGTCATCTGAGCATCATTCTTTGTCGTAGCTCTTACCTCTACCCACTTGGTTAGATAGTCTGTGGCCACAATAATGTACTCTGCATGCGAACCCTTAGCTGGGGGATTAATAGGACCAACAAAGTCTATTCCCCACTTAGAGAATGCACGTCCACCCATCATAGGCTTTAGTGGCATCTCATCTTTGCGTATAGGATACTGAGTTCGCTGACAAACATCACACCTCTTCACATAGGTATGTGCATCCATGTGAAGGGACGGCTACCATAATCCTGCAAATAGGATTGGCTTGATCACCTGATCTGGTCCAAAGTGTCCTCCTGCTACACCTTGGTGAGCAGCTTCCAAGATCTTGATATATTCACTCTCATGGACACATAGTCTCAGGTAACCATCTTTACCACGCTTGTATAGATTATCACCAATGAGTGAGTAATCTAGGGCTTCTTGTTCTAGACTTCTTTGTCTGGCTAGTGTCATATCTTGAGGGAACGTTCTCGTCCTCAGGAAGGCTACTAATGGTTCACTCCAATCTAGCACTATGGACACTTGATAAAGAGTGGCATGCTCCACAGGTGGTTTAGTGCAATAGATTGGGCATTCCTTGCACAACTTATGGACATCTGCTTCCATAGTTGGCCAATGCACTCCGAGTCTCCTTAGTGTCTGTAGGGTTCGTTGCTTTGAGTAGTGTTGCTCTAATGCACCTACATGTGCTATTTGCAACCATTTTGCGTACTCATCCTCTTCCACACAGCAAGCTAGGATCCCTTGATCTGTGTGCTTGTACATACTTCCTACCATGATCTGGTATTTTTGGGATTTTACTATCTCTCTATCTTGAGTGTTTACTACTCGATGTTTAGGCCCATATGCCAATACTGGCACTAATGGCTTAGCCCACTGAGGTAAAACTTCCAAATTAAACAAGTAAGCATCAGGAAGGTCATCTGATACTCCTTGTGGGGCTTCTCCAGATGTGAACCTAGAGAGATGGTCTGCTCTCAAGTGAGTCTTGCCTTTTCTCACCACAACCTCAAAGTCATATTCCATTAGCAAGAGAAACCATCTTACTAATCGGCTTGTATTGCATGGTTTGTTTACCAAGTACAATAATGCCTGATGATCGGTAAAAAATTTAAACCTATTTGCAAGCAAATAGTGTCTAAACTTTTTAACTGCATATACCATGCATAATCCCTCTCGTTCAGTGGTGGTATAATTTCGCAATTGGAAGATCGATATTTCCTTCGCCTGTAGGTTGTGCAAGCACACATCGAATAGCATAATTGGATGCATCCACATGAACATGGAAGGGCTTATTCCAATCTGGTGTGGTCAAGATTAGTGCTGAACACAATCTCCTTTTGAGCTCATTGAAAGAGTCCTCACATTCATTAGTCCACTCAAAGTTGGTCAAAAGGCTGTACAGTGGCTTGGCAATGATGGTGTACATGTGTATAAAGCGTCGGTAATAGCCACAATGCCCCATGAAAGCTTGTACTTCCTTGACATTCTTTGGCCTAGGTAACTCTGCTATGGCTCTTACTTTCTCTTCATCAGTGGATATGCCATTCTTTGACACTATGTGTCCTAGAATCTTGCCTTGCCTGACCATGAAAATGTACTTTTCTGGGTTCAGGTAGACTTGATATTCTCTACATTTGTCAAAGATTTGCCTGAGTTCTGGTATATGTGTCTGTCTAATGTTGGAATGAGCACAGAGATCATCAACATAGACCTCTAAATTCTTCCTCAAGAACTCTTTAAACACGTGACACATCAATCTTTGGAAGGTTGCAGGAGCATTGGTAAGCCCAAATGGCATTACTCCAAAGGCAAATATGCCCCCTCTGTGGCAAAAGCCGTCTTATGCTGATCTTCTGGTGCAATGGCTACTTGATTGTAGCCAAAAAATCCGTCAAGGAAACTGTATACTTCCTTGCCTGCTACTCTTTCTAAGAGATGTTCCGTGATAGGAAGCGGATAGTTATCTCGAATAGTGGCTACATTAACCTTCTTCAAGTTAATGCACACACGTAGATTTCCATTCTTCTTGGCACCACTACAATGGGGGATACGCACTCACTGTGCTCAATTTCATAGATGAATCCCGCTTCTACCAGTCTATCTATCTCCTCTTTGATCTTAGTAGCATAATTATCATTATATCTATATGGCTTCTGTTTAGAGGGTTTCGCATCTGAGGTCATGGGAATTGTGTGTGAGCATATGTCTAGGTCTACACCTTTCAAGTCCTTGTAGCTCCAAGCAAAGACATCTCGGTACTCTCTTAGCAAGGCTATCAACTCATACTCCTCTTCTTCCGTCAGTTCATGCCCTATGTAAGTGCATCTCTCTTCTCCTTCTTCCATGGCTACCACTATTTTCTTGGTGGTTTCTTTGTTATCATAGGCCTCTCCTAATTGAGCCTCACGTTTTGGCATCCTTACCATGACTCTTCTATCGTCTATCTCATACTTTTTAAAGTTTTCAGGGACCTCAAACAAAGATTCTTCCTCTTCTGGTGTGACTTCTCTCTTCTTTCTTTTCTTTCCTTCATCCTTAGGGGTCACTTGTGTGGCTAACCTTACATCATTTGTAAACTCTCCGTGTCTTTGGGGTTGAAATTCTACTTCATAGAAGTATTCTTCATCTGATGCAAAAGGTGGGTCCATAATGATTGACTCTAGGTCGGAGTCACTTGCATCCTCAAATGCATCAGGGCTAGGTTCGCATTCTTCTAGAACCAAATCTCCCATGATTGGCTCTATGGAGAAGACTGAAATGTCATAGCCATCCTCATCACAGTGGGGTGTCCATTGTTCTTCATTGATGGCTACATCCATGGTTGCTAAAATTTCTGCCCAACCATGAGGTTCAAATTCTTTGTAAGGAAAGACTACAGGTGCATAGGCTGGGTCTTGACTTGATCTATGGGTTTCCTTAGCACCTATCTCTCTGGCCTTTTCTCTCTTCTCTTCTTCCACTGCCACTTTACACATCCATAAGTGAGTGTCTTCATGCATCTATGAGGATCCTGATCCTATGGAGTGCATAGACTCGGTGTCATCCTTGGCTTTATGGATGGGATTCCATTGAATAGGCGGTACATCTCTATGAGAGTAATCCTTGAGGTTGACTTTGGTCGTAACACCTAAGTGTTGCAAATACAAGGAATTGGTTCCCCAATCCTGGACCACTTGCAATTGTCACATAAATGGTCTTCCCAAAATCATCTCATAGGGATGGTTCTTGTTGAAATCACATATGGTGAAAGTGTGCTCAAACTCAACACCGCATGTAGTGAGAGTTATTCCTTCCAGCAAGCCTAAGGGTCTTTCTATTTGACCATCAACCATCTGCAATTTCATCCTTGTGGGCCTGAGTGCTGGCTTGCCCCAGCGTTTCCATAGAGAAGTGGTAGGAATAGCAACTCCTGCTCCTGAGTCGAGAATCGCCTTGGTTGTGTACCCCTGATGGGTAATGGGAAGATAGGTGTTTCCTTCTTCACCTTCACTTATATCTTCTATCTTGTCTAGAGGAATTTCTGGCACTGTTTTATGAGAACCTACCTGGGAACGCGGTTTAGCTACTCCTGGCACTTGGTTAGCTACATGTTTCCATAACTCTGGCCTAACTAAACTAGGTGTCACTAGCAAACAAATCCCAAGGTTTGCCCCAGTAAAGAGGTGCTATACTTGCGGTGGTGACCATATGGCAAACGTATGTCCCATCATGGCTCAACCCCAAGTGTACCCTAGTAGCCAATATTGCACCATAGAACGGAGATACACAAATCACACAGCACAAGACTACCCATACAATAAGCAAGCAGTTAGGCAAACCTACACTCAGCCCTATCCACAACAGGGAAGATACCATAACCAGTACCCTCCACAGCAATATGGTAGACCATAGCAATCCTATCAACAACCCTACCAAAACCAACAAAGGCATCAACCTGTGTTAGCTCAACAACCTCCAACCCCAGCTAACGTGATTCCTGTAAAGTATGTAGCTGTTGAGGAAAATTTGAATAGAGCCATAGTCCCAGTGACTCCATTGCTTTCAGAAAGTGACCCTAGTGATCATAGTTTTGATTCCACTCACGTAGATAGTCCACAGGCTTACTACGTGTAGTCTCCTGAACATGGAGAGTCCTACTATAGTGAAGAACCGAGTGAACCTAGTTGGGAGCCAGATTACACAAATGTCATGTACGCAAACCCCAACTCTAGACCTCAACCTAGGCAGGTAAGACCACCATTCCCTAGAGGACCATGCTAAAGATGTCAGGGAGATCACCTCATTCGTGATTGCCCCATGCCTGCACCCACACAACCCCAGTCAGTAACAATACAAGGCTTTTGTCAAGATTGCGGCAAAGAGCATCTCTTACGAGATTGTCCAAAGAATCCCAATAATATGCCAAAAATCACTCCTATTAATGTTATTGGGTTAGTAGTAGACTCTACAGGAAGTGTGACTTCCACTGCACCAGTACAGGTAGTCACTAGAGCTCAAGCCTTGCAGCAAAACCAAAGTGTAGGCCAGGAAAAAAATGCTGAGGCGAGTGAAACTGAGAGCATAACCAAGAAGAGGACTAGAGCCTGGAGAGATAGTCGAGAAAGAATGAAGAGGCAATGGGCTAAGAAAATGAGTGAACTCGAGGAAAGCCTAAGAGAAACGAAAGCCAGGATAATTGAACTCACATCTCAAACTCCCTCTCACACTATGCCACCACCACCATTCCCATCTCCATCTGATCCAACCCCTTCCAACCCCCCTCATACGACCCCACCACCCCCTAGAGTAGGATCAGTACTAGCAGATCCCACTCCCGAGGACCTAAATATGATGCTTAAGGCATATCAGGCCAGAATCCAAGAAGGGCCAAATGTGACAGACCATGAAAAGTGTTATCCGAGAACGGAACTAGAGCTTGAACGAACCAGGATTTGTGCTAAGATGGTGGAATTGGCTCAAACCATGTTTGAAGCCAGTCGCCTCTTTAACATCTCTAGTTCAGCTAAGATGCAGTTACACTTTGATGGACTGCTAGAAAGATTGGAAAGGTTGATTGCACAATCAGAAAAGGAACCCACCCCTCCAAGTAAGGGCAAGGCAAGTAAGAGAGTAAGCCTTCCTGCCCAGGAAGCCTATGTGCCTAACTCCACGGAGCCAGACACATCTTCTTCTATGAATCGGTTCACACCAGCATTCCTACGAGAGATTCAAGAAGACAAATGGGCTAAAGAAAGTGAAGTCCCTCCTCCCATTGAACTTGTGGATGATGCACATGACCAATTCCCACAAGACATCCCATCCATTTATGAAGAGCAGGAGATCACTCAATCTCACGAGAGATTAGACTTCGAATACAATTCCATAGAAGAACTACCCCATTTCAGAGGCCCATGGGAGGCAAAGTCCACGTGTATGAGAACCCCCACGGTCATGGTACGAAATGAAGACTCAGTCATACCTAGGAATACGGAGGTAGTAAAGAACACTAAAGTTCCGCGAGTTCCTCAATTGATGTGGATTGCAAGGAAGAGAGGCTAGAGGCACTATCTGAATCCTTGTAGATTTTGGAAAGCTCTAACTCCTCCCCTAGGTTATCCATCCTTTGCTCTTCGGTGCTCAAGAACCCCGTTCTCAAGCTTGCGGAATGCCCTTGCTTTGGATGTCTCCTAATGCTCTCAGTGGACCTGTAAAAGTCCCAAAATTAGCTCAGGACTTAAATTCAAATGACAGAACCAATCATTTCCAGTCATGTAATTCACATGTCAATCTGCACCGTGACTTTATGGAAAACAATTCTAGAGATCCCTGAGTTTTCCTCCCCCTGGATATGGTCAACTTCAAAATACTATATCTAATAATCTTGGTATTAATTTTACCATAACCAGTGGAAGTTTTGGTTGTACCCCCCACGAGCTTTCCAACAAAACAAGAATCACAACAATCGGATTTCGTATGAGGAAGATATGACAGTTCAGGGATCTAGGGTTGAAACAGGGTAAAACAGGTCATCAGGAAAACAAGGTTTTCTCTCAAGTTACAAGTGTCGGAACCTCACAAATCACTATTTGCTTGATAAGTATGCCTAGAATTTACCCCACAATCAAATAATATAAACCCTAGAAATTTGGCCAAAAAAGCGTATCAATCGCAATCGACAGGTCTGTCAATCGCGATTGACAGAGGTGTCCATCGGGGCCTATCGGTCGCGATTGACACGTCAGTCGCGATTGACAGTGTCAATCGCGATCGACAGAGTCGGTCGTGAGTCCTGTCAATCGTGATCGACGGTCTCAATCGCGATCGACACTTTTTTTGAGATTTTCGCCGTGATTTCAGTCGATCAGGGTTCTCTCCATCGCGATGGACACGTGGCAACGTGAATTCTTGTGTCAATCGTCAACTTTCAGTCGATCGCGATCGACAGTGTCAATCGTGATTGACTGAATCCTATGTGGCAGTCGGTCGGTCGTGGGGTCTGTCGATCACGATCGACACGTCTGTCAGTCGCTATTGCCAGGTCTGTCGGTCGCGATTGACAGAGAAACTCGGAATTTTTTTTACTGTGTTTAGTGATTTAGGATGTGCTCATCATGTGCATCATTATGGTGTACTTTGTTTTACCAAATAGGCGATTTTTTTGTCGATCGCGATCGATAGAGGTTGACGACACAAAGACAGTTTTGAGCTTGTTCGTACCTGCGTAGCCTGCTGGAGATGGTGGGATAGCCAGATCTTGCAAGAAAACTCAAGAAACATGCAAAAAGAGTGCACACAAATCGCTCTCTCGCTCTCTCTCACAAGTGGAATGAGGGAAATGGAGGGGAGAAGGTGATATGATCAAAAACTGAAATTTTCGCGATGATGGAGATGGAGGTGGGAGATGGTGATGATGATGATGAAGTAAAAAAAAAAGAGAAAAATAAGAAAAAGTAAAGAAATTACGTACAACGCCAACATCACAACTCTACGTCTTACCATCACACGCTCGTCCTCAAAGCACGATCCCCGGCAATGGCGCCAAAATTTGGTGTAGCTCAGTGATGAGTAGCACCTCCTTTAATGTCAATCGGGGAAGACGTGAGGATGGTATGATGACCTCGAGCAAGTGAAGGCACAAGTGCATGAGTGAGAAGCACACCATGCACACACATACACACACATGCGCACACACAGCAAGACAAAGAGAGAGACAATGGAGTTCTTTTAGATTACTTTCAAAATGCTCATACAAGTTCAAATCTATTACAAGCTACCCCCAAAAATGAGCTCTCTAGCTCTATTTATAGTTTTTGACTAGTTTTTGGCCCTGTCCGGACCTAGTGTCCGGCCTAGTTAAAAATTAGGTTCTCTGGCCTATTTGGAGGTTCAAATGGAGTCTAAAAAATGTGAAAACTGATAGGTAGGTACTTCTAAGGCTCCTCAAGCTCAAGGACTCCTTGGCTTGCACAAAATGGAGCTACAAAAATATGAAATGATATTTACAATGGTTTTTAGTGATGAAAATCACTATTTTTGTAGGGATTTCTTCTAACAATTTGACATACATTTCCTGGAGCTCCCTACTTGCTCCTTCTTCTTGTGGGTCCACCTCTTGGATATGCTTTAGCTTCATGAAAAAATAATGGCCTACTTGCCAGATCTTCGTTGACTACTCTGTCTACTTGTGCCTTCTCTGCGCTCTGACTCCCTTCGTTGGCTTCCTTGTCTTGTGAGTCCTTCAGTTCCTTGACTGCTGCCAACAATCCATATTGTAATTTTCTCTACAGAAGGGTTTCATATCCTGACATCTCTTGCTTTTGCATAGGAGCTCAGTAAGGACTAATCATTGGGATGCCATACCACAGTATTTATGACACCACGAGATCCTTCCGAGCTATATTCTAGTCAATTGAGATAAAAAATACAAAGAATCTTCTAGGATCCATTAGTAAAACGAGGCAGTGCTCTCACATTATGTGTTTGTATTCAAAAGAATGAATTTTATGTAAATTGATCTTACAAACATAAGTATCAACTAACTTTTCATACACAAACACTCTTTGAGGTTTGTAAAGCTTGTCTGCTGGCAAATTTGAACAATAGCAAGAAAGAATGTTGATGTTTGAATCAATGGTTGCAGTTTTACCTATTGTAAACTTGAAAACCACCTAATTGTCATGATTTCTAGAAGAAAGAAGTTGCACCGAATGGTCTGCAAGTCTTGGCATAGGCAATGCTGGGACTGTGTTAGAAACTAAAACACTATGTACAAGAAGAGTAAGTTCTTTAGATGAGTGATACTACACCAATCCCTCTACTTGAGACACCTCCAAAGGAGCAAGGAAAACCATATCAAATAAGTTTGGGGCAAAAGCAATTGATATTACCGAAGAGCCAACCACTGGAGCCCATTGGGTCAAAATTAAATTGGAAAACCCATTGAGGTGCTAAGAGCCCATCAACCCATTTGATGTGGAACTTATATCTCCATTATTTGCGGTTAAGGATCCTGATGATCTTGAAAGTGCAGATGTGTCCAATCAGGTTGCTTCCGAGATGGATGTTTCTGTAGTTCCCATGAAGCTGACACAAAAGAAATGCTTGCGGTCATGAATCTTCAATACAAAAGATCTACCAAATGGATTTAAGCTAGGCATTTGAAGGTGAACTTGGGTCTCATCCTCTGATCAGTTCACTCAACTACCTGTGTGTCTGTTGGCATTCCTTATACAAGAACTCATAGATCATGTGCTGCGGTAGTTATTTCAAGAACCCTATTGTTCCCAGTTATCAATGTCAATGATGCTGCGAGTATTTCATGAGTATTTCTTGGGATCTGCCTTGATTCATGTGATTCATCTGTCCCAAGAAATACAAGATCCCAACCAATCTGTCCTTCATCTTCGAGTATTTCTTGGGACCACCTTGATTCACTCACAAATTATGGAAAGTACCATCTGAAACTCCTTATTATCGATGGAAGATGGATCTCGCAGCGTGGCACGGCGAGCATATGCCTCTTTTGCCTTGACACCTTCTGAATGAGAAGAGTAGCAGCACCACAATCATCAACAATCATATCCAGTCCTCCATCTAGACCCTAATCAAGGGCTCTCTCTGTGCACCACAAATATTCTTGTAGAGTCTCCCCTTTTCATGCAAAAACTGCAGCACTCAGCACCAAGGGCCATGGGAGTCTCAATAAACACCGTTGTTTGTATCAAGGTAAGCATTTTTGTCAAAACCCCCATGAATGACTAGATGATTTTCGACAGATTCCAATACATGATGATGCTGAGGAGATGGCTATGATCCTTGAGTTGACAAGCAGTTCCATTTCCAGCTTTGTAAATCCAAAACATGAACATCGGACAAATGTGCCTTACGATCAAAACCACCAATAACATACATCTTCTTATTGATCACTACTGCCCCATGTCCTCTACATGGAGAAGGGGTTATTCCAAAGCATTCTGGTGATCTCCATGAAATCAAATCCAAATCCAAAATCCAAAGCTCATTCAAATGCCCCAAACATTGCCATGTATTTTCCCTCATCATATACGTTGTGATGGTGCTGATGGAGATGCCCCCATTGACTCCTTAGGCTGTAGCCCGCCACATAAATCAATATTTTCAAAAGATAGGATTGAAAGTACAAATGATTGCAGATGGCCATCAAAACTTTTTCCCTTTGATAATCTCCATCTTGCACACCAGCAGTGTTGAATGGCTTGTTGAATCCATCTATTGAAAGCTTGAAAACATCCTCCACATAGATAGTTGGAATAGAAATTTACCGATGATATAGTCATAAGCAGGGATCCAGTTAATATGTGCTCCTTTTCAAGGTTATGATGGTCCGAATTCAAAGCGACATGCTGTTAATCCAGGCATTTTGACCTTTGCAAGCTTAATCTCTAGACACCTTAAAATCTCTCTGTGACATGTCCTGACTGCATTCGTCATTTGGTCCTATCCAAAGACTACATGAACTATCATCCACCAAATTCAGCTGTTGGGCACTTTCACTCCATCTTGCAGAAAAGATCAGTTGTAGCTATATAACGTGATTCTCCACATCAGAGACATGTTCCATCATGGTGCCTCTCTTTTGGACCTCTTCAGGCACAAACTCTATGGGTTTTAGTTTTTCATCCGAGCCACCAGGGGTGCTTACTCGAGAAAACATGCTTCAATTGAGAACTTGTTTTCTATGGACTTTTCAATGGCTTTGAAGATTCGAATGAAATGCTTTTTTCCATTATGGCCACAGTTGCATCAAGATGCCCGATCCGGTTAAGCAAAGATTGCTTCGATCATTCAAGGACTCTCTAAATCCAATATGCAGCTTGGGGTCTGTTAGAAACTGCTTGAATGATGTGTGTGACTCTCCTCCTATCCATATATACCCTCTTGTACTCTAAAAATAGCAACGGTATACTCTAAAAATAGTAATGATCTGGAATAGTCTAGTGTGAACATGTGGCCATCACGCAACACTTATTCCCATTACTACCAAAGCAGTTCCCATTACTACCAAAGTACCTTAGGGTATCCCCCGAGCTTGGGACCTTGGCTAGCTGGCCCTTGTCCTTCACACACATGGATGGATCCCTGTAGATCAAATAGACAGATCCCTGTGGATCAATGATCCCTGTGGATCACATGCACTGATCCCTATGGATCAATGTCTGACACTCTCTCCCCCTTCTAAAGATCATTGTCCGCAATGATCAATGAGGGAAAGTACTAGCAAACGAGAGCTTGTGATTCCCAAGTATAGTCAGTAAGTGGTAATGCTCTCCAGGCTACTAAATACTCCTGGAGAATGATCCATGCTTTTACTTTCTTGCAAAGAAACAATACCTTCTATTAGACTATCCTCCCTAGAAACATGAAACACTGGATGAAATCTGTAATCTACAGGAAGATCTAATCGGTATTCAACTTCACCTAGCTTTTTAGCTATTTTCCAAGGTCCACAAAAACCTCGGTGATAGCTTACTACACTTTCCTATGGACAGTGAAGTAAATCTAGCTGGTACCTGAAGAAAGAATCTGTCGTCTCTAAGAATCTAGGAGATCTTTTCCTATCAGCGTACTCTTTAGCCCTATCAACTTCTTGCTGCATCTTGGCTTTTAGCTATTTCTAAATTTGCTTGGACATTCGCTAAGAACGCCGAAGCACTAGGACATTTTTGTGACATGCCTATGGTACTGAGAGCATTGGGATTCATGCCATAGTTCATCTCAAAAGGAAATGCAACTAGTGCCAAATACTATCCCAATCTATTTTATGCCCTCAATATGTCCTCTAAAAAATAGTTGACCTGCTTGGTCTTGTGAATATGAAACTATGGATGTCGACAACCCATGCAATCTGAAGACATGCTGGATAAACAACTCCGCTACCTATGGATCAAATGGACTAATCCCTTTGGATCAAATGGGCTGATCCCTATGGATCAATTCTGACACTCTGATCCCTGGGTGGAGTTCCTATCGTCTCCTACATGGGTATGAAGTGATCCCTATGGACCAAAGTCATGATCCCTATGAATCATCAATCTGTCTACCACAACTAGGATAGCATCCCACTTCCTTTGGGTCCACGGTACCCGACTATGAAGTCCATGGATACACTGTCCCAGTTGTGATCTGGAATCTGTAAAGGATACAAAAGACGTGGAGTCTTTATCCTTTATGCTTTGTTGACTTGACACATAAAGCCTGCTAAACATAAGTGTGGACATCTCTAGCTATCCATGCCACCAAAATATTCTTCTAACAAGCTGTATTGTCTTGTCAACACCTGGATGTCCTACACAAGGCACATCATAACTATCATGCATGACTTTTCTTCTCAAATCCCGAGAATCTGGTGTGCAAACCTTTCCTTTCCGTCTAACTATTCCATTCGCCTATTAGAAAGTGGAATACGAAATGGACTTGTTCGCTCTGCTAGGGAAAGAAACAGCTAAAAGTGTCCCGTCTCCTATAATAGAGTCATCACTAATGGCTCGAATGTGGAGCTTCCACATGTGCTTCCTTTATCTCTTGAAGCAATGAGCTTTCTAGAACTATAAAGCTCATTTGATACATTATCTGTGATAATGCATCAGTAACTATATTCTCTTTGCTCTTCTATACAGGATTTCCATGTGAAACTCCTATATGAGCTTAGTCCAGTGAGCCTGATTGCCTCCAAGCTCTGGCTGACTAGAAAAAAAAAATACTCAAAGTGATAGATTCATAGATCCTCTTTGAGTTAGAGATAGATGCTTACAGTTTTGAGCCAAGATGGTAGGCCAATAGCTCTTGAGAGTAAGATGTTGACCAGTGCCCAGCACAACTGACCAATGCATGAACATGAGTTGTATGTAGTGGTGTATTCACTTAAAGTCTAGAGACACTATACCCTAAGGTACTTTGGTAGTAATGGGAACTGCTTGGTAGTAATGGGAATAAGTGTTGCATGATGGCCACATGTTCACACTAGACTATTACTACTAAAGCAGTTCCCATTACTACCAAAGTACCTTAGGGTATCCCCCGAGCTTGGGACCTTGGCTAGCTGGCCCTTGTCCCTCACACACATGGATGGATCCCTGTAGATCAAATAGACTGATCCCTGTGGATCAATGATCCCTGTGGATCACATGCACTGATCCCTGTGGATCAATGTCTGACAGGGTCCCTTCCATCTTTGATGGTGCACTTGCACATGGAGGTACATGTTTGATAACCCCCAACGAAATGCTATTCCTAGGATTATCCACATGTTTTGGGTCTCTTATTGTCTCCAAAAGTTCTGCAACCTGGAAAGAATCCCTCTCTGTCTAACAAGAATCATACATGATAAGTGACTCAGACAATCCATTTAGTCTAACTGCTTTCTCTTTTGTACCCTCAGTAAACTGGCTCACTTCTACTAGCATGCCTATATATTTTAAGATACTTACATCCTCATCTTTAATTGGTGATATTGTACGCAGATTCTAAAAGGTTGTGCCATCTTTTTTGTACCTCAAGAGCCTGCCAAAATCACCAACCCCTTTCTTAAGGCATTATCTGATTTGATCTACCTCCTCTGGATCAGTTTCCTTTCCTTGCAATACCACCCATAGCCTCAGAAGGGTTATCTCCTGTTAGTTTGAAAAATCTAGCATTTGCATACATGATAGGAAGATCAGGTTAGTGCTCTCCACAATGACAAAAGTCTATTGGAAACCTTCACGTGCATGAAGAAGAAGAACACCTTTTGAAACACGAGGAAGATGGGAAGCATTAGAGGTATCACTTGTCAATCCAAACCCATCCGAGGACCTTAGTGTTGAGGAATTCAATCTCTCCTCAGAAAGCCTGTGAAACTCTTTTTCTTCTTCTAATCAACAAAATTAACAACAACATCAGCAAATTAATTATAAGTTTGTAAAAAAGTACTATTTTTTTCGTGACTTGAAGAATCACCACACATGGTTGATTAATCACCCAAAAGGGGATGTTAATCTCATAAAAAATGGTTAATCTCGACAAGTTTTGTGAATCTTGCAAGCCACAAATGCTCACAAGAGCGTAATGAAATGAAGAACTCAAAAATCATCATGAAAAGCTTGCATACACATCATCTTCATGTCACAAAGCATCACGTAAGCAACAAGAGAATGCTCCCGACAATAGCGCCAAGAGTTGTTGACGTTGTAGCATCACAACTTATACTTTTCAATCTAGGAAGCATCTCATGAGACCCAAATGTTTGCGTAGAAGCACTCAGCAGACGTAATGGTGCTTTTTCAATGCACGATTAACAACGTAATTAACAAAGCACGATTAACAACATAATTAACAACGTAATTAATCAACACACAATTAACAACATAATTAACAACACATGATTAACAATGTAATTAACAACGAATCAACTCATAGTCTATACAGTGCGTTTGTGAGTATCCTTTGGCAATTAATCTAGCCTTACACATGCAAATTGATCCATATGAGTTCCTATTAAGTTTATATACTACAACCAATTACCTTTTGATTGGATGAGATTGGAACCAACTCCCAAGTTTCCATCTCCTTCAAAGAATCTATTTCTTCTTTCGTAGCATTTTCTCAATTAGCGTTTCCCTTTGCCTCTTCATAGGTTGAGGGTTCTTTTGCAATTGAGTCTTTTGCCAAGTATATTGAATGCATTGTAACAAATATGGAATCATACCCATACCTTTATAATTATCTTTGTTCCCTTATTGACCTTCTAGGTGCTTGTTGTTGATGTATCAAACATCACAAGAAATGAATCAATGTGACACTCTACAACCTCTATGGTCAACATTAACTCAATGCTTCTCCAAACTTTGAGAAAAGATTGCTTAAACTGAGAACTTTGCTTTTACATAAATTTCTAGTCACTAAAATGACATACCTTTATTATTTTGCTTGTATCTCTTAGCAAAAATATTAATTAGCCAAGATTTTTTGGTGGATAAAAGTAGAAGAGAAGATCTTTCCAACAAGCTATTAGTTCTTAAAAATGGAGCACCACACACCAAGTTATGTCCTTCACAAGATGACTATGTCTAACTCTCAAAATAGGAACTTTTGCCTATTTTAGTAAAAGCGACTGTCTAAACATAAAAGTTTTCAACTTAGCATCAACTTGCAACAAGAATTCGATGCCAAGCATCAAATTGGTGGTGTTTTCAACCACTTTTTCAGCACCTAAAATACCCCCATGAACTAGAGGTATGAAGAAAAAGACTTTTATATTGGAATTTGATGCTAGGCATCGACTTCACGCTGAAACTCGATGCCAGGCGTCAAGTTGCTCCACAAAGCTCATGTTTTTAAGAGGATTCAACAACAAGTCGAAACTCAAAGAATAAAACAAAGACTTATCAGCCCAAACTCGATGCCAGGCATCAAGTTGCTTGGAAAACTTGAACTTTTGAACTCATTACCACAATAGGCAAAGCATGGAGATGGAGGAGAGAGTCTTATACACATAACTTTAATTAGTTCTTCTCATAGCTATGAAAAACTCAAAAGTTTATAGGTGCTTTCTTACTCAGAGAAGCCTGACTATTTCTCAGTCCCAAAATGAACTCTTTCTCACATTCTCTTACTCTCTCTGACTCTTTCTCACCGCGTCAATTCATACAAAATAACTTATATAGATTTTTCTCAATCTCATGACTTTTAGAACTTAAGTATCTAACTTTACAAATATAATACATGTGTGAAATTGTCCCTTCACATAGGCATGTGCTTTTCTTCTTAGACTTTGACCTTTGAATTTATGTCCAAATTGTGATTGGTTCTCCAACACTTGCTTGGAGCATTCTCCATGTTCTTGCATTTTTGCTTTGCCTCTTGACTTCTATAGCTGGTAATCCTTTTCCCTTTTATCTTGTTCATCATTTGTATCATCTCTTGCATTCTAGATCTGTGTATAATGCTTTCTTCCTAATTGATGGAAATCAAAATCAAGATCATATGGTAGAGTTACCTAGTGTTTGTCTTCATCATATCGAGACCTATGTTCTTCAAACACAACATCTCTACTTGTAATGAATTGCTTAGTTGAAGGAGTATCAAACTTGTAACCCATATGAGTTGAATGATATCCAATAAATACTTCATTTGATGCCCTTTCATCTAGCTTACCTCGAATTTGTGAAGGTACATTAAGATAAGCTAAACAACCAAACACCTTGCAATGTACTAGACTAGGTTTTCTTCCATGCCATGCTTCATAAGTAGTTATACCTTGAAGTGATTTGTATGGTACTCTATTTACAAGGTACACAACAATTGAAATAGCCTCTGCCCATAAATAATGTGGCAACTTTTTCTCTTCAAGCATTGTTCTCGCTATTCCAAACAATGTCGTGTTTCTTCTCTGTGCAATTCTATTCAATTTAAGAGAGGACATTGTAGTCACTTCCCTTTGGAACCTTTATCTTGCAAGGACTCATCAAATTCATTGGAGAAGTGCTCATCCCTCCATCAAATATGAACTTCTTTAGTGATCTACCTATATGATTCTTCACATGTGCTAGCTACTTTTAGAAGCAACCAGACACTTCATTCTTAATCTTGGTGAAGTAAACAATAGTCCATCTACTATGATCATCAATAAATGAGACATAATGCCTTGATCCTCCCAAAGAACGTTCTTGGCATGGCCCCCATACATTTGTATGTACTAAGTCCAATAAGTTGTTGTGGATGTAGAGTTTGTGATTGAATGGTTGTCTTTGTGCCTTCCCAATTGGACATGCATCACATCTGTTTATCATGTGTTTCTTTGATATGTTTGGGCATACTAAAACACTTTGATCCCTGCATATATCCTTCAAGGTTGTTTCATTCACATGACCTAGCCTCTTATGCCACACTTCAAGCTCACTTAGGGTTTGAGACCCAAAGTTGAATAGAGCTATGTTCTTGGTTTCTCCTACTTCAAACGTAAAGAGCCTACCATGCTTCTCACCTTTGGCTATCTTCTTGAAGCCTTGACATGGGTCTTCCACAAAACTCCATGTTGAGTGAAACTAACTTTCAAGCCTTTCTCAACGATTTTTCATACACATATTAGGTTTTTTGTAATAGTGGGTACATGATGACCTTGCTTAGAACATTTTTCCTACCATTGGAAGCCTTGAAACTACCAATCATCTCCACATTATGCTTTGTTTCATCCCCTATTTGTACTTCATGTCTATGCTTTGGACTCTCCAAGTGAGATAAGGGAACTATGTTCCCTACAACATGATTTGAGCATCTTGAATGTATAATAAATGATCCTCTTCTTCACCTTCCTTGTGGCTTAGATTCATTAAAAACAATCAATCTTCATGTTGGTGATCTTCAAAATAATTGTTGTAGTCCCTTCTGTTATGGCCTCAATTGTTAGTGTTGACGTTGTGTCCACCTGCACCTCTATTGCTACCAAACCCACCTCTTCCACTTCCTTTCTAGGTCTTTCCATTGAACCAACAATTCTGAGTGGTGTGATGGTCTTATCACTTATGGAACAAGGTTCAACATTCTCACCTTTGGTTTTCTCATGCTTTGGTCCTATCTTCTTCCCTTTCCACTTGCTCTTGCCTA
The DNA here is from genome assembly GCA_020310875.1 of Ceratopteris richardii. Lineage (NCBI taxonomy): Eukaryota > Viridiplantae > Streptophyta > Polypodiopsida > Polypodiales > Pteridaceae > Ceratopteris > Ceratopteris richardii. The sequence goes on from CM035410.1 coordinate 105,077,372, forward strand.
CAAAGTTGGCTTGGGATTTCTCCTCTTCCTTCTTCTTGCCTTTCAATTTTTTGTCCTGCTTATGTGCATACACAACACTATTTAAAATACCTTGATAGGATTTACCTTCCTTTAAGCTATTGTTGGCCTCCTAATTGAAGAGTTGTCCAAAAGATATGTTGAAATCTAGAGTTTGCACATCCATGATGAAGTCATAAGCTTTGGTGAAAGATTGCCATTGCTCGTCACCTCTAACCCCATTTAGTATTTGGCTCATGATGATTTCTTCTTCAATCAGCTCTCCAATGGATGCCAATTGATCAAAAAACTTGTTGACATTTGTAACAAACTCTATGATGGTTTGTTTTAGAGTATTCTTCATCCAGCTGAAGTCATTCCAAAAATGATTCTTCTTTGCCTTTGTAATAGGAGAAAAGAAAGTCTCTAAGGCATCCCAAGTCCCTTGAGGTGGCTTTCATTCTCTAATATATGGTAATAGAAAATCAAAAGGTTTTAGTATGTATGACCTTTATTGATCATCCCTTGCACACCAAAGTGTGAGCTTATCTATTTCCTCTTGAGTGGGTCATCTTTTAGCTCTTGGAATATGCATTGCTTCATCACTTGATACAATCCCATATAGATTTCTTTCTTGCAAATAAGCATTAATTATGATTTTCCAAGAAGGATAATTGTGTCTATCAAGATTCTCAATCATTGATGGAAATCCATCTCCCATCTTGAAGTTGTTATGATACCACTAAAAGAAGTTGGAGATGCTTGGAGAAGCTTGGAAGGAGGCTTGTTAGATGGTGAAGATGGTCCAACAAACGTGCATGACCTACCTTAGAATTTTGGATATGTAAAATAGACCTTGTAGGATTGTGATTAGTGTAATAAAACCCAGTATTTACTTTGGAACATCAACAAGAAGAAGTTGCTACAAAATAGATAACTTGTATGTTGATGAGCTCACAAAAACCTTCTATATTTGGATGGAAGCTATGACTTCAAACACTCAAAGCAGAAAATTTTCTCTTAAGGGAGTTTCATACATAGGGTTGCCTTTCTATAATGCCTAAAAGCCCTAATTTACATCAACCAATAAAGGATCAATAATATCAACATTGATTGGATGTCATCCCAATTTTTCAAGGCTATGCAAAAAATGACCTGAAGACCTTAAACTAAGGATTTATCTACCTTTACCAAATTAAATGACTTGAAAATTGTTGAAGCTCAAGGTCAAGGACAAAGCATGGAAGCACATCAAAGAAGTGGACATAGAAGAAGAGAGAGCAAGTAGGGAGCTCCAAGAAGTGTATGTCAAATTTTCAGAAGAATCCCCTACAAAAATAGTGATTTTCATCACTAGAAACCATTGTAAATACCATTATCCATTTTTAGTAACTCCATTTTGTTCAAGCCGAGGAGTCCTCGAGCTTGAGGAGTATTAGAAGTACCATCGTACCAATTTTCATAATTTTTAGACTTCGTTTGAGCCCTCAAATAAGCCCTGGAACCTAATTTTTAACTAGGCCGGACACTAGGTCTGGACAGGGCCAAAACTAGTCAAAAAACTATAAAAAGAGCTAGAGAGCTCATTTTTGAGGTTAGCTTGTTAGAGAATAGAACTTTTGTAAGAGAACTCTTTTGCAATCTAAGCTTTCCATTGTTCCTCTCTTTGATCTTACTTTGTGCGCGTGTGTGTGTATGTGTGTGCATGTTTGTGTGCTTTCACTCACGCACGTGTGCCTTCACTTGCTCGTGGTCTTCATACCGGTCCTCACGTCTCCGCGGATTGACAAGTAAAGGAGGTGGTGCTTACGCTTGAGCTACACCAAATTTTGGCGCCGTTGCCGGGGAGAGAGCTTCGAGGACGAGCGTTGTGATGGTAAGATCGTAGATTTGCGACGTTGGAAGGTAAAAAAACTATCATTTCAGTTCATTTTCTGTTTTTTTTTTCTCTTCATCTTCATCATCATCATCATCTCCACCTTCTTCCATCTTCTTCTTCATAGAAATTTCTTGTTTTTTAGTGCATTTTCACCATCTTCATACCATTTTTCATGCATTATTGTGTGGGAAGGAGTTAGGAGGTGCAAGGGAGAGCAAGCGCTGTATTTTTTTCATGATTTTCTGCTCATACGGAGCTCGCCATAGCCGGCGCTCAGAAATTTGAATTTCCCGCCAAAAAACGCGATTCTGTGATGAAAATCGCGATTCTGTGAAAATTCAAAATTTTTTGAAAAATCACGATTTTCAGTTTCCCGCCTAAAAGTTGGTTGAAAAAAAAATCGCGATTCTGTGTTTTTCTCAAAAAAACACGATTCTCTGCTCAAAATCGCGATTCTCTGAAAAACACGATTCTCTGCTCAAAATCGCGATTCTCACCAATCACGATTTTCAGCAAAAACACGATTTTGTGAAAAGGCGATTCTGTGAAAAAACACGATTTTCTGCTCAAAATCGCGATTCTCTGAAAAACACGATTCTCTGCTCAAAATCGCGATTCTCACCAATCACGATTTTCAGCAAAAACACGATTTTGTGAAAAGGCGATTCTGTGAAAAAACACGACTTTCTGCTCAAAATCGCGATTCTCACAAATCACGATTTTCAGCCAAAAATACGATTTTGAGAAAAACACGATTCTGTGGGACAAAATCGCGATTTTCAAGTCAAAAACACGATTTTGAGAAAACACGAATTTTTGCTCAAAATCGCGATTTTCATGTCAAAAACACGATTCTGAGAAAACACGATTTTCAGTCAAAAACACGATTTTGTGAAAAACACGACTTTGTGAATCACGATTCTCTGAGTCAAAATCGCGACTTTCAAAAACACGATTTTGTGATCAACATCGCGATTTTCAGAAACACGATTTTGTGATCAACATCGCGATTTTCAAAAATACGATTTTGTGATCAACATCGCGATTTTCAGAAACACGATTTTGTGATCAACATCGCGATTTTCAGAAACACGATTTTGTGATCAACATCGCGATTTTCAAAAACACGATTTTGTGATCAACATCGCGATTCTCTGAAACACGATTTTGTGATCAACATCGCGATTTTCAAATCACGATTTTCAAAAACACGATTCTGTGCTCAACATCGCGATTTTTTTGACTTCACAGCATCGCGATTTTCAGAAAGTTCACAAAATCGCGATTTTCTCCAAAGGTCCTGTTTGCCTGTTTTGACCCCCAGGAGCCTGATTTGACATAACTTTCTCATCCAAAGTCCATTTTTTGAGCTCTATAGCTTGTTGGAAAGCTCGTTTCAAATCCTACACGATCTCAACTGTTTTTTTTCAAGAATAATGTGTTGATTTTGAGATAGGATAATTTGAAGTTGACCCTCAGGTGGGACTAGGGAACCAAGGGGGCTCTAAAGAATTGTGAACCATACCAAAGGGAAAATTTGGACTCTTGACTAAAGCTTATGAACCTGAGATCTGGTAGACACTTAGGCAAGGATAAACAAAACATTAGATCTTCTGAGGCTAGTGTCAACCATACATCCAAGTCTTGGGCACAACAACTAAGTGGTCATCTTTTACTCAGATCGGACACAAGTGATTCAGAAATGTCTTTTAGTATGGGAAAACCTGCAGGTGGCTCAGGGACTGCCCATCTACAAACACCGGAAGGTCCCTATAAGACACAGTTGGAATATATTCGGACCAACCAATTAGGTGCTCGCATCTATGAGGATGGTCTGAGGCGATCAGTGGTCCAACTCAAAAATCCAGATCAATCCTTTGGACTTGAACACCCGGTGGTCAAGTTCGAAGAGGGTTCATACATTGATAAGGAAGGAACCATGTATGTGGTTACCAACCAACCAGATAGGACCGATGAGTTTGGAAATATCATTCATGAGAATGAGATAGGAGACCTAGAACAAGGAAACGTAGGACAAGGACCCCAGACTCCTAGAGGTAAGTCAGTTTTGACCCGAGTGATCACTCCGGACTGGATCCCTCAAGACAACAAAAGCATAGAACTATTTTTGAATAGAGAAACAGAGGAAGCCTTTTGGAGGTTCAAGCCAGATCAACCTAGCCAATTGGGCATAGTTATCATCTATGAATTCAAAGATCCTGAGATACCAGGCAAAGTTGTCTACCTGGATAACACATCAGAGAAAATTTTCTTGGTAACGGAACATGATAGACATGCATATACATGGAAGAATGACATGATTTTCCCCCCACCAAGATCCAATGTTTCCCATGGCCTCCAAGGTGTAGGATCATCCCAGGCTCATGAAGCCCAGAGAGAAAGAACTAGAGAGAGACCTGAGGTAAGTTTTGCACACACCGTGGGCAGGAATAGGTCAGGATTTGAAAATGAAAGACCTGAAAGAGAGAGACATCAAGCACATAGGCAACAAAGAGATGAACAGGATTTTCCATTGCTTAGACCCCGGGAGTACCCAAGAACCATTAAACCCAGTCACGTGATCAAGGCAATGAAGAACTATTTCGATGGGACAGGGGATCCTTATGATCATGTGGCCGAGTACAAACAAGTGCTGAGAGCCGAACAAATTGAGGACTGGTTCACCCAGTACGAGGCATTTGGTTTGACCCTTAAAGGCACTGCCTTAGCTTGGTTTCAACCATTGAGTAGAAGCAGCTATCGCGATATAGGTCAACTGTTAGACGAATTCATTGTAGAATTTTCCAAGAGTGGTATCAGGCATAACACATCGTCCCTGATCCATAGTTTCAAGCAGACACCCCAAGAAACAGTGCGACTAGCAGGTAGAAGGTTCAGACAGTACCTAGAAAGATGCCCTGCTCCAGAGCTACCCACACCAGCCAAACAAGTGGCTTTGTTTTTAGATGGCTTACTGAGCACAAAGTTAAGATCCTATGTATACTTGAAAGAGCCTAGATCCATAGAAGAGTGCGTGCGGACATGCATTGACATAGAAGATAACTTGGGTGAGGAGTTAGGATTGGCCAAACTCTACAAAGATTCGGATAGTTCTACTAGTCATACTTCAAAGATCTCCACAGAAATAGAAGAGATAGCTGAGCAAGTTGCCAAGAAGCTGGGAGTCCAAAATAAACAAACACAGGGAGTCACTTCAGTGAATCGGTGCTATACTTGCGGAGGTGACCACATGGCTAACGTATGTCCAATGCAAAACCAAAACATTAGAGAAAGGAATGCTCCATATTGCACTATTGAGAGAAAATACACAAACCACACGGCTCAAGATTGTCCCTACAATAGGCAGGCTGTTAGACAAAATTATCAGCAACCTTACCCACAAGGTAGGTATCAGAATCAATACCAACAGCCATATTACAGACCACAACAGCAATATCAGGTACCATATAGGCCACAACCTGTCTTGGTAAACCAACCACCAGCTCCAGCCAACGTGATTCCAGTCAAGTATGCTGTGGGAGAGGAAAATCCAAATAGAGCTTTGGTGCCACTAACCCCATTGATACCAGATAATGACTCTCATGCTCATAGTTCAGACTACTCCCATGAAGGTAGTCCACATGCTTATTACACAGAGTCACCTGAACATAGTGAGATTTACTCGTATCAATATGAGGCACCGCCTATGGAGCAAAATTGGGAGCCAGAATACTCCAATGTCATGTACACAAATCCTAACCCTAGGCCCCAGTTGAGACAAATGAGACCACAAGCCCCTAGAGGATCTTGTTTCAGATGTCATGGTGACCATTTCATTCGTGACTGTCCCCACCCACCATCTCCGAGTCAAGGACAGGCTATCACAATACAGGCTTTTTGTCCTGATTGTGGCAAAGACCATCTCCCCAGAGATTGTCCAAGAAACCCCTCTAGTGCACCCAAGATTAAACCCATTAATGTGGTAGGCTTAGTGGCAGATCCAAGTTCAAGTAGTAGCAATGTGGCTCCTATACAAGCTGTCACTAGAGCACAAGCCTTAAAACAGGATAAACCAATAGAACAATCAGAGTCGAGTGAATCGGGAGAGCCTAGTAAGAGGAAAACAAGAACATGGAAGGATACCAGAGAGAAGGCCAATCGCAAGTGGAATAAAAAGTTATCGGAACTAGAAGAAAGCTTAAAAGAAGCGAAAACAAAAATAGAAGACATTGCATCTCAAAGCCCCTCGCATGCCGAAACTCCATCCACTCCACCTCATCCCACCCCACCACCCATTGTAAATAGACCGCAACCAGGGTCTGTTCTTGCAGATCCAACCCCAGAAGGCTTGGACATGATGTTCAAGGCCTACCAGGCTCGACTTCAAGAAGGGCCTACAGCGGCAAACCTAGACAAGAGTTACCCTAGAGCAGATTTAGAGATTGAACGGATGAAAATGTGCATGAAAATGGTAGAACAAGCTCAAGCCATACTTGAGACTAGTCAAACGTTCAATCAGACAAACTCTATCAAATCGGATTTGCATTTCCAGGGCTTACTAGAACGATTAGAGCAGTTGGTAAACAAACCACAAGTTTCTTTACCTCCACAGGCTCAACCAGTTATTGAAAGAGGAAGCTCACCACCCAGGGGAGCTTATGTTCCTAATTCCACGGATGCTGGAATACCTCCTTCTATTCAACAGTACTCTCAAGAATTCTTGCGGGAAATACAAGAAGAGAAATGGGCCAAGGAGAAGGGTAATTCCCCTCCTATTCCTGAGATTGATGATCTTCATGATCAATTTCCCCAAGACATCCCATCTATTTACGAAGATGAAGCAGAACAACAAGAGGACGAAAGGTTAGATTTTGAATCTAATACCTTAGAAGAACTGCCTCAATTTCCAGGCCCATGGGAATCTGAATCACTCCAGATTAGAGCTCCCACAATACTGGTAAGAAATGAAGACTCAGTGGTTCCAAGGAACACTGATGTCGTGAAGAACACTAAGGTTCAGTGTCATCTCACTGTAGAAGAGCTGCTCAAAGCAAAACCTGAGTTATGGAATCATGTGAAGGATCAGGTCCCAGAACTTGATTCCAACATGCCAAAAGCAGGCTCCAAGCAAAGGGTACCCGAGATACCGCTAGACAAAATAGGGGACATGTGTGAAGGTGAAGAAGGTAATACTTATCTTCCAATCACCTACCAAGATTACACAACCAAAGCAATCATAGATTCAGGTGCTGGTGTTGCTATTGCGACCACCTCCTTGTGGAAGCAATGGGGCAAACCCACATTAAGACCAACTAGAATGAAGCTCCAAATGGCTGATGGTCATTTTGAAAGACCTCTAGGATTGCTAGAAGGGATCACTCTAACCACTTGTGGTGTAGAGTTTGAGCACACATTTGCTATATGTGACTTTGAGAAAAATAATGTCTTTGAGATGATCCTAGGAAGACCCTTCCTACGACAATTGCAAATAGTACAGGATTGGGGAACTAACTCCTTGTACTTACAGCACTTAGGGGTCACCACTAAGGTCAATTTGAAGGATTACACCTTCAGAGATGTACCACCCCTACAGTGGAATTCTATCCACAAAGCGAAAGAAGATTCCATCTCTGTGCATTCTGAAAGTTCACCTGATCCATCATGGCTGCATGAAGATACTCATTTGTGGATGTGCAAGGTCGCAAAGGAAGAGGAAAAACCTTTAAAGGCAAGAGAAGAAGGAACTTCGCTAGGAGATAGACCAGTTAGGGACCCAGCCTACACACCGATGATCTTTCCAGATGAGGAGTTTGAGCCTCATGGCTGGCCAGAAATCTTAGCCACCATGGACATTGCTGTCAATGAGGAACAATGGACACCTCATTGTGATGAGGAGGGTTATGATATCTCAGTGTTCATGTGTCAACCCCTGCTAGAAGAATGTGACCCTAGTGATGTCATAGAAGAAGAAGAGAATGACGATGATTTGGAGTCTATTGTGATGGATAGTTGCTTTAACTCAGAGCAGCACTATCTAGAAGATATAGGAGTGTTCACCCAGAAAGAAGAAGAACCTCTCACAAGTATTAAAACAGTAAGCTCAAAGGATGGAAGTGAGAGTAGTCAAAAGAAAAAGAAAAGAAAAGCAGTGAAACAAGAAAAGGAGGAATCATTGTTTGAAGTACCAGAAAACTTCAAGAAATATGAAGTTGACGACCGCAAAATTCTGGTACGAATGCCTAAGAGAGAGGCCATCATAGGAGAATCATATGATAATAAAGAAAAGACCAAGAAGATTGTAGTGACCATTGAAGAGAACGAAGAGAGATGCACATATATAGGAGATGATCTAAGTGCAAGAGAAGAAATGGAGCTCATAGCTCTATTAAGGGAATATAGGGATGTGTTTGCATGGCACTATAGAGACTTGAAAGGGGTAGATCCAAGAATTTGTTCTCATACTATCCCCATGACTGCTGATGCTAAGCCCACCAAACAGAAGCCCTACACATATAATGATACCTATGCAGCCAAAATCAAAGAAGAAATTGATAGGTTGATTGAGGCTGGATTCATCTATGAGATTGAGCATACCGAATGGGTGTCCCCCATTGTTGTGGTACCCAAGAAGAACGGGAAGTTGCGAGTGTGTATTAACCTTAAAAAAGTTAATGCCGCTACGATTAGAGATAGTTATCCACTTCCAATCACAGAACACCTTTTGGAGCGTGTTGCAGGCAAGGAAGTTTATAGCTTCCTTGATGGATTTTCAGGTTACAATCAAGTAGCCATTGCCCCAGAAGATCAACACAAAACAGCTTTTGCTACAGAGTGGGGAATCTTTGCATTTCGGGTGATGCCATTTGGGCTCACCAATGCACCTGCAACATTCCAAAGGCTCATGTGTCATGTCTTCAAAGAGTTCTTGCGAAAGAGCTTAGAAGTGTATGTGGATGATTTATGTGCTCATTCCCAAGAAAGACGGGTTCACATCCCTGAACTCAGACAAATCTTCAACAAGTGTAGAGAATATCGAGTGTGTCTGAACCCAGAAAAGTGTGTGTTCATGGTGCGTCAAGGTAAAATCCTCGGTCATATTGTTTCTAAGAATGGAATCTCAACGGATGAAGATAAGGTACGAGCCATAGCGGAGCTGCCAAGGCCAAGGAATGTTAAAGAGGTACAAGCCTTTATGGGCCATTGTGGATATTACCGTAGGTTTATCCACATGTACGCGATCATAGCTAGACCCCTTTATGCCTTGTTGTCTAATTTTGAGTGGAACGACGAATGCGAGAATTCTTTCAATGAACTGAAGAAACGTTTGTGCACAGCACCAATACTGACCACTCCTGATTGGAATAAACCATTCCATGTCCATGTGGATGCATCCAATCATGCCATAGGATGTGTGCTGGCACAACCCACAGGTGAAGGAAATTTAGATTTGCCCATAGCATATGCTAGTAGACAACTAAACCCAGCCGAAAGAAATTATACCACAACCGAGCGAGAAGGGTTAGGCATGGTATATGCTGTAAAGAAGTTTAGACACTATTTATTGGCCAACAAGTTCAAGTTCTTCACTGATCATCAAGCTTTGTTATATTTGGTCAATAAACCTTGCAACACTGGACGCTTAGTAAGATGGTTCCTCTTACTAATGGAGTATGACTTTGAAGTTGTTGTCAGGAAAGGTAGAACCCACCTTCGGGCAGATCACCTTTCTCGCATTACTTCAGGAGAGTCACCACAAGGAGTGTCTGATGAACTACCTGATGCTTATCTGTTCAATTTGGAAGTTGTTCCTAAATGGGCAAATAAGTTGGTACCAGTCCTAACTTTCGGCCCTGCAAATAAGAATGTGAAAACATCACAAGAAGAAATTGTAAAATCACAAAAATATCACATATTGGCAGGAAGCATGTACAAACAAGATACTGAGGGTGTATTAGCTTGTTGTGTCGAGGATGATGAACATAGTAGTTGGTTGCAGCAAGCTCATGAGGGATTGCTAGGAAATCACTATTCTAAACAACGAACATTGCAGAATTTGAAACGTTTAGGAGTGTATTGGCCTAGCATGGACAAAGAAATACATGAGTGGATCAAAAATTGTCCAATGTGTAGAGAGAAACCACCAGTGGAGCATGCGACCCTTTATCAGGTATCATTAATTCCAGATTGGAGTACTCCATTGGTAGAGTTTATGAGATCGGGAAGATTACCCAAAGAGGCCAGTCTAGCAAGAAGACGAAATATGGAGCAAGAGGCTCAAGGCTATGCCTTAGTAGGAGAAAACCTATACCGAAGAGGTAAAGATGGTTACTTAAGACTGTGCGTTCATGAATCAGACTATTTAAGGGTCTTAGAGACTGCACACAGTGGTGTTGCAGGTGGACATTTTGGCCCTGACCGAGTGATTAAGACCATTCTGTTCTCAGGACTTTGGTGGCCCACTCTTCATATGGATGCACATACCTATGTGAAGAAATGTGACACATGCCAACGTGCACAATATCCAGTGAGAAAAGACGAGATGCCCTTGAGGCCAATGATGGGAGGACGTGCATTTTCGAAGTGGGGCATAGACTTCATAGGTCCTATTAACCCCCCAGCTAGAAACTCCCATGCAGAGTACATCATTGTAGCCACAGATTACCTCACAAAGTGGGTAGAAGTCAAAGCCACAACAAAGAATGATGCTCAGACTACGGCTAAGTTCTTATTCGAGAATGTGTTCACGAGATATGGACTACCAATAGAGTTGGTGAGCGATAGAGGCACACACTTCTTGAATGAAGTCATTGAAAATCTTCTCCAAGAATTCTTTGTGATACATAAGAAATCCGCCCCCTATCATCCACAAGCCAACGGACAAGCCGAGAGTACCAATAAGATCCTCTGTAACGTATTGACAAAACTGGTGAATAATAAACGCTCTGATTGGGACAAACAACTTCATCATGCTGTTTGGGCTTATCGAGTTGCCTACAAAACGGTACTCAACGCCACCCCATTTCAGATGGTCTTCGGACAGAACGCTGTGCTACCATTAGATTTCTTAATCCCTGCCTTAAAAGTAGCACAAGAGTATGAGTGGAATGGGCATGAATTGTCCTCTAGGATCTTTGATCTCGAACGTTTGGGTGAAACGAGGCTACGAGCGGCAGCAGGCATCTACGCTGCAAAGAAGAGGCAAAAGGCATACTTTGATGCACACATCAAGGATAAGGGATTGAAAGAGGGAGATCTAGTGTTGGTATACACACTAAAACAACATGCCCGTAAGTTGGAAAAAAGAGGATATGGACCCATGATCATTAATAGAATTTCCACTAGTGGCGCAGTTCAGTTGGCCACTCTAGAAGGAGATATCTTGCCAAACTATATTAGTGGCTGTAGAGTCAAGCTATATCAAGAACCTCTTACTGAGGATATGCTAATGAGACTCAACACTGCGAAGAAGCGAAAAGAAGAAGAGTTAAGAGTGAGAGAAGAAGCACAGGAAGAGGCCAGAGAGCGTATTAGGCAAAATAAGTTAAGGCGATTAGGCCTAGATGTCAACTCAAAAGCCCCAAAATATCACATGGATATGTGTCAAAAGTCAGGCATTGCGACTTCTCAGGTCATTGACCGGAGACCCTTTGTGACCATAGAGATAGGACAGGGGAAGGGTGCAAGGACGGTGAAAGCATTGATTGACTCAGGTGCAGCAAGTAGTGCAGTTAAACTTTCCTACTGCCAAGACTTGGGGTTGAACATCAATCCCATAGAAGCTTATCTCATAGGATTGGGAGGTGTGGAAACCCCTTGTTTGGGCGAGGTGGAACTTCCCATCTACCTTCAAGATGTTCCAATGAAAGTCAAAGCGCTAGTATGTCAAGATGAGAACCTTACAGAACCACTTGTCTTGGGTCAAGATTGGATCTATGACCATGCAGTTAACTTAAACCTAAGAAGTCAAATTCTTCAAGTTTGGGTACATGAACAATGCATTACATTAGAATTAGAGAACTGCATGCTCCTAGATCATGGCACCACACACTCTCTTAGTTCTTCCAAGACTAATCATATGAAAGAAGAGGTTGTATGTGTCAAAAGCTCTATGATGCAGAAGGAGTCAGTCGTGGAAGACCAGGTTCGAAGGCGGGTGGATCTTTCTTCTTCTCCAAAGACTCAAGTAGCCACAGTAGTGAGCCCACCACACAAGCAAACACCACCGTTCACGACAACTGCTACATCAAATAGAAAGACACCATTCGGTAAAAAAGCGGTTCCGGGCATGAAGCAGATCTGGGTACGCAAAGGAGAGCAACCACCAGCCTTACCCCCACAAATCCCATCCATGCACACTAACCAAGCCAGAAGACGAAGGAAGCAGCTCAGACAAGCTCCGTCACAAGATATCCAACAAGTTTGGGTGCCTAAGAAGTTAGCTGCAGCTCAACAAGGGCAATTACAGATGTGGGTACCTAAGAAGATCCTACACCCACAACAACCTTTGTTCTCCCACATGCAAAAGGTTTCAACGAAGAGGCCAAAAAGAGAAAAGGGTAAGAACCACGTACAGAGACCAAAGGAAGATCAAATCAGCTCTTCAACATTAGTAGGAAGACATGCAAAAAGGATATGGGTTTGGAAGCCAAAAGTGCAAGTAGCCTCCACCGAACCAAAGCATCAACCACACTGGATACCACAGTTCAGAAAGCATCCAAAGAGAAAGACGCCTGAAGTGACCTCTACAGTGCCAAATGATGTTCTAAAATGGACTCCAATAAGGAGGATTACATCAGTTCGAGACTCAACGGATACCTCCACTAAGGCCGGCATCAACCTCCACAAATAACATCGAAAGCCTCGAACGAGCAACAACCATGTGCTCCTTGCACAACCCTGTCTTTTGCACCATTCAGGTCATGCATTTCCAAAGTAGGCATTAATATAGGGCCACATTACACGGCCGTGCATAGACACACTTGAGAATCCCATGCACAAGAGCACAGTGACATATGTCGAACATTTCTATTGATACTAACTTTTGTGTTCTTGTTTTGTGATATCCTGTTCCTCTAAAAAAAAAAAAAAAAAAAAAAAAAAAAAAAAAAAAAAAAAAAAAAAAGAGAGAAGTGGGAGAGAGCTTGTTCCCAGTGTGTCTCAGCCAGCAGTGAGATTATTGCTGCCTTATCTGGTAGAGGACAAGAACATGGCATCTACAGCTATGATTTTATCTTACCATGAAGAGCCTGAAGGTCCGCAACTTGCGTGATGCTTAACTACTTCATGTACCAGAGCATCCAAGGAGATATCTGCAAAAGGTAGTTCTGGAGGAGAAGACTCCTGCATATGGTGAGCTAAAGAGTATATGTGAAACACAGCTTGGTGTAGTTATCCGATGTTGCTTGCCAAGGAATATAAAGCAATTCAATTCTCAGTATTTCCTGAACCAGTATGGAACAGTAGCACTGGTGAATGGTCTATGTCAATCAGCATGGTAATCTCTTAGAAACCGGCACGTGTCCAATATTCCTCTGAGTGTCAATATAGGGAAGTGAACGTGCATGAGCCCAAGCTCAGAAATGCACATTGTTAGTGACAAATGTTGCTTTGAAAAGAGGAGAGGGGATCCACCACTCAAAAGATCTCATCAGTGGACAATCAACATGGACATTCATCAACAAGGTTCCATCCCAAAGGCCGAGTGTACAACACGAAGAGGCAAACATCCATCAACCTTCGCCATGGTAAGTATCTTTACTCTGGAAACACCATAACCATGATAGTTTAGGAAACCTCTTCGTCAGCATACCCTTGAGCACTTAGCTCAAGACCCGCAATTTTTGCACCATACTTCTTCCAATGCATTTTCCAAGTAAGCATGCGTAGGGCTACATTACAAGGCCGTGCACAAGGCACATACTTTTTTCAACCCATGCACGAACACACTTACCCATCACTCAATATGGGTTATGAGTACTTGGCTTGACTACTATGAAGATCAACTTTGGAAGATCTAGAAAACATCAACGGAGACTCACAACGACACAGTCATGCTGGAATACAAGGCAGAAGCACATACCAAGAGACTACAACCTGCAAAGACTCACAGTGATAGATGAAGAACGTCGGACGACTTGTGTTCATACAGAAGGGACACTCCCTCTCAAGGCACTACTTGGAACAATCACTACAACAAGGGTCTGTCAGGGACGACAGACTCGAGAGGGGGGGGAGTGTTGAAGCTCAAGGTCAAGGACAAAGCATGGAAGCACATCAAAGAAGTGGACATAGAAGAAGAGAGAGCAAGTAGGGAGCTCCAAGAAGTGTATGTCAAATTTTCAGAAGAATCCCCTACAAAAATAGTGATTTTCATCACTAGAAACCATTGTAAATACCATTATCCATTTTTAGTAACTCCATTTTGTTCAAGCCGAGGAGTCCTCGAGCTTGAGGAGTATTAGAAGTACCATCGTACCAATTTTCATAATTTTTAGACTTCGTTTGAGCCCTCAAATAAGCCCTGGAACCTAATTTTTAACTAGGCCGGACACTAGGTCTGGACAGGGCCAAAACTAGTCAAAAAACTATAAAAAGAGCTAGAGAGCTCATTTTTGAGGTTAGCTTGTTAGAGAATAGAACTTTTGTAAGAGAACTCTTTTGCAATCTAAGCTTTCCATTGTTCCTCTCTTTGATCTTACTTTGTGCGCGTGTGTGTGTATGTGTGTGCATGTTTGTGTGCTTTCACTCACGCACGTGTGCCTTCACTTGCTCGTGGTCTTCATACCGGTCCTCACGTCTCCGCGGATTGACAAGTAAAGGAGGTGGTGCTTACGCTTGAGCTACAAAAATGTATATTAATAAACTAGGAAGCATTACCTTTATAATGCATGCTTATTCATTCAATTTATAGCTTTGTAGAGAGAGTAGTAGCCTATGCAAGATGATTGAGTTTGAGGAAGAAGGAGCAAAGAAGTGGAGCAACACAAGGATGGCCAAAAGTGTATTTATATTGCTCCACTGTATTTTAAAAGTGATTGAGAATATTTATATAGACTCTTGGAAACTTCCACAAGTTTATTCACAAGGAGTTTTAATTTTAATCAAAGCGAGAGATGTTTGTTGTGATGAATCAATCTACTTTTCCTATAATCTAGAAAAAGGTGAAATAAAATTAGATCTACCTTTTGGTAATTAATGTAGTGATTGAATAACAAGTTCAGCCACCTCAATCTCATGAATTATGAATTTTCTTTTTATCCTTTTACAAGTGTAAATCTCTAGGATTTTACGTTAGTCAAATGATCGTAAAGATCCATAGAAAAAATACAATAAGTGAATGCAAAGAAAAAAGCTCTTCAATGAGTATCTATGGAATCATCCAAATGATGGTTTTTATGTAAATCATATTCACCTCAAGCATAGTGCAAGTTTCATGTTCCAACAATATATCCAATGCCAGAAATAGAAGCAGAAAGAATGCACATGTGTAGACAAATCATGAAGATGACACAAAAAAGCTAGAAAATGATCCTTTAGAAATTAACCCTAAAAACCTAGAAAACATACATGCGGAAGTATGGAAGGAACTGATGGAGAAAAAGTTAGAATCATAAAAGGATGATAATCTTCCATATCATGATGCAAAAAATATATTGAACAAAGAAAGGGATCATATATACATGAAGAAATACCATTGAAAATAGAGGTGAGAGTGAATGTGCGATGTAAAATCTCTTGTCAAATGACTTTAAGGGAAATGATGGATTCATTAATGCATGTACCAATAGACAATTTTGAAGGAGAAGAAGGAAATACCATACTCTCAATTCAATATGATGGTAAACAAGAAAATGTCATTCCAAACAGTGCAGTTGGAGTAGCCATAATGACAAGGAAGATATGGGAAGAATCGGGAGCTAAGAAACTGAAACCTACTATAATGAGACTTAAATTGGAAGATGGGCATATAGAAAAACCTTTGGGTATATGGGAAAATGTACTAATAAAATCTTGTGGAATTATGATGGAACATACATTTGCAATTGTCGAATTTCCTTCTCTAACTTGCTACGAAAAAAATTCTATTAGGACCTTTTATGAGACAATTGCATGTAGCTCAAGACTGGGGGAAAGATTGCCTACAATACAAAATTATCATGATATATCCCCAAAAGAATAGGATAAAGTGCAAATGATCAAGATGTTATAGATAAATATGTGGAAGCTTTGATTGAAGAAAGTTAGAATGAAGCACAACTCTGGGCATATGGTCCAAAAAGAAAAAACAAGGTACACAAGCACTCACAAGACAAGGAAGTCAAAGAAGGGATTCAGAACGAAGAGAAAGCACTAGCAGACAAAGTAGTCAACGAAGATCTGGCAAGTAGGCCGTCCAAAATTTTCCATGAATTAATACTTCCTAAATAGTGAATTTAGTCACTCTACATCATTGTAAATACCATTTCACCTTTTTGTAACTCCATTTTGTGCAAGCCGAGGAGTCCTCGAGCTTGAGGAGTATTAGAAGTAGCATCGTACCAATTTTCATAATTTTTAGACTTCGTTTGAGCCCCCAAATAGGCTCTAGAACCTAATTTTTAACTAGGCTGGACACTAGGTCTGGACAGGGCCAAAAGCTAGTCAAAAACTATAAATAGAGCTAGAGAGCTCATTTTTGAGGTTAGATTATAATAGAATTGAACTTGTATGAGCATTTTGGAAGTAATCTAAAAGAACTCCATTGTCTTCCTCTTTATTCTTGATGTGTGTGCGCGTGTGTGTGTATGTGTGTGCATGTTTGTGTGCTTCTCACTCACGCACTTGTGCCTTCACTTGCTTGAGGTCATCATACCATCCTCACGTCTTCCCGGATTGACATCAAAGGAGGTGCTACTCATCATTGAGCTACACCAAATTTTGGCGCCGCTGTCGGGGATCGAGCTTTGAGGACGAGCTTTGAGGCGCCGCTACTCATCTCCCACCTCCATCTCCATCATCACAAAAATTTCAGTTTTTGATCATATCACCTTCTCCCCTCCATTTCCCTCATTCCACTTGTGAGAGAGAGCGAGAGAGCGATTTGTGTGCACTCTTTTTGCATGTTTCTTGAGTTTTCTTGCAGGATCTGCTCAGCTAAGCATATGAACCTTAGATCAGGACGACACCTAGGGAAAGATAGACAGAGTCTTAGGTCTTCAGAGGCTAGTGTCAATCATACTGCTAGGTCTTGGGCCCAGCAGTTGAGCCATCATTTGTACTATCCTAGCTCTGAGACTAGTGAGTCAGAGATGTCTCAAGGTATGGAGAGACCCACAGAAAGTTCAGGTGTGCCATACTTACATAGGGTAGAAGGCCCCTACAAGATGCAGCTGGAATACCTTAGGACCAACCGATTAGGTGCTAGCATCTATGAGGACGGCCTAGGAAGGTCCGTGGTCCAAATTAAAAATCATGACCAACCCATTGGACTAGAACGTCCAGCAGTCAAATTTGAAAATGGAGCATACTTGGACAAAGAAGGAACCATATATGTAGTCACCAGTCACCCAGACAAGACAGATGAATTCGGAAATGTGATCCCAGAAACGGACATAGGTGACCTAGAGCAAGGGAACATGGGTATAGAACCTAAGACTCCTCGAGGCAAATCAGTTCTCACTAGAATTCTCACACCAGAATGGATCCCCCAAGACAACAAGAGCATAGACCTGCTCTTAAACCGAGAGACCGATGAAGCCTTTTGGAGGTATAAGCGTAATCAGCGTAATGAGATAGGAACGACCACAATCTACGAGTTCAAAGATCCTAATAGCCCAGGCAAAGTGACCTATCTAGATCACACTTCAGAAAGGATCTTTGTGGTCACAGAGCATGATAGGCATGCCTACACTTGGAAGGGTGAATTTGTTTTCCCCCAACCAACATCTAATGTCTCATATGGCCACCCAGGGGCAGGAACATCCCAAGCTCATGGAGCTCAAAGGGACAGAAGTAGATATAGACCTGAGGTAAGCTTTGCCAACCCAATAGGAAGAGAACGAACGCGAGTAGAGACGGATAGAGAAGAAATAGAGAGAACTAGAGTTCCAAGGAACCTAAGAAATGCTGATGATTTTCCTTTGCCAAGGCCCAGGGAACACACCAGAATTTTGAGGCCAACCCAACTGGTTAAGTCCATGAAGAACTACTTCGATGGCACCGGAGACCCCTACGATCATGTGGCCGAATTTAGGCAAGTCTTGAGAGCCGAACAAGTGGAGGATCTATTCACACAGTACAATGCCTTTGGTCTAACTCTTAGGAACACCACTCTTACGTGGTTTCAACCACTAAATGAGAGACACGTCACGAACATAGACCAAATTCTGGAGGCATTCATTATTGAATTCTCTAAGAGTGGCATAAGGCATAACACTTCCTCACTGATTCATAGCTTCAAGCAAACCCCTCAAGAGACGGTTAGACTTGCAGGAAGAAGGTTTAGGCAATACCTAGAGAGATGTCTTGTTTTGTAGTTACCCACACCAGCCAAACAAGTGGCTTTATTCCTAGATGGACTGCTAAGTACAAAGTTGAGATCATATGTGTACTTGAAAGACCCTCGGACCATAGAGGAGTGTGTACACATGTGCATTGATATTGAGGATAACCTAGGAGAGGAATTAGAGCTTTCCAAATTCTACAGAGATTCAGATAGTTCTACCAGCATCTCTTCCTCGCAATCCACCTCTATTGAGCAACTTGCTGAGAAGGTAGCTAAAAAACTAGGTGTCTCTAGCAAACAAATCCCAAGATTTGCCCCAATTAAACCGTGCTATACTTGTGGAGGTGACCATATGGCGAACGTATGTCCCATTATGGCTCAACCCCAAGTGAATCCTAGTAGCCAGTACTGCACCATAGAAAGGAAATACACTAATCACACTGCGCAAGATTGCCCATACAATAAGCAAGCGGTTAGGCAAACCTACCCTCAGCCTTATCCACAACAGGGAAGATACCAGAACCAGTACGCTCCACAACAATATGGTAGGTCACAACAACCTTATCAACAACCCTACCAAAACCAACAAAGGCCTCAGCCTGTGTTAGCTCAGCACCCTCCTACCCCAACCAATGTGATCCGCGTAAAGTATGCAGCTGCAGAAGAGAACCTAAATAGAGCCATTGTGCCAGTAACACCATTGCTTTCAGAGAGTGACCCTAGTGACCATAGTTTTGAATCTACTCATATTGAGAGCCCTCAAGCTTACTACATGCAGTCACCTGAGCATAATGAGGCCTATTATTACGAAGAACCGAGTGAACCAAGTTGGGAGCCAGAGTATACCAATGTCATGTACACCAATCCCAACTCGCGGCCCCAACCTAGGCAGGTAAGACCATCATTTCCTAGAGGGCCATGTTACCGATGTCAAGGAGATCACCTCATTCGTGATTGTCCGATGCCTGCCCCCACACAACCCCAATCTGTAACCATTCAAGGCTTTTGTCAAGATTGCAGGAAGGAGCACCTCTTACGAGACTGCCCAAAGAACCCACAAAATGTAACAAAAGTTACTCCCATCAATGTGATTGGGTTAGTTGTAGACTCTTCAGGAAGTGTAACCTCCACTGCCCCCGTGCAAGTGGTCACTAGAGCTCAAGCATTGCAGCAGAACCAAAGTTTAGGCCAAGAAAAGAGTGTCGAAGTTAGTGAAACGGAGAGCATAACAAAGAAGAGGACTAGAGCCTGGAGAGATAGCCGCGAGAGAATGAAAAGGCAATGGGAAAAGAAGATGAGTGAACTCGAGGAAAGCCTAAGAGAAATGAGGGCCAAGATTATTGAGCTTACATCTCCACCTCCCTCTCACACTACTCCACCACCACCATTCCCATCTCCATCCGACCCACCACCTCACACAACCCCACCACCCCCTAGACTAGGATCAGTTCTAGTAGATCCCACTCCTGAGGACCTAAATATGATGCTCAAAGCATATCAGGCCACAATCCAAGAAGGGCCAAACATAACGGATCATGAAAAATGTTACCCTAGAGCAGAACTAGAGCTTGAACGAACCAAAATTTGTGCTAAGATGGTGGAATTGGCTCAAACCATGTTTGAAGCTAGTCGCCTCTTTAACATCTCTAGTTCAACTAAGACGCAGTTGCACTTTGATGGACTGCTAGAAAGATTGGAGAGGCTAATTGCACAATCAGAAAAGGAACCCACCCCTCCAAATAAGGGCAAGGAAAGTGAAAGAGTAAGCCTTCCCGCCCAAGAAGCTTATGTGCCCAACTCCACAGAGCCAGAGTCATCTTCTTCTATGAATCAGTACACACCGGAGTTCTTGCGAGAGATTCAAGAAGAGAAATGGGCTAAAGAGAGTGAAGTCCCTCCTCCCTTTGAACTTGTGGATGACACGCATGATCAATTCCCACAAGATATTCCCTCCATTTATGGAGAGCAGGAGAGTAACCAATCTCAAGAGAGATTAGACTTCGAGTCTAATTCTTTACACGAATTACCCCACTTCACGGGCCCATGGGAAGCAAAGTCTACATGTATGAGAGCACCCACGGTCATGGTACGAAACAAAGATTCAGCCATACCTAGGAATACGGAGGTACTAAGGAACACTAAAGTGCAGTGCAACCTTACTTTAGAAGAGCTACTCAAGGTTAGACCAAAACTGTGGAAACATGTAGCCGAACAAATGCCAGAGGTAGCTAAACCGCATTCCCAGGTAGGTTCTCATAGAACAGTGCCAGAAATTCCTCTAGACAAGATAGGAGATATGAGTGAAGGTGAAGAAGGAAACACCTATCTTCCCATTACCCATCAGGGGTACACAACCAAGGCAATTCTAGACTCAAGTGCAAGAGTTGCTATTGCTACCACTTCCCTATGGAGCGTTGGGGCAAGTCAGCACTCAGGCCGACGAGAATGAAATTGCAGATGGCCGATGGTCACATAGAAAGACCCTTAGGCTTGCTAGAAGGAATAACTCTCACTACATGTGGTGTAAAGTTTGAGCATACATTTGCTATGTGTGATTTTAGCAAGAACCATGCCTATGAGATGATTTTGGGAAGACCATTTATGCGACAGTTGCAAGTGGTATAGGATTGGGGAACCAACTCATTGTACTTGCAACACTTAGGTGTTACGACCAAAGTCAATCTCAAGGATTACTCTCATAGAGATGTCCCTCCTATCCAATGGAATCCCATCCATAGAACCAAGGATGATACTGAGTCCGTGCATTCCATAGGATCAGGATCGTCATGGATGCACGAAGACACACACTTATGGATGTGCAAAGTGGCAGTAGAAGAGGAGAAGAGAGAAAACTCCAGAGAGGTAGGTGCGAAAGAGACACATAGATCAATTCAAGACCCAGCCTATGCACCTGTAGTATTCCCTAATGAAGAATTTGAACCTCACGGTTGGGCATAAATTTTAGAAACAATGGATGTAGCCATCAATGAAGAACAATGGACACCCCACTGTGATGAGGATGTCTATGACAATTTAGTTTTCTCAATAGAGCCAATCATGGGAGAGGTAGTTCTAGAAGAATACGAACCTAGCCGTGATGCGTTTGAGGATGCAAGTGACTCCGATCTAGAGTCAATCATTATGGACCCACCTTTTGCATCAGATGAATACTTCTATGAAGTAGAATTTCAACCCTAGAGACATGGAGAGCTTACAAATGATGTAAGGTTAGCCACACAAGTGACCCCTAAGGATGAAGGAAAGAAAAGAAAGAAGAGAGAAGTCACACCAGAAGAGGAAGAATCTTTGTTTGAGGTCCCTGAAAACTTTAAAAAGTATGAGATAGACGATAGAAGAGTCATGGTAAGGATGCCAAAACGTGAGGCTCAATCAGGAGAGGCCTATGATAACAAAGAAACCACCAAGAAAATAGTTGTAGCCATGGAAGAAGGAGAAGAGAGATGCACCTACATAGGGCATGACCTAACAAAGGAAGAAGACCATGAGTTAATAGCTTTGCTAAGAGAATACAGAGATGTATTTGCTTGGAGTTACAAGGACTTGAAGGGTGTTCACCCAGACATATGCTCACACAATTCCCACGACCTCAGACGCGAAACCCTCTAAACAGAAGCCATATACATATAACGATAATTATGCTGCTAAAATCAAAGAGGAGATAGATAGACTGGTAGAAGCTGGATTTATTTATGAAATTGAGTGTGAAGAGATGGATAGGTATGTGCTTGAAGATGAAGAGGTGTTGCAAAATCCTTGATCTACACCAGCCAAATGAACTCCAGGAGTATATGGTGGGCCCTTTTAGCTTGCCAATGGATGTATCAGACACCCTATGTACCTTGGAAGATCACTCTCAAAAAGATAGATCAAGACAGATAAGTTGGAGTTAGCTCAGAGGTGAAAACTTGCTATTCTTGGTTCATACACCTGTCCAGTGTTTTACATAATTCTCTGATCACAGCAGCAATTAGCTCAATTCCTCTTCGGGAAGTCTAGGCAACTTAAAGAGCTAACTTTCAAGAGTAATCTCATCAAAAATAATGAACCACACACTGAGAATGAGTTTTAACAAGTGATGATATCATCCCGATTTTCACGGGCTGCTACAGAAATAGACCAGTGAGCAGAAAAATCAACATAACGCAAAATGTAAGAATCCAATGATTATGCAAATTTGTATGGTTATACTAAACAGTAAGCTGAATCCAACAAGCTTTAAATCACTGAATTTGGATAAGTAACCACTGAGCAATGGCTCTGACAAGATGAGTGAAAAAGTCGGGTACCTGACAGAGAGATGAAGATGAACAGACCCTGTTGACTTCAAATGAACATAACTGAAGATTGCAACATCCAAATGACATGAAAATTTTTGAGCATATAGTAGACTTATAGAGCTAACTTTACCAAGTTAAATCACTGAAAATGATGCACCAAGCTCAGAGAAAACATCTCTGCAAGCTGACTGAGAAAAACTGAGAGTAATGGTAGTGAGTAGTACACTTCACAAGAACATGGAAAGATGAACTCAAATAATCATGAAAATGAAAGTATATTGCTTGTACAATACAATGACTTAGTGAAACATATGTGTGCCTTGTAATCACACCTTGATATGGCATAAAGCTCAGCTCTTGGAGGTCTTCACATAGGTCTCTCTAACCACGACTAAAACTGCCATCTATTTATAGTTGAGTTTGGGAGGCTAACTTCCCTCAATCACTCTCCAATCAATCAATGATTGATTTGATTCTCTACCTACCACAAATCACGAATTCGTGGCTCCTCTTTCCATTCTTGATCATGTGGACTCAACCACTTAAGATTCTCTTACTTTTACATTAAGTAAACTCTTCAAAAGTTACAAGAGGTAGTTCACAAGTGAACTTTACATAGTCTTCATTTTAAGGCTTTTTCTATGACTTTGTGGGAATCAAGCCAATACTTAGGCTTGTCATAGACTTGCTCCAACAGCTCCCCCTCAAGCCAAGTATGCTTGAGGTCTTCAATCTTCCAAGATTACCTGCAAACCAATCATAGCCTTGAATTTGCAAAGCTTTGTACCATCCAATGCTTTGGTTAGAATATCTGCACATTGTTGATGAGTGGACACATATGATATTTGAATCTCTTTGCTTAGAACCTTCTCTCGTACATAGTGATAATGAACTTCAATATGTTTAGTCCTTGCATGAAAAATAGGATTAGCAGCCAAGTGAATAGAACTCATATTGTCACCAAAAATAGTTGGAGTTCCAAACTCCAATCCAAGATCTTTGAATAATGTCTTCATCCACATAGCTTCTTGTGTAGCTATAGCAAGACCTCTATATTCAGCTTCAGTAGAAGAGAGAGCAACTGTGGTTTGCTTCTTGGATGGCCATGAAATAAGCTATGAACCTGCAAAGGTAAGATAACCTGAAGTGCTCCTTCTATCTTCCTTGGAGCCAGCCCAATCTGCATCAGAAAATAGCTTCAAACCTAAATCAGATACATAAGGATAATAAAGTCCTTCATTTATGGTTCCTTTGAGATACTTGAGAATCCTTTTGGCAGCATCCATATGTGGTTTCCTTGGTGTGTGCATAAATTGGCTTAGCACACTCACACTGTAACATATATCTACTCTTGTCAATGTGGCATAGTTGAGACTACCCACTAGACTTTGATATGATGTGATGTCCTCTATGAGTTCACCTTCATGTGAGCTCAATTTGTGATTGACCTCCATTGGAGTACCTGCAATCTTACAATCTTGCATCTTGAATTTTGCCAACATGTCCTTAATGTACTTTCTTTGAGTGAGAAACAAACCATGATCTTTGTAGACAACTTCCAAACCTAGGAAGTAGGTAAGTGAACCCAAATCACTTATCTTGAACTCTTCTCTCATCTGATCTTTGATCTTCTTCATACCATCTGCATCATTTCCTGTCAATATAATATCATCTACATATACACATAGGTAGATGACCTCGGAATTACTCTTTTTAATAAAGAGTGAAGGATCTGCCTTGCTTGGTTGAAAGCCTTTGTCCTGCAAGAATGAAACAAGCCTGAAATTCCAAGCTCTTGGAGCTTGCTTGAGACCATACAATGCTTTGTTAAGTTTACACGCATAATCAGGATAAACTTGATTCTCAAAACCAGGTGGTTGTGCCATATATACCTCTTCTGTTATCCAACCATTCAAGAATGCATTCTTTACATCTAGTTGAAGTATCTTCCAATTCTTGGAAGAGGCAATTTTAAGCAAAACCCTAATAGTAGGCATCTTTGCCACAAGAGAGAAAGTCTCCTCATAATCAATTCCCTGAGTTTGTGCAAAGCCTTTTGCCACAAGCCTTGCCTTATACCTGTTAATTGAACCATCAGAATTCTTCTTGAGTTATAGACCCATCTTGAGCCTATTACCTTCATGGATGAAGTCTTGGGCACCAAATCCCAAGTGTTGTTTTCCTCAAGTGCTTCAATCTCTTCCTTCATTGCATGCTTCCATTCTGTTTTTGCTTTGGCCTCTTCAAATGATGATGGCTCCTCTTGGTTTATGTCCTGTGCTATGTAGATAGAATGTTTAGTTACTAATGAGGTGTCAAACCCATACCTTTCTGGTTTTTTCTTTTCCCTCATAGATCTTCTTAGGCCATGATGTGATGATTCTGCCTCATGTCCAAGTTCCTGCAATTTTGCTTTACCTTCAGACTTCCATGCTTTGACCTTTTCCATGTGAGATTCTTCATCATCCTCTGAGGTGTCTTGTTCTTCAATCTTTGGTTGTTCTCTACCAAGCTTTGGAAAATCTTCTTCAAGATTATATGGTAAATTGACCTTCTTGCATGAATCTTCATACCATGAATTGTTCTCATCAAAAACTACATCTCTGCTTACCAAGAATCCTTTGTTGGTAGGGTTGTATAACCTGTAGCCCTTTTGATTGTTGTCATATCCAATAAATACACACCTTTCTGCCTTTGGATCCATCTTGCCTCTAACCTGTGAAGGAACATGAGCAAAAGCAATACATCCAAAAATTTTACAATGATCTAAGCTTGGTCTTCTTCCATTCCAAGCCTCATATGGAGTCATCCCATCAAGGGATTTTGAAGGCAACCTGTTAATCAAGTAAGTGGCTGTAGATACAGCCTCGGCCCATAAGTAATTAGGTAAATGCTTTTCATTTAACATAGACCTTGCAACTTCAACAACTGTCCTATTCCTCCTTTCTGCCACTCCATTTTGCTCAGGAGTGTACCTTGTAGTTACCTCTCTTTTGATTCCTCTTTCTTGAAGAAAAGAATCAAAATCATGGGAGAAGTATTCTCCCCCTCCATCTGACCTTAGCCTTTTTAGTGATTTACCTGTTTGATTCTCCACAAGAGCCAAATATCTTTTGAAACATGAAAAAACTTCATCTTTGTGTCTCATAAAGAATAGGATAGTCCATCTGCTGCAATCATCAATAAAGGAAACATAATACCTTGATCTAGATATTGAAGCTTCCTTGCTAGGTCCCCATACATCTGTATGAACCAACTCCAAGAGATCTCCATGCATATAACCTTTCTTCATGAATGGTAACCTGTGAGACTTTCCAAATTGACATGCACTGCACTTATAAATCATATGTTGTTTTGACAAATTAGGAAGTCCAAGTACACTTTGGTCCCTGCAGATTTGCTTTAATGACCTTTCACCAATATGTGCTAACCTTTTGTGCCATACTTCCAATTCTGTGAGTGTCTGACTACCATAATTAAAGAGAGCAATGTTTCTAGTGTCCTGTAATTCAAATGTGAACAATCTACCTGTCTTTTCACCTTTTGCAATTCTTCTGAATCCTTGACTTGGATCTTCAACAAATGCTCCTGCTTTTGTGAACCTGACTTGCAACCCTTTCTCTACTATCTGCCCAACACTTATCAAATTCTTTGTAATGGTAGGGACATAGAGTACCTTACTGAGTAGGTTGATGTTTCCATCAGGTGCTTTGACATTGCCTATTTTCTCCATAGGATGTTTTGTATCATCTCCTATTTGTACCTCATGCTTATTCCTTGGATCTTCTAAATCTGAAAGGAGTGCCACATTTCCTGCCACATGATTTGAACAACCTGAATCTATGTAGAAAACATGCTCATCAGATTTACCTTGTGGCATAGCCATGTTCATGATCAATAATGAATCCTCTTTGTTTGAGTCTTCTGTGTAGTTATTGTAGTCTCTCCTTCCTTTGTAGCCTCCTTGATAGTTTGAATGATTGTAGTTGTTGTAGTTGCCATGGTAGTTGTTGAACCTTCCTCTTGAGTAGCCATAACTTCCTCTATTGTATCCTCTGCCTCTTTGATTCCTGGAATTCCTAAAGCAATTTTCAATTGTATGATTAGTTAATCCACAAATAGAACATGAGTTGGAGTCTTGGGATCTCCCCCTGCCTTGTCTACCTCCTCTTCCTCTACCTCTGCCATGTCTTCCTCTACCTGCATAGTTAGCTTGATATGTACCTGCTTCATCATCCACTTTCTTTGCCTTTCCTTTGTTATCTTTAGACTTGCTTTTATCCGTGTATAAAGCTGAAGATTGATTACCTTTAGAGCTTTCTCCATTTTTTATAAGCTTTGCCTCTTGAGTAAGTAGTTGTCCAATGAGTGTGTTGAAATCAGGTACATGCATGTCCATGTACAAATCCATAGTTGTGGTGAATGCTTCCCACTTATCATTTGCCTTCAAGCCATTGATGACCTGCCTTACAATTTGCTCTTCATCTATTACCTCTCCAATGCTTCCCAACTGATCCGCTATGTCCTTGAGCTTTGTGACAAAATCAGTCACATTTTGTTTGGGAGCCTTCTTGAGAGTTGTGAACTCCAGCCATAGTTGATGCTTCCTAGCTTTGGTACTTGAAGAAAAGAAAGCTTCAAGTGCATCCCACACTTCCTGAGATGTCTTACAACTTCTAATGTGAGGCAACAAAAAATCTGAGATAGAGTTGAGGAGATAAGACCTTGCAAGTGCATCCTTGGAGCACCATGTGCTCAATCTTTCTTGCTCTTCTTGTGTTGGTTGACTTTTGTTCCTGAAACTTGGCATAACTTCATCTCTAGCCACATAACCATATAAACTTCTACCTTGGAGATAGGCTTCCATTCTTAATGACCAAGCTGAGTAGTTACCTCTGTCTAATTTGTCAATTGATGAAGGAAATCCATTTGCCATGTTGTCCAACCTTGCTCTGATACCACTGTGAAGAGATGGATAGGTATGTGCTTGAAGATGAAGAGGTGTTGCAAAATCCTTGATCTACACCAGCCAAATGAACTCCAGGAGTATATGGTGGGCCCTTTTAGCTTGCCAATGGATGTATTAGACACCCTATGTACCTTGGAAGATCACTCTCAAAAAGATAGATCAAAACAGATAAGTTGGAGTTAGCTCAGAGGTGAAAACTTGCTATTCTTGGTTCATACACCTGTCCAGTGTTTTACATAATTCTCTGATCACAGCAGCAATTAGCTCAATTCCTCTTGGGCAAGTCTAGGCAACTTAAAGAGCTAACTTTCAAGAGTAATCTCATCAAAAATAATGAACCACACACTGAGAATGAGTTTTAACAAGTGATGACATCATCCCGATTTTCACGGGCTGCTATAGAAATAGACCAGTGAGCAGAAACATCAACATAACTCAAAATTTAGGAATCCAATGATTATCAAAATTTGTAGGGTTATACTAGACAGTAAGCTGAATTCAACAAGATTTAATTCACTGAATTTGGATAAGTAACCACTGAGCAATGGCTCTGACAAGATGAGTGAAAAAGTCGGGTACCTGATAGAGAGATGAAGATGAACAGACCCTGTTGACTTCAAATGAACATAACTGAAGATTGCAACATCCAAATGACATGAAAATTTTTGAGCATATAGTAGACTTATAGAGCTAACTTTACCAAGTTAAATCACTGAAAATGATGCACCAAGCTTAGAGAAAACATCTCTGCAAGCTGACTGAGAAAAACTGAGAGTAATGGCAGTGAGTAGTACACTTCACAAGAACATGGAAAGATGAACTCAAATAATCATGAAAATGAAAGTATATTGCTTGTACAATACAATGACTTAGTGATACATATGTGTGCCTTGTAATCAAACCTTGATATGGCATAAAGCTCAGCTCTTGGAGGTCTTCACATAGGTCTCTCTAACCACGACTAAAACTGCCATCTATTTATAGTTGAGTTTGGGAGGCTAACTTCCCTCAATCACTCTCCAATCAATCAATGATTGATTTGATTCTCTACCTACCACAAATCACGAATTCGTGGCTCCTCTTTCCATTCTTGATCATGTGGACTCAACCACTTAAGATTCTCTTACTTTTACATTAAGTAAACTCTTCAAAAGTTACAAGAGGTAGTTCACAAGTGAACTTTACATAGTCTTCATTTTAAGGCTTTTTCTATGACTTTGTGGGACTCAAGCCAATACTTAGGCTTCTCATAGACTTGCTCCAACATTGAGCACACTGAGTGGCTATCCCCCATTGTAGTGGTGCCCAAGAAGAATGGAAAGCTACGTGTGTGCATTAACTTGAAGAAGGTTAATGCAGCCACAATTCGAGATAACTATCCACTTCCAATTACTGAGCATCTATTAGAAAGAGTAGCAGGCAAGGAAGTGTACAGCTTCCTTGATGGATTTTTTGGCTACAATCAGGTAGGCATTGCTCCCGAGGACCAGCATAAGACTGCTTTTGCCACAGAATGGGGCATATTTTCCTTTAGGGTAATGCCATTTGGGCTTACCAATGCCCCTGCAACCTTCCAGAGATTGATGTGCCATGTATTTAAAGAATTCTTGAGGAAGAACTTAGAGGTCTATGTGGATGATCTTTGTGCTCATTCCAACATCAGACAAACCCATATTCCTGAACTCAGATAAATCTTCGACAAATGTCGAGAGTATCAAGTCTGCCTGAACCCAGAAAAGTGCATTTTCATGGTCAGGCAAGGCAAGATTCTAGGACACATAGTGTCAAAGAATGGCATTTCCACTGATGAAGAGAAAGTAAGAGCCATAGCAGAGTTACCTAGGCCAAAGAATGTCAAGGAAGTACAAGCTTTCATGGGGCATTGTGGTTATTACCGACGCTTTATACACATGTACGCCATCATTGCCAAGCCTCTGTACGGACTTTTGACTAACTTTGAGTGGACTAATGAATGTGAGAATTCCTTCAATGAGCTTAAACGACGATTATGTTCAGCACCAATCTTGACCACACCAGACTGGAATAAGCCCTTTCATGTTCATGTGGATGCATCCAATTATGCTATTGGATGTGTGCTTGCACAACCTACAGGCGAAGGTAATATGGATCTTCCAATTGCCTATGCTAGTAGACAGTTGAATGCAGCTGAACGAAATTATACGACCACTGAACGAGAGGGATTAGGCATGATATATGCAGTCAAAAAGTTTAGACACTATTTGCTTGCGAATAAGTTTAAATTTTTTATCGATCATCAGGCATTATTGTACTTGGTAAATAAACCATGCAATACAGGCCGATTAGTAAGATGGTTTCTCTTGCTAATGGAATACGACTTCGAGGTTGTGGTGAGGAAAGGGAAGACTCACTTGAGAGCAGACCATCTCTCTAGGCTCGCATCTAGAGAAGCCGCACAAGGAGTATCAGATGACCTTCCTGATGCTTACTTGTTTAATTTGGAAGTTGTACCTCAGTGGGCTAAGCCATTAGTGCCAGTATTGACATACAAGCCTAACCACCCAGTCATAAACACTCAAGATAGAGAGGTAGTAAAAGCCCAGAAGTACCACATCATGGCAGGAAGCATGTACAAACAGACAGATCAAGGGATATTGGCTTGTTGTGTGGAAGAGGACGAGTACACAAAATGGTTGCAATCAGCACATGTAGGTGCATTAGAGCAACACCATTTGAGGCAAAGAACTTTACAGACACTAAGAAGATTCGGAGTGCATTGGCCGACTATGGAGGCTGATGTCCATAAGTTGTGCAAAGAATGCCCGATCTGCTGCACTAAACCACCTGTGGAGCATGCCACTCTTTATCAAGTGACCATAGTGCCAAATTGGAGTGAACCATTGGTAGCGTTCTTGAGGAAAAAAACATTCCCTCAAGATGTGACGTTGGCCAAACAAAGAAGTCTAGAACAAGAAGCCCTAGACTACTCACTCATTGGTGATAATCTATACAAGTGTGGTAAAGATGGTTACCTGAGACTCTGTGTCCATGAGAGTGAATATTTAAAGATCTTGGAAACTGCTCACCAGGGTGTAGCAGGAGGACATTTTGGACCAGATCGGGTGATTAGAGAAATCCTATTTGCAGGGTTGTGGTGGCCTACCCTTCACATGGATGCACATACCTATGTGAAGAGGTGTGACGTCTATCAGCGAACTCAGTATCCTATATGCAAAGATGAGATGCCCCTGAAACCTATGATGGGTGGACGTGCATTCTCTAAGTGGGGAATAGACTTTGTAGGTCCTATTAATCCCCCAACTAAGGGTTCGCATGTAGAGTATATTATTGTGGCCACAGATTATTTAACCAAGCGGGTAGAAGTGAAAGCCACGACTAAGAATGATGCCCAGACAACCGCCAAGTTCTTATTTGAGAATGTGTTCACTAGATACGGATTGCCTATAGAGCTAGTTAGTGACAGAGGGACTCACTTCTTGAATGAAGTTATCGAAAATCTTCTCCAAGAATTCTTGGTTATAAACAAGAAGTATGCCCCCTACCATCCACAAGCTAATGGGCAAGCAGAAAGCACAAATAAGATTCTATGCAATGTGTTGACTAAATTGGTGAATAATAAACGCTCTGATTGGGACAAACCGCTACACCATGCTGTTTGGGCATACCGAGTTGCCTATAAAACGATACTCCAAGCCACACCTTTTCAGATGGTATTTGGCCAAAATGCGGTGCTACCTTTGGACTTCTTGATTCCTACATTGAGAATAGCACAGGAGCA
Source organism: Ceratopteris richardii (assembly GCA_020310875.1). Classification (NCBI taxonomy): domain Eukaryota; kingdom Viridiplantae; phylum Streptophyta; class Polypodiopsida; order Polypodiales; family Pteridaceae; genus Ceratopteris; species Ceratopteris richardii. The sequence goes on from CM035410.1 coordinate 105,108,776, forward strand.
TGAGTGGACGGGCCATGACCTCTCCTCTAGGATTTTTGACCTTGAGCGATTAGGAGAAACAAGACTGAGGGCTACTGCAGGGATATATGCAGTTAAGAAATGGCAGAAAGCGTACTTTGATGCCCATGTTAAGGATAAAAGCTTGAAGGTCGGAGACTTAGTTTTGGTGTATACCCTGAAACAACATGCACGAAAATTAGAGAAAAGAGGCTATGGACCCATGATTATCAATAGGATCTCAACGAGTGGAGCAGTTCAATTAGCTACACTAGAAGGTGATGTTCTTCCTAGTTACATTAGCCGATGTAGAGTCAAGTTATATCAGGAACCCCTGACTGAAGAGATGCTAAATCGACTCAACACTGCCAGAAACGCAAGGAAGAAGAAAAACGAATTCGAGAAGAAGCATACGCAGAAGCCTTGGAACGCATCCAAAGGATGAAGTTGAGACGACAAGGTAAAGATCAGCCTAGGACAGAGGCATATGCAGACCAAGGGTATCATATCGCAATGTGTGAAGCTTCAAGTATTAGATCTCATAGAATAATTGATCGGCATCCTTTTGTGACCTTAGAGCTAGGAAAAGGGACGAGTGCAAGGACTGTAAGACCCTTGATTGACTCACGTGCAGCCACTAGTGCTGTTAAACTTTTGTACTGTCAAGAGTTGAATTTAAGTGTCAATCCTATAGAAGCCTATCTCATAGGATTGGGAGGTGTGGAAACCCCTTGCATGGGCAAGGTGGAACTTCCCCTCTACATTCAAGATTCTTTAATGATAGTTAAAGTACTAGTGTGTCAAGACAAGGATCTCACTGAGCCTCTTGTCTTGGGTCAAGACTGGATCTATGATCATGCAGTCAACCTAAACCTAAGATGTGGACTTCTTCAGGTCTGGGTAAATCAGAATCGTATTACAATTGAGCTAGAAAATGAAGCACTTAAGGAACTAGGAAAGTCACAAACTCCTGGTCCTTCCAGGAGTACACATGAAGATGACCATGCTATTCTTGTCCAAAGCTATGTGATGCAGAGGGATGATTATCGCAACACAGAAGTCAAGGATGCAATGGAACTCCCTTCTTTTCCAAACACCATCGGGATGCAGCAAGCAAAGACAGATAAAAGGCAGAAGAAGCAGACGACTTCTACTCAAAGCCAAAAGAAAATGCGAAGCACGGTGTCTCAACCATCAAACCAAGTGTGGGTGCAGAAAGGCGAGCGTCCTATTGCGGTCAAGCCACAACAACTAGCTCAACTTCCTATTAGTGATCCACGACCAGACACTAATAAGAAGTCCTCCAAGAATTCATCTGTAAAAGTAAAATCTATCTGGGTACCCAAGAAGTCGATGAAGGCTGGCCCACAATCAAGACAAATTTGGGTGCCTAAGGCTTGCTTGCGGGCTCAACTAGTCACACACAAATCGCGCCATGTACAACAGGGTCCACTCACTCGAAGAGCCGATGACCACTCTCATTCAATACACAGAAACACACATTTACACATGAGCACGAGCGGAATCACTTGCAAATGGGTCCCTATAAAGCCTCATTTCCACGTAGACACCCTCATAAAGCCCTCCAGAGTCTCCAGAAAACCAAAACATAAACTCATTCACTGTGTTTGGCAGCCCAAAGCTTGTCATAAACCCCCCGATCCCATTTGTACATTCATCTCCACCTACTAACTGCATCATTCTCACACTGCACCTTTTCACTTAGCTCATAGGACTAACAACACACACGATCATCGAGCACTCACTGATCGACTAACTCATCATTCACCTCATGTTAATGTTGTAATGGGGACAAAAATTGTTCTACCTTGTCCTTTACAATGTTAACACATGATTCTATATTCTCACAGAACTAGCAAGCAAGCAGTAACATGGCAGATACAGCAGGACCTAGTTCCCAGGCAGGCACCAACCCTCAAATCGTGGACATTGAAAGTCTTCCCATTGAGGAGGAATTGAAGGAGCGCCAAGTGGCATTGAGAGCATTACATGCCATTCCAATTCAGAATCCTCCACAGGGGCACACAATGCCAGTCAGCAAAAACTCACATTGGTTCAGTGAGGTGGCAGGACCTCTGGGAGAAGGCACTTACCTATGGGAGGCAGAGATAGAGTTCAACGGGCGTTGGGGCAGGTATCACTTCTTCACCAGGGAGTTTGAGAGACTTCAAAATAATGAAGGACTGAAACCGATATGGAAGAAGGCGGGCTTATATGATTACTTCAAAGCCCAGTTACTGAAGCCCGACTTTCTAAGATGCTCATATCTAATTAGCACCCTCACTCCTAGTAAAGAGAAAAAGGGGTATAGCACCTTTGTCTTACCATCTCTCACAAGAGGAAATGAGCTGAAGCGCTTCAAGTTGATGAACAATTTGGTAAGAGAAGCTCTCGACATGAAAGGCATGAATATCCCTACCGAGAAAGAGACTATGGTTCTCGACAACATGAAGAACCGGAATATGACGAAACTAAAGGACATGGTGGCAATGATGCCGACTATTGCCATTCACCTTTGAATGTGCATGCAACATTTCGCGTTCCCGAATCAAGAGAGATTCACAATGCCACCCAAGAAGATCTAGTTCAGTTTATACTTAGTAGATGCTTTCAATTTGACAATCAACATGGCACATTGGATTATTGACCAGATACACTTAGCGCATCAACGGTGGTATAAGAAGCAAAAGTCAGTGCTTCATGGATGCTGTGCTCTCACAAGGATTGTTTACCAATGCTTGGCTTATGACGTGCCAATTCAATGGGCACTTGTTTGGACCAGGGTGCAAGAATTTCAACGCAGACTATCAACTGCAGGGCCTCCATCCAAGAAAATGAGAGGAGCAGTTCAGATGCTTTGTGCCCAGGCCCGAGGTGCTACACTGACACCAGAAACCACTCCACGGCTTCCAAGGTGAGTGCATCCATTCACTATCATGTTGCCAAGGCATAGTGCGGTAGGATCGAATCTAGTATTTCCACCTATACCCACCGACTTAGACTTCCCTCATGGCTTTACATTGGAAGATCTAACTGATGAGGAGGTGGCCAGGATAATTAATGCTACGAATTTAGAAGTGGAAGTAGAACAGGCAAGTGGGCAACAGACAGTCACCGACCAACCCCATCCAGTCCAACCACACATAGTCGAAGTCGATCAAGATGAAGAAGAGACGGCAGAAGAAGAGCAAGAGGATGAACAAGGACTGTCCGACGAAGAAGAGTAGGAATATGAGCAAGAAGTGGTACAGGAACTTGAAGGAGCCCCTGCTTATACAAAGCAATTAAAGAGACTGTATGATACCATCAATCGAGTTCAAGAACAACACAAATTATCCTTGGTAGTAGGAAAGGCCCTGATGAATCAGATCCTGGAAGACAAAGGCGTAGATGAGCAATACAGGGCAACCCTTGATATGATTGCTGATGCATTGGGGGTACTTGAAACGATGCATACTGCCCTTGCACACTCGCAAAGATACGGCAGATGCCCCCCTCGATCAGGAAAACAAATGAATGTATTAGTATCAAAACCATAGGGCACCACATCCACAACCACGGGCACGGCTCATACCATTCATGACACTGAGGAAGCCCATACATCCAGTGCACCCCCGTCACGCCCCTTACCCCCTCTCCCTCCAACTCCACCACCTTCACCTCCCACTACCATTGAAACCACTATTGTCACTGCCTCAGGGTCCACTTCCCATACCGAAGCACAAACCATCAGTCAACCCGCACAACCTACACAACCTAGCACCACCTCTCTTGTATACACTACCACTGGCACTGTAATTCTAACTGTAGCAACGGAAAACACCGTTCCCTCGATCACACTTCCTGGCGGTTCATATTCACAACTACACACACCACTTTACACCTTCACCACCATCACCGCACCCACAATTCCCATGTTCACAATCACTCCCACGACTGCATCCACTTTTGATTTCATGGACATATCACCCACCTCCGCACCTCTCCCTCCCCCCATACGTCCACAATCTCCCATTCCCCCACCACCAACTTCACCCTTTTCAAGCACAGCATACATGCTCCCACTCCCTTTTCTCGTCCCTTCTGCATTCAACACCTTTCCCGCATCCACTCCCATTAATAATGTATTTAATAATATGTACCAGTGTATGTCTCAGCTACAACAGCATTACCAACAGCTAGACGCACAACATACGAGCCTCTTTAGAGAAGGAGAAGCGGCTATTACAACAACAGTATACTACATTGCAAGCACAACATGATCAATTAGCTGTCAATCCACCCCAGTCAGATACTGAAGAAAAACAACAACTTGATATGTTACATGCCCAGATAACAGACAATCTCAAGCTTCGATGCAACCTCGCCTTATTACGGAAGCACATGTCCGCAGCACTTGAAGAAAACAAACGACTACAGAAATAGAACGAGGAAAACCTGGAAGCAGCAACAGAGGGTTCACCGTAGGAAATTGAACCAGAGAAATTCAAGGCTATCCCATTTGAAAATATGCAAATCGTCTTGGAAACCCATGCCAACCTCCTAGAAGCCCACGCAGCATTAGAAAGAGAAAGAGATGACCTACTAAAGCAACTGGCAACTCAACAGGAGTCACCAAGCAAAGTCACAACCGCTATCGGCGCGAAAGTCACGGTCGGTGGATCAGGGCGACCGCCAAAAATACGGCACACGCGGGGTGCTTGTCGCAGTCTCAGGCAGAATGGAAACTCAAACAAGATTATCACTAATTCAATTGTAAACTTTGATTCAATGGGGACTCAAATATATGTCAACTCACAGGTTCCAATCAAATTATCCTCGTAGATTTTTATGTGTTGTCATGGAAATCTTACAGAATTGTGCGAATGAAATTTAATTGAATATAGAGCGTCAGCCCAGATAATCAAATAACAAGAATCTATACATCATTAAAAGTTCTACTTTCTCCCATAGTTTATGTTATTAATCATACGAACACAGTTGCATGTATTTTGCTTCAAACCATCTGTTATACACAAGGTACCTTTGGAATGCGAAAAGTTTATAACAGATTATCTGAGTTATTTTAATTTAATAGTTGCAAGCATGAAGTATCATTGTAGTAATTTAAATGCATAAAAGAATTGACGAATTCATACAATACCTAATCTTTCATTAGATTCTATATATCTTTAAAGGTAAAATCTGAAAACGGAACAAAGAACATCATTCAGTTCTATGTAACCGTAAATATATTGTGATTGTGAGTTGATTTGCCAAAAACACATAAACAATTTGCACGTGACTATATCGCCTACAACTACATATAATGAATGATAAAAGTAATGGAATAAGAGGTATCCACAAGTTTCGAAATGGTATAGCGAAGATTCATAAATGCGAACTAGCTATAGAGGACATACATTTCTAAATGAGCAAAGAGAATGTCCTTGAACTGTTGTGAATTTCTTCAGAGTTGGCAGTTATACTCCAAATATGTTTAAATACTCCAACTCTCTCAATAATCGATTATAAAACTAAATCGCTGTCAGATTACGATCAAAACATATCGAAGGGTGTCAAATTTGCAGCATAATATTCACGTTAACAACAGATATTGATATACAACATACGATCAGCTTACTCTATTGCGACATAATCTGAACCTCTAAACAACAATTAGCTTTCAACTGTAGTTGAAGATACTGTTCCGTTGTTGGTTTTTTTTTTTCTATGCACTGTCAAACAACTATTTAAATCGGTTGAAGTCATCTCAGAATGTGTGTATACGCATGCTCCTCCGTGAGACTATAAGAGTTCTGAAGTCACAGAGAATCAAAGAAAATTTCGTTAGATCAAAACATTGTCATCATTGGATGATGGATGCACATGTTGGGACAGATGGTTGAGGTCTGAGAAAATCCAAAGCAAATTACAATGGAGTTTCATTGAGTCCTGTCTTCAAAATTTTGAGTAACTTACGCTGATGACAAATTATAACAGATCATATTTGCTTCAGTTTAACAAAGTAAAACGTATTATCTCAGAGTAACTTTCTATCAAACATTCGTCAAATTTGCAATATAAAATAATTAAAGGTATCTGATGCAGTTTTATGCGAAAGGATAAATACGAATAACTGTCAATACACTTCACGATTTAAAATAGCAAATGATCGAGCAATAAACAAATGCGCATCAAGTAATAGCTTGAATGATTACCATTCAGAAATCGTAATGTCAGCAAATAGCGTTGAGGATAAACACGCAAGCACTCATTATTGCAGACGTAGTGTTTAAACAGTAGCACAGAATTATATGAAATAATATAACAATGGTAGATTAAATGTCTGAAGAATGTACTATAGATAGAACAACAAAATCTTTGATTACCATTAACGTAGTTCACGTGGTTTGGCCTTCTCATCTCCCGTGCAAGCACAGCAAACGAAAAGTTTTTTTTTTTTTTTTTAATTCTTCTTGAGGTCCGCGATAAATATAGATCTTCAGCGCAGTTGTATTAGAACAGTCCCTAAGAATCAATGTCGCCTCTCCTATCTCGTCCTTCCTCCTCAAAGTACCGTGACTGCCCTCTCTATCACTTGTCTCTGCCTTGGCATCAGTTCACAGAACTCCGCCCATCCTCAGATCAGCTTCCATCCATCTTGCAGCATTAGATTTGATCAACATGGGATGAGCACTACAGTTCTTCAGAGCTTTAGACGTTGGATGAATCAGAGTTGCGTCCAAGTTGGAGGAGCCTCCGCGAACATATAATCAGATAAAAATTTCCCCTCGTGTGTTGGCCTCCGTAGCTGAATCTCTCAATCGCTGAAGCACAAGGTTTCCGCGTACTCCATCTTCCGAACTTCAGCAAGAGCCTCTTTCCTCTCACAAAAATTGCTGCCTGAAATAAAACATGAAGTAGCCTGCAAAAAACATTCGGGGACCAATATGGAACAAAGCCCACATTTTTATACACACAGAGATCATGTTTTTACCACTCTTTTGGATTTACTTTATTTTCTCATCCATCCTTTAACCCACACTTAATCACCACTCTTTTCATTTACCTTTAACTACTTTAAATGCATAATCTATTTAAACCACTCTTTTAACTTGCACTCACAATTACCACACTTTCAACCTACTACTTTAACCACTTTATTTACACACTCAACTCTCACCACACTTTAATCACCACTCACATACACCATTCATTATTTATCCACTTAATTTTCTTTTTAATTGAATTATCCTAAATTGCGTAATTAAATAATTCATTTAAATTAAACTTAGCTTACGATTAGAACCTTAGAACCTTAGTATATAAATGCACACAAATAATTAAAGTAATTACTAATAGCATAGTTTAATTTGTAATACATAAATATTTAATTTATATATTAATGTATTTAAATAACATTGATTTTAACCCTTTAAATATAGTAAAACCCTAGAAAACCTATTTGAAACCCATCAGAAACCCATTAGAACCCTTTGAAAAATCAATTGAATACGTAGTTAAACCCTAACATTAACCAGGAATTAATGCTACTAACTTAAATACATATAAATAAATGTAAACCTAGGGTCTTAAACCCATAAATCAATGTTTCTATGGCCTAAACACACATTATATGAGTAGTTTAGAATAAACCATAATTTGAACATGTATTCTTTATCATTTCCTGTACCTGCAAACACTTCAAAAGTAGTTAATTCAATCCAGAACAACTAATCAACAGTGATATAAAAGGTTAGAATTCACGAATTAAGTTAATTTTATTTTATCTGGTCATCAACTGGAAAGTTGAAAACTTTCCGACACCGCAGCCGACACATCTGAAGAAGTCATCGAAATCAGAGCAGAACTAGAAGAACTACGAAGTAAAGTTCTTCAATACGAGTGTCAACCCTCTCCCCTGGTGGAACCGGAACCTGAAGACTTAGTGCCAATTGAAGTGGAAGAAACTTTTGAAGACCCATATGTTCCCATGCCAGCACCCGGAGGTAAGCAAACAGAAGAAGGAATGGACACGATTGAAATCGAAGCCCCTGAATGGATGCAGAAGTTAGAAAAGGTTGCTGCAACCCATGATGAGAGAGTCGTAGTGCAGATAGCATCTATGTCTCGATTGGAAGAAGTGGTCATTAAATCAGATTACTTCAGAAACCTCTCCCATCATCGGTGGATTGGCACATCCGATGGTTTGTATGTTCCATTCTGTGTCTTAATGGCAGATTATAATGCTGAAATCAAGCAGCGCACAATGAAGGAACCAACCTCTGCGACACAGTTTGCACCAGAAGACATCCCTGCCAGTGCCACACATGGGAATATCTTTCAACCTACCTGGAGGATCCGTCTGCTTGAAACCTACCCAGAAATGGTACGCACATGGAATAACATGCCTTTATATATCAAGTATAATCCCTGCTACTGCCTTCTCTTTCGAAGAAGGTCTTGGCCGGAGTACACAAAAACAGTGATGACAGTCAAAGGATGTGAAAAATGGCTCAATTATGTCTACTTAGCCCCACCTAAAGGCCAACCCACAGTAGCATACATGATTTCGACGATTCGGCATTGGGGAGTCAGGTTCAAGAATGTCCCAGATGTCATGGCACAGATGTGCCTCAAAATTTTTGAGTTCATGCTGGTCACATTCAGGACATTTAAGAATATCAAAGAACCTCATCTTTCAGCTCTTGGATTTAATGAAGGGAATCAGGACCTTGTCTACGATATGAGCACCACACCATCCATTAACGTCGTATATGCGTGTGTTGACAGTATACGGGAAGAAACAAGTACGGACACACAGGCAGATCTAGCACTGAGGCAACCCTTCATTTTTTTCAAAACCCTCACATCATTTTAAAGTGATTCTCATCACTACAAACCCTTGTAAATATCATTTCACCTTTTTGTAGCTCCATTTTGTACAAGCCGAGGAGTCCTCGAGCTTGGGGAGCCTTAGAAGTAGTTGCCTGTCAATTTTCATAATTTTTAGATCTCGTTTGGGCCCTCAAATAAGCCCTGGAACCTAATTTTTAACTAGGCCGGACACTAGGTCTGGACAGGGCCAAAGCTAGTCAAAAACTATAAATAGAGCTAGAGAGCTCATTTTTGAGGTTAGCTTCTTGTAGTTTGAGCTTGTATGAGAACTTCCTTGCAATAGAAGTAATTCCATTGTCTACTCTCTTTGTTCTTGCTGTGTGTGCGCGTGTGTGTGTATGTGTGTGCATGCTTGTGTGCTTCTCACTCACGCACTTGTGCTTCCACTTGCTCGTGGTCTTCATACCATCCTCACGTCTCCCCGGATTGACATTAAAGGAGGTGCTACTCATCGCTGAGCTACACCAAATTTTGGCGCCGTTGCCGGGGATCGAGCTTTGAGGACGAGCGTGTGATGGTAAGACGTAGAGAGGACGCGTTGGAATGGTAAGTAGTAGGTAAATTTCTGATTTTTTTTTCCATCTCCATCTTCATCTTCACCTCATTCTCCATTTCCACCTCCACCTCCTTCCCCACTACATATTCCCTCTTCCTCATCATTCCCTCATTTGTTGTGTGCGAGTTTGAGAGAGAGCGAGTGTGAGTGCTTGTTTTTGTGTGTTTTTTGCATGTTTCTTGCAGGTGGCAGCTCCATCATCATCTCCAGCAAGCTCAGCAGGTACAGAAATTGTCTGCACAGTCCCCGAGGCGTTGAGCTCGACCTATCGCGACACTCCAAAAATTTCACCCAATCACGATTCTGAGTGCACCACGACACTGCGCAGGCCTAGAGCTCCCAGGATCACTAGACAGAACAGAAAAATTCACCATATCCCAAGCTATCGCGACACCTCACGACCTATCGTGACACCTCACGACCTATCGCGACACTTCACGAGCTATCGCGACACCTCGACCTATCGCGACACTTCACGACCTATCGCGACACCTCACGACCTATCGCGACACCTCGACCTATCGCGACACCTCACGACCTATCGCGACACCTCGACCTATTGCGACACCTCACGACCTATCGCGACACCTCACGACGTATCGCGACACCTTGACCTATCGCGACACCTCACGAGCTATCGCGACACCTCGACCTATCGCGACACTTCACGAGCTATCGCGACACCTCGACCTATCGCGACACCTCACGAGCTATCGCGACACCTCGACCCGACCTATCGCGATACACGGCCTTTAACGCATGAAAAGTTAGGGTTAATTTTGAGTGAATTGAAGGGTAGTTGAGCTTAATTTTAGGCACCTTGGTATAACTTTAGAACCTTGGAAGTGGGCAAAAGACCTAGAAACCAGAGAGGGATCTCCTGAACCCTGAGAGCCTGTTTTGACCCTATAGTGCCTGAATGGTCATAACTTGACCATACGAACTCCGATTGATGAGATTTTGGTCTCGTTGGAAAGCTCGTTGAGAATCCTACGTGGACCTCGACTGGTTTTTGTAAGAATCATACGCGGAGTTTTAGAACATGCATTTTTAAGTTGACCTTTAGGTGGAACTAAGTTGTTCTCAGATTCAGGGGGTACAGTGAGTTACTCCAGGGGGACTAAAAATATTGATGTGTGTCTTCCAATTATTTGTGGTGATAAAGCTATACTAACTGGTGAGTTTTTGCAGGAACTTTGTGTGCACTCAAGGCAATCCAAAGCAAGCTAGCAAGGGTGAGTACCAAGCTTGGGAGAAGGCTTCCTGGGCTTGTGTAGCAGTCTGGTCAACCAGCTAATTGAGGTTGGAAGATCTCTCCACCCTCCTTTGTCAATTCCTAGCCTAGGCTAAGTACGACTTAGGTGTGGTAATTAATTAGGGCAACGTTAGGCACGAATCAAGTCCAAGAGTATTAACCAACAAAGTGCAAGAAGTAAATAGGTCTTAAGTGCGAAAACCTTAAGGGACAAAAGGTAAACGGGAATCGATCACTTATCAATTGCGGAAATTCACTTAAGTACTCCTGACGATGCAATTTCAGACAAGACCATAAACATAATATTCAATTAAAAAAAGAACAAAGTGATTGGTGCAAAATTAACCTGCAACGAGAGTGTGCTTGGGTGCCAGGGGGGTGAATAAATCAGGCATATGAACCTTAGATCAAGCAGACACTTAGGTCGAGACAGACAAAGCCTCAGATCTTCTGAAGCTAGTGTCAATCACACTGCCAGGTCTTGGGCCCAGCAGTTGAGTGATTACCCATACACTCCCAGATCAGAAACCAGTGATTCTGAGATGTCCTATCACATGGAGAGACCAGTAGGTAGTTCAGGGTTGGCTTACCTAGAAAAGCCAGAGGGACCTTACAAGACTCAATTGGAATATATCAGGACGAATCGTCTAGGTGCTCGCATCTACGAAGACGGACTAAGAAGATCGGTGGTCCAGATTAAGAACCCCGATCAACCCCATGGATTAGACCACCCGGTAGTCAAGTTTGAGAATGGAGCCTACCTAGATAAAGAAGGGACTATATATGTAGTCACCACTCTTCCTGATAGAACTGATGAGTTTGGAAATGTGATTGCGGAGACCGACATGGATGATATAGAGCAAGGAAAATTAGAGAGAGAGCCAAGAACTCCCCGTGGTAAATCTGTCTTGACCAGAATCATGACTCCAGAGTGGATTCCACAGGATAATAAAAGCATAGATCTGCTTTTAAGCCGAGAAACCGATGAGGCTTTTTGGAGATATAAATCTTCTCAACCTCAGGAAGTGAGTGCCCTCACAATCTATGAGTTTAAAGACCCTGATAGCCCAGGTCAAGTAACCTACCTAGACAATGCATCAGAGAGAATCTTTGTGGTCACAGAGCATGGCAGACATGCCTACACATGGAAGGGGGAATTTGTTTTTCCCCAACCGAGGTCTAATGTGTCCCTTGGTCACCAAGGAGCTGGGTCCTCCCAAGCTCATGGGGCTCAGAGAGATAGAAGTAGAGACAAACCTGAGGTAAGTTTCGCCAACTCCCTGTGAAGAGAAAGAACGGGAACAGAAAGGAATAGAGTGGAACCTGAGAGACATAGAACCCCATGGAATCACAAGGACATTGATGATTTTCCTTTGCCAAGGTAGAGAGAACACACTAGGACCCTGCGACCAACTCAACTGGTGAAGTCCATGAAGAATTATTTCGATGGCACGGGAGACCCTTATGACCATGTGGCAGAATTTCGACAAGTGTTGAAAGCTGAACAGGTGGAGGACCTATTCACACAATATAATGCTTTCGGTCTAACCCTTAGGAACACTGCCCTTACGTGGTTCCAACCACTGAATGAGAGGCATTTCAGAAACATAGACCAACTCTTAGAGGCATTTATTGTTGAGTTTTCTAAGAGTGGAATCAGGCATAACACCTCCTCACTAATTCATAGCTTCAAACAAACACCTCAAGAGACGGTCAGACTAGCTGGAAGAAGATTTAGACAGTACCTGGAGAGATGCCCTATGCCGGAGTTACCCACACCAGCCAAACAAGTGGCCTTGTTCCTAGACGGATTGTTGAGCACTAAGCTCAGGTCATATGTGTACCTGAAGGACCCTAGAACGATAGAGGAGTGCGTGCGCATGTGCATAGACATTGAGGACAATCTAGGTGAGGAATTAGAACTATCAAAAATCTATAAGGATTCTGATAGCTCTAGTAACATGGCATCTGGTCAATCCACATCCATCGAGGAACTTGCAGAGAAGGTAGCCCAAAAACTAGGTGTCTCTAGCAAGCAAATTCCAAGATTTGCCCCAGTTAAGCGGTGTTACAATTGTGGCGGTGAACATATGGCAAGTGTATGCCCCATTATGGCCCAACCTCAGGTGAATCCTAGTAGCCAGTACTGCACCATAGAGCGCAGGTACACCAATCACACGGCACAAGACTGCCCATATAACAAACAAACTGTTAGGCAAAATTATCCTCAGCCATATCCACAACATGGTAGGTACCAGAATCAGTACCCATCACCACAATACAACAGACCACAACAAACTTATCAGCCACCTTATCAAGGGCAGCAGAGACCTCAACCAGTCCTAGTGCAGCAACCCCCTGCTCCAACCAATGTGATCCCAGTGAAATATGCATCTACTGAAGAAAATTCGAATAGAGCCATAGTTCCAGTCACCCCATTGCTATCAGACAGTGATCCAAGTGACCATAGTTTTGACTCCACACATATTGATAGCCCACATGCTTACTACATGCAGTCACCCGAGCATAACGAGTCATACTATTATGAGGACCCAAGTGAAAATAGTGGGGAACCTGAGTATTCTAATGTTATGTACACAAACCCCAACTCTAGACCTCAACCTAGGCAGGTACGACCCCCATTTCCTAGAGGACCATGCTTCAGATGTCAGGGAGATCACCTTATACGTGATTGTCCACTGCCTGCCTCTACACAGCCTCAACCAGTAACCATTCAGGGCTTCTGTCAAGATTGCGGGAAAGATCATCTCCTATGAGATTGCCCGAAGAACCCTAATAACATGCCTAAAATCACTCCTATCAATGTTGTTGGGTTAGTTGTAGACTCCACAGGGGGTGTGACTTCCACTGCACCTGTGCAGGTGATCACAAGAGCCCAGGCACTTCAACAACACCAAGGTGTTGGTCCCGAAAAGAGCCCCGAGGTGAGTGAAACAGAGAGCATACCCAAAAAGAGAACTAGCGCCTGGAAGGATAGTCGTGAAAGAATGAAGAGGCAATGGGCAAAAAAGATAAACGAACTTGAAGAAAGCGTGAGAGAAACCAAGGCAAAAATCACAGAGATCACATCTCAACCGCACTCCCACACACTTCCACCACTACCATCCCCATCACCCTCCATTTCTCCACCCTCTAATACACCCCTCGTAACCCACCCACCACCCCGAGTAGGATCAGTATTAGCTGACCCCACTCCTGAAGGCTTGGACATAATGTTCAAGGCCTACCAGGCTCGACTTCAAGAAGGGCCAACAGCTGCAAACCTAGACAAGAGTTACCCTAGAGCAGATTTAGAGATTGAACGGATGAAAATGTGCATGAAAATGGTAGAACAAGCTCAAGCTATACTTGAGACTAGTCAAAAGTTCAATCAGACAAACTCTGTCAAGCCGGATTTGCATTTCCAAGGCTTACTGGAAAGATTAGAGCAGTTGGTAAACAAATCACAGGTTTCTTTACCTCCACAGGCTCAACCAGTTGTTGAAAGAGGAAGCTCACCACCTAAGGGAGCTTATGTTCCTAATTCCACGGATGCTAGAATACCTCCTTCAATTCAACAGTACTCTCAAGAGTTCTTGCGGGAAATACAAGAAGAGAAATGGGCCAAGGAGAAGGGTGATTCCCCTCCTATTCCTGAGATTGATGATCTTCGTGATCAATTTCCCCAAGACATTCCCTCTATCTATGGGGATCAAGCAGAGCAACAAGAGGATGAGGGATTAGATTTTGAATCTAATTCTTTACAAGAGTTGCCTCATTTCACAGGCCCATGGGAATCTGAATCTCTCCAGATCAGAGCTCCCACGATATTGGTAAGAAATGAAGACTCAGTGATTCCCAGGAACACTGATGTTGTGAAGAACACTAAGGTTCAGTGTCACCTCACTGTAGGGGAACTCCTCAAGGCAAAATCGGAGCTCTGGAATCATGTGAAAAATCAGGTCCCAGAACTTGAATCCAATACACCAAAAGTAGGCTCTAAACAAAAAGTACCAGGGATACCTCTCGACAAGATAGGAGACATGAGTGAAGGTGAAGAAGGTAACACTTATCTTCCGATCACCTATCAAGGTTACACAACCAAAGCTATTGTGGATTCGGGTGCCGGTGTTGCTATTGCGACCACCTCCCTGTGGAAGCGATGGGGCAAACCCACCTTAAGACCAACGAGAATGAAACTTCAAATGGCAGATGGTCATTTTGAAAGACCTCTCGGATTGCTTGAAGGGATAACTCTAACCACTTGTGGTGTAGAGTTTGAACATACGTTTGCTATATGTGACTTTGAGAAGAATAATGTTTACGAGATGATCCTAGGAAGACCCTTCCTACGACAATTGCAAATAGTACAGGATTGGGGAACCAACTCCTTGTACTTACAGCACTTAGGGGTCACCACCAAGGTCAATCTGAAGGATCACACCTTCAGAGATGTACCACCCCTATAGTGGAATCCTATCCACAAAGCGAAAGAGGACTCTATCTCCGTGCATTCTGGAAGTTCACCTGAACCATCCTGGTTGCATGAAGATACTCACTTGTGGATGTGCAAGGTCGCAGAGGAAGAGGAAAAGCGCCTAAAAGCGAGAGAAGAAGGAACTCCCCCAGGAGATAGACCAATAAAAGACCCAGCCTATACACCAATGGTATTTCCAGATGAGGAATTTGAGCCTCATGGTTCGGCAGAAATCTTAGCTACCATGGACATTGCAGTCAATGAGGAACAATGGACACCCCATTGTGATGAGGAGGGTTATGATATTTCAGTGTTCATGTGTCAGCCCTTGTTGGAAGAGTGTGATCCTAGTGAGTTCATAGAAGAAGAAGAGAATGACGATGATCTAGAATCCATTGTGATGGATACATACTTTGACTCAGAGGAACACTACTTAGAAGACATAGGAGTCTTAACCCAAAAAGAAGAAGAACCCCTTGCAAGTATTAAAACGATAAGTTCAAAGAAAGGAAGTGAAGGAGGTCAAAAGAAAAAGAAAAGAAAAGCAGTAAGACAAGAAGAGGAAGAATCATTGTTTGAAGTACCAGAAAATTTCAAGAAATATGAAGTGGAAGACTGGAAAATTTTGGTACGAATGCCTAAGAGAGAGGCCATTATAGGAGAAGCATATGACAATAAAGAAAAGACCAAAAAAATTGTAGTGACCATTGAAGGGAACGAAGAGCGATGTACGTACATAGGAGACGACCTAAGTGCAGAAGAAGAAGCAGAGCTTGTAGCTCTATTAAGGGAATATAGGGATGTGTTCGCATGGCACTATAGAGACTTGAAAGGAGTAGATCCAGAGATTTGCTCTCATACGATTCCGATGACCGCTGATGCCAAGCCCACCAAACAAAAGCCCTACACATATAATGACAATTATGCAGCCAAAATAAAGGAGGAAATTGACAGGCTGATTGAAGCTGGATTCATCTATGAGATTGAGCACACTGAATGGGTGTCCCCTATTGTAGTGGTGCCCAAGAAGAATGGGAAATTGCGAGTGTGCATTAACCTTAAAAAAGTTAATGCCGCTACGATTAGAGATA
The DNA here is from genome assembly GCA_020310875.1 of Ceratopteris richardii. Taxonomy (NCBI): domain Eukaryota; kingdom Viridiplantae; phylum Streptophyta; class Polypodiopsida; order Polypodiales; family Pteridaceae; genus Ceratopteris; species Ceratopteris richardii. The sequence continues at coordinate 105,125,053 of CM035410.1, forward strand.
GTTATCCACTTCCAATCACCGAACATCTTTTGGAGCGTGTTGCAGGCAAGGAAGTTTACAGCTTCCTTGATGGATTTTCAGGTTACAACCAAGTAGCCATTGCCCCCGAAGATCAACACAAAACGGCCTTTGCCACAGAATGGGGAATCTTTGCATTTTGTGTGATGCCATTTGGGCTCACCAATGCACCTGCAACATTCCAAAGACTCATGTGTCATGTCTTCAAAGAGTTCTTGCGAAAGAGCTTAGAAGTATATGTGGATGATTTATGCGCTCATTCCCAAGAAAGAAGTTACCACATCCCTGAGCTCAGGCAAATCTTCAACAAGTGTAGAGATTATCGAGTGTGTCTGAATCCAGAGAAGTGTGTGTTTATGGTACGACAAGGTAAGATCTTAGGTCACATCGTTTCTAAGAATGGAATTTCAACAGATGAAGACAAAGTAAGAGCAATAGCAGAGTTGCCCAGACCAAGGAATGTTAAAGAGGTACAAGCCTTTATGGGCCACTGCGGATATTACCGTAGGTTTATCCACATGTATGCCATCATAGCTAAACCTCTTTATGGGTTGTTAACAAACTTTGAGTGGAACGAGGAATGCGAGAATTCTTTCAACGAGCTGAAAAGACGTTTGTGCACAGCACCAATATTGACTACTCCGGATTGGAGCAAACCCTTTCATGTCCATGTAGATGCCTCCAATCATGCAATAGGATGTGTGCTAGCACAACCCACAGGTGAAGGAAACCTAGATTTGCCGATAGCATATGCTAGTAGGCAATTAAATGCAGCTGAACGAAATTACACCACAACGGAGAGAGAAGGCTTAGGCATTGTATATGCTGTGAAGAAGTTTAGACACTATCTATTAGCCAATAAGTTCAAGTTTTTCACGGATCATCAAGCTTTACTATATTTGGTCAATAAACCTTGCAATACAGGCCGCTTAGTAAGATGGTTCCTCTTACTAATGGAATACGACTTTGAAGTTGTTGTCAGGAAAGGTAGAACCCATCTTAGGGCTGACCATCTCTCTCGCATCACTTCAGGAGAGCCACCGCAAGGAGTGTCTGATGAATTGCCCGATGCTTATCTGTTCAATTTAGAAGTTGTTCCTAAATGGGCAAATAAGTTGGTACCAGTCCTAACCTTCGGGCCTGCAAATAAGAATGTGAAAACAAGCAAAGAGGAAATTGTAAAATCACTAAAGTATCAAATATTGGCCGGAAGTCTGTACAAGCAAGATGCCGAGGGTGTATTAGCATGTTGTGTCGAGGACGATGAACATACTAGTTGGTTGCAACAAGCCCATGAGGGATTGCTAGGGAATCACTACTCTAAACAACGAACATTGCAGAATCTAAAACGCTTAGGAGTGTATTGGCCTAGCATGGACAAAGAAATACAAGAGTGGATTCACAATTGTTCAGTGTGCCAGAAGAGAACCCCAGTGGAACATGCCACTCTTTATCACGTGTCATTAATCCCAGATTGGAGTGCTCCATTGGTCGAGTTCATGAGATCGGGAACATTACCCAATCAGGCTAGTCTTGCACGAAAACGGAGCATGGAGCAAGAGGCTCAAGACTATGCCTTAGTAGGAGACAACCTATATCGAAGAGGCAAGGATGGTTACCTAAGACTGTGCATTCATGAATCAGACTATTTGAAAGTCTTAGAAGCTGCACACAGCGGTGCTGCAGGTGGACACTTTGGGCCTGACAGAGTAATTAAGACCATTCTATTCTCCGGACTTTGGTGGCCCACTCTTCATATGGATGCACATACTTATGTGAAGAGTTGCGACACATGCCAACGTGCCCAATATCCGATAAGAAAAGATGAAATGCCCTTAAGGCCAATGATGGGAGGACGTGCATTTTCAAAGTGGGGTATAGACTTTGTAGGTCCCATCAACCCCCCAGCTAGAAACTCCCATGCAGAATACATTATTGTAGCCACAGATTACCTTACAAAGTGGGTGGAAGTAAAAGCCACGACAAAGAATGATGCTCAAACGACGGCTAAGTTCTTATTCGAAAATGTGTTCACTAGATATGGGTTACCAATAGAGTTGGTTAGTGATAGAGGTACGCACTTCTTGAATGAGGTCATTGAAAATCTCCTTCAAGAATTCATGGTGATACATAAGAAATCTGCACCCTATCACCCACAAGCTAACGGACAAGCCGAGAGCACGAATAAGATCCTGTGTAATGTATTGACTAAACTTGTAAATAATAAACGCTCTGATTGGGACAAACAACTTCATCACGTTGTTTGGGCATACCGAGTTGCTTACAAAACGGTACTCAATGCCACCCCATTTCAGATGGTCTTCGGACAAAATGCGGTGCTACCATTAGATTTCCTAATTCCAACTTTAAGAGTAGCACAAGAGCATGAGTGGAATGGACACGAGTTGTCCTCTAGGATCTTTGATCTAGAGCGTTTAGGTGAGACGAGGCTACGAGCAGCAGCAGGCATCTATGCTGCAAAGAAACGGCAAAAGGCATACTTTGATGCCCATGTGAAGGATAAGGGCTTGAAAGCAGGAGATCTAGTGTTAGTCTACACATTGAAACAACACGCAAGAAAGCTAGAAAAGAGAGGCTACGGACCTATGATCCTTAATAGGATCTCCACGAGTGGAGCAGTACAACTAGCCACTTTAGAGGGGGATGTCCTCCCAAACTATATTAGCGGATGCAGAGTCAAGCTGTATCAGGAACCCCTCACGGAGGAGATGCTAAGCCGACTCAATACTGCTAAGCAACGTAAAGAGGAGGAAAAACGAATTCGAGAAGAAGCATAGGCAGAGGCCTTAGAGCGTATCAGACGAATGAAGTTGAGGAGACAAGGAAGGGACCAGCCTATGACTGACACTCAAGAGTCTCCAGGCTATCACATGGCCATGTGTGAGGCTTCAGGTGAACGTACCCATAAGATAGTGGACCGACGACCTTTTGTGACCCTAGAAATAGGACAAAGAGACAGCACAACAAGCGTGAGGGCTTTAATTGATTCAAGAGCAGCCACAAGTGCAGTTCGGCTCTCTTATTGCCAGCAGCTGCAATTGGAGGTAAATCCCCTAGAAGCATATCTGATAGGATTAGGAGGTGTTGAAACCCCTTGTATGGGAGAGGTGGATCTTCCCCTCTACATACAAGAGGTCCTCATGCCAGCAAAAGTGCTAGTGTGTGAAGACGAGGATCTGACCGAACCTCTTGTCTTAGGCCAAGACTGGATCTATGATCACGCAGTCAACCTCAACCTAAGAAGTGGACTTCTTCAGGCTTGGGTAGGCCAAAGCCGTCTCACGATTGAATTAGAAAATCAAGCACTCAAACCAATAGAACAGGCACCAACTCCTGGTCCCTCCAGGAATCCACACGAAGATAACCATGTTGTGCTTGTCCAAACTTCTATGGTGCAGAGGAATGTCAATCTTACTGAAGGTTCAGGAGCCAAGAAGGAGTTCCTAACTGATCCAAAGAAGATTCTAAACGAACGGACCGAACATCACTCTACACGAAGGAGGCCGCTGATCAAGAGGCAGGAGCGCCAACCCGCGCAACATGGAGCATCTCGTGGCGCGAAGCAGATCTGTATACGCAGGGATGGAAAACCCACAGCTCCAATAGCAGATTCTCAAGGAGACAAGAAACGAGCCTCACCATCAAATGACAAAGTGAAGAAGCCCCCTAGGATAACCCCTAGGCATACCATTTCTATTTGGGTTCCTAAGCGGTCAATGAAGGCCACCCCTAATGCTAGACAGATATGGGTGCCCAAGGCTTGCTTACAAGCCCAAATTACTTCACCTTCAGGCACTAGGATGAAGCAGCTTTCACAAGCACTCTTGGCCAACAACTCAGAAAGTGACAAGATACCTACACCTCTCACTGTCCCCACTCCCATCAACCCCAGGAATGTCTGGAAATGGGTACCCAAAAGGTCCCAAATACATCACACTCTCATACCGAAATCTTCACCTGTCCTTAGCTCTAAGAGCTACGACTCCTCTATCAAAGTGTGGAGAATTAAACTGTGTACTAAACCCCCTGACCCTATTCTGTAAATCCGTCCACACTAACACAGGAGCATTCCGAGCCCATTGCATAACCAAAGTATGCATCTAGGATGACACTGACCTTTAATCACCACTCACACATATCATAAACACCTCACCACTAACCACTGACCTCCGGGATTGTCATGTTAGTATTGTGAAGGGAACACCATTACATCTTGTTTCCTATGCAACACTAATGTGCCTTTCGTCTTCCAGCAGATAAGCAACCTACTCTCATGGCAACTGCGGCAGGCACAAGCTCTCAGGCAGGATCTGGTGCTCCTATCAATTGGGATGCCATGCCAGTGGAAGCTCCACCAACAGGTCGGCCTGAAGAATTCTTGAATGTGCGAAGGATTCCTATTCCAGATCCACCCAGTGGACTAACCGAAAGAGTAAAAGGGCACTCCCATTGGTTCAATGAAATGCCAGGGGATTTGGGAGACGCAGATCACATCTGGGAGTCCAAGATGGAGTGTGGAGGGGTTTGGTGGACCTTCCAGTTCTTTTCAAGAGAATTTGAGACCTTACAGAATGCAGCTCCACTTCAAGATATCTGGCAAAAGGCAGGACTACAAGCTTACTTCAGTGCAGCTCTACCTAAACCCGACTTCCTCAGGTGCTACTACTTGATTGCTACGATGAAACCTACCGGGGATAAAGATCACTCAGGCACATTCTGGGTGCCCTCCTTATCCAATCTGGAGGAGATGAGGAAGTTTGAATTAAATGTAACGTTAATCAGGGAAGCCCTTCAGATGTATGGCACGCATGTACCTTCTGACCGCGACCCTTTGATACCAGAGTCTATGAAAAGCAATAGAATCAAGAAACTAAAAGAAATGTGCGCCCTCACCCCCAACATTGCCATACCTCTGCGGATGTGCCTCCAGCACTTCGCATTTCCCGCTCAGGACCGTTTCACGCAGCCTCACAAGAAGATATGGTACGGGCTATATTTAGCAGAGACCGAAAGCTTGCCCATTAAGATGCCGGTATGGATCTTAGATCAAGTGTATGAGGCAGGCAAGCGGGGAGTGAGGAAGCCCACTCTACATGGTTGTTGTGCGCTGACAAGAATCATCTACAGATGTCTTGCATATGACGTGCCAGTTGCCCGAGCCCTAAAGTATGCACACCTGGAGCTGTTCAAAGGGCGAAAGTCAGGGAGTCAGCCTGCAAAAAGAATGCGTGGATCCCTTTCACAGGTCTTGATCCCTCCAGAAGCCACCGCCGAAGTCTCCACTAGAGAGGAAGCCCAAGTGGCACCTTTCACAATCCATCTCCAAGAGTCTCAACCAAGAGAGGTGGTACAGCCCACTCCTTCTGCCCCTCCACTACCTACCGATGCAGAATTTGCAGCGATGGCCACCTTCACCGAGGACCCAAACTTTGATTTTGAAACATTCCTGCAGACGGCCCATCTATCAGACAGTGAAGGTTGCCCTGACAATGTCGATCCGGGGACATCAGCCCAAAGAGAACATGCACGAGGCGAGACAAGCAGTGTACAGGAGATAGGAGTGGCACAACTTCCTCAGAGACTAAGCACACAAGCTCAGGAGAAGGCACCAAGAGATAACCCAGAAGAGAGTGAAGACGAAGCCCCTGCATATACGGCACAGCTCAAACGACTATACCGAACAATCAAGCAGGTGCAACGACGCCATAAAATGTCAGAAGAAGCAAATAGGGCCCTAGTAAACCAGATGCTGCAGTCGGAGAATATCGACCCCCATTTTGTAGAATCGCTAAATCTTTTGGCGGACACCTGTGGCATCAGTGAAGCAATGAGAACCTTGGTCTATCGAGAGAACCCTGCTTATGATCAAAGAAGAATTGATACACGGCCTCGACAAGGAAAGATGATTCAGATGGAAGTATCTACCGCGTTAGCTACGTCCACATCAGAAGATGTTCACATGATTAGCCCTAGGCCCAATGATGAACCGGAGGAAATTACGCATGCACCATCCCCCCCATCATCTCCTATCCCACCCTCAGAACCTCTCTCCACGTGTCTTTCTACACAACCATTATCCTCCTATAGTGAGACCATTGTACACACCCCCGTTTCCACTTTCCTTCCTTCACCCTCATCCATCTTTGTCACTCAGATTTTTGAACCCCAACTAGGTCACCCTTCCTTCCTCCATGCCTTTGGACAACCATCTGTCACTAGATAGACTCTTTCCCTTCCTTTACCCTCCACCCCTCCATTTCCTCCCTCCCAAACTCTACCTACCCCGTCCCTGGTAACTGCCTCGGGCACCACACTAATCACCCAACCCTCCTTCTGGACCCAACTTGTAAACATTCTTCAACAGGTTGATGAACATAATAAAAAGTCCCTTCCCCAAATTCACTCCCCCACATTCACGGCCACCACTATCACACCACCCACCATCCCGGTGTTCACATTTCACGAATCACACTCTCTCATGTCCGACCCCATGGACATCTCACCATCCGCTGGATCACCCACCACCACTGTTCTCACAACACCATCACAGGTTATTACACTCACATCACCACTTCCACACACGGTAGGCACAACATCCACCTTCCCCATTCCCACTTCCCAACCCCCTTGTTGAGGGCGAAACGAGTAAGAAAAGGAAAAAAAGAAAGCAACGAAAGAAACAGCTTCACTAAAAGGGCAAATTTGAAGATAGACAAATGTAAAGATACATCTCTGCAGGAAGCCCCGCAGGGGCGCAACACCCATCTCTGCACAGAGCCCCGCAGGGGCACGCACCAGGCTACAAAGCTTAACCCCGGGGTCCAGAGGAGTGGATTTTTCAAACATCAGAGTAGGACCAAAAGTTAGAAAGGGGTAGAGGCTGAAAAGTTGAAGAGGGTGACTAAGAATAGCACATTCCTAGTCACTGGTGGCGTGCGTGGCAACCCAAGTCAACAGGCAAGGCGACTACATCAGGCTCTCGAGTAGTAGAGCTTGAATCAAGAAGGCCATCGAATCTGCATGTCTGTTTAACTGCAGACAATACTGACCACAGGGCGCGTGCGCGAAGCAAAGTCTGTCAAAGGAAGCGAGACTGTCAAGGGACGACAGAGGCGAAGAGGGGGAGAGTGTTGCAGAGCCAAAGAGCGCACAAAGCAGAGAAAAAGACGGGCCCCAAAATTTTTCCGATCTGGACCAAATATCTTTGTAACATATTCATTTGTGTAATATATTTCCCTTGTAAAGGCACTAGAGGAGTCCTCTAGATGCATTCCCATAGAAGAATAGAAGCTTACCCATGTAAAATAGTAGGAAACTAGCTCTTAGGGAATAAAGTGCCGGTCACTTGTGTGAAAGGACCATTTTTAGGGCACTGGTATATAAGTCAAATGTGACTCTTTGTAAAGAACTTTTGGCCATTGTGAGAATAGAGAGCACAGAAATTCGAATTTGTGTCTTCTTCCCTCTTCATCTTCTTCTTCGCGAGCTTGTATGCATGTGTATTGCTTGGAAAGAGTGCTTGTGAGTGTGATCTATCCTTGAGAGTGTTTCTTTGCTGTAGGAGAGGTGTGTGCGAGGTGTAGGAGGTGCTGAAGTGTAGGAAAGTATTCCCGCGACTCAGTATTTCTGTCATAACTTGAAGTAGGAGTGTCGGAATTGCGTGAAACCACTGCCATTGGATGCGTCTTCTCGAGAGCTTCGAAACGCATATGCTATTTGCTATGTTTGGAGCTCGGAGCTAGGAGAAAAGTCCAAAATACTGACGGCTGCTGCACCAAGTATCGTTTCGTCTTGACCTACAGTTGAAGCTTGTTAGGATAAGTGTTTTTCTCATTTTCACTTTTGAGCAATACTTTTGCATTGACCATTACACATTTGCATGTCTTCATACACTCGGCTAGGTTAGTATACTCTTCGGATTGATAAATTAAAAGCGTGTATCCCCACTATATGCACTTGTGAGGGGATTGAGGTACAGTCTCTTTCTCCGCAAGTCCCTAAGTTGAAGCTTAGGTCAACACACTTTTTGGCGCCGTTGCCGGGGAGTGACGAATCAAACCGAGGCATTCGCGTGATGGTAAGTAGCTTTTTGCTTTGAAGAACTTGGAGGAGCGGAAATTTTCTCTTCTTTGGTAAGTCAATTTCAACCGCACTTGCTACTTCTCATTCTTGGAGTGTGTGTAGTAAGTTGATAGATTAGGGGAGTGAGTAGAAGAAGTAAAATAGGAGTGAGTGGAGAGTAGAGTAGGCTTTAGGTTTGTTCAGGAATTTTCATTTTCAGTAAGCTAGGAATTCCCAAGTATAAAAGCCAAAAAATTTTTCATTTTCAAGTTACTTGTTGAACAAGTATCGTGGAGAGCTGCATTGAGTGTCGTGTGAGCCCAGCGGTCGTTTTGAGGCAAGCAAGCAATAGGGGAGAGTTCTGTGCAAAGGAGTTGGACCAAGAGATCATGGGAGCTTCCAAGGTAAACTAAACCACCTCCTTGCTCAAAAATTTCAGCATTTCAACCTAGGAGAAGGAAAAAACGACCTGCGCTGAGTGTCGTTTGGGCATTCAGGGGGTTAAAAGTAGCTTGTTGATTGATACAGTGGGTAGGGATAAGAGAGAGAACCTAGGAGAGAAAGGGGGAAACATCCAAACCTCAAAAAACAACACAAAAATTTGAAAAAGGGTCAAGTATCGCTTTGCTCCTGCGGTCGAGTATCGTTTTACTCCTGCAGTTGAGTATCGCGATATTTCCCAGCGGTCGTCGATCGTTTTGTGAGATATCGTAGATCGTTTCAGATAGAGATCGTAGATCGTTTTCAGACAGAGGTCGTCGATCGTTTCGCTAGAGATCGTCTCGCTAGAGATCGTTTCAGACAGCGGTCGTAGATCGTTTCGCTAGAGATCGTTTTGATCAAAGGTCGTCGGTCGTGTATCGTTTGCCAAGTATCGTGATCCAGAGATCGCGACACTTGTCAAAGGTCGGTATCGTGTCAGTTAGGTATCGTCGATCGTTTCTAGTGAAGGTCGTAGATCGTTCATATTTGAGTATCGTGTATCGTCTAGTGAGAGATCGTGTGTCGTTTCAGCCCAAGTGTCGCCGATCGTTTCTCTCAGAGATCGTCGATCGTGTATCGCTTTCTGCCAGAGATCGTTTGGCTAGAGATTGTCTGGTCAAAGATCGTTTTCTAGCGATCGTTTTGATCAAGTATCGTTAGACCCAAGTGTCGATTTCCAGCGATCGTTTGGATGAAGTATCGTTTGTGAGCGGTCGTTTTGGGTCAGAGATCGTAGATCGTCTTGTGGAAAGGTCGTGTATCGTTCCCAGTCAGAGATCGTTTGGGGAAAGGTCGTTTTCCAGCGATCGTTTCACCCAAGTATCGTCTGTCAGCGATCGTTTTACCCAAGTATCGTCTGTCAGCGATCGTTTTTTCAGAGGTCGTGAGAGTCAAGTATCGTGACTTGAAATTTTCTTTCAGTCACATTCCAGCCTAAGTTTTCCTAGAATTCTGAGCCATTACTTAGAACTCTAGAGACTAAAGGTGGACAAGATTTGATCAGAGCTCTTAAGTGAATGAACTTGAGATCAGGAAGAACCTTAGGAAGCCGGAGAAGTGTAATTTCTTCCGTAGGGAGTGTTGCCGAACCAAGTAACCGATCACACTATTCTGAGACCTCCAGTGAGTCAGAAGGAGAAATCCCCATGGCTTCCGAGGATATGCAAAACACTGTGCCCATGATTGGCCAGATGTCCATCATTGAGGGCGAATACAGAACTTCCTTAGAATATGTGAGCACTAACCACCATGAGATCCCTATCTATTTGGATGGTCTAAACAGATCAGTGGCCAGACTGAGGAAGGCTTCAGAAGCCTACATAGTGCCAAGACCAGCAGTTAAGTACATAGGAGGACTGTACATGGATAAACAAGACATTCAATACATGGTCACTGAACATCCGGAAATCATTAATGAACGTGGCGAGGAAAATAACACTTCAAGTCTAAATGGACATGGAACTGAAGAACAAGTAACAACTCCTAGAGGTAGATCGACAATTACTAAACTTTGGAGAGGAGACTTAGTCCCCCAGGATGACACTCTAATAGATGTGTATTTGATCAACGGGATGGAGCAACTGCTCAGAGCCCATTCGTCTATTTGGGAAGCTGCTCCTAATCCAGTTACCATCTATGAGTTACAAGATCCTGAATTCCCCACCATCATTACATATTTGGACAAAGACCACAGAAGATATTGGCCAGTCACTGAATTAGAGAGAGCTGAGCTGAAATATCAGAACATTCCAGTGTTCCCCCCAAGGGACCAAGCAACCACTTCACGGAACCCACATGGAACTTCTCAATATGACTCAAGTCAACATTCGGGACAAACACAACAAACTCAACAAACCCAGATCCCCATCAGACCTCATGTGCAATTTGCAATACCTGCCACTAATCCTAATTACCGGCCACAACCAGCTATGGACCCAAGACAAGGAGTTCGTGCTCCAGACAGACCACAGGTAGTACGAGGACCAGGCATACCTATAGGAAGACCAAATTACCCTGTAATGCCGAGACAACCTGAAGTAGGAAGGAGACTAAGACCGATTCAAGTGGCCAAATGCATGAGAAATCATTATGATGGCTCGAGTGAACCCTATAATCATATAGCAGAATTTAAACAAGTAGTTAGAGCCGAGCAGGTAGATGACTTCATGATTCAATATGAATCCTTTGGCCTCACCTTGTCAGACACAGCCCTGGCCTGGTTTCAGCCATTGGATCCAAATACCTTTCAGAACATGGATCAAGTGTATCAAGAAATGATTGAAGAATTTACCAAGTCTGGAATCAAGAACAATTCTTCGTCATTAATCCACAGCTTCAAGCAAGCTCCAACTGAGTCAGTCAGATTGGCTGCCAGGAGATTCAAGCAGTATGTGGATAGATGCCCCGTAGAGGAGAGACCAACACAAAACAAGATGGTATCATTGTTCTTAGAAGGACTATTGAACGGAACCTTGAGGTCATTAGTGTACGTGAAGAGAGTTCAAACTCTGCAAGAGTGTATGAAGGAATGTATAGACCTAGAGGATAACCTTGCAGGAGACTTGAAAATACCCCAAGGAAGTGTGAAAAGTGAAGAGTCATCAAATAGCACATCGAACCCTAAAAACAACATTGAGGAAATTGCTGACTTGCTAGCAAAAAAACTGAATATGCAAGGACAGAGGAATTATCCCACCAACCCTATGAGAACGCCTATGCTTAGAAGATGTATGCAGTGCGGAGGGGATCATCCTTCTCACTTGTGTACTAGGGGAGTAGTCCCACCACCTGCTTATGCTCCTCATAGACCCTCTGTCCCAGGACCACTACCGTATTGCAGCATAGAGCAGAGACACACAAATCATAACACTGAGAACTGCCCTTACAATAGGCAAACCAGACCCACCCAGCCTTATGTGAGACCATATGGATATGCGCAGAACCAGCAAGGAGGAGAAGCCTTCAGATATCCATCATATCAGCCGCAGGCACCCATGCCACGACCATACGCATACCAGGGATATACACAGCCTCAACCAGTGCTAGGACAACAACCGCCCCACCCTCAGAATGTTGTCCCAGTTAAGATAGCACAACCAGAGGAAAACTTAGAAAGGGCCATAGTGCCGGCAACGCCTTTGACTAGCAGTGAACCATATGACTCATTTTACGAACCTAGTCAAGGAGCATACCCAGGTTATGAAAGCTCAACAATGGAATATGGGCAACAATACGACCCATATGCTTATGGCATGGAGACACCGGAGAGTTCATATAACTACGAGCAAGATTATGTACCATTAATGTACACAGCTCCTAGAGCAACCATGCCACCTCGACCAATGAATAGACCACCTGTACCTAGAGGACCATGCTACAGATGTGGAGGTGACCACTATATCAGAGAATGTACATTACCGAACCCACCACCACCACAACGAATTTGGGAAGGATACTGTAGCGATTGTGGAAAGGAACACCTTTTCAGAGATTGTCCTAAGAACCCAAACAAAGTCACATCTAACGTACAGATTAACGTGATAGAGGTAATTGAATCGTCGGGGAGTGATAAAGAGTACACTATACCTTTAAAAGCCATAACGAGAGCAAAGACTAGAGAAAACCCTGATAAAACCGAAGAAAATAACCAAAGTGACAAAGAGGGAAATACACCCATCCCTCACAGAGTAGAAGACTCAGAAGAACCAGAAAAAAGTATCACCAGTAAACGATCCCAAAGATGGAAGCAAAGGAGAGACAGGATAAAAGAAAAGAAATTGTTGCAAAAGAAGGAAAATGAAAAGAGTAAACACAATTCAACAGAAGAAGCACGAGTGGAAGAAGAAAATAAAATGGAGGAAGAAAAGAAGGAGGTAGGATCGGTATTAGCAGACACAATGCCTGAAGATTTAGCGATGTGGATTCAGGCATACAAAGCGAGAATAAAAGCAGGACCTATCATAGAACAACATGAGAGAGAATATCCGAGAGGTGACTTAGAGAAAGAAAGATTGGAAATCTGCAAAAAATTAATAGAAGTTGCCCAACAAACATTAGAAAAACCCACATCACCATTACCAAACAACCGAATTTGCGAAGAAAAATTCCAAGAGTGTCTAAATAATCAGGAAAAGCCTAACGTAAATAGACCTCTGGATAATGAAATTGGTGTTGAAAGAAAGGAAGGATCCATAGTCCCTGAAACAGAAGGAGACTGGACTAAGGATTTATGGGCGAGAGTTCAAGAGGACAAGTGGAAAAAAGTAGAGGGAATGGAACCGCCCTTTGAAGAACTGAAAGCAGAAAACGAAATAGAGGATTCAATACCTGAGCTTAATTCAGAAGAAATTTTTCCAATGGATGTAAGTGACAAAGAAGCCGAAGACGATGGAAAGGAGCTACCTAATTACACCGGGGAATACGAGCACAACTCAGAATTGTATCGCATTCCATCAATACAAAGACGGGAAACGAATCCATCAGTTCAAACATCGGAGATCATACAACGCCTTAGAGAGGTGAAAATCCCATGTACCTTAACATTCGAGGAATTGTTAAAGGTGAAACCACAGCTAAAAGAAAAATTGATCAATCAGTGGGAAGTCAAGGAGGCAAAGAAGGAGGTAGATGATGAAGTGAAAACGGTGAGAATTCCAGTGGACAAGGTAGGAGACTTTAGTGAAGGGGATGAAGGAAATACATGTCTACCAATCACCTATAGGGGTTACACAACCAAAGCCATATTAGATTCAGGAGCTGGTGTAGGCATTGCTACCAAAGAAATTTGGGAGAAATGGGGAAAACCAGCATTGAGACCAACACGTATGAAAATTCAGATGGCCGATGGACATACAGAAAGACCCTTAGGATTGTTGGAACGAGTAGTCTTCACTACGTGTGGAGTGGAATTCGAACATACTTTAGCAATTTGTCACTTTGAAAGGCCGAGCAACTATGAGATGATCTTGGGAAGGCCATTCATGAGACAGCTAAAGGTCGTACAAGACTGGGGAAAGGATGCAGTGTACCTACAACACGCAGGAGTCACCACTAGGATCAACCTACATACGTATGCATATCAAGATGTACCACCTCTGCAATGGAATCAAATCCATAAAGAGGAAGACGATCAATCGATTCATAGTGCAGGTTCTAGTGACCAATCCTGGATGAACGAGGACACTCATCTATGGATATGCCAAGCGGCAAAAAAGGAAGAAGAGAGAAGAAAAAGTTGGCAGTAGAAACAAGGTGTAGTGAGATCGGTACAAGATCCAGCTTATATGCCACAAGTATTTCCAGACGAAGAATTCGAACCTCATGGTTGGATGGAAATCTTAGCCACCCTCGATGTGTGTGTGAACGAAGAAGTGGTAACTATGAACGAATGCATTGACGAGGAAGGTTATGACATTAGTCTGTATATGGTAGTCCTTCAGGAGGCAGAAGAAGGAGAAGTAATTGAGGAAGACTGGAAGGAGGACTACGAGAGCATCGAAATGGAACCAGAACCCGTGGAACTAGGGATTAGTACCACCAACATAGATATCACTGCCAATGAAAAACATAATGAATACACACCAAAAGAAGAATTAGAAGTTGAAAGGGAATTAGAAGATGAAGAAAACAGGCCACAAGACCAATTTGAGGTACCAGCTCATTTCAAAAAATATGAAGTGGAAGAGAGGAAAATTGCTATTCAAATGCCTAAAAGAGAAGCACAACCGGGAATAGCATATGATAATAAAGAACAAACCAAAAAAATAGTCGTAACCATGGAAGGAGGAGAAGAACGATGTACCTTTATAGGACAGGATGTCTCAGAGGAAGAGGAGCAGGAGCTAATTCGACTCATAAGAGAATACCGGGATGTCTTTGCTTGGACCTATAAGGATTTAAAAGGAGTAGATCCATCTATATGTGCGCATAGAATCCCCATGACACCCGAGGCCAAACCTTCCAAACAGAGACCTTATACTTATAATGATGTATATTCAGCCAAGATAAAAGAAGAAATAGATAAGTTGTTAGACGCTGGATTCATCTACGAAATTGAGCACACGGAATGGGTATCACCCTTGGTAGTTGTACCAAAGAAAAATGGGAAGTTAAGAGTGTGCATCAATTTGAAAAAAGTGAACTCCGCCACCATAAGGGATAGCTATCCCTTACCGATCACTAACCATCTCTTGGAAAGGGTAGCAGGGAAGGAAGTTTATAGTTTTTTGGATGGCTTTTCAGGGTATAATCAGGTAGCCATTGCTCCTGAGGACCAACATAAGACTGCATTTGCAACTGAATGGGGAGTATACGCCTTTCGAGTCATGCCTTTTGGTTTAACGAATGCCCCAGCTACGTTCCAAAGACTGATGTGTCATGTGTTCAAGGAATTTTTGAGAAAGAGCATGGAGGTATACGTGGATGATCTGTGTACATATTCAGCTATACGATCAGAGCACATCCCTGAACTAGAAAAGATTTTTGCCAAATGTCGACAATATCGAGTATGCCTCAATCCCGAAAAATGTGTCTTCATGGTGCGACAAGGGAAAATCTTAGGACATATTGTTTCTAAGAATGGAATTTCCACGGATGAAGACAAAATCAAAGTCATTTTGGATTTACCGAGACCGAAAACTGCTAAAGAAGTTCAAGCATTTATGGGACATTGTGGTTACTATCGAAGATTCATACATATGTATGCCATAATTGCTAGACCTCTTTATGCATTGTTAACTCAATTCAATTGGACCGAAGAATGCGAAAAAGCTTTTAATGAGTTGAAGAATCGATTGAGTTCAGCATCCATTCTTCGAGTCCCTAACTGGAATAAACCGTTTCATATTCATGTTGATGCTTCCAAGTTTGCCATTGGTTGCATCTTAGCTCAACCAGCGGATACAGGTAAATTAGACCACCCGATAGCCTATGCCAGTAGACAGTTAAATCAAGCTGAACGCAATTATACTACTACGGAGAGAGAAGGCCTAGGAATGGTTTATGCCGTCAAGAAGTTTAGACATTACTTATTGGCAAACAAATTCAAATTTTTCATTGATCATCAAGCTCTATTGTACTTAGTCAACAAGCCTTGCAATACAGGACGTCTAGTACGATGGTTTTTATTGCTAATGGAATTTGATTTTGAAGTAATAGTCAAGAAAGGAAACACACACATAAGGGCAGATCATTTATCTCGCATGACCCATGGAGAACCACCTATAGGAGTTCCTGATGATCTGCGAGACACTTATCTCTTTAACCTGGAAGTATGTCCTCAGTGGGCAGAAAAGTTGATCCCGATACTCACACATGGACCTAAAGATGGGATCACGCCAAACCGAAAGCAAGATCTCTGGAAGACTAAGAACCTTCACATTATTGCTGGAAGTTTGTACCACCAGGATTCAAGCGGACTTTTGATGAGATGCGTGGAGGAAGGGGAACAAGAAATGTGGCTTCAGAAAGCACACATAAACCAATGGAACACTCATTTGAATGCAAATGGAACATGGCAAACACTCAAGAGATTCGGCATATATTGGCCAACCATGCAACGAGATGCACATCATTATGTGTCAAACTGTCAAACCTGTCAAGAACAAATCCCAGGAGAGAACTCTACGTTATGCTATTCTACAATAGCACCTAGGTGGAGCATGCCTTTAGTAAAGTTCTTGAAAACTCGAGAGTACCCTGACGGAGCTACCCTAGCAAGAAAACGTGCTCTTGAAGAACAGAGCAAAGATTACGTCATCCTAGGAAAACAACTCTTTAAACGAGGGAAGGATAACCAGCTAAGATTGTGCATTCATGAAAATGAATATCTCTCAATATTAGAAATGGCACACGCAGGAGCTGCGGGAGGACATTTCTCAGCAGATAGAACGGTCAAGATGATTCTCTTTGCAGGCCTGTGGTGGCCAACTCTACATATGGACACAGAGACATACGTGAGAAGCTGTGAAACATGTCAGAGAGCAAAATATCCTATTAGAAGAGATGACATGCCGTTAAGACCCATGGTTTGTGCGAGAGCATTTACCAAATGGGGAATTGACTTCATAGGACCTATCAATCCACCTGCGAAAGGATCACATGCGGAATACATCATAGTAGCCACTGATTACTTGACTAAGTGGGTAGAAGCAAAAGCCACTAGAAAGAATGATGCTCAAACTACAGCAAAATTTCTCTTTGAGCACATATTCACACGCTTTGGACTACCGATTGAGATAGTAAGTGATCGAGGAACGCATTTCTTAAACGAAGTCATTGAATCGCTAATGAATGAATTCTTAGTGATTCATAAAAAATCAGCCCCTTACCACCCTCAAGCTAATGGACAAGCTGAAAGTTCCAACAAAGTACTTTGTACTATATTGACAAAGATTGTCAATAATGGAAGGTCAGATTGGGACAAACAATTGCATCACGCAATTTGGGCCTTCTGAGTGGCATATAAAACGGCCATTGGAACTACACCTTTCAACCTAGTGTACGGGCAAAATGCCATTTTGCCAATTGACTTCTTAGTACCCACCTTGAAAGTAGCCCAGCAGTATGAGTGGAATGGTCACGAATTATCTCAGCAATTAGATCAGATCGAAAAGCTACACGAGACAAGATTGCAAGCGGTAGCGGGCATCTATGCCGCTAAACGGAGACAAAAGGCATATTATGATGCACATATAAAAGACAAGGGACTGAAAGAAGGCGATTTAGTTTTAGTATACACCCTCAAACAACATGCAAAGAAACTACAAAAACGCGGATATGGACCTATGATTATAAATCGAATCTCTACTAGTGGTGCAGTCAATCTCGCCACACTAGACGGAGATATTCTTCCCAACTACATCAGTGGTTGCAGAGTGAAAAGATTTATGGAGCCTCTAACGGATCAAATGTTAGCACGACTCTTAGGAGCTCAGAGTAGAAAAAAGGAAGAAGAACGCATACGAGAAGAAGCTAGACAGGAAGCCCTAGAACGTATCAGAAAACGGAAAGAGTGGATGAGAGAAAGGGACGAGAGATATCGAGTAGGAGAAGAACTCATCCCCATGGCTAATTTTAGAGCCACTGAGAACTCAGGACAACAAAGAAGACAACCTTATTTGAATCTGGGGGCAGGACGAAAAGAGTACCACTTAGTGGATGCTCTCATAGACACAGGAGCGGCAATAAGCTGCATTAGATCTTCCTTATCTCAGAGACTTAAAGAGGAGATACGTCCATCACAGGCACAGTTAATTGGAATAGGAGGAAAAGTTACTCAATGCATTGGTGAGATAACCTTACCTCTACATATGGGGAACAACACAATGGAACAGAGACTCTTAGTGTGTCAGGACCAAGATCTGCTTGAAGATGTGGTGTTAGGCCAAGATTGGATCTACGAATATGAGGTAACCATTCAATTGGCTTTAGGATACATCTCTGCCAGAATAGGACCTCGAGAGGTATTTAGTTTGCTAGACGAACGACCACCCAAAGCTGCTATTATAGAGCCAGAAGTCCATCCTAACGAACAAAGTCATGAGTGTATGTTCACTAGCAATATAGGAACCCCATCGTCAAGTACTTCATGTGAAAATACTGTGAGTCCTGTGTGCACTCCATCCTTGAGTTTAGAGAGTCACGAGAGTGCACAAGAACATGAAATCAAGCACAGAGAACCACAAAGCCCAAGAAAAAATATTCCTCTGCAAGACGTGAAGTCTACAACCGTGAAAGTGTACCCCATTCCACATTCTACACGAGCTTGGATAAGAAAGGACCAAAAGAAGGCCTATCTTCAGCAACAGAAAAGTCTTCGACAGCAGCATGAGCACTTGTATAAAAAGACAAAGAATTTCAGACACTATCAGCAACCACGACTCAAGAGCATATGGATCCCAAAGAAGCTGATAACTGCACAACCTGATCGAACCAAAATATGGATCCCAAAGTCAAGTACTCCAAGGACAACCATCCCAAGCAAGGAGCAACATCGAAAGGGCTATCATACTCAACAGGGTCAACAGGCACATCAAACGAGAAAGAGGACATATTGGAGGAAGAAGGAATCTCCAAATGCAATACAAACCGACTTGAGATTCCCAAAACAGAATCAGAAGACATACAGCCGAAAACGAACAGCATTCATCAAGAAGGTGGAGAACACAGTACGTCGCACCCAAGTGAAGCAAATCTGGAGGCCGAAAGACAAGACAAGCTGCATACATCGGGCAACTACTTCCAATTGCACACATGAGGAGTTGCCAAGATCCAAAGTATGCATGATAGGGCCACATTACAAGGCCAAGCATTCGGCACGTCCTTCTTCTATTTTCGGATAGTCACGCACATTTTCCCTTTGGAAATAGGAGAGCACTTGTACATACTTAAAATATTACTCCAATAACATTTCACTAACCGCTTCGGCTATGTACTAACTTTTATGTTTTCTTTCAGCAAAAAAATATATATAAAAATACATGAAAAATTCAGGTATTACCTTTCTCACACCCACGGGAAAGGGACGACACCATGCACTCGGAGCGACATCGAATTAATAATCAACATATGGAGGAGGATTTATGGAAAACATATGGATACTAATTCATCCTCTATATTGAGTGCAGATGACATCTTCTGACTCAGAAGCTACACAGCAGGAAGAGGAACTACTTCTTCCATTGGGGTCAATAACCAAGGTCAGAGGACATTGGTTTCGAGATGACCAACCTATCTCGGAACTCTTATTCATGGCAACTATCAAGATCATGGACAGGGACCACTATTTCCCTATTATGTCACAGGATTTCAAGACCATAATACAAGGGTTACCACATATCGAAGAAGTATGGACTCAAGCTGGCATTGAAACATTTTTGAAGATACCTATATGTGTACCGGACTTCCAAAGATGTACACAAGTAATGAATACTATGCAGCCGGCTGCTACAAAGATTTCGGTTCCAGAAGCAAAGGTTTTGGACAAGGTGGGCAAGTGGAAGACCATTCAATTCACTCATGAATTGATCAATAAGACCTTTGGATGGAATCAAGAAGGCATTACCAATGTCAAAGAGGAATGCCACGACCCCAAGAAAAGATCATTCATGGAGATTAACAGAGTGGATATTGAAGATGCAGTACGTTTGGTACACCAACACTTCTGTTTTCCTGGCATGAACAGATACACTGCACCTCAGAAAATTGTAGTACAACTCCTATCGCATGCCATGAGACAGATAGGAAACAAAGTGAATCTCACAGGCTACGTACAAGAGCAGTTGTTTGAAGCTCAGAAGAAATGGGGGCAAAAGAAGTTCCTGAACGGTGGTTCAGCTTTGACCTTATTGATATATGAAGCCCTAGACATGAGACACTGCATAAGAGAGATGCCAACAGCGGAAGGGCTAGCAAGGTATGCGAAATCCGCTTCTGTCCCTAAGAAAAAGAAAGCAGTAGTTGTAGTGGAAGAGGCCGGCACCAGCACACAGAAGCCCATGAGGGGTACAAAACGCTTGCGAGAAGAAGAAGCCCAAGCAACACCGCAGTCCAAGAGAACGCATCTCTTGCCTAAGGTCACGACGGCTCAAATGCCGATTTCAAAAAGAGACTTGTCTGCTGCCCTCGAGCAAACACACCAATACATGCAAGGGCAGGTAAATCTAAATGTCCAAGGACATCAATATAGACAAGCGAGTCAAATTTAGCAAAAACAGAGTACAGAAACACCTCCAAAACAACCTGGAAGATACCAAGAATTGGGCATTGATGACTCAAGTACAAATACGGAATCCAGTCCTGAGAAAGACACGCTAGATACTGATATCAGGACAGAAACCTATGAAGAGGAAGGACCGGAATTCAATCAAATGGAAGTGACACCGGACAGCCAGAAGGAAAAAGAAAAGAAGATGGATGATGCTCAGGAACAGGAGCATGTCATTCAATTGAATGACACTACCAAAGTAAGCATCAAGGAGGACACAACTACTGGGGTTACACATGTCAAGATACCTATTAAAGAGGAAGAACAAACCCCAAAGAATATGGATGCGGGAGAGATCCCACAAAAAGAATAAACAATAATCGAGGTGCCTGATGACACACCTCAAGCACAGGATGAAAACATGAGGGCTGAGCCACGGATACAGCTTCAAATCAGGCAGCCCCATGATACCACTTTACACATTGCCCAAGGCAAAGACGTGACTACAGGAGAAGAACCTTCAATACCGAAAACATGGCTCAATGTGGATGTAACTCAACTAAAACCTGTGGTAAAGCAAATGATCCAGACAGCCATGGACACCCAGCAGCAAATGATGGATACAGATGTTGAATATGACCAAGCACGAAGAGAAAAAAATCAGCTTCAACTCATGAGCGAACAGTTATCGGCACAGCTAATTGCAGCACAAAAAGAAGTGGCAAACAAAAATACTGAAGTGCTAGCAATTAAGACACAATATGACGAATCCATTGCCCAAAATCAAAAGCTGCTTACACAACTAGAAGAGTTGCAACAATTACACAAAGCAAGCGAGGCTGAGAAAGAAAAAATGAGGATGCGAAGCGTACTATTAGAGCAACAACTCAAGCTATATCTCGAAGAGAACGACAGCCTGCGCGATAGGAATAAAGAATTAATGAAATCATTATTATATGATCAACCACTGATACAACAGGGCCCCTCAGAAACTAAAGAACAGGAATTAAAAGAACAGATAGCGGAGTATGCCAAATTGCTACAACAAGCTAAGGAAGTACAAGAAGAATCAGAACGGCGGCACGATCAAGAAATGAGTGAGCTCAAAAGGCAGCTGAATTCAGCACAGGCCAAACTGGTACAGAGCTACAGTGAAAACATGGATCACGTAGCCGACATAGGTAAGGAGCTCCTAGCCACCAAAGAAAAACTCAGTGAAGCCATGCAAAAGGTAAAAGAAAAAGAAGAATGCATTGAAGCGCTACAGAATCAGCAGAAAGGTAAAGAACCGATCGGGACATCAGTAGTGCCAGAAAAAGAACATCCTACTGACGAGGTAGAGGTAAGCCCTCTATCTCAACCGATCTATCATTCTCCAATGCATGAGCAGATGGCGGATATGCATGATGATCATCCAATGCCATACACTGCAGAAATAAGTCAGAAGGAACGGGCACTAGTGGTGTCCCGATTGACGGAAAGTTTTGAGAATGAAGTCATCAAGGTCATGAAGGAAGCCAAAATCAAAGGTAAAGACTTGGAGAAGATCATAAAGCCTTTCAACATTCCATATGGACTGTTGAAAGAGAAAACAAGGCAATATATAAAGAAGGTTACACACAAAAGTCCGGATCAGCAGCTTAATTTCAAGAATGACACATTCACGTACACTCAAGCAGAGTTTGAAGCTGCACAGCCAGTGTGGCGGAGAAAGTTTTTGGAGAAATATCCCACACTACGGGTGCACTAGGAGGCCGCACCTTATTTATTACAGGTAAACCCTTCGTTTTGTCCAATACCACGAAGAAGGGCTACAACAGAATTTTTGGCTTTACAACGCAGCGGCAATATTAATAAACAGTGGCTCAACTATCCGATGTTACCTAGCCCGCCGCATAATTATTTGCCAACCGAGGATTATATGATCAAGACCATAGAATTTTGGCTACAAAACTATGCGACTGTACCAGATTTAGCAGTGAAGATGACAAATAAAATACTTGGTATGCTACTTACAGTTCTGAAGGTTTTCAAACATGCGGCATATACATTTCTGAACTTCATCGGCATTAATCAAGGCACCGATATACTTATCTTCGATCTATCAGTAATGCCGAGCCGCCCCACAATAATGGCATACTATTCTAGACTCATGTTTTTGCCAAGCTCGTATATGCAGACATTCGAAGAAGCGTTTTTTACAGGATTTTTTGAAATCGATTCAGAGATATTTTTAAAGATGTCATCCAATCTGAATGCCAGACTTGTGGCATACGAACTGAGCTTCTTCGCAGATCACCGACAACCGCCCAACGATGGAGTCAAAGCTGAACAATGGAAACAGATCATGATACGTGAAGCCAATCTGCTAAATGACACAGAGCAACAAGTATACAGAACATATGCCCGGCGCTTATCAAAGCCTGTCGGGGACGACAGAGTTCAGGAGGGGGGCAGTGTTGAGGGCGAAACGAGTAAGAAAAGGAAAAAAAGAAAGCAACGAAAGAAACAGCTTCACTAAAAGGGCAAATTTGAAGATAGACAAATGTAAAGATACATCTCTGCAGGAAGCCCCGCAGGGGCGCAACACCCATCTCTGCACAGAGCCCCGCAGGGGCACGCACCAGGCTACAAAGCTTAACCCCGGGGTCCAGAGGAGTGGATTTTTCAAACATCAGAGTAGGACCAAAAGTTAGAAAGGGGTAGAGGCTGAAAAGTTGAAGAGGGTGACTAAGAATAGCACATTCCTAGTCACTGGTGGCGTGCGTGGCAACCCAAGTCAACAGGCAAGGCGACTACATCAGGCTCTCGAGTAGTAGAGCTTGAATCAAGAAGGCCATCGAATCTGCATGTCTGTTTAACTGCAGACAATACTGACCACAGGGCGCGTGCGCGAAGCAAAGTCTGTCAAAGGAAGCGAGACTGTCAAGGGACGACAGAGGCGAAGAGGGGGAGAGTGTTGCAGAGCCAAAGAGCGCACAAAGCAGAGAAAAAGACGGGCCCCAAAATTTTTCCGATCTGGACCAAATATCTTTGTAACATATTCATTTGTGTAATATATTTCCCTTGTAAAGGCACTAGAGGAGTCCTCTAGATGCATTCCCATAGAAGAATAGAAGCTTACCCATGTAAAATAGTAGGAAACTAGCTCTTAGGGAATAAAGTGCCGGTCACTTGTGTGAAAGGACCATTTTTAGGGCACTAGTATATAAGTCAAATGTGACTCTTTGTAAAGAACTTTTGGCCATTGTGAGAATAGAGAGCACAGAAATTCGAATTTGTGTCTTCTTCCCTCTTCATCTTCTTCTTCGCGAGCTTGTATGCATGTGTATTGCTTGGAAAGAGTGCTTGTGAGTGTGATCTATCCTTGAGAGTGTTTCTTTGCTGTAGGAGAGGTGTGTGCGAGGTGTAGGAGGTGCTGAAGTGTAGGAAAGTATTCCCGCGACTCAGTATTTCTGTCATAACTTGAAGTAGGAGTGTCGGAATTGCGTGAAACCACTGCCATTGGATGCGTCTTCTCGAGAGCTTCGAAACGCATATGCTATTCGCTATGTTTGGAGCTCGGAGCTAGGAGAAAAGTCCAAAATACTGACGGCTGCTGCACCAAGTATCGTTTCGTCTTGACCTACAGTTGAAGCTTGTTAGGATAAGTGTTTTTCTCATTTTCACTTTTGAGCAATACTTTTGCATTGACCATTACACATTTGCATGTCTTCATACACTCGGCTAGGTTAGTATACTCTTCGGATTGATAAATTAAAAGCGTGTATCCCCACTATATGCACTTGTGAGGGGATTGAGGTACAGTCTCTTTCTCCGCAAGTCCCTAAGTTGAAGCTTAGGTCAACACCCCTGCATCTCCCATCCTTACCCCTGCATCCACCTCATTTAGTCTTGCACTCGACACCATGCTCGAAGCTGCCACTCAGCTTAAACAGGAATATAAGTTATTGGAAGAAAATAACAAGGAGCTTTGCACCCTCTCAGCAACACTCCAAGAGCGTATCAATGCTTTGGAGTCCAGTCATACGGAGTCACAAAGCAAAATATCCGCCCTCGAACATGCAAATGCGCAACTCGAAGCGAGGCATATGGAAGAGAGCAAAGCCATGGAGGAACAGTTGCGAGATCAAATGGGCCGCAATGCAAGGCTTCAACGAAACATGGCCTTGCTACGACGACATCTGGCGGCAGCTCAAGAAGAGAACAGACGGCTTCAACAACAAAACCAAGACAACCTCGAGGCTGCCATGGAGAACACCCCGGGAGCACCCATAGACCCGGCTAAATTTCAAGCTGTTCCCTCAGAAAGCATACAACAGATCTTGGAAACTTATGCCAATCTTTTAGAAGCACATGATCAGCTTGCCGACCAACTGAAGGACCTACAGAGACCCCAAGAGTCTACACCACACCAACGGGAACCTAAAGAGATGACCGACGCTGCTACTTCACCTGAACCTGAACATTCAACGACCAATGACATACTGGAGTTAGGGCAACAGGTTGCAGAATTAAAATTGAAGTTGATGCAGTACGAGCGACCTCCTTCCCCACCTGAGCAACCCATGGAAGAGGAAGAAGTTATTATTCCAGTGGAGGAAGCATATGAAGAGAACTATGAGCCTCAACCTTTTCCAGGAGGCACAACCACTGAGGAGGGACAGGACACTTATGAGGAACCCCCATCGGCATGGATGAAACAGGTAGAAGAAATGGGGCAGACTCATGAAGAACGTATCACCTACCAGATGTTGGCCATGAAGACCATTGAAGAAACCATACTTCAATCAGAATACTTCAGACAGCTGGCTCCTAGAAGACTAATCACCAGCTCAGAATTACAATATAAGCCATACTTTGTACTGTTGGCAGACTACAACGCTGAGATCAAACGTAAGACCAACAAGTACCCAACGTTCGCAACGCAATTTGAACCGGAGGACATTCCAGAGGAGGCGCGCAAAGGGAGAATACATCAACCCATCTGGAGGCAAAAGCTATTGGAGACCTATCCCGAGATGCTACGAACATGGGACCACGCACCCATGCATTTAAAGTATAACAATTGCTATGGACCAGTACAACGGAGAAGGACATGGAAGTCATTTGCAATCAAAGTCAAGAACAATGCCAATTGCAAAGAATGGCTCAATTAGCCCGCCATCGCTCCCCCAACCGGTACTCCCACGGTGTCATACATGATGGCAACCATCAGACATTGGATACCACGTCTCCACCCCATGCCAGATGTCGCTGCCCAGATGATGCTCAAGATCTTTGATATGATGTAGGTCGTACTCAAAACTTTTCGCAATGTATGCCGTATTCAACCTCCTATTCCCGGGTTTATTAATGGTAACTACGACCTACTATATGATATGAGCACAACCCCGAGCATACGAGTGGCTTACGCATGGCACGCACGCATCAGATATCTCCCTGCCTGCTACAAGCAAACGTTCGATGAAATGTTCACCACGGGATTCTGGGAAGCACACTCAGAGGTGTTCGCGCCACGGCCCACCCATTTGTTACACCTCTTTGCATGCGAACAAACGATGCACTCAGAACTCTACACAACACCACAGATGGACATACCGGGCCCAGTCAATTGGGATACCCTGCAGAGAGACCTGATCCGAGGGCTACGAATCAAAGAACATGAGGTGGGAGCTGACATTCTCCAGAACTATATTGATCAACCCGCAGAGCAAAGGTCTGTCAGAGGCGACAGACCCTAGGGGGGGGAGAGTGTTGACAGTATACGGGAAGAAACAAGTACGGACACACAGGCAGATCTAGCACTGAGGCAACCCTTCATTTTTTTCAAAACCCTCACATCATTTTAAAGTGATTCTCATCACTACAAACCCTTGTAAATATCATTTCACCTTTTTGTAGCTCCATTTTGTACAAGCCGAGGAGTCCTCGAGCTTGGGGAGCCTTAGAAGTAGTTGCCTGTCAATTTTCATAATTTTTAGATCTTGTTTGGGCCCTCAAATAAGCCCTGGAACCTAATTTTTAACTAGGCCGGACACTAGGTCTGGACAGGGCCAAAGCTAGTCAAAAACTATAAATAGAGCTAGAGAGCTCATTTTTGAGGTTAGCTTCTTGTAGTTTGAGCTTGTATAAGAACTTCCTTGCAATAGAAGTAATTCCATTGTCTACTCTCTTTGTTCTTGCTGTGTGTGCGCGTGTGTGTGTATGTGTGTGCATGCTTGTGTGCTTCTCACTCACGCACTTGTGCTTCCACTTGCTCGTGGTCTTCATACCATCCTCACGTCTCCCCGGATTGACATTAAAGGAGGTGCTACTCATCGCTGAGCTACAGCGTGGCATGCTCGTATAAAGTATCTACCTGCCTGCTTCAAACAGACGTTTGAAGAAATGTTCATCACAGGGTTCTGGGAATATCATTCAGAGATATTCATTCCCAGACCATCTCATCTATTACAGTTATTTGCGGTGGAACAAGCTCTACATTCAGAAAAGCTACGTATGCCACATCCAGAAGTTCCAGGTCCAGTAGACTGGGATGCCCTACTCACTGATTTGGCCAAAGGGTTGAGAATAGCAGAACATCACTTAGCCACAGACGTTGTGGAGTACTACATCCAACAACCCACTCAACAAGGGTCTGTCAGAGACGACAGACGCGAGAGAGGGGGGGGTGTTGGCAGTAGTCAAGGTACACAAGGACTCACAAGACAAGGAAGTCAAAGAAGGGATTCAGAGCGAAGAGAAAGCACCAGCAGACAAAGTAGTCAACGAAGATCTGGCAAGTAGGCCGTCCAAAATTTTCCATGAAGTAATACTTCCTAAATAGTGAATTTAGTCACTCTACATCATTTTAAATACCATTTCACCTTTTTGTAACTCCATTTTGTGCAAACCGAGGAGTCCTCGAGCTTGAGGAGTATTAGAAGTAGCATCGTACCAATTTTCATAGTTTTTAGACTTCGTTTGAGCCCCCAAATAGGCCCTAGAACCTAATTTTTAA
This sequence comes from Ceratopteris richardii, assembly GCA_020310875.1. NCBI lineage: Eukaryota > Viridiplantae > Streptophyta > Polypodiopsida > Polypodiales > Pteridaceae > Ceratopteris > Ceratopteris richardii. The sequence goes on from CM035410.1 coordinate 105,152,343, forward strand.
CTAGGCTAGACACTAGGTCTGGACAGGGCCAAAAGCTAGTCAAAAACTATAAATAGAGCTAGAGAGCTCATTTTCGAGGTTAGATTATAATAGAATTGAACTTGTATGAGCATTTCGGAAGTAATCTAAAAGAACTCCATTGTCTTCCTCTTTGTTCTTGCTGTGTATGCGCGTGTGTGTGTATGTGTGTGCATGTTTGTGTGCTTCTCACTCACGCACTTGTGCCTTCACTTGCTCGAGGTCATCATACCATCCTCACGTCTTCCCGGATTGACATTAAAGGAGGTGCTACTCATCATTGAGCTACACCACCTCCCAAAAGGATTTCTTTTGAGAAGGGAAGATTGTATAACTGAGAGAGTTGCTATAGAGGATGAAATATATGTACCTCAAGCATTTAATGAGGAATATTTTGAACCATATGGATGGAATCATATTTTGTCAACATTGGATGTAGCCAATAAAGAAAATGTGGGAATAAATTTTCAAAATGATGAAGGGTATGATATCTTCCACATAGCCTTGAAAATGATAAAAGTAGATGCCAATGAGAATGCATCCAAACCAAAAAAGAAAGAGTTGGACATAATGGGAAAGCCTTCTTATCTAGAAAATGTGGGAGAAATTGATGTATTGAAGCATGAAATTTCCAAGAAACATAAGAAAATGCAACATCAAAAAGAGGAAAGACTAGTAAACGATGAAAAGGGACAAAAAGATGAAAGTAAGATAATATATGATTAAGACAGAGAGAAATTTGATATTCCACTTAATTTTCAAAAATATGAGATTGAGGAGAGATTCTTTTTGAATTTGAAACGACAAAGAGAGAAAACAAAAAAGAGGATAATCCTATGAGAATCAAGAAGAAGCAAAAAAGATAGTGATAACACAAGAGAGGGAAGAACAAAAACATATAGTAATAGCGTTTGACATGGCAATTGAGGAAGAAAAAGCCTTAATAGAATTATTCAAGGAATTTAGAGATCTATTTGCCTACAGCTACAAGGATCTCAAGGGAATAGATCCTAGTATTTGTGTGCATAGAATACCTATAGCACCAAATGCTAGAGCAAGTAAACAAAGGCATTATACTTATAATGATAAGTACTCTACAAAATTTAAGAAAGATACGGACAAACTTTTGGCTGCTAATTTTGTTTATGAAATTGAATACACTGAATGGATATCCCCGTAGTTGTAGTTCCAAAGAAAAAAGGCAAAATATAGAGTTTGTATAAACTTGAAAATAATGTTGTAACTATTAGAGATAGTTATCCATTACCAAGAATACATCATCTGTTACAAAGAGTAGCGGGAAAGGAGGTCTATAGCTTTTTAGATGGCTTTTTAGGGTCAAGTTCCAATCGCATTAGAAGATCAACATAAGATAGCCTTTGCTACAAAATGGGATGCCTATGCATTTAGGCTTATGCCCTTTGGCTTAATAAATGCATTGGCCACATTTCAAAAGGATGATGTGTAATGTTTTTAAGGATTTTCTAAGAAAAATCATGGAAATCCATGTGGATGATCTATGTACCTTTTTAAATAAAAGGGAGGATCATTTACAAGACTTTAGAGATATATCTAAAAATGTAAGAGTATAGAGTTTTTCTTAACCTAGAAAATGCATATTTTTTGTGAGACAAGGAAGGATGTTGGATCACATAGTTTCTAAAAATTACATATCTATTGATGAAGAGAAAATAAAGGCCATAGTCAACTTACTCAAGCCAACAAATATTGTTGAAAATTATGGAACATGTGCAAGCTCCAATTGTGAGGCTTGACACATAGTCACCTCTCATTATGTACGTATTTTTTGTAAGCCCAAAATGAAGCTAGACCCTAAAAATATAAAGGGTACACATAACCTTAGAGTAGAGTGTTGAATTAAAAAGGGCAAATGTATTTATGGCTTATATAAAAGCCAAAATATATTTAGAGAGATGGAATACACAAAAAAGTCGTGACCTTATCCATATGGAGTGATGTGGAGCACCAAAAGCCACCCAAGGCAATGGAAGGACAAAGAACATGAAGTGAAAGGTCAAGAGGTGAGAGAAGATGCAAGGGTAGGTGAAAAGTCCCATACCCATAGCTCTATATAAAGAGCTCATTTGAACGTGAAACTTTGTGGAGATGATAAGGAGATGGTTTAGAAGCATAAGTTGGTCATTTTCTTACCAATGGATATTAGAAGGTACCTCATTTCTATGTTACAAGGGACAAATGTATTCCAACTGCATACCTTTTTTGTACACAACCACCTTGTGAAGGTCAATGCGAAGAACTTTTTTCTTTAATAAACCTCCAACATTGATGCCTATATATAAATGTATATTGGAAGTTCCTTTGCCGGGACTACACAACCTCCTGTGCACATGTACATACCCACGAAAGAGCAAGCAAAGACTCCTTCGACCAATGATTTCCCCCCACTACTACTATTCGGGAGTCAAAAAATGAGAGAGAGAAGGAGGTGAGCTAGAGTCTGGGAGAGACTATCCAGGTTTCCCACGGGGATAATGTGCTGAAGCTCCACTTGCACCATGGTACAAAACAGAAGAAACCCCTCCTTTCTATGCACCTACCAATTTCTATCAATAGCTCGGTAGAACCTCGATGCCTATCTTCTTTCCTCCCTTCAGCACTCGTCAGCGTCTCCTCCCCTGGAGTGTCGCGATACTTGGGAGTGTCGCGATACTCCGGGGTGTCGCGATAGGTGGGAAGTGTCGCGATAAGTCGAGGTGTCGTGATAGTTTGGGGTGTCACGATAGTTCGGAGTGTCGTGATAGGTCGAGGTGTCGCGATACTTGGGAGTGTCGCGATAGGTGGGAAGTGTCGTGATAAGTCGAGGTGTCACGATAGGTGGAAGTGTCGCGATAGGTCGAGGTGTCGTGATAGTTCGGAGTGTCGCAATAGGTCGAGGTGTCGCGATACTTGGGAGTGTCGCGATACTTGGGAGTGTCGCGATAGGTGGGAAGTGTCGCGATAAGTCGAGATGTTGCGATAGGTGTAAGTGTCGCGATAGGTCGGGGTGTCGCGATACTTGGGAGTGTCGCGATACTCCGAGGTGTCGCGATAGGTCGTGGGGCCGGTGTGTCGCGATACTTCGAGGTGTCGCGATACCTCGAGGTGTCGCGATAGCTCGGGATATGGTGAATTTTTCAGTTCTGTCTTGTGATCCTAGGTGCTCTCGGCCTGCGCAATGTCGTGGTGCACTCAGAAACACGATTAGTCGAAGTTTGCGAAGTGTCACGATAGCTCGAGCTCAACGCCTCGGGGCCTATGCAGAAGGATTCTATACCTGCTGAGCTTGCTGGAGATGGTGATGGAGCTGGTACCTGCAAGAACATGCAAAAAAAAAAAAAACACACACACAACACAAATGCATGCGCTCGCTCTCTCTCAAACTCGCACACAACAAATGAGGGGAATGACAAGGAAGAGGGAATATGTAGTGGAGAAGGAGGTGGAGGTGGAGATGAAGAAGGAGGTGGAGATGGAGATGGAGATGGAGAAAAATCAGAAATTTACCTACTACTTACCATTCCAACACGTCCTCTCTACATTACCATCACACGCTCGTCCTCAAAGCTCGAATCCCCGGCAACGGCGCCAAAATTTGGTGTAGCTCAGTGATGAGTAGCACCTCCTTTAAGTTCAATCCGGGAAGACAAGAGGATGGTATGAAGACCTCGAGCAAGTGAAGGCACAAGTGCGTGAGTGAGAAGCACACAAGCATGCACACACATACACACACACGCGCACACACGGCAAGAACAAAGAGAGTAAGGCAATGGAATCACTTCTATTGCAACCAAGTTCTCATACAAGCTCAAAACTACCAGAAGCTCCCCAAAAATGAGCTCTCTAGCTCTATTTATAGTTTTTGACTAGCTTTGGCCCTGTCCAGACCTAGTGTCCGGCCTAGTTAAAAATTAGGTTCCAGGGCTTATTTGAGGGCTCAAACGAGTTCTAAAAAATACGAAAATTGGTAGGCAACTACTTCTAAGGCTCCTCAAGCTCGAGGACTCCTCGGCTTGTACAAAATAGAGCTACAAAAAGGTGAAAATGGTATTTACAGGGGTTTTTAGTGATGAGAATCACTTTCAAATGGTGTAAGGGTTTTGAAAAAAATAAAGGGTTGCCTTAGTGCTAGATCTGCGTGTATGCTCGTACTTGCCTCTTCCCGTATACTGCCAACACTCTCTCTCTCCCCCGCAACCCCCTCCAACTCCACCGTCCCCTCCTCTTTTCCCCCACCACCCCCGCGGCTCCCACCATCACCACAACCCCCTCCAACCCCACCCTCCCCTCCTCTTTTCCCCCACCACCCCCGCGGCCCCCACCATCACCACGACCCCCTCCAGCCCCACCGTCCCCTCCTCTTTTCCCCCACCACCCCGTGGCCCCCACCATCACCACAACCCCCTCCAACCCCACCATCCCCTCCTCTTTTCCCCCACCACCCCCACGGCCCCCACCATCACCACGACCCCCTCCAAATCCTTCGGCCCTCCTCTTTTCCCCCACCACCCCCGCGACCCTAGGTGGTCCTAAGATTGAGGGGGTACAGTGAGTTACTCCAGGGGGGACTGCAAATATTGATGTGTGTCTTTCAATTACTTGTGGTAATAGAGCTATACTGACTGGTGAGCTTTTGCAGGAACATTGTGTGCACTCAAGGCAATCCAAAGCAAGCTAGCAAGGGTGAGTACCAAGCTTGGGAGAAGGCTTCCTGGGCTTGTGCAGCAATCTGAGCAACCAGAGGATTAAGGTTGGAAGTTCTCTCAGACCTCCTTTGTCAATTCCTAGCCTAGGCTAAGTACGACTTAGGTGTGGTAATTAATTAGGGCAACGTTAGGCACGAATCAAGTCCAAGAGAATTAATCAACCAAGTGCAAGAATTAAGTAGGTCTTAAGTTCGAAAACCCTAAGGGACAAAAAGTAAACTGGAGTCGATCACTTATCAAGTGCGAAATTCACTTAAGTACTCCTGACGACGCGATTTTAGACAAGATCATAAACATAATATTCAACTCAAAAGAACAAAGTGATTGGTGCAAATTAACCTGCAACGAGAGTGTGCCTGGGTCCAAGGGGGTAGATAAATCAGGCATATGAACCTTAGGTCAGGCAGACACTTAGGCCGAGACAGACAAAGCCTTAGATCTTCTGAATCTAGTATCAATCACACTGCTAGGTCTTGGGCCCAACAGTTGAGTGATTACCCATACACTCCACGATCAGAAACAAGTGATTCGGAAATGTCATATCACATGGAGAGACCAGTAGGTAGTTCAGGGGTGGCTTATCTAGAAAACCCAGAAGGACCTTATGTTGCTCTAGCACAATGGTGAGAACCACGTTAAGAAGCTCCACCTCCTTAATGTCAATCCGCGGAAGAGATAGGAGTGATATGAAGATCGTGAATGTGAGATGATGTGAGAGTGAAGGTGAGAAGCACAAAGATGCACACACACATACACACACACAATGAAGAGACAAGCAAGACACAATGGAAGGTGAGAAATCCACTCTATTACTCAAGAACACTATTACAAGCTCAAAAGAACTCTAAACTCAAACAAGCTAACCTCAAAAATGAGCTCTTTAGCTCTTTTTATAGTTTCTAGACTAGTTTTGATCGGTTTCACATCTAGTGACCGGCATAGTTAAAAAATAGGTCCTAGATGCTATTTGAAAGGGTAAACGGTGTCGAAAAATAACGAAAATTGATACGCTTGTTCTACCTAAGCTCCTCAAGCTCGAGGACTCCTCGGCTTGCACAAAATGGAGCTATGGATTACAAAATGGGGTTTTCTATGTTACATATGTTACAATAGTGATAAAAATCACTATTGGAGGTTTTTGGAAAGTATTTGAAAACATAATTCTTTGAAAAAAGATTTGACTGGCTCCCTGCTCCGTCGTTACATGCTTCCGCGTCTTCTATGCCTCTGGCTGCTTCCAACACCCCCCTCCCTCTCGCTTCTGTTGTCCCTGATAGAACCTTGTTGTGAGGTCTATCGGATATAGTTCTGTAGGAGGTCTTGAGCGAGGGTGTGCTCGGAGATACGAATGCCTCGGCCCTGATCGGCCTCGAGTTTCTCCCAGTCTATTGGTTGCGGTTCTTCCAATGGCGGGAGCTGATAGTGTGTGGAATAGACCATTCGTTCACAGGCAAATAAGTGTAATAAATGTGTAGGCCTGCTTATGAATACCTCTGAATGGTATTCCCAGAAGCCGGTTGTGAACATGTCTTCGAAAGTCTGCTTGTAGCATGCCGGTAGGTACTTTACTCTGCAATGCCAGGCATAACACACCCATATCGATGGCGTTGTACTCATATCATATACCAGATCGAAATTGCCATGCTCAAAGCCCGGGGTGTTGACATGAGGTGCCTTGACGCGTCGGAAGACTTTAAAAATCATTTGCATCATGTCAAAGATTTTGACAGTCATATGCGCCGCTATATCGTCCATATGCTTTAATCTAGGGAGCCAGCGGCGAATTGTAGCCATCATGTAGCCAACAGTTGGTAACTCGATGGGTGGCTTAAAATAGGGGTAATTCAACCAATCCTGACACTGCTTATTGTTTTGTACCTTAATAGCAAAGGCAGTCCAGGAGCGGCGTCGTGGTACTGGTCCCCAACATGGGTTGTACTTTAAGTGCAAAGGTGCCTTTACCCATGTACTCATCATTTCTGGATACTTCTGTAGTAAATCTTTTCGCCACTCTGGTTGATAGATCTCTCCTTGCTGCGCATCTAGTGGCAAATCATCCTCCTCGAACTGAGTCGCATGCGATGGTTTCTTACCTGTTTCTTTCTCAATGGCTAACTGGTATTCGGCCATTAACATAAAATACGGTTTATACTGTAGCTCGTGCCCAGATATGTATCGTCGCGGGGCCAAATGAGCAAAGAATGGAGACTGTAAAATTCTTTCTTCTATCATTGCCATGGCATGTAATTGTGCCTCTACTCTAGCTGAGTGTGTTGTCCCAAGTTCCTCAATAGTCTTCATCCACGCGGGGGTCGGAAGTTTGTAAGTCATCTGACCTTCGGCCGTGACGCGTCCGCCTGGGATGGGTTGTGGCTCGTATGCTTCTTCAAACGTTTCCTCCACCGGAATGGTGACAGTTTCTTCCTCAGCTGGAAGCTCAAGTGCGGAATCTGGCCTTGGTGGTGCTTCATATACTGCAATCCTTGATTCAAGGTTCGATACCTGGGCCCGTAATGCGTTGAGTTCCTCTAAGATGTCAGGAGAGGGGTCCACAGGTGCTAGTATGTCTTGGTGTGCCGGTGCTCGTAACTGGAGTAATTTATGATCTTCTTTGAGTTTTTGTAACTCCTCATTCATGCGGTCATATTCATCTAGCAATCTTACATGATCTTCTAGCAGCATCCTCATCGAGTCTGAGGGAATGGCTTTGAACCTGCTAGGACTGAGTGGTTGGTCTGGGTGGTCGAGCGCTGCTTCTAAGTTTTCTCGGTTCTGATCCTGTAAGCGCTGGTTTTCTTCCTTGGCGGCTGCTAGGTGTCTTCGTAGTAAGCCCATGTTTCGTGTTAGCGTTGCATTGCGGACTGTCTGGGCTCTTAATAAGTTATCCAGGTCAGCAGTGGCTTCCTTGGTCTTTTCTTCGCTTTCTAGTTCCAATTTGTGATATGCCTCGCGTAATTCCTGGTATCGGGTGTTCAGAGAGGCATTTTCAATAGATAATAAATTAAGCTGCAACTGTAAGTCATTGGTTGTCCTTTGCAGCTGCTGGTAATTATCGCCAAGAGATGTGAACTCATCTCTGACTTGCGTCATACACATGAACATCTGTCGAAATGCATTATCTACAGTGGGTGATAGTATTAATGGGGTGCTAAATGAAGATGCAGTGGGTGTAGATGCAACGGGAACGGGGAATGGGGTTGGGAAGGTGGATGCTGTGGTGATTGTTGAAAATTGTGATGTTCCTAAATATGTTTGTGCTGTGAGTGAAGTGAGTGATGGTGCAGTGGGTGGTGAGATGTCCATGTCATTGGACGTGTCCAGTGCGGTGACTGTGAATATGGGTGTGACTGTGGGTGCTTGTGCTGGTGTAAATATGGGATTTACAAAGGTTGAGGAGTAATTTACAGGTGGACTGGCTGGTGCAGCTTGGTGGAAAGGGGAAATAGGGGTTATAGTGGGTCGGGGAGGTGAGACGGGGGAGAAGGTTAATGGCGGTGGGAATGGGAAAAGGGGTCTTGGAGTTGTGGGGAAGGATGGAAAAGCTGGATGGAGGAAATGGTTGGATAGAAAGGTGGGTGGGTGAGGGGGTAGACTAGGTCTAATGGGTGCAGGAATTGTGGGGTGAGTGGTCGTAAAGACGATTTCTGCAACGCCACCCGCGATAGAAGATGTTAGTCGGGGGGAAGGAGGCTGAAGAGGGGAGGCTGGATGGACGGGCGGTGATGGAGGAGCGGTTAGGGTGGTCGGTACTTCAGTGACTACTGAGGTATGTGCAGTTGTAGCGCGGGGTGGGGAATCTACAAGGATGGTTTCTGCTGCCAATGAACTTTCGGGGACGAGGCGTGCCTCCCTGGCTTGTTTTGAAGACTGTGCTTCTGTTGGTACACGAATGTATTCGCCGAGCTTTGAAAGTAGTCGTACTCTGCGGGGGTCAAACTGTGGTAGTGGCTTTCTTTGCAAGTACCTGAGGGCTTCGTTGGAGCCTACTGATTTGACTAACTCTCTGAATCCTTTGATGTATGCGTCTTCGAATCCGCCTGTGACAAGTTCTTGTTCTATTATTGTTTGACTCTCTTCCTCTGTCAGCTTTTTGCGTGCCCAAACTTTTTCCATAGTTCTATACAACTTCTTGATAGCTAGTGTGTAAGCTGCCGCTTCGTAAGTTTCATCTTCATGGGTACTTGTATCACCATGTGTGTCTGTTTGTTGGCCTTGGCCATCAGTCTGTTCATGCTCTTGGGATTCCTGAGTTCCCTGGCTAGCTTCGTCGTCTCCTTCGTCATCATCGGTTGCTGTTCTTTCGTCATCAGAGCTGGACACGATCTGTCCTTGTGGCTGATCCCTGGGTGTGGTAGGGTAGCTAGGCCTTTCAAATTCTTGAGAAAACAATTGTCCTTCTGAAAACTGGAACTCATTGGAGAATGCATCGGGCATTTCAAAATCAAAAGTTGGATCCAGTGGTGCTGTTTGTTCTGCTTCTAAATGGGGTATTGGAAAAGAGAACGCTTCCGCACCAATGGTGGTGGGAATTTCAGCTGCTGTGGTGATAGGTTTTGTGGTTGTGGCTGCTTGGGGTGCAACAGTACTGGTGGTGCCCTCCGGCGTAACTGGTCTTGATAACCGTATACGAATTGGTGGTACCGTGGGAGTGGCTGCTGTTGGTGACTGCTCTGGAGATGGTTGTGGCGAGGGTGATTCTGGGACTTGTAGGCACGGGATAGTGCCTCTCATCCGCTTTTCGGCTCTGCCTTTGCTAGACTTTCTAGCCTTCTTAGTGGTCCCTTTGAATGCCTTCAGTTCCTCACTAGTCATGGCACGCTCTATGGGTAAATCATATGCTAAACACATATATATAATCCTTGTAAGTGCACAACATCCATTGATGACCTTCTTTCGTTCCCATCTATGTTGTGCCAAATAGAGCTGATCAATTATCCAGCTGGCTAGATCAACCGTTTGAGGTCCAGTACATGCTAAGTATAAACCAAACCAGATTCTTTTGTGGGGCATGGTAAAACGATCCTGAGCTGGGAAAGCAAAATGCTGCATGCATATCCTCAATGGCTTGGAGAGCTCAGGTGTTATAGCAGAAATATCCTCCCACTTAGTTACGTCACCCCGTTTCATCTGCTCTGGGACTAGCCGTTCTCTCTTCGTCGGAGTGTGTGTTCCATGTATTTTCAGAGCTACGCGAATTAAATCTTTAGACAAATAAAACCTTCTGAATGGAGGATCATTTACCAAGGATGGTAACATGAATGTGCTGGGTAGATCCTTGTTCTCTGAAGCCGTCAAGGTGGTTACTAGGTAAAAACATCTGTAAAAATCGGGCTTAGGCAGAGGGTCGCTAAAATACTCTGTAAATCCCGCTCGTGCCCAAACGTGCGTTAAATCTTGTGTATTCTGCAGTCCTTCAAATTCTCTTGCAAAGAACTGGTACTTGGTCCATGTGCGAAGATCAAATGCCAAATTGGCCTCAAATATGAAATCAGCGTCTGCTAAGGGTCCTGCTAGGCCTTGAAACCAGTGAGAATTACGATGAATCTTCTCAGTATATCCTCTAGGAGGATCGTCGATTGGCATGGGTCCTGGAAAACCTTGAAACTCTGGTGGTTGCATCGTAGGATAAGATTCTGCGAGTAATTCTCCAATATTGGCCATTGGTGTGCTTGGGCCAGCTTTTGATGGTCCTTCTTCGGTTTGCATGATGACTGACGAGCTAATGGAAAAGATCTGCTACAAAAGTTTAACACATTAGCATGGAAATTAATTATGATCCCATTAAGGTGAGACCGCAATCCCTTTCCATAACCGATGTGTAACGAAGTGATTGATGCAATGATCTTTTTGCAGAGCTAATGCAGGTCTCTAGACGCCTACATGCTTCAGATTATGCATACATTTCTTGATGAGCTTTTATTATGAGTGATGTGGGGTTTGGTGTATGAATTCATACAAGGTTTGGTTGAGGGTGAATTATTACAAGGGTGGAGTTTAAACGGGGGGGGAGAATTGTTAGATAAGGGGGTACAAGAAGACGTTTGGATACGTTTCGGTATCCATTTCCTAAGAGTCTTGGAGTGGGTGGTATGTTTCTGCTGAGGGACAAAAAGTGGTATCGGGTTTGGTGGTATTGAGGGATGGAAAGATTTCTGAGGGGTATATATTACATGGCTTGAGGGTTGGGCTATAATACATTGTTTGGGTACCCAAATCTGCATGGGTGTGGGTCGATTGATAAGATACTTCTTGGCGATCCAAATCTGCCGAGTATTTGTACTTGGGGAAGAAGATCGAGGGGACTTTGGATGCTGACTCTGCTTCTGTTGAAACTTTGTCCTGTTCTCGTCTGCAGTGTTGCCAATAGCCTGTGGTTGCTGTCCTTTTGGCACCCATATTTGTTTCGTGCCACTTGTTCTGTGATGTTGATACTGCTGCTTTCTTTGCCTTGTTTGGTGGTGTCGTCGGTCTGGGTTCCTCTGTTGTGGTTGACTCGTTCGTGGTTGGGTTTGAGAGGTCCATTGGACGCTCTGCTTTGGAAAAGAAGGGAGATCCAACACTTGCGTGACCTGCCCATTAGGAAGTGATTCGTTATTTATCTTTAATCTAGGCTAGTCCACAGCAAGTTTGGAAGGATGAGCACCGCAGGGTGTTGTGCTCATTTGGTCGCTGATGCAACCCACCTGACCGCTGATTGTGTCCATCTGCCCTAGCGGGTGGGTAGCTGCCCCTTCTAGTTTGCAGGAAGCCCCAGGGAAGATCTCCTGTCGTCCTTCTGATTGACAACTGTCCATAGCCAAGCCCGAGTGGGTTGGTGTAGACGTAACGTGACTGATCTGACCCAAGATCTCCCGGTCTTCCGTCGCATGCATTTCATAGGGTCTAGGGTTACAAACCTCAGTTGGAATGCCGTTAGGGAAGTCAAGCGGTATCACTCGCTTCTGTTCTAAGGTTCCAATCTGTAAGGAGCCTTGTCTAAGATTTAGGTCCACTGAGTGATCGTATAGCCAATCTTGGCCAAGGATTAGGGGTTCTATCAGGTCTTCATCATGGCACACTAGTAGCTTCGCTGTCATGGTCACTTCCTTAATGAGGATAGGAAGGTCCACCTCACCCATGCAAGGGGTTTCCATGCCTCCTAGCCCTATGAGGTATGCCTCAATTGGCCGCATTTCTATTCCTGAATCCTTATAGTGGGACCATCTAATCGCACTAGTCGCAGCACCTGAGTCAATTAAAGCCCTGAGCTCTTGGCAAGGGTTGCCGTGCTCTAGCCTAACTGTAATGAATGGTCTCCTGTCCATTATACTAGGATGAGTGGTTGACTTTACTTGACACATGGCCATGGGATATCTGGGTGTAGTTTCCAGATGGTTATAATGTTCTCTCCCTAGTCCTTGTCTTCTTAACTTCATGCGTTTAATGTGTTCTATAGCTTCTGCCTGAGCTTCAGCTCGTATTCTATTTTCTTCCTCCTTACGCTTCTTTGCTAACGTGAGTCGTCTAAGCATATCCTCAGTAAGAGGTTCCTGATATAGCTTGACTCTACAGCCACTAATATAATTAGGCATTATATCTCCTTCTAAAGTGGCTAATTGTACTGCTCTCTTGTTGAGAGTCTGTTAATGATCATAGGTCCATAACCTCGCTTTTCTAACTTACGTGCATGTTGCTTTAGCGTATATACTAGAACTAAATCTCCTTCTTTTAAGCCTTTATCTTTCACATGTGCATCAAAATATGCTTTCTGTCGCTTCTTCCCTGCATATATTCTTGCTATTGCCTTTAGCTTGGTTTCTCCTAATCGTTCCAAGTCCATTATTCTTGCTGATAATTCATGGCCGGTCCACTGATGTTCTTGTGCAACCTTAAGGGTCGGTATCAAGAAGTCCAAAGGAAGCACAGCATTCTGACCAAAAACCATCTGAAAGGGAGTTGCATTGAGTACGGTCTTGTAGGCCACTCGATATGCCCAAACAGCGTGGTGTAACTGTTTGTCCCAATCTGAACGTTTGTTGTTCACGAGTTTCGTCAGTACGTTACAAAGGATCTTATTAGTGCTTTCAGCCTGACCATTGGCCTGAGGATGATATGGTGCGGATTTCTTGTGAATCACCATAAAATCCTGTAACAAATATTCAATGACTTGGTTTAGAAAGTGAGTGCCTCGATCGCTCACTAACTCTATAGGCAGTCCATATCTTGTAAAGACATTCTCAAATAAGAATTTTGCAGTTGTGTGTGCATCATTCTTTTTCGTGGCTTTTGCCTCTACCCATTTCGTAAGATAATCTGTGGCAACAATAATGTATTCAGCATGTGTACCTTTTGCAGGGGGGTTAATGGGTCCTACAAAGTCTATACCCCACTTAGAAAATGCACGTCCGTCCATCATGGGTTTCAATGGCATTTCATCTCTGTGAGTAGGAAACTGAGTTCTTTGGCACACATCACATCTCTTTACATAGGTATGAGCATCCATGTGAAGAGTGGGCCACCATAATCCTGCAAAGAGGATGGCTTTGATTATCCTATCGGGTCCAAAATGACCTCCTGCAACACCTTGGTGTGCAGTCTCTAGTATGCTCAGGTAATCGCTCTCATGAACACATTGTCTTAGATATCCATCTCGTCCTCTTTTGTATAGGTTATCGCCAATAAGTGAATAATCGTGAGCTTCCTTCTCTAGACTGTGTTGTCGTGCTAAAGTCATTCCTTGAGGGAATGTCTTCGTCCTCAAATATGTCACTAAAGGTTCACTCCAGTCTGGTGTGAGAGACACGTGATATAATGTAGCATGCTCTACTGGTGGTCTTTCACAACAAACATTGCATTCCTTACACAACCTGTAGACATCTGCTTCCATCGAAGGCCAATATACTCCTAATCTATGCAGAGTCTGTAATGTTCGATGTTTTGAATGATGTTGCTTTAATGCACCTATGTGTGCTAATTGCAACCAATTCGCATGTTCTGATTCATCTACACAACAAGCAAGAATCTTTTGATTATCTTGTTTATATATGCTTCCTGCCATTATTTGGTATCTCTGAGACTTGGTAATCTCTCCTTCTTTGATCTTTATCCTAGGATTCTTGGGTCCATATGTGAGAATAGGGACGATAGGCTTAGCCCATTCTGGTGCTATCTCAAGATTAAACAAATAAGCATCTGGTAATTCATCCGCTACTCCTTGAGGAGCTTCTCCTGAGGTTAATCTCGAAAGGTGGTCAGCTCTAAGATGTGTCTTTCCTTTCCTGACTACTACTTCAAAATCATACTCCATGAGTAATAGAAACCAACGTATCAGTCGTCCGGTGTTACATGGTTTGTTGACTAGGTACAATAGGGCTTGATGATCTGTAAAGAACTTGAATTTATTGGCCAACAAGTAGTGCCTGAACTTCTTTACCGCGTAGATCATCCCTAATCCTTCTCGTTCCGTCGTGGTGTAATTTCTTTCTGCTGCGTTCAATTGTCTGCTCACGTAAGCTATGGGGAGATCTATGTTACCTTCATTCGTGGGTTGTGCTAACACGCATCCTATGGCGTAATTGGATGCATCCACATGTACATGGAATGGCTTACTCCAATCCGGTGTAGTCAATATAGGTGCTGAGCACAAGCGTCGTTTGAGTTCATTGAATGAATTTTCACATTCATCTGTCCATACAAAGTTGGTTAAAAGAGAGTACAAAGGCTTGGCTATGATTGCATACATGTGTATGAATCTCCTATAATATCCGCAATGGCCCATAAATGCTTGTACCTCTTTCACATTAGTTGGTCTAGGTAATTCTGCAATTACCTTCACCTTTTCTTCATCCGTGGAGATTCCATTTTTTGACACAATGTGTCCTAGAATTTTGCCTTGTCTGACCATGAAAACGCATTTTTCTGGGTTCAAACAAACCTGATATTCTCGACATTTGTCAAATATTTGTCTTAACTCTAGGATATGCGTCTGCCTGATATTAGAATGAGCACATATGTCATCGACATATACTTCCAAACTCTTGCGTAGGAATTCCTTAAAAACATGACACATGAGTCGCTGGAAAGTGGCGGGTGCATTTGTTAAGCCAAATGGCATTACTCGAAATGCAAATATGCCCCATTCAGTGGCAAATGCTGTCTTGTGTTGTTCCTCTGGAGCAATGGCTACTTGATTATAACCTGAGAATCCATCACGAAAGCTGTAAACTTCCTTGCCCGCAACTCTTTCCAATAGATGTTCTGTGATAGGAAGAGGATAACTGTCTCTAATCGTGGCAGCATTAACTTTTTTAAGGTTAATACACACACACAATTTTCCATTCTTCTTGGGCACTACCACAATGGGAGATACCCATTCGGTATGCTCAATTTCGTAAATGAATCCTGCTTCTATCAAGCGATCTATCTCCTCTTTAATCTTCGCAGCGTAGTTATCATTGTACGTGTAAGGTTTCTGTTTCGTAGGTTTTGCATCTGGAGTCATAGGGATTCTATGAGAACATATATCTGGATCTACTCCTTTCAAATCTTTGTAACTCCAAGCGAACACATCTCTATATTCGCGCAATAGGGCAATTAGCTCTTCTTCTTCTTCCTTCGACAAATCATGCCCTATGTATGTACATTTTTCTTCTTCTCCTTCTATGGCTACTATTATTTTCTTGGTTTTCTCTCGGTTATCATATACTTGTCCGTCATTCGCCTTTCTATTAGGCATTCGTACCATGATTCTTCTATCTTCGATTTCATATTTCTTGAAGTTCTCGGGTACTTCAAATAAAGATTCTTCTTTTTCTGACATGGTTGCTTTCTTCTTTCTTTTCTTGCCTTCACTCTTGTTAGTCACTTCCGTGGCTAACCTCACCTCATTCGTAATTCCTCGTGTCTCTGAGTGTGAGTCTCTACTTTGAAAAAATATTCTTCCTCTGATGCAAAGGGTGGGTCCATGATAATTGATTCTAAATCAAAATCGCTTGCATCCTCAAATGCATCAGTGTTAGGTTCACACTCTTCTAAAATTGCATCGCACATGATTGGCTCTATCGTGAAAACTGAGATATCATAGCCATCCTCGTCACAATGGGGTGTCCATTGTTCTTCATTGATGGCTACATCCATGGTTGCTAGGATTTCTGGCCAACCATGGGGTTCAAACTCTTCGTCTGGAAATAAGCTGGGTCTTGAAGGGTTCTTGGATGTTGTTCTACACCTAAGGTCCTGGCTTCTAACCTTTCTTCCTCTTGTTTTGCTACTTTACACATCCATAAATGGGTATCCTCATGCAACCAAGAAGGATCTGATTCTAATGAGTGCACGGATTCTGTTTCTACTTGAGTCTTATGGATGGTATTCCATTGTATTGGGGGTACATCTCTATGTGAATAGTCTTTAAGATTGACTTTGGTAGTCACCCCTAAATGTTGCAAGTACAAAGAATTAGTTCCCCAATCTTGTACAATTTGCAACTGACGCATGAATGGTCGTCTCAATATCATCTCATAAGCATGGTTTTTTGCAAAGTCACAAATGGCGAAAGTATGCTCAAATTCTACACCACAAGTGGTGAGAGATATGCCTTCTAGTAAGCCTAATGGTTTTTCTATGTGTCCGTCAGCCATTTGTAGCTTCATCCTGGTGGTCTTAATGTTGGATTACCCCAACGTTTCCAAAAGCGGTGGTAGCGATGGCTACGCCGGCTCCTGAATCTAAGATGGCTTTCGTGGTGTAGCCCTGACGGGTTATTGGAAGATAAGTGTTACCTTCCTCTCCTTCGCTTACATCTCCGATCTTTTCTACGCGTATCTCTGGTACCTTATTTTGTGATCCTATTTGTGAGGGAGTAGTAGCAAGCTCAGGGAATTGATTTGCTACATGTTTCCACAATTCTGGTTTTACCTTTAACAACTCCTCTAGAGTGAGATTACATTGTACTTTGGTGTTCTTGATCACTTCCGTGTTTCTAGGGATTATTGATTCTTCATTCCTCACTATTATCGTGGGTGCTCTCATATTAATAGACTTTGCTTCCCAAGGTCCTGTGAACTGAGGTAATTCTTGTAAAGAATTAGATTCAAAGCCTGTGTGTTCACTCAGTTGTTCTTCCTCTACATCATCGTAAATAGAGGGAATATCTTGGGGAAATTGTTCCTGCAAGTCGTCTATTTCTTGAATAGGAGGATGAGTTCCTTGTTCTTTTCTCCATTTCTCTTCTTGGATTTCTCTCAAAAATTCATGTGAGTACCTATGTATGGAAGACAGGTTGTCTTGACTTTCTGTATTGGGTACTTGAGACAGGGATGGTGCATTCCTTTCCTGTGTCTCTGAGACGATAGGGTTCCTATGCTGATCCTTTTTCTCTTTGCTTTCAATCAAATATTCTAACCTCTCCATTAGTCCTTGAAAGTGTAATTCCGGTTTTGCCATGTTATTCCAATTAAGATATCTAGAGGCTTCGAACAAAGCTTGTGCTAGTTCTACCATCTTCATGCAAAGTTTAGTTCTCTCAATTTCTAGATCAGCTCGTGGGTAGTTTTTACTCATTTCAGCTACTTGAGGTCCCTCCTTTAATCTAGCCTGATATGCACGAAACATCATGTCTAGATTTTCTGGTATGGGTTCCGCTAAAACTGATCCTGATTTTTGAGCTGGATTCTCTTGATTCAAGTCCTGTGAAGTCAATTCTAGGATTTTGGCTCTAGATTCCTTTAAACTTCCTTCCAACTCAGTTATCTTTTTACTCCACTTTCTCTTTATTCTTTCTCTAGAATCTTTCCAAGATTTTGTCTTTTTACTGCTAGATTCTGCAACTTCACTACTTCCAACTACTTTCTCCTGATTAAGCTGTTGGTTCTGTAAGAGCGTCTGGGCTCTTGTTATAGCTTGGATAGGCACGTATGTAGGGTTGGGTCCATCTGCGTTGTTCACAATACCTATCACGTTGATCGGTGTCACATTCGAAGCATTAATAGGGTTCTTAGGACAATCTTTGATTATGTGCTCTTTTCCACAATCGGCACAAAAGCCTTGGATATTATAGTACTGTGATTGTCCTGCTATCGGGGGATGTGGATAATCCTTTATGAAATGATCTCCTTGGCATCTAAAGCATAGTCCTCTAGGGCCCTGTGGTCTTTGTTGTCTTAATTGGGGCCGTGGATTTGGGTTTGTGTACATCACATTAGCATAGTCTGGCTCCCAACTAGGTTCCACTGGTGGACTATCATAATGATATGTTTCTACGTGTTCTGGTGACTCTGTGTAATATGCGGGTGGACTATCTACATGCGTAGAGTCAAAACTGTTTGAGCGTGGGTCACTCTCTGTGATCAAAGGTGAAGAAGGCACTAAAGCCCTACTTAGATTCTCTTCTGCAGCAGCGTATTTGACTGAGATGACATTCGCTGGTGGGGGTGGCTGCTGGGCTAAGACAGGTTGAGGTCTCTGTTGAGCCTGGTATGGGTAGTTCTGAGGAGGCCTATAGTAATAAGGTTGAGCATTGTATTGGCCTTGATACCTACCTGGTTGCTGGTATGCTTGCGGGTAGTTCTGTCTCACGGTTTGCTTGTTGTATGGGCAGTCCTGAGCCGTATGATTCGTGTATCTTCTCTCAATTGTACAGTATTGGCCACTAGGGTTGGCTTAAGGTTGTGGTGCATTGGGACACACATTTGCCATATGATCACCACCACAGGTGTAACAACGCTTGTTCATTAGTACCCTAGGTTTGCTAGAAACTCCTAATTGCCCCCTGGCTTCCTAGTCCCAAACTAGGTCAAAAAACGGACTTCGGATGAAAAAGTTATGACCATTCAGGCCCTGGGGGGTAAAAACTGACAAACAGGTTTTTCTCCAAATATGAGCTAAGGGGTCTCCTATGAGTATAATCACCCAAAAATTTCCCAAAAATAGCCCCAAAATTGGCCAAAAAATGAAACCCTAAAATTTGCGATGGGAGTGCACAATCGCGATGGCGTGAGACAATCGTGATGGTCTGGGACCGTCGCGATGGCGTGAGGGTGAACAATCGCGATGGTCTGAAGTGCACGGTCGCGATGGTCCAAAAGTGAGCAATCGCGATGGCGTAAATGTGAACCGTCACGATGGCTCGATCAGGCGGACAATCGCGATGGCGTCAGTCAACGGTCAACGTGAATAATCGCGATCGTCCAAAGTGAACCGTCACGATGGTCACAGATGCGATGGCGTGAGCCAATCGCGATGGTCAGGGCGCGATGGCTTGAGCCAATCGCGATGGTCCAAAATTTGAGTTGTCGCGATGATGTAAGGGTGTCGTCGCGATGGCGTGAGGTGCGAACCGTCGCGATGGTCTAGCTTGCCACGTGGCACCGTCGGCGCGATGGCGTGAGCCAATCGCGATGGTGTGGGGTCAACCGAACAGTCACGATGGTCCGCGAACCGTCGCGATGGTCCAAATGAACCGTCGCGATGGCGTGAGACCGTCGCGATGGTCCGGCCGAGCCGTCGCGATGGCGTGAGCCTATCGCGATGGTGTGACACAATCGCGATGGTCTGAGACCGTCGCGATGGTCCACCAAACTGAGAATTTTGCAGATGCGTCTTTGGATTCGTGTGTGCGCTTGTGTTGCCTATCCCGTGGTGTGTTCGCTTACCAAAAATTCCGCACTTCGCAGACCATCGCGATGGTCTGACACAGACGGAAATCTCTGACAGAAAGTGAAGTTTTTACCTTTTCCAAGCTTTCCTGATGCTGTGGAGCACTATACCTGCAAGAAAACTCAAGAAGACAAAAGCACATGCAAGCACAAAAGCTCTCTCTCACTCTCTCGCATGCACAAATGAGGGGAAATGAGGAGAATGGGTGGATATGGTGAATTTTCTGATTTTTTTGGAGATGAAGATGATGATGCGGTGATGAAGATGGAGTGTGGGGGAGGTGAAAAACAACAAAAACTAAGTAAAAATAACAACAAAAACTGAAATTTTTACCTTCCAACGCCACTTCTTGCTATACTCTTACCATCACACATTCGTCCTAGACTCGATCCCCGGCAACGGCGCCAAATTTGGTGTTGCTCTAGCACAATGGTGAGAACCACGTTAAGAAGCTCCACCTCCTTAATGTCAATCCGCGGAAGAGATAGGAGTGATATGAAGATCGTGAATGTGAGATGATGTGAGAGTGAAGGTGAGAAGCACAAAGATGCACACACACATACACACACACAATGAAGAGACAAGCAAGACACAATGGAAGGTGAGAAATCCACTCTATTACTCAAGAACACTATTACAAGCTCAAAAGAACTCTAAACTCAAACAAGCTAACCTCAAAAATGAGCTCTCTAGCTCTTTTTATAGTTTCTAGACTAGTTTTGACCGGTTTCACATCTAGTGACCGGCATAGTTAAAAAATAGGTCCTAGATGCTATTTGAAAGGGTAAACGGTGTCGAAAAATAACAAAAATTGATACGCTTGTTCTACCTAAGCTCCTCAAGCTCGAGGACTCCTCGGCTTGCACAAAATGGAGCTATGGATTACAAAATGGGGTTTTCTATGTTACATATGTTACAATAGTGATAAAAATCACTATTGGAGGTTTTTGGAAAGTATTTGAAAACATAATTCTTTGAAAAAAGATTTGACTGGCTCCCTGCTCCGTCGTTACATGCTTCTGCGTCTTCTATGCCTTTGGCTGCTTCCAACACCTTACAAGACTCAATTGGAATACATCAGGACTAATCGTCTAGGTGCTCGCATCTACGAAGATGGCCTGAGAAGATCTGTGGTCCAGATTAAGAACCCCGATCAACCCCATGGACTAGAACACCCGGTAGTTAAGTTCGAGAATGGAGCATACCTAGATAAAGAGGGGACTATGTATGTAGTCACCACTCTTCCTGATAGAACAGATGAGTTTGGAAATGTGATTGCAGAGACCGACATGGGTGATATAGAGCAAGGGAACGTAGAGAGAGAGCCAAGAACCCCCCGTGGTAAATCCGTCTTGACCAGAATCATGACTCCAGAGTGGATTCCACAGGATAATAAAAGCATAGATTTGCTTTTAAACCGAGAAACTGATGAGGCCTTTTGGAGGTATAAGCCTACCTTGCCTCATGAAGTAGGTGCTCTCACAATCTATGAGTTTAAAGACCCTGACAGCCCAGGTAAAGTAACATACCTAGACAATACATCAGAGAGGATCTTCGTGGTCACCGAGCATGACAGACATGCCTACACATGGAAGGGTTAATTTGTTTTCCCCCAACCTCGGACTAATGTGTCATACAGTCACCAAGGAGCTGGGACCTCCCAAGCTCATGGAGCTCAAAGAGATAGAAGTAGAGACAAACCTGAGGTAAGTTTTGCCAACTCCCTGGGAAGAGAAAGAACGGGAACGGAAAGAAATAGAGTGGAACCTGAGGGGCATAGAACCCCATGGAATCAAAGGAATGCTGACGATTTCCCTTTGCCAAGACCGAGAGAACACACTAGAACCCTAAGACCAACTCAACTGGTAAAGTCCATGAAGAATTACTTCAATGGCACTGGAGACCCTTATGACCATGTGGCAGAATTTAGGCAAGTCTTGAAAGCTGAACAGGTAGAGGATCTATTCACACAATATAATGCTTTTGGTCTAACCCTTAGGAACACTGCCCTCACGTGGTTCCAACCACTGAACGAGAGGCATTTCAGAAACATAGACCAGCTCTTAGAGGCATTTATCATTGAGTTTTCTAAGAGTGTGTAGCTCAGTGATGAGTAGCACCTCCTTTAATGTCAATCCGGGAAGATGTGAGGATGGTATGAAGACCTCGAGCAAGTGGAGGCACAAGTGCGTGAGTGAGAAGCACACAAACATGCACACACATACACACACACGCGCACACACGGCAAGACAAAGAGTGAGAAGCAATGGAGTTCTTAGATTACTTTCAAAAAGCTCTTACAAGTTCATTTCAATTACAATCTAATCTCAAAAATGAGCTCTCTAGCTCTATTTATAGTTTTTGACTAGGTTTTGGCCCTGTCCAGACCTAGTGTCCGGCCTAGTTAAAAATTAGGTTCCAGGGCCAATTTGAGGGCCTAAACGGAGTCTAAAAAATACGAAAATTGATATGTAGGAACTTCTAAGGCTCCTCAAGCTCAAGGACTCCTTGGCTTGCACAAAATGGAGCTACAAAAATATGAAATGGTATTTACAATGATTGTTAGTGATAAGAATCACTGTTATAAAGATGTTGATTTGGAAAAATTTGAAGGGCCTATCTGCCAGATTTGCGTCGACTGCTTTGTCTACTTAATCCTTCACCTCGCTCTGACTCTCTCCACTGGCTTCCTTGTCTAGTCAGTCCTTGGGTGCCCATACTGCTCTCAACAACCCCCCTCTCTCGCGTCTGTCGTCCCTGACAGACCCTTGTTGCTGGGAGTGTTGGATGTAATATTCCACAACCTGAGTGGCAATCTGATGTTCTTGTATGCGTAGTCCTCTGGCCAAGTCTGTCATCATACGATCCCAATCAATTGGTCCTGGAATGTCCGGATGTGGCAGACATAACTGATCTGCATGGATCGCTTGTTCTACTGCGAATAGATGTAGCAAATGTGTGGGTCTGGGAATGAAAATTTTTGAATGATATTCCCAGAATCCCGTAGAGAACATTTCCTCAAATGTCTGCTTGAAGCATGCGGGTAAGTACTTTATTCGTGCATGCCAGCCAAAGATTATAGTGACCGAGGGAGTCTGGCTCATGTCGTAGACTAAATCCTTGTTACCTTGGGAGAATCCAGGGGCAGAGATGTATGGAGCTTGTACCTTCCGAAAGGTTTTGAAGACAATGGTCATGAGCTCGAATATTTTCATACACATTTTCGCTGCTATGTCGGGTACATTATTTAGACGTGTAGACTAGTGCCGAATTGTTGATATCATGTAGGCTACGGTTGGGGTCCCTCGAGGTGGAGCAAAATATGGATAGTTAACCCAAGCCGAGCATTCTTTATTGTTGCGTACCTTGATCGCAAATGCTTGCCATGATCTGCGACGTACCATTGGGCAATAACATGGATTATACTTGATATACAGTGGCATGGTTGCCCAGGTGCTCATCATCTCAGGGTAATTGGTTAGGAGACGTGCACGCCAATTAGGCTAGAAGATCAAGCCAGCACGCGCATCTGCCGGTAAGTCCTCTGGCTCAAATTGAGTGGCAAATGTGGGCTCCTTCCCTGTATGTCTTTTAACTTCTGCATTATAATCATGTAGCAAGACAAAATAAGGCATGTATATGTTGTGATTAACCG
Source organism: Ceratopteris richardii (assembly GCA_020310875.1). Taxonomy (NCBI): domain Eukaryota; kingdom Viridiplantae; phylum Streptophyta; class Polypodiopsida; order Polypodiales; family Pteridaceae; genus Ceratopteris; species Ceratopteris richardii. Next base: position 105,175,371 of record CM035410.1, read on the forward strand.
TTGGTGGGATAGGTTCTGAAAATAAGAAGACCGAAGGACAGTTTCTTCGAGATTTGTGAGAGATTGCATTTGCACAGCAATGCGATCATCATGTGTCTTACCCACTTTCTTGACCCTTTTGACCCAATCTGGAACTTGAATTTCTAAAGTATCCTGTCCTTCCTATGTAGTCCGACCATCGGGTGTTGGCATCGGCTCGTACGGCTCTTCATAGATGTCATCGACGGGGATTTCCACTACTGTTTCAGGTTCTGGTTCTTCAGTGGGCGAGGGTGGCCTTTCATATGGTGCGAGGCGTGCTTTGAGTTCTGCCACCTGCTTACAGAGGGTCTCTAATTCTTCTGTGGAGCGTTCCAAGATTACCGGCTCCTGTTGAGCTGTGGGGGCACTGGCTATCTGTTTCTTTAGGTCTGCACATTCAGTCTCTAACTTTTCATATGACTCCAAGAAATTTGCATGCTCCTCAAGTAAGATGCGAATGTCTTCTGATGGGACTGCTCTATACTTGGTAGGGCTAATGGTTGCTCCTGCAGTTCCTTCCATAGCCGCTTCAAAGTTGTCTTGGTTTTGTTATTGAAGCCTCTTGTTCTCTTCTAGTGCTGCTGCCATATGCTTCCTTAATAACCCAAGGTTGCGTCTGAGTGTAGCATTAGATATCATTTGCGCTTGGAGCACTGTTTCTAGTTCCTTGACTGCTTGATCATCTACTGTCGATGTCTTTGATTCCAATTCGGAGTGAGCCTGTTGTAAGGTGGTATGCTCGGTTAGGAGCGTTTGGTAATCAGCTTCAAGAGTGGTGACTCTAGCTTGCAAACGCTGAGATTCTGCCTGGAGGGCCGTAGTGCGTTCTTCCAATTGATGGTATTCTTGTTGTAGTTGATGTGCACACTGAAGTAATGTGTTGAACGTGCTATTTACATTATGAGATGCAAGGGGAAAAGTTTGAAATGCAGGGGAGGTGGGATTGGGGAGGGAGGTAGTGAATGATGTGTGTGCCAATGATGTGGTGAGTGGTGAGGTGGGGGGTAGTGGAGGGGGAGATGGTGGAATCGTGGGGAGAGGTGCTGTGGTGGGTGAAATGTCCATTGGGTCAGATAGAGTAGTGTGTACAGGGGCTACCATGTAGGTGGGTATGGTAGGTGAAGTGAGTGTGGTGTTCGTGTAAATTGATGTCGTTGCGAACAGCGGGGAAATGTGCCTCTGAAACATTGGAGAGCGGATGAACTGCTCCACAAAGGACGGGTATTGGGGTGGTGAGGTTAGGTTGAAAGAGGCGTAGGGGCCAGATGGGAAGTGAGGGTCATGGAATGGAGGTATCTGTATTGGGGGATAGGCTGGGAAACACAGGGTGCCTTCTGTGGGTGCAGGGTTTCCAACCACACTTGGGATTATGGGATGACCCATTATGGGTTCGGAGGATAGAAGGTTTGAAGTGTACAAGGGATTGGTGACGAAAGAGAAGAGGGTGTCTTGTGAGGTGGGTTCTCGAAAGGAAAATGATGTGACTGAGGGTGGGTTATAAGTGAAGGTAGAGGTGATGACTGGCGTTTCTTCCATGGTGGGAGGTGGTGGTGGGGGTGGAGAAGGTGGTGATGGGGGATGCTGGGGTGAGATGGGTGATGTCTGAACAAAGGTTTCGGTAGAGAGGTCAATGGTGGTGGTGGGGGTAGCTGAGGCTTCAATGGTTACCTCTTGTTCTGTGACGGGCATCCTGATAGTCTTACCTGCTCGTGGTAATGTGTCGACTCTGCGTTTGTCATACCTCAGGGACTAGCGGACTGCAGTGTGGACAGCCTCCAAAACTCCCAAAGACTCTGACACTAATTTGAGGGTGTCAATGAAATGTTGATCCACCCCATCATCTGATAGTATTTCTTGCATCAAATCTTGACCTGACACAAGAGAGAGTTGATGCCTTTCTTGCACTGCTTTGATTGTGTCGTATAACCTTTGTAGTTGAGCTGTATATGCAGGTGCACCTACAATTTCTGGCACTTCTTGTTGCTCATCATGATGCTCTTGATCATAATCCTCCTCATCTTCCTCCTGTTCTTCATCTTCATCATCCTCTTCATCCACTTCAACTGTGGTGACAGGTACTTGGGCAGTTGTTGCTTGCGTTTGCACATTCTCCACTTGTTGTGCCTCTTCTGCCTCCAGCTCTACATCTTGTAATAATTGTTCGAAATCTTCATTCGTGAGTTCTTCCAAGGGTGCACCACTGGGAAATTCAAGATCAGTTGGGATGGGAGGGAATATCAAGGTAGAACCATCGGTGCTGCGTCTTGGAAGTCGGAGTGTGAATGGTCGGACTCTTCGGAGTGGAGGGGTGATGTCTGGTGTTAGGGTGGCTCCACGTGGTTGAGCACATGGGACTTGGACAGTGCCTCTCATCTTCTTAGAAGGGGGTCCAGTAGATGTCCTGCCTCTAAACTGCTCTACACGATTCCACATTAGGGCCCGTTGAATAGGGATGTCATAAGCCAAACACCTATAAATTATTCTCGTCAGAGCACAGCATCCATATAAAACCTGTTTCCGCGGCCATCGTTTGTGAGCGAGGTGTATCTGATCAATTATCCAGTGGGGTAAGTTGATGGTGAGGCTCTGTGTCTCTGCCAGATACAAACTAAACCATATTTTTTTGGGCGGCATGGTGAATCTATCTTGGGCAGGAAAAGCAAAGTGTTGCATGCACATGTGAAGGTGTATTGCAACATTAGGCGTCATGGACACCATGTCCTTGAGTTTGGTGAGGCTTTGATTCTTCATGTAATCCGGCACTAGGGTTTCCTTCTCTGTAGGAATATGCATTCCGCGCATATCTAGGGCCTCTCTCACCAAGTTGTTGGATAACCTAAACCTCTTGAGCTCATTTCCTTTTGTTAGAGATGGGATCACAAATGAGCTTGCACCTTTTGGGTTCTTGTTTGGGGTCAAGGTGTTGATGAGATAGTAGCATCGCATGAAGGCAGGCTTTGGGAGCCGTGCACTGAAATATGCATTCAATCTTGCGTTCTCCCATACCGAACGTAGACCTTCTGCATTTTGTAACTTCTCGAATTCTCTTGTAAAGAAATGGTATTTACCTTGCTTCCCATTGAAGTCCAACTCTGATTCCCATAGGTATGTTCCCTCTCCCAAGGGTCCTGCCACTTCACTAAACCAGTGGGAAGTTTTCCCTACAGGCATGGTATGGCCACTGGGAGGTTCCGCTATAGGTATGATTTTGATGGCCTGCAATTCTTCTGGTCTTTCATTTGTCTTAGGCAACACGGTTAAACTGTCTAAGTCCACCACTTGCTGACTCGTTTCTTTTTGAGAGCTAGTTCCTGCCGCCTCAGCCATGTTGAAAAATTCGCACCCGGTTCTGTGAGAATATATGAATAAATGTTAACATTGCAATGGACACAAAAAATGACACTATGTCCCCGTTGCAACATTAACATGAGGTTCGGGAGAGGTTAGGGGGTTAGTAAGTGCTCGGTGCTTGTGTGTGTAGTTAGGAATTGGGTAGACCTAAGAACTAAGCGGAATGATGTAGTGTGAGAGTGACGTAGTTAGTAGGTGGACATGGATTTACAACTGGGGTCCGGGGGTTTATTCCAAGTTTTAGGTTGCCAAATGCAATGGATAGGTTTTGATCTTGACTTTGTGGAGACTCTGGAGAGTGTCATAGGGGTATTTACTTGAAAAATGGGGCTTTTAGGGACCCATTTACAAGTGATTCTACTTGTGCTCATGGAAGAATACGTGTTCGTACGTGATGTGTAAGAGTGGGCCTCAGATGTTCGAGTGAGTGAAACATGTTGTACAGGGTTTGGCCTTGGTGTAGCTATTTGAGCCCGCAAGCAAGCCTTAGGCACCTAGATTTGTCGTGATTGTGGGCTGGCCTTCATTGACTTCTTGGGTACCCAAATAGACTTCACTTTCGCAGAAGAATGTATGAAGGACTTCTTATTAGTGTCGTGTTGTTGATTACTAATAAGAGGTTTTGGCCGTGGTGTTGGCCTGGTCGGAACAGGGTGTTCGCCTTTTCGCCTCCATACTTGTTTCATCGGCTGAAACAATCTGCTTTGCGCCTTTTTTTGGCCTCCAGTATAGGTAGTGTTCTGCTTCTTCTGTATTCGATCTGCCTTTGGTTGCTGCATCCCTCTGGCCTTTGGAACAGAAGGGAGTGCCTTCTTATCCTAGACTCCATTGTTGAGACAATCCTCTTTTTGCATCATACATTTTTGGACAAGAATAGCATTGTCAACTTCATGTGCACCCCTGGAAGGACCAGGAGTTCGTGCCTTACCTAGTTCCTTGAGTGCCTCATTTTCCAATTCAACTGTAATTCGACTATGATTTACCCATACCTGAAGAAGTCCACTTCTTAGGTTTAAGTTGACTGCATGATCATAAATCCAGTCCTGACCCAAGACAAGAGGCTCAGTGAGGTCCTCATCTTGACACACTAGTACTTTGACTGTCATTGCTTCATCTTGAATATAGAGGGGAAGTTCCACCTCGCCCATGCAAGGGTTTTCCACACCTCCCAATCCCATGAGATATGCTTCAATAGGATTGACAATTAACTTCAACTCTTGACAGTAAGACAATTTAACAGCACTAGTGGCTGCACCTGAGTCAATCAAGGCTCTTACAATCCTTGCACCCTTTCCTTGCCCTATCTCTACGATTATAAAAGGACGTCGATCAATTATCCTATGAGAGCTGATACCTGAAACTTCACACATAGCCACATGATATCCTTGATCTGCATATGCATCTGTCCTAGGTTGCTCTCTACCCTGTCTTCTCAACTTCATTCTTCGGATGCGCTCCAATGCTTCTGCTTGAGCTTCTTCTCGAATTCGTTTTTCTTCTTCTTTGCGTTTCTTAGCAATGTTGAGTCGACACAGCATCTCTTCCGTCAGAGGTTCCTGATATAACTTGACTCTGCACCCGCTTATATAGCTAGGAAGAACATCACCTTCGAGGGTAGCGAGTTGTACTGCTCCACTTGTGGAGATCTTATTTATGATCATAGGTCCGTAGCCTCTCTTTTCTAGCTTCCTCGCATGTTGTTTCAAAGTGTAGACTAGTACTTGGTCGCCTACCTTCAAACCTTTCTCCTTAACGTGAGCATCAAAGTATGCCTTCAGTCATTTCTTAGCTGCATATATCCCTGCAGCTGGTCTCAGTCTTGTTTCTCCTAATCGTTCAAGGTCAAAAAGTCTAGAGGAGAGTTCATGACCCGTCCATTCATGCTCTTGTGCTACTTTCAATGTAGGTATTAAGAAGTCCAACGGTAGCACTACATTTTGACCGAATACCATCTGAAAGGGGGTGGCTTGGAGTACCGTTTTGTAGGCAACTCGGTATGCCCAAACAGCATGGTGTAGCTGTTTGTCCCAATCAGAGCGTTTATTATTCACTAGTTTGGTTAACACAGTGCACAGAATCTTGTTTGTGCTTTCGGCTTGCCCATTAGCTTGTGGGTGGTATGGGGCAGACTTCTTATGTACTACCAAGAATTCCTAGAGAAAATTTTCAATAACTTCATTTAAGAAGTGAGTGCCCCTGTCACTTACTAGCTCTATAGGTAGCCCGTATCTTGTGAATACATTCTCAAACAAGAATTTAGTAGTTGTCTGAGCATCATTCTTGGTCGTAGCTTTTACCTCTACCCATTTGGTTAGATAGTCCGTGGCCACAATGATATATTCAACATGTGAACCCTTGGCTGGGGGATTAATAGGACCTACAAAGTCTATTCCCCACTTAGAGAATGCACATCCACCCATCATAGGTTTCAGTGGCATCTCATCTTTGCGTATAGGATACTGAGTTCTTTGACACACATCACACCGTTTCACATAGGTGTGTGCATCCATGTGAAGGGTTGGCCACCAAAAGCCCACAAATAGTATTGACTTGATCACCCGATCTGGTCCAAAGTGTCCTCCTGCTACACCTTGGTGAGCATTTTCCAAGATCTTTAGATATTCACTCTCATGAACACAAAGTCTCAGGTAACCATCTTTACCACGCTTGTATAGATTATCACCAATGAGTGAGTAATCTAGGGCTTCTTGTTCTACACTTCTTTTCCGAGCCAGAGTCATGTCTGGAGGGAAAGCTTTTGTACTCAGGAAGGATACTAGTGGTTCACTCCAATCTGGCGCAATGGTCACTTGATAAAGAGTGGCATGTTCCACAGGTGGTTTAGTGCAACAGATTCGGCATTCCTTGCACAACTTTTGGACATCAGCTTCCATAGTCGGCCAGTGCACTCCGAGTCTCTTTAGTGTCTGTAGGGTTCGTTGCTTTGAGTAGTGTTGCTCTAATGCACCTACATGTGCTAATTGCAACCATTTAGCGTACTCATCCTCTTCTACACAACAAGCCAAGATCCCTTGATCCGTGTGCTTGTACATACTTCCTGCCATGATGTGATACTTCTGGGCTTTTACTACCTCTCTTTCCTGTGTGTTTATTACTGGGTGATTAGGCCCGTAGGTCAGTACTCGTACTAATGGCTTAGCCCACTGAGGTACAACTTCCAAATTAAACAAGTAAGCATCAAGAAGGTCATCTGACACTCCTTGTGGGGCCTCTCGAGATGTGAGCCTAGAGAGATGATCTGCTCTCAAGTGAGTCTTCCCTTTCCTCACCACTACCTCAAAGTCGTATTCCATTAGTAAGAGAAACCATCGTACTAATCTACCTGTGTTGCAAGGTTTGTTTACCAGGTACAACAATGCCTGATGATCAGTAAAAAATTTAAACTTATTTGCAAGCAAATAATGTCTAAACTTTTTAACTGCATATACCATGCCTAATCCTTCTCTCTCCGTAGTGGTATAATTTCGTTCAGCTGCATTCAATTGTCTACTAGCATAGGCAATTGGAAGATCCATATTACCTTCACCAGTAGGTTGAGCAAGCACACATCCAATGGCATAATTGGATGCATCCACATGAACATGGAAAGGCTTATTCCAATCTGGTGTGGTTAAGATTGGTGCTGAACATAATCTTCGTTTAAGCTCCTAGAAGGAATTCTCACACTCATCAGTCCACTCAAAGTTAGTCAGAAGTCCATACATGGGCTTTGCAATGACAGCATACATGTGAATGAACCGGCGGTAGTAACCACAATGCCCCATGAAGGCCTGTACTTCCTTGATGTTCTTTGGCCTAGGTAACTCGGCTATTTCTTTCACTTTCTCTTCATCAGTGGATATGCCATTCTTTGACACTATGTGTCCTAGAATCTTGCCTTGCCTGACCATAAAAACACATTTTTCTGAGTTTAGGCAGACTTGATATTCTCTACATTTGTCAAAGATTTGTCTGAGTTCTGGTATATGTGTCTGTCTAATGTTGGAATGCGCACAGAGGTCATCAACATAGACTTCTAAGTTCTTCCTCAGGAACTCTTTAAATACGTGGCACATCAGCCTCTGGAAGGTTGTTGGTGCATTGGTAAGCCCAAATGGCATTACTCTAAAGGCAAATATGCCCCATTCAGTGGCAAAAGCCATCTTATGCTGATCTTCTGGAGCTATGGCTACTTGATTGTAGCCCGAAAATCCATCGAGGAAGCTGTACACTTCCTTGCCTACCACTCTTTCTAAGAGATGTTCTGTGATAGGAAGTGGATAGTTGTCTCGAATTGTGGCTGCATTAACCTTCTTCAAGTTAATGCATACACGCAGCTTTCCGTTTTTCTTGGGCACCACTACAATGGGGGATACCCACTCAGTGTGCTCAATTTCATAGATAAATCCCGCTTCAACCAGTCTATCTATCTCTTCTTTGATCTTGGCCGCATAATTATCATTATATGTATAAGGCTTTTGCTTAGAGGGTTTGGCATCTGAGGTCATGGGGATAGTGTGTGAGCATATGTCAGGGTCCACTCCTTTCAAATCCTTGTAGCTCCAAGCGAATACATCTCTGTACTCTCTTAGCAAGGTTACCAATTCGTGCTCTTCGTCTTCCGTCAGGTCATGGCCTATGTACGTGCATCTCTCTTCTCCTTCTTCTATGGCTACAACTATTTTCTTTGTGGTTTCTTTGTTATCATAGGCCTCTCCTGATTGTGCCTCCCGTTTAGGCATTCTAATCATGACTCTCCTGTCATCTATCTCATACTTATTAAAATTTTCTGGGACCTCAAACAAAGATTCCTCCTCTTCTTGTGTGACTTCTTTCTTCTTCCTTTTCTTTCCTTCTTCCTTAGGGCTTACATGTGTGGCTAGCCTTACGTCTTTTGTAAGCTCTCCGTGCCTCTGGGGTTGAAATTCTACTTCATAGAAGTATTCTTCATGTGATGCAAAAGGTGGGTCCATAATGATTGACTCTAGATCGGAGTCACTTGCATCCTCAAATGCATCAGGGCTAGGTTCGCACTCTTCTAACACTGCCTCTCCCATGATTGGCTCTATGGAGAAGATTGAAATGTCATAGCCATCTTCATCACAGTGAGGTGTCCATTGTTCTTCATTGATGGCTACATCCATTGTTGCTAGGATTTCTTCCCAGCTGTGGGGTTCAAATTCTTTGTCAGGAAAAACTACAGGCGCATAGGCAGGGTCTTGAATTGATCTATGTGTTTCTTTTGCACCTATCTCTCTGGCTTCTTCTCTCTTCTCTTCTTCTACTGCTACTTTGCACATCCATAAGTGGGTGTCTTCATGCATCCATGAGGATCCTGACCCTATGGAATGCACCGATTCTGTATCATCTTTGGCTCTATGGATGGGATTCCATTGGATAGGAGGAACATCTCTATGAGAGTAATCTTTGAGATTCACTTTGGTCGTAACACCTAAGTGTTGTAGGTACAAAGAATTGGTTCCCCAATCCTGTACCACTTGCAACTGTCGCATAAAGGGTCTTCCCAAAATCATCTCATAGACATGATTTTTGCTAAAATCGCATATAGCAAATGTGTGCTCGAACTCAACGCCATAGGTGGTGAGAGTTATTCCTTCTAACAGCCCTAGGGGTCTCTCTATGTGACCATCGGCCATTTGCAATTTCATCCTTGTGGGCCTGAGTGCTGGCTTGCCCCAGCGCTTCCATAGGGAAGTGGTAGCAATTGCAACTCCTGCACCAGAGTCTAAAATGGCCTTGGTGGTGTATCCTTGATGGGTGATAGGAAGATATGTGTAGCTCAATGATGAGTAGCACCTCCTTTAATGTCAATCCGGGAAGACGTGAGGATGGTATGAAGACCTCGAGCAAGTGGCGGCACAAGTGCGTGAGTGAGAAGCACACTAGCATGCACACACATACACACACACGCGCACACACGGCAAGACAAAGAGTGAGAATCAATGGAGCTTTTAGATTACTTTCAAAATGCTCTTACAAGTTCGTTTCAATTACAATCTAACCCCAAAAATGAGCTCTCTAGCTCTTTTTATAGTTTTTGACTAGCTTTTGGTCCTGTCCAGACCTAGTGTCCGGCCTAGTTAAAAATTAGGTTCCAGGGCTTATTTGGGGGCTCAAACGAGATCTAAAAAATACGAAAATTGGTACGCAACTACTTCTAAGGCTCCTCAAGCTCAAGGACTCCTTGGCTTGCACAAAATGGAGCTACAAAAATGTGAAATGATATTTACAATGATTGTTAGTGATAAAAATCACTGTTGTTGTAGGGATTTCTTCTAGTGATCTGCCATACATATCTTCGAGCTCCCTACTTGCTCTTCCTCCCTGCATGTCCATCTCTTTGATTTGCATTAATGTCTTGAAAAAAAATATTGGCCTACTTGCCAGATCTTCTTTGACTGCCCTGTTTGCTTGTGCTCTCCCTTCGCTCTGACTCCCTTCTTTGACTTTCACGTCTTGTAAGTCCTAGTGTACCAAGGCTACTGCCAACACCCCCCCCACTCTCGCGTCTGTCGCCCCTGACAGACCCTTGTCTAGCTGCTTTTTGGACGTAGTATTGTACAACATCGGCGGCGAGGTGGTGTTCTTCTAACCTGAGTCCCCTTGCTAGATCTGTCAGCAATGCATCCCAATTGACTGGCCCTGGGACATCTGGATGTGGCACCCGTAACTGTTCTGAGTGAATGGTTCGCTCCACAGCAAATAAATGGAGGAGATGTGAGGGTCTGGGTACAAATATTTCTGAGTGGTATTCCTAGAACCCTGTTATGAACATCTCTTCGAATGTTTGTTTAAAGCAGGCTGGGAGGTATTTTATTCTGGCGTGCCAAGCATATATCACCTCTATGGAAGGAGTGGTGCTCATGTCATAAACTAAATCTTGGTTTCCTGTAAGGAATCCGACGCCTGAGAAGTGTGGGTCCTTGATATTCTTGAATGTCCTGAATGTAATAAGCATTAACTCAAAAATTTTCATGCACATCTGGGCCATTACATCAGGGGTATTCCTTAATCGAATGCTCCAGTGCCGTATAGTGGAAATCATGTAATTGACGGTGGGAGGCCCTTGAGGGGGTGCTAGATAGACGTAGTTTAACCATTTGGCGCATCCCTTGATATTCTTGACTGCAATGGTAAACTCTGGCCATGTGCGTCTGCGGAGTACAGGAACATAACAAGGGTTATATTTAATAAAAAGAGGCATATTCGTCCAGGTGCGAACCATCTCCGGGTAGGTTTCGAGGAGTCGGATCCTCCAAGTGGGTTGATGAATGGATCCTTTTTGAGCGCTCTCTGGGATGTCATCTGGCCCAAATTGTGTAGCAAACGTTGGAGGTTTGCCACATCTTTGTTGGATTTCTGCATTATAGTCCGCCAGGAGTATACAATATGGCACGTATTGATCATCATTGGTTCCGATCCATCTATGGTGGGACATGCTGCGGAAGTATTCTGATTTAATAATAGTGTCCTCTATCTTTGCCATAGATTGGATTTGAACTGCCACTCGATCTTCATGAGTTGATGCCGTTTTCTCTAGTGTTTGGAGCCACTCAGGTACTTCAATTTCTAACGTATCCATTCCTTCTGCGGTTTGCTCACCACCTGGCATTGGCATAGGAACGTAAGGTTCCTCATACGTCTCATCTACCTCGATGGGTACCAAATCCTCGGGTTCTGGTTCGACAACTGGAGAGGGTTGCCTTTCATGTGTGAGTAATCTTGCCTGTAATTCGGCCACCTGCTCTTTCAACGCCTTGACTTCCTCTGAAGTCGTGGTCGTTTCTGTGACTTTGGGTGCTGTCTGTTGCTCTTGGAGTTGATTGCGCAGCGCATCACGTTCCCTTTCCAAGTCATCATGAGCTTCTAATAGATTTGCATAGCTGTCCAAGATGGTCTTCATTGTCTCTGAGGGCACAGCTTTAAACTGCTCTGGGTCAATTTCGTGGGGAGAGCCTTCCATTGCTGCTTCTAGATTTGCTTCATTTTGCTGCTGCAGTCTCTTGTTCTCTTCAAGGGCGGCTGCCATGTGTTTTCTGAGAAGTGCCAGGTTACGCCGGACTTTGAGATTATCGGCTTGGTATACTTCGAGCAAAGCTTCTAGTTGTTTGACACCCGATTCTGTCGATGGTTGGGGTGCCTCCAATAATGTTTGGTGAGCCTGCTCAAGCGTCGTGTAGCGTTGATTCAGTTCTGCATTTTCTGTTTGTAGAACGTGAAATTGTCTTTGTAAGTTCTGATGGTGCGTTTCCAGTTGTTGATACCGGTTGTCCAGCGCTTTGTACTCATTCTGGAGCTGGTATACACATTGATTTAATGCTAAAAATATGCTATTTACATTAAATAATGCTGGGAGGGGTGAAGATGCAGGGGGAATGGGGGCGGGAATGGGAGATGTGAATGATGTGGATGCAAGTGGAGAGGTTGGGGGAGGGGGTATGGGAGATGAAGGTGGCATGGGGGGAGGGAGCGGTGCTGTGGCAGGTGATGTTTCCATCGTGTCAACTGTTTGAGTGACGGTGTAGATGGGAATCGTGGGTGGAGTGGATGTGACATCGGTGAACAGGGTGGTGAAGGTGGGCATGGTGACTCCCCCGAATTGGATTCCCGGGGAGAGTGGGATGCCCATGACAATGGTGGTGGTAGTGGACGTGGTAGTGCTAGTGTCCTGTGGTGGAGTGAATTGTGTAGTGCGAGGTGGGGATGGTGGTGACAACGGTGCTTCCTGATATTCTTCCGTTTGCGCTGTCTCGCCTGGTGCTGATACATTGATGTGAATTTGCTTCCCGGACCTCCTGGGACGAACGGGAACCCTTTTCTCAAACCTGTGAATGTAGGCCACTGCCTCATGAATGGCCTCATCCAGTCCTACGGTGTCAGCATGAAGGTTCATGGATTCAATGAACAACTCGTCCACACCTTCCTCAGCTAGCAAGTCGTTCATGAGTCTCTTGCCCTGTTCTAGAGACATCTTATGCTGTTCCTGAACCAGTCGCATGGTTCGATATAGTCTCTTGATTTGTGCCGAATATGCTGGGGCACTTGCTAACTCGGAGAGTTCGTCATATTCTTGATGTTGTTCTTCGTCGGCTTCTTCTTCATCTCCTCCTGCCTCTTGTTCATCTACATCGACTTCTACAACTTGTGGTTGGGTGGGGGCCGATGTTGTTGTTTGGGGTTGTGGTTCCTGAGCTCGCTCGGCTTCAGCTTCGAGGTTAGAGTCATAGATTAACCTGGCAATTTCTTCATCCGTGAGGTCCTCAAGAGTAAATCCCTGTGGAAATTCCAAATTTGATGGAATGGGTGGAAACACCAGATTGGGCCCCTCTGTGCTTGGTCTTGGTAGCCGGATTGTGAATGGCCTCACTCGTCGTGTCTGGGGAGGGGTGATTTCTGGTGTAGTGGTAGCTCCCCTTGGTTGAGCACAGGGTAGTTGGACTCCCCCCCTCATCTTCTTTGATGGGGGACCTGCTGCTGATAGTCTTCTCTGGAATTCTTGGACTCGGGACCATACGAGTGCCCGCTGAACTGGCACGTCATAAGCCAAACATCTATAGATTATTCTGGTCAGAGCACAACACCCGTGGAGCACATTCTTCTGTTTCTTGTTCCACCTTTGATGCGCTAGGTGGATCTGATCAATGATCCAGTGGGGCACATTGATGGGAAGGCTTTCTGTTTCTGCTAGATATAAACTGAACCATATTTTTTTCGGGGGCATTGTGAATCGTTCCTGGGCGGGGAAAGCAAAATGTTGCATGATGGTTCGCAGGTGAAGCGCAATGGTAGGTGTCATCACTACCATATCCTTCAACTTATTAAGCTCCTTGTGCTTCATTCGACCTGGAACCATGGTTTCCTTTTCTGTTGGGATGTGCATGCCATACATACCCAATGCTTCTCTTACCAGATTGAGGTTCAACTTGAACCTTTCAAGCTCATTACCCGGCAGCAGTGATGGCAACACAAAGGTGCTGTCGCCTCCCTTGGCCCTGCTTGGCGTGATTGTACTGATCAGATATGAACATCGTAAAAAATCCGGCTTTGGTATGTGGGCCCTGAAATAACTGTCCACACCCGCTTTGATCCAAACTGATCTCATGACTTCGGCGTTTTGATAGCTTTCAAACTCGCGTGTGAAAAAGTGGTATCGACCCCATTTGCCATTGAATTCCAATTCTGCTTCCCAGAAATAGGTTCCATCGCCCAGTGGTCCAGCAACATCACTGAACCAATGCGCATGCTTACCTACTTGAGAAGTGTGCCCTTGAGGAGGATCCTGAATGGGGAGCACATGCACGGCTTGAAGCTCTTGCGGTCTTGCGGTGAGACGTGGCTCAAGGAGAAGTGTTTCTATGTCCACAATCTGGGCACCAGATCCGGCTTGAGAACTGGTACCTGCTTCTGCCATGGCCCTGTTCGCTGGTTGGTTCTGTGAGAATATAGAACCAAGTGTTAACATCGTAATGGACAGAATAAATCCGTTGTTGTCCCCGTTACAACATTAACATGAGGTAGATGGTGAGTTAGTGGTTAGTAAGTGCATGAAGACAGTGTGTGTAGTTAGTGTTTGTGTTGTCCTAGGAGACTACTGCAGTTAGTAAGTGGTTATGAATTTACAAATTGGGGTCGGGGTGTTTATTACAGGCCCTAGGCTGCCAAATGCAGTGAGTGGGCTTTGCCTTCGGTTTCGGAGAGTCTCTACAGAGCTTTCTCGGTGTCGTGGTTTGAAAACGAGGCCTTTTTGGGACCCATTTACCATTGATTACATGCACGCTCTTGGGTCTTGGTGTGTTCTTGAGCGTTGAGAACGAGTGAATACTGGCAGTATGCGTAGCTGCGTTATGCTGTTTAGGTTGTGTCCTCAGCGTAGCTGCTTGTGCCATCAAACAAGCCTTAGGCACCCAAATATATTTCACGTTAGTAGAAGAATTTCCGAAAGACTTCTTATTAGTGTCGTGTTGTTGGTTACTAATAAGAGGCTTGGCTCGGGTGGTTGGCTTGAGTGCAACCGGGTGTTCGCCTTTCCGCACCCACACTTGTTTCACTTGCTGGGACATTGTGCTGCGCAGGTACTTTGGATCCCCGACATAGGTAGTACTCTGCTTCTTCGGCCTGTGATCCACCTTGGTTTGTTGCCTTCTTCTGGCCTTTGGAAAAGAAGGGAGTTCCTTTGCATCCCGGACTCCTTTTTTGTAAATATCCTTCCTCTGCAACACATAGTTTTGGACAAGAACAGCATGGTCAACTTCATGTGCACCCCTGGAAGGACCAGGAGTCTGTGCCTTTCCTAGTTCCTTGAGTGCTCCATTGTCTAATTCTACTGTAACTCGACTATGATTGACCCATACCTGAAGAAGTCCACTTCTTAGGTTTAAGTTGACTGCTTGGTCATAAATCCAGTCTTGACCCAAGACAAGAGGTTCAGTGAGATCCTCATCCTGACACACTAGTACTTTAACTGTCATTGCCTCATCATGAAGGTAGAGGGGAAGTTCCACCTCGCCCATGCAAGGGGTTTCCACGCCTCCCAATCCTATAAGATATGCCTCCACAGGATTGACAGTTAACTGTAACTCTTGACAGTAAGACATTCTAACAGCACTAGTGGCTGCACCTGAGTCAATCAAGGCTCTTACAGTCCTTGCACTTTTTCCTTGTCCTATATCTAGGGTTACGAAAGGACGTCGATCAGTTATCCTGGGTGAGCTGGTTCCTGCGACTTCACACATTGCCATATGATATCCTTGATCTGCATAGTCATTTGTCCTAGGCTACTCTCTACCTTGCCTACGTAATTTCATCCTTCTAATGCGTTCTAAAGCTTCTGCTTGAGCTTCTTCTCGCACTCGCTTTTCTTCCTCTTTGCGTTTCTTAGCAGTGTTGAGTCGGCTAAGCATTTCCTCCGTGAGGGGTTCCTGATACAACTTGACTCTGCAACCGCTAATATAGTTTGGGAGAACATCACCCTCTAACGTGGCTAGTTGTACTGCTCCGCTCGTGGAGATCCTATTGATGATCATAGGTCCGTAGCCTCTCTTTTCTAGCTTCCTGGCGTGTTGTTTTAGTGTATATACTAAAACTAGATCTCCTGCTTTCAAGCCCTTATCCTTCACATGGGCATCGAAATATGCCTTCTGTCTCTTCTTGGCGGATAGAGAGATGATCTGCTCTCAAGTGGGTCCTACCTTTTCTTACCACAACCTCAAAGTCATATTCCATTAGCAAGAGAAACCATCTCACTAATCTTCCTGTATTGCATGGCTTGTTTACGAGATATAATAATGCCTGATGATCAGTAAAAAATTTAAACTTATTTGCAAGCAAATAGTGTCTAAATTTCTTAACTGCATATACCATGCCTAATCCTTCTCGCTCTGTAGTGGTGTAATTTCGTTCAGCCGCATTCAATTGTCTACTGGCATAGGCAATTGGAAGATCCATATTACCTTCACCAGTAGGTTGTGCAAGCACACATCCAATAGCATAATTGGATGCATCAACATGAACATGGAATGGCTTATTCCAATCTGGTGTGGTCAAGATTGGTGCTGAACATAATCTTCGTTTAAGCTCTTGGAAGGAATTCTCGCATTCATCAGTCCACTCAAAGTTAGTCAAGAGTCCGTACATGGGCTTTGCGATGACCGCATACATGTGGATAAAACGTCGGTAATACCCACAATGCCCCATGAAAGCTTGTACTTCCTTGACATTCTTTGGCCTAGGTAGCTCTGCTATGGCTCTCACTTTTTCTTCGTCAGTAGATATGCCATTCTTTGACACTATGTGTCCTAGAATCTTGCCTTGCCTGACCATAAAAACGCACTTTTCTGGGTTTAGGCAGACTTGATATTCTCTACATTTGTCAAAGATTTGTCTGAGTTCAGGAATATGGGTTTGTCTAACATTGGAATGAGCACAGAGATCATCAACATAGACTTCTAAACTCTTCCTCAGGAACTCCTTAAACACATGGCACATCAGCCTCTGGAAGATTGCGGGTGCATTGGTAAGCCCAAATGGCATTACTCTAAAAGCAAAAATGCCCCATTCTGTGGCAAAAGCAGTCTTATGCTGGTCTTCTGGAGCTATGGCTACTTGGTTGTAGCCCGAAAACCCATCAAGGAAGCTGTACACTTCCTTGCCTGCCACTCTTTCTAAGAGATGTTCTGTTATGGGAAGCGGATAGTTATCTCGAATTGTGGCTGCATTAACCTTTTTCAAGTTAATGCACACACGCAGTTTGCCATTCTTTTTGGGCACCACTACAATGGGGGATACCCATTCAGTGTGCTCAATTTCATAGATAAACCCAGCTTCAACCAGTCTATCTATCTCTTCTTTGATCTTCGCAGCGTAATTATCGTTATATGTATAAGGCTTTTGCTTAGAGGGTTTGGCATCTGAGGTCATGGGGATAGTGTGTGAGCATATGTCAGGGTCAACACCTTTCAAATCCTTGTAACTCCAAGCGAATACATCTCTGTATTCTCTTAGCAAGGCAATCAATTCATGCTCTTCTTCTTCTGTCAGGTCATGGCCTATATACGTGCATCTCTCCTCTCCTTCTTCTATGGCCACTACTATTTTCTTGGTGGTTTCTTTGTTATCATAGGCCTCTCCTGATTGTGCCTCTCGTTTAGGCATTCTTATCATGACTCTCCTGTCATCTATCTCATACTTCTTAAAATTTTCTGGGACCTCAAACAAAGATTCTTCCTCCTCTGGTGAGACTTCTTTCTTCTTCCGTTTCTTTCCTTCCTCCTTTGGGGTCATATGCGTTGCTAATCTTACATCATTTGTAACCTCTCCATGCCTCTGGGGTTGAAATTCTACTTCATGGAAGTATTCTTCATCTGATGCAAATGGTGGGTCCATAATGATTGACTCTAGATCGGAGTCACTTGCATCCTCAAATGCATCAGGGCTAGGTTCACATTCTTCTAGAACTGCCTCTCCCATGATTGGCTCTATGGAGAAGACTGAAATGTCATAGCCCTCCTCATCACAGTGAGGTGTCCATTGTTCTTCATTGATGGCTACGTCCATTGTTGCTAAGATTTCTGCCCAACCGTGAGGTTCAAATTCTTCGTCTGGAAAAACTACAGGTGCATAGGCTGGGTCTTGGATTGATCTATGGATTTCTTTCGCACCTACCTCTCTGGCTTTCTCTCTCTTCTCTTCTTCTACTGCCACCTTGCACATCCATAAGTGAGTGTCTTCATGCATCCATGAGGATCCAGACCCTATGGAATGCACCGATTCTGTGTCATCTTTGGCTCTATGGATGGGATTCCATTGGATAGGAGGGACATCTCTATGAGAATAATCCTTGAGATTGACTTTGGTCGTAACGCCCAAGTGTTGCAGGTACAAAGAATTGGTTCCCCAATCCTGTACCACTTGCAATTGTCGCATAAATGGTCTTCCCAAAATCATCTCATAGGCATGATTTTTGCTGAAGTCACATATGGCAAAGCTATGCTCAAACTCAACACCACAAGTGGTGAGAGTTATTCCTTCTAGCAATCCTAGGGGTCTCTCTACGTGACCATCGGCCATCTGCAATTTCATCCTCGTTGGCCTGAGTGCTGGTTTGCCCCAACGCTTCCATAAGGAGGTGGTGGCAATTGCAACTCCTGCACCTGAGTCCAAAATTGCTTAATGGTGTAGTCCTGGTAGGTAATGGGAAGATAGGTGTTCCCTTCTTCACCTTCACACATATCTTCTATCTTGTCCAAGGGAATTTCTGGCACTGTCCTATGGGATCCTACTCGGGAACGTGGTTTTGCAACTTCAGTTACTTGATTGGCTACATATTTTCGAGCTTCTGATCTATCCTTAGGCAGTTCTTCCAAAGTGGGATCGCACTGCACCTTGGTGTTCGTTACTACCTCCGTGTTCCTTGGTATGACTGAGTCGTCATTCCTTACCATGACTGTGGGTGCTCTCATACATGTGGACTTTACTTCCCATGGGCCTGTGAAGTGGGGTAGCTCTTGTATGGAATTAGACTCAAAGTCCAATCTCTCGTGAGACTGAGTGCTCTCATGTTCCCCGTAAATTGATGGGATGTCTTGTGGGAATTGGTCGTGTGCATCATCCACAAGTTCAAAGGGAGGGGCGACCTCGCTTTCGTTATCCCATTTGTCTTCTTGAATCTCTCGTAGGAAGTCTGGTGCAAACCGAGTCATAGAAGAAGAAGTGTCTGGCTCCGTAGAATTAGGCACATAAGCAACCTGGGAAGGAGGGCTTATTCTATTGTTGGCTCTTTCCTCGTTCTCATAGATAGCTGGAGCACAAGCTTCTTGGGGAGGATTACTTATGCTATTACTCTTCCGAGCAGGCTCATACGCTCTCCGAGAAGGAATGTGGGTTACCTGTGGAGATACATAAGCTTTCGAGGGAGGCTCCTGTGACCTTTGGGGGGGAAGATAAGCTTCTTGGAAAGGCACGTGGGCTTCTTGAAGAGGCTGGCTTTTCCGTTCTCTTGTCCTTTCCTTTCTTTGAGGGGTAGGTTCCTTTTCTGATTGTGCGATTAGCCTCTCTATTCTTTCTGAGGAGGGGAAGTTGTCTGGTTTAGTGGAATTGGCCACATACACTTCCGATGGGGAATGATTCATGTTTTTGCTTGCTTTATCTTTTTCTTGATTTTTTTCTTCCTTGGCAGATCTTGCAATTATTTCCTCTAACTTCTCTAGGAATCCATCCAAGTGTAATTGCGTTTTGGCTGAGCCCGAGTAATTGAAAAGGCGACTGGCTTCAAACATAGTCTGAGCCAATGCGACCATTTTCGCGCACAGTTTGGTTCTTTCTATCTCTAGGTCAGCTCTAGGATAGCACTTGTCATGATCCCTGACGTTTGGCCCTTCTTGGATTCTGGCCTGATATGCTTTGAGCATCATGTCTATGTCTTCAGGAGTGGGATCAGCTAACACTGATCCTACCCTAGGGGGTGGTGGGATTTGATGAGGCGGTGGGTAAGGTGGTGGGTCGGAGGACGAAGGGAGTGGTGGTGATAGAATAGTGTGAGAGGGGGTTTGAGAGGTAATTTCAGTTATCCTAGCTTTGGTTTCTCTTATGCTTTCCTCAAGTTCACTCATCTTTTTAGCCCATTGTCTTTTCATTCTTTCTCGACTATCTTTCCAAGCTCTAGTCCTTTTCTTAGTTATGCTCTCGGTTTCACTAGCCTCTGGGCCCTTTTCCTGGTCTACACCCTGGTTTTGCTGCAGTGCTTGGGCTCTAGTGACTACCTGTACTGGTGCAGTGGAAGTGACACTTCCTGAGGAATCTACCACTAACCCAATAACGTTGATCGGAGTGATTTTTGGCATATTATTAGGATTCTTAGGGCAATCTCGTAAAAGGTGTTCTTTTCCACAATCTTGGCAAAAACCTTGGATCGTCACTGACTGGGGTTGAGTAGGTGGAGGCAAGGGACAATCACGAATGAGGTGATCTCCTTGACACCTGTAGCATGGACCTCTAGGGAAGGGTGGTCGTACTTGCCTAGGTTGAGGCCTGGGGTTGGGGTTTGCATACATGACGTTCGTGTAATCTGACTCCCAACTAGGTTCACTCGGTTCTTCACTATAGTAGGACTCACCATGTTCTGGAGACTGCATGTAGTAAGCCTGGGGACTATTGACATGTGTAGAATCAAAGCTATGGTCACTTGGGTCACTTTCTGAGATCAATGGTACTATGGCCCTATTCAGGTTTTCTTCTGCAACAGCATACTTTACTGGAATCACGTTAGCGGGGTTTGGGGGCTGTTGAGCTAGCACAGGCTGAGGCCTTTGTTGGTTTTGGTATTGTGGTGGGTAATTTTGTTGTGGCCTGCCATATGGTTGTGGAGGGTACGGGTTCTGGTATCTTCCTTGCTGCGGGTATGGCTGAGGGTAGGGTTGCCTAACTGCCTGCTTGTTGTATGGGCAATCTTGTGCGGAGTGATTGGTGTATCTTCGTTCTATGGTGCAATATTGGCTATTTGGACTGACCTGGGGTTGAGCCATAATAGGGCAGACATTCGCCATGTGGTCGCCACCGCATGTATAGCACCTCTTCGCTGGGGCAAACCTTGGGATTTGTTTGCTAGTTACACCTAATTTCTGAGCTACCTTTTCGGCAAGTTTCTCAATGGATGTGGACTGTGTGGAAGAGTGACTAGATGCACTATCTGAATCTTTGTAGATTTTGGAAAGCTCTAGTTCTTCCCCTAGGTTATCTTCAATGTCAATGCACATGCGTACACATTCTTCTATAGTCCTAGGGTCCTTCAGATATACATAGGATCTCAATTTTGTACTCAGCAATCCGTCAAGGAATAAGGCTACTTGTTTGGCAGATGTGGGTAGCTCCGAAATAGGACATCTTTCCAGATATTGTCTAAATCTTCTTCCGGCCAATCTGACAGTCTCTTGGGGGGTCTGTTTGAAGCTGTGGATCAATGAGGAGGTATTGTGTCTTATGCCACTCTTAGAGAACTCTACGATGAATGCCTCTAGGAGTTGGTCTATGCTCCTGAACTGACGCTCATCTAATGGCTGAAACCATGTAAGTGCCGTGTTCCTAAGGGTTAGACCGAAGGCATTGTACTGCGTGAACAGATCTTCCACTTGTTCAGCTCGCAAGACTTGCTTGAACTCCGCCACATGATCATAGGGATCTCCTGTGCCGTCAAAGTAATTCTTCATGGACTTAACTAGCTGGGTGGGTCTCAAAGTTCTTGTGTGCTCTCTAGGCCTCGGCAGAGGGAATCCATCTACATTTCTTTGGTTCCTGTGGGCTCTATGCATCTCAGGTTCTACCCTATTCATCTCCGTTCTCGTTCTTTCTCTGCCCACTGGGTTGACAAAACTTACTTCCGGTCTATCTCTACTTCTGTCTCTTTGCGTACCATGAGCTTGGGATGTTCCAGCCCCAGGATGACCAAAGGATACGTTTGATCTTGGTTGGGGGAAAATAAATTCACCCTTCCAAGTGTAAGCATGCCTATCATTTTCTGTCACCACAAAGATCCGTTCTGAAGCATGATCTAAGTAGGTCACTCTGCCTGGGCTATCCGGATCCTTAAACTCATAGATCATGATATTTCCTATGTCTGTTGGCTGATTAGACTTATACCTCCAAAAGGCTTCATCAGTTTCTCGATTGAGGAGCAACTCTATGCTCTTGTTGTCTTGGGGGACCCATTCAGGCGTGATAATCCTAGTGAGAACTGATTTACCTCGAGGGGTTCTAGGTTCCGCACCCATGTTCCCTTGTTCCAGGTCCCCTAAGTCCGCTTCTGAGATTACATTCCCAAAGTCATCGGTCCTATCAGGGTGACTAGTGACTACATATATAGTTCCTTCTTTGTCCAGGTATGCACCATTTTCAAACTTGACAGCTGGGTGTTCTAGTCCTATGGATTGGTCAGGGTTTTTAATCTGGACCACAGATCTTCCTAAGCCGTCCTCATAGATGCTAGCACCTAATCGGTTGGTCCTAAGATATTCCAGCTGTGTTTTGTAAGGGCCTTCTACCCTGTACAAATAAGGCACTCCTGAACTTCCCGTAGGTCTGTCCATGCCTTGGGACATCTCTGACTCGCTGGTATCAGAGCTGGGGTAGTGAGAGTGGTGGCTCAACTGCTGGGCCCAAGACCTTGCAGTGTGATTGACACTAGCCTCTGAAGACCTAAGGCTTTGTCTTTCCCTTGCTAAATGTCGTCCTGATCTAAGGTTCATATGCCTAATTGATTAGCCCAATTTTTCCCAGAGTACAACCTCGTTGCCGATTAATTGGTACCAGTCACTTGATGCTTTTTAGTTATTTTATCACGTTTGAGTTCTTGTCTGATATCACGTCGTCAGAATACTTGAGTGTTCTTTGTACTTTTAGGTTGATCGTTCCACGTTAGGTTCTTTCCTTTATGTTACCGACCGTACAGAGATTAGATTTTTATCTTGAACTTGAGTTTTTAGGTAGTCTTCAACTTGATGACTGCCTATCGTCGCTCTGACTTACTCCTACCTCTCGTCGTTCTTAGCCTAAGCTATGAATTGACAGAGGGGGTTAAAAGTGTCCAACCTTTTGTTTCCTGCTCGGTTGCCCTTGAGTGCCCAGGAAATGTGTTCCCAAGCTCGCACTTACACTTGCTTAGAACGCCTCTCGATGCTCTGTAAGAGTTTCAAAGTTAGCTTTGAAATTTACATTCCAAAGACAGAACCAATTATTTTCATTCATGTAGCACAAACACAAACTTTCATAGTGATTTTCAAGAAAACAATCCTAAGGACCCTTGACTTTGATCCCCCTGGGTATGGTCAACTTCAAAATACCCTAACTAAAAATCAATGCATTATCTTTATAAAAAACAGTTGAGGGCGTGTAGTATATGCCACAAGCTTTCCAACAAGCCCAAGAGCTCAAAAATTGGATTTCGTATGAAAAAGTTATGACTGTTCAGGGTTTAGGGGGTTAAATTAGGATTCACTACAAGCTAACAGTCAAACAGGAATACTCGAGTAGCTTGTGGCACGGCCTCGAGATGCAATACTACACCCTAGTGTTTGTCCCACACTTAGTCAAAATTTAGACCAATAATTTTGCCTTAGAGATTTGACCTAATTTGCCCTTCTAACGCGTTCGCAAAGTCTGTCGGTCGCGATTGACAGGTCAGTCGCGATCGACGTGTCGATCGCGATTGACAGGTCCGTCGTGGCTGTCAGTCGCGATTGACTGGTCAGTTGCGATTGACACGTGGCCGAAAAGTCAATCAATCGTGGTCAAAGCGTCGTTGACTCTGTCAGTCGCGATTGATGGGTCGATCGCGATTGACAGGTCGGTCGCAAGGGTCTGTCGATCGTGGTCAAACAGTCGTTGACCGTGTCGGTCGCGATTGACAGAGCCGTCGTGGTCTGTCCATCGTGGTCAAACAGTCGTTGACTGTGTCGGTCGCGATTGATGAGTCGATCGCGATTGATGACTCGATCGCGATTGACACGTGTCACGCGTATGGTCAGTCGGTCGTGGTCAAACGGTCGTTGACTCTGTCGGTCGCGATTGACAGAGCCGTCGTGGGCTGTCGGTCGCGATTGACGTGTCGATCGCGATTGACAGATCTGTCCGTCGTCGTTTGTCGATCGCGATTGACAGAGCGATCGCGATTGACAGAAATCTGTGGAATTTCAAAAAACTAAACACATTTTTGGGAAGCTCTAGGCCTGTAGGTCATGGATATGCACTTTGTTTAGCAATTAGAGCAAGTTTTCAGTCGGTCGCGATTGACAGAGCTCGGCGACACACAGACAGTTACTCAGATTTCCGTACCTGCGCAGAGTGCTGGGGATGATGATGCGGCCTGTACCTGCAGAATGCTCACAAAACATGCAAAAAATAGCACATGCAAATTCGCTCTCTCGCTCTCTCTCACAAGTGAAATGAGGGAAATGAGGTGGAGATGGGGATATAGTCAAAAAACTGAAATTTTCGCGATGATGGAGATGGGCGTGGGAGATGGTGATGATGATGATGGTGATGAAGATGGTGAAGAAAGTAAAAGAAAATCGATGAGAGTGAAGAAAATACCTACAACTCCAACGCGTCAACTCTACGTCTTACCATCACACGCTCGTCCTCAAAGCTCGATCCCCGGCAACGGCGCCAAAATTTGGTGTAGCTCAATGATGAGTAGCACCTCCTTTAATGTCAATCCGGGAAGACGTGAGGATGGTATGAAGACCTCGAGCAAGTGGCGGCACAAGTGCGTGAGTGAGAAGCACACTAGCATGCACACACATACACACACACGCGCACACACGGCAAGACAAAGAGTGAGAATCAATGGAGCTTTTAGATTACTTTCAAAATGCTCTTACAAGTTCGTTTCAATTACAATCTAACCCCAAAAATGAGCTCTCTAGCTCTTTTTATAGTTTTTGACTAGCTTTTGGTCCTGTCCAGACCTAGTGTCTGGCCTAGTTAAAAATTAGGTTCCAGGGCTTATTTGGGGGCTCAAACGAGATCTAAAAAATACGAAAATTGGTACGCAACTACTTCTAAGGCTCCTCAAGCTCAAGGACTCCTTGGCTTGCACAAAATGGAGCTACAAAAATGTGAAATGATATTTACAATGATTGTTAGTGATAAAAATCACTGTTGTTGTAGGGATTTCTTCTAGTGATCTGCCATACATATCTTCGAGCTCCCTACTTGCTCTTCCTCCCTGCATGTCCATCTCTTTGATTTGCATTAATGTCTTAAAAAAAAATATTGGCCTACTTGCCAGATCTTCTTTGACTGCCCTGTTTGCTTGTGTTGTCCCTTCGCTCTGACTCCCTTCTTTGACTTTCACGTCTTGTAAGTCCTGGTGTACCAAGGCTACTGCCAACAATATGTGTTTCCCTCTTCGCCCTCACTCATGTCTCCTATCTTGTCCAATGGTATTTATGGCACTGTTCTCTGGGATCCTACCTGGGAACGAGGTTTTGCTATCTCTGGTACTTGTTTGGCTACATGTTTCCATAGCTCTGGCCTTACTTTGAGTAGCTCTTCTAAGGTGAGGTTGCATTGTACTTTAGTGTTTTTCACTACCTTTGTGTTCCTAGGTATGACTGAGTCCTCATTTCGTACCATGACTGTGGGTGCTCTCATACAGGTAGACTTAGCTTCCCATGGGCCTATGAAGTGGGGTAATTCTTGTAGAGAGTTAGACTCAAAGTCTAATCTTTCCTGAGATTGGGTGTTCTCCTGCTCCTCATAAATGGATGGGATGTCCTGTGGGAATTGATCGTGTGCATCATCCACAAGTTCAATGGGAGGAGGGACTTCACTTTCCTTAGCCCATTTGTCTTATTGAATCTCTCGTAGGAATTCTGGTGTGAATCGATTCATAGAAGATGATGTGTCTGGCTCCGTAGAGTTAGGCACATAGGCTTCAGGCACAGAGGCTTCCCGGGCAGGAAGACTTTCTCCTTCACTTGCCTTGTCCTTATGTTGAGAGGAGGGTTCCTTTTCTGATTGTGCAATGAGCTTCTCTATTCTTTCTAACAGTCCATCACAGTGCAACTGTGTCTTTGCTGAACTAGAGATGTTAAATAGGCGACTGGCTTCAAACATGGTCTGAGCCGATTCCACCATCTTCGCGCAAATTTTGGTTCGTTCTAGCTCTAGTTCTGCTCTAGGGTAACATTTTTCATGATCGGTCACGATTGGCCCTTCTTGAATTCTGGCCTGATATGCTTTAAGCATCATATTAAGGTCCTCGGGAGTGGGATCTACTAGGATTGATCCTTCTCTTGGGGGTGGTGGAATTGTGTGAGGTGGGTTGGAAGGTGGCGGGTCGGATGGAGACGGGAATGGTGGTGGTGTGGTAGTGTGAGAGGGAGTTTGAGATGTGAGTTCAATTATCCTGGCCTTTGTTTCTCTGAGGCTTTCCTCGAGTTCACTCATCTTTTTTGCCCATTGTCTTTTCATTCTTTCACGACTATCTCTCCAAGCTCTAGTCCTCTTCTTTGTCATGCTCTCTGTTTCACTAACCTCTGGGCTCTTTTCCTGGCCTACCCCTTGGTTTTGCTGCAATGCCTGAGCTCTAGTGACTACTTGTACTGGTGCAGTGGACGTCACGCTTCCTGTAGAGTCTACTACTAACCCAATGACGTTAATGGGAGTGATTTTTGGCATATTGCTGGGATTCTTAGGGCAGTCTCGTAAGAGATGCTCCTTTCCACACTCTTGGCAAAAGCCCTGGATCGTCACTGACTGGGGTTGTGTAGGTGGAGGCACGGGACAATCAGGAATGAGATGATCTCCCTGACATCTGTAGCATGGTCCTCTAGGGAATGGGGGTCTTACTTGTCTAGGTTGAGGTCTAGGGTTGGGGTTTGCATACATGACATTTGTGTAATCTGACTCCCAACTAGGTTCGTTTGGCTCTTCACTATAATAGGACTCACCATGTTCAGGAGATTGCATGTAGTAAGCCTGGGGACTATCAACATGTGTAGAATCGAAGCTATGGTCACTGGGATCACTTTCTGAAAGCAATGGTGTTACGGGGACTATAGCTCTATTCAGGTTTTCTTCTGCAGCAGCATACTTAACCGGAATCACATTAGCTGGAGCAGGGGGTTGTTGTGCTAGCACAGGCTGAGGCCTTTGTTGGTTTTGGTAGGGTTGGTAGGTTTGTTGAGGTCTCGCATACTGCTGAGGTGGGTACTGGTTCTGGTATCTTCCTTGTTGAGGGTATGGTTGTGGGTACGTCTGTCTAACGGTTTGCTTATTGTAGGGGCAATCTTGCGCGGTGTGATTGGTGTACCTTCGTTCTATGGTGCAGTACTGGCTACTAGGATTAACTTGGGGTTGAGCCATAATGGGACAGACATTTGCCATATGGTCGCCACCACAAGTATAGCATCTTTTCACAGGGGCAAACCTTGGGATTTGTTTGCTAGAGACACCTAGTTTCTGAGCTACTTTTTCTGCAAGTTCCTCAATTGATGTGGATTGCGTGGAAGAGAGGCTAGAGGCACTATCTGAATCTTTGTATATCTTGGAAAGCTCTAGTTCTTCCCATAGGTTATCCTCGAAGTCAATGCACATGCGTACACACTCTTCTATGGTCCTAGGGTCCTTCAAGTACACATAAGATCTCAATTTGGTACTTAGCAATCCATCCAAGAACAAAGCCACTTGCTTTGCTGGTGTGGGTAACTCAGGGACAGGGCATCTCTCTAGGTATTGCCTAAATCTTCTTCCAGCAAGTCTCACGGTCTCTTGAGGGGTTTGCTTGAAGCTGTGAATCAGCGAGGAGATATTATGTCTTATGCCACTCTTAGAGAATTCAATAATGAAAGCCTCTAGGAGTTGGTCTATACTCCTGAATTGTCTCTCATTCAATGGTTGAAAGCACGTAAGGGCTGTGTTCCTAAGGGTTAGAACAAAGGCATTGTACTGCGTGAATAGATCCTCCACTTGTTCAGCTCTCAAGACTTGCCTAAACTCAGCCACATGATCGTATGGATCTCCAGTGCCATCGAAGTAGTTCTTCATGGACTTAACTAGCTGAGTTGGTCTCAGAGTCCTTGTGTGCTCTCTAGGTCGTGGTAGAGGGGACTCATCTGCATTTCTTTGATTCCTGGGAGCTCTAAGTACCTCAGGTTCTACTCTGTTTGTTTCCGTCCTCATTCTTTCTCTGCCCCCTGGGTTGGCAAAGCTTACTTCTGGCCTATCTCTACTTTTGTCTCTTTGAGCTCCATGAGCATGGGACGTTCCAGCTCCCGGGTGGCCATAGGACACGTTCGATCTTGGTTGGGGAAAAACGAATTCACCTTTCCAAGTGTAAGCATGTCTATCATGTTCTGTAACCACAAAGATCCTCTCTGAAGCGTGATCTAAGTAGGTCACTCTGCCTGGGCTATCTGGATCTTTAAACTCATAGATCATGATTGTTCCTATATCATTTGGTCGATCAGATTTATACCTCCAAAAGGCTTCATCAGTCTCTTGGTTCAGAAGCAGATCTATGCTCTTGTTGTCTTGGGGAATCCACTCAGGCGTGAGAATTCTCGTAAGAACAGATTTCCCTCGAGGGGTCTTGGGCTCTGCACCCATGTTTCCTTGTTCTAGGTCCTCTATGTCCGTCTCAGGGATCACATTCCCGAATTCATATGTCCTCTCCGGGTGACTAGTGACCACGTATATGGTTCCTTCCTTGTCTAAGTACGCTCCGTTTTCGAACTTGACAGCTGGGCGTTCTAGTCCTATGGATTGGTCAGGGTTTTTAATCTGGACCACGGATCTTCCTAGACCGTCCTCATAGATGCTAGCACCTAATCGTTTGGTCCTAAGGTATTCCAGCTGCGTCTTGTACGGGCCTTCTACCCTGTGCAAGTATGGCACTCCTGAACTTCCCGTAGGTTTGTCCATGCCTTGAGACATCTCTGATTCACTAGTCTCAGAGCTAGGATAGTATGAGTGGTGGCTCAACTGCTGGGCCCAAGACCTAGCAGTGTGGTTGACACTAGCCTCTGAAGACCTAAGACTTTGTCTATCTCTCCCCAGATGTCGCCCTGATCTAAGGTTCATAAGCCTAATTGAATAGCCCAAATTTTCCCAAGTACAACCTCGTTGCTGAGTTCTTTTGTATCAGTTACTTGATTCTTTTTAGTGGTTACCGTGTTTATGCTCTTGTCAGAAATCACGTCGTCAGGAATATTTGAGATAATTTTTGCATTGTAAGTTGATCGTTCCACGTTAGATTCTTTCCTTTAAGGTTATCGCATCACGAAGAGATTATGTTTAATCTTGAACTTGAGTGCATAGGTAGTCTTCCACTTGATTGATGCCTATCGTCACCCTGGCTTACTCCTATCACTAGTCGTTCTTAGTCTAAGCTAGGAATCGACAATGGGAGTTGAGAATTTCCAACCTTTTGTTTCCTTCTTGGTTGCCCTGGTGTGCCCAGGACGCGTGTTCCCAAGCTTGCACTTATTCTTGCTTAGAATGCCCTCAAGTGCTCTTGCTGGACCTGTAAAAGTCCCACGGTTAGCTCAAGACTTAGATTCAAATGACACAATAGACCACTTTTATGCATGTAACTCACAGACCAAATTATCCTTTGCTTTTATGGAAAACAATCCCAAGGATCCCTCAGTTTTCCTACCTTAGGGTATGGTCAACTTCAAAAAACCTTAGGGTAGAGCTTTCCAACAAAACAAGAATCACAGCAAACGGATTTCGTATGAGAAAGTTATGTCAGTTCAGGCTTCAGGGATTAAAACAGGGTTCAAACAGGCCAACAGGGCAACAGGTTTTCCTCGGGTTATTTGCCTATAGCCTCCTTATGTGCTCTAGAGTCCATGATCCATGTCCACAATTAGCCAAAATCTTCAAATTAAAAAACCCTAAAAACTTGGCCGAAATTGGCTATCAATCGCGATCGACTGGGCTGTCAATCGCGATGGACTAGGCTGTCAATCGCGATGGACTGGTGTCAATCGCGATGGACTGGTGTCAATCGCGATGGACTGGTGTCAATCGCGATGGACTGGTGTCAATCGCGATGGACAGGTGTCAATCGCGATGGACAGGTGTCAATCGCGATGGACTGGTGTCAATCGCGATGGACTGGTGTCAATCGCGATGGACTGGTGTCAATCGCGATGGACTGGTGTCAATCGCGATGGACTGGTGTCAATCGCGATGGACTGGGGTCGGTCGCGATTGATGGGTGTCAATCGTGATTTTTCTTTCGGTCGCGATGGACAGGGGTGTCCGTCGCGATGGACACGTGTCCGTCGGGGTCTGTCAATCGCGATGGACTGGCTGTCCGTCGCGATGGATAGTGTTAATCACAATTGACTGGCTATCAATCGCGATGGACTGAAAAAATGCAAATTTTCCAAAACTTTTTGTGGATTTGTGATGTGCAAGGTCCCTAGTCTACTGTGGTACACTTAATTTTACCAAAAGATGAAAATTTCTATCAATCGCGATCGACAGAAGCTGGCGACTGCGAGACAGTTCTGCACATTTCCGTACCTGCGCAATGTGCTGGAGATTATGGGATGGCCAATACCTGCAAGCAAACTCAAAAACATGCAAAAACAGTGCACACAAGATCGCTCTCTCGCTCTCTCTCACACATGAAATGAGGGAAATGAAAGGGGGAAGGAGATATAGTCAAAAAACTGAAATTTTTGCGATGATGGAGATGGAGGTGGAAGTTGATGGGGATGATGATGGTGATGATGGTGGTGAGGTAAGAAAAAGAGAAATAAGAAGAGTGAAGAAATTACCTACAATGCCAACGTCTCAAATCTATGTCTTACCATCACACGCTCGTCCTCAAAGCTCGATCCCCGGCAACGGCGCCAAAATTTGGTGTAGCTCAGTGATGAGTAGCACCTCCTTTAATGTCAATCCGGGAAGATGTGAGGATGGTATAAAGACCTCGAGCAAGTGGAGGCACAAGTGCGTGAGTGAGAAGCACACAAACATGCACACACATACACACACACACACACGGCAAGACAAAGAGTGAGAAGCAATGGAGTTCTTAGATTACTTTCAAAAGCTCTTACAAGTTCATTTCAATTACAATCTAATCTCAAAAATGAGCTCTCTAGCTCTATTTATAGTTTTTGACTAGGTTTTGGCCCTGTCCAGACCTAGTGTCCGGCCTAGTTAAAAATTAGGTTCCAGGGCCAATTTGAGGGCTTAAACGGAGTCTAAAAAATACGAAAATTGATATGTAGGAACTTCTAAGGCTCCTCAAGCTCAAGGACTCCTTGGCTTGCACAAAATGGAGCTACAAAAATATGAAATGGTATTTACAATGATTGTTAGTGATAAGAATCACTGTTATAAAGATGTTGATTTGGAAAAATTTGAAGGGCCTATCTGTCATATTTGCGTCGACTGCTTTGTCTACTTAATCCTTCACCTCGCTCTGACTCTCTCCGCTGGCTTCCTTGTCTAGTCAGTCCTTGGGTGCCCATACTGCTCTCAACAGAGTGGCATCAGGCACAACACTTCCTCACTAATTCATAGCTTCAAGCAAACACCTCAAGAGACGGTCAGACTAGTTTAGGCAATACCTAGAGAGATGCCCGATGCCTGAGTTACCCACACTAGCCAAGCAAGTGGCCTTGTTCTTAGATGGATTGTTGAGCACCAAGCTCAGGTCATATGTGTATCTGAAGGACCCCAGAACTATAGAAGAGTGCGTGCGCATGTGCATAGACATTGAGGATAATTTAGGCGAGGAGTTAGAACTGTCAAAAATCTATAAGGATTCTGATAGCTCTAGTAGCCTCACATCTGGACAATCCACATCCATTGAGGAACTTGCAGAGAAGGTAGCTCAAAAACTAGGTGTCTCTAGCAAACAAATTCTGAGATTTGCCCTAGTTAAGCGGTGCTACACTTGTGGAGGTGACCATATGGCAAATGTATGTCCCATTATGGCCCAACCCCAGGTGAATCCTAGTAGCCAGTACTGCACCATAGAGCGAAGGTACACCAACCACACTGCACAAGACTGCCCATATAACAAACAAACTGTTAGGCAAAATTACCCTCAGCCATATCCACAACAGGGTAGATACCAGAATTAGTACCCACCACAACAATACAACAGACCACAGCAAACTTATCAGCCACCCTATCAAGGGCAGCAGAGACCTCAATCAGTCCTAGTACAGCAACCCCCCGCACCAACCAATGTGATCCCAGTGAAATATGCATCTACAGAAGAAAATCCGAACAGAGCCATAGTCCCAGTCACCCCATTGCTATCAGACAGTGATCCAAGTGACCATAGTTTTGACTCCACACATATTGATATCCCACAGGCTTACTACATGCAGTCACCCGAGCATAACGAGTCATACTATTATGAGGACCCAAGTGAAAATAGTGGGGAGCCTGAGTATGCTAATGTCTTGTACACAAACCCCAACTCTAGATCTCAACCTAGGCAGGTACGACCCCCATTTCCTATAGGACCATGCTTCAGATGTCAGGGAGATCACCTTATGCGTGATTGTCCAATGCTTGCCCCTACACAACCCCAACCAGTGACAATTCAGGGTTTCTGTCAAGACTGTGGAAAAGAGCATCTCCTACGAGATTGCCCAAAGAACCCCAATAACATGCCTAAAATCACTCCTATCAATGTTGTTGGGTTAGTTGTAGACTCCACAGGGAGTGTGACTTCCACTGCACCTGTGCAAGTAATCACAAGAGCCCAAGCTCTACAGCAAAACCAAGGTGTTGGTCAGGAAAAGAGCCCCGAGGTGAGTGAAACAGAGAGCATAACCAAAAAGAGGACTAGAGCCTGGAAGGATAGTCGTGAAAGAATGAAAAGGCAATGGGCAAAAAAGATGAGCGAACTTGAAGAAAGCTTGACAGAAACCAAAGCAAAGATAAGTGAACTCGCATCTCAAAACCACTCTCACACCACCCCTCCACCACCTCTCCCTTTACCCGCCAATCCATCTTCTTCCATTCCCCAACCTTTCAATACACCACCCTTAACCCACCCACCACCCAGAGTAGGATCCGTCCTAGCCGATCCCACTCCCGAGGACCTAAACATGATGCTTAAGGCATATCAGGCCAGAATCCAAGAAGGGCCAAATGTAACTGATCATGAAAAGTGTTACCCTAGAGCAGAACTAGAGCTAGAACGAACCAAAATTTGTGCTAAGATGGTGGAATTGGCTCAAACTATGTTTGAAGCCAGTCGCCTCTTTCACATCTCTAGTTCAACCAAGACGCAGTTACACTTTGATGGACTGCTAGAACGAATAGAGAGGCTAATTTCACAATCAGAAAAGGAACCCGCCTCTCAAAATAAGGGCAAGGCAAGTGAGAACGTGAGCCTACCTCCCCAGGAAGCCTACGTGCCTAACTCTACAGAGCCAGACACATCATCTTCTATGAATCGGTTCACACCAGAATTCCTACGAGAGATTCAAGAAGACAAATGGGCTAAAGAAAGTGAAGTCCCTCCTCCCATTGAACTTGTGGATGATGCACACAAGCAATTCCCACAAGACATCCCATCCATTTATGAGGAGCATGAGAGCACCCACTCTCAAGAGAGATTAGATTTTGAGTATAATTCTCTACAAGAATTACCACATTTCACAGGCCCATGGGAAACCAAGTCTACTTGTTTGAGAGCGCCCACAGTCATGATAAGAAATGAAGACTCTATCATACCTAGGAATACAGAGGTAGTAAAGAACACTAAAGTGTAGTGCAATCTCACTTTAGAAGAGCTACTCAAAGTTAAGCCAGAAGTGTGGAAACATGTAGCCAAACAAGTGCCAGACATAGCGAAATCGCGCTCCCAAGTAGGATCTCATAGAACAGTGCCTGAAATACCATTGGACAAGATAGGAGACATGAGTGAGGGCGAAGAGGGAAACACATATCTTCCTATCACCCATCAAGGATACACCACCAAGGCCATTCTAGACTCAGGCACAGGTGTTGCAATTGCTACTACTTCCCTATGGAAGCGTTGGGGCAAGCCAGCACTCAGGCCCACGAGGATGAAATTGCAAATGGCCGATGGTCACATAGAGAGACCCTTAGGATTGCTAGAAGGAATAACTCTCACTACATGTGGTGTTGAGTTCGAGCATACATTTGCTATATGTGATTTTAGCAAAAATCATGCCTATGAAATGATCTTGGGAAGACCATTTATGCGACAGTTGCAAGTGGTACAGGACTGGGGAACCAACTCCTTGTACCTGCAACACTTAGGTGTTACGACCAAAGTGAATCTCAAAGATTACTCTCATAGAGATGTCCCTCCTATCTAATGGAATCCCATCCATAGAGCCAAAGATGATACGGAATCTGTGCATTCCATAGGATGAGGATCCTCATGGATGCATGAAGACACCCACTTATGGATGTGCAAAGTGGCAGTAGAAGAAGAGAAAAGGGAAAAAGCCAGAGAGATAGGTGCAAAAGAAACACATAGATCAATTCAAGACCCAGCCTATGCGCCGGTAGTCTTTCCTGACGAGGAATTTGAACCCCACGGCTGGGCAGAAATCCTAGCAACAATGGATGTAGCCATCAATGAAGAACAATGGACACCTCATTGTGATGAAGATGGCTATGACATTTCAGTCTTCTCCATAGAGCCAATCATGGGAGAGGCAGTGTTAGAAGAGTGTGAACCTAGCCCTGATGCATTTGAGGATGCAAGTGACTCTGATCTAGAGTCAATCATTATGGACACACCCTTTGCATCAGATGAAGAATACTTCTATGAAGTAGAATTTCAACCCCAGAGGCATGGAGAGCTTACAAATGAGGTAAGGCTAGCCACACATGTGACCCCGAAGGAAGAAGGAAAGAAAAGAAAGAAGAGAGAAGTCACAACAGAAGAGGAAGAATCTTTGTTTGAGGTCCCGGAAAATTTTAAGAAGTATGAGATAGATGATAGAAGAGTCATGATAAGAATGCCTAAACGGGAGACACAATCAGGAGCGGCCTATGATAACAAAGAAACCACCAAAAAAATAGTGGAAGCCCTAGAAGAGGGAGAGGAGAGATGTACTTACATAGGACATGACCTGACGGAAGACGAAGAGCACGAATTGATAGCCTTGCTAAGAGAATACAGAGATGTATTTGCTTGGAGCTACAAGGATTTGAAGGGTGTTGACCTAGACATATGCTCACACACAATTCCCATGACCTCAGATGCTAAACCCTCTAAGAAAAAGCCATACACATATAATGATAACTATGCTGCTAAGATCAAAGAAGAGATAGACCGCTTGGTGGAAGCCGGATTTGTCTATGAAATTGAGCACACTGAATGGGTATCCCCCATTGTAGTGGTGCCCAAGAAGAACGGCAAATTACGAGTATGCATTAACTTGAAGAAGGTTAATGCAGCCACTATTAGAGATAGTTATCCGCTTCCTATCACTGAGCATCTATTAGAAAGGGTAGCAAGCAAGGAAGTGTACAGCTTCCTAGATGGGTTTTCGGGCTACAATCAAGTAGCCATTGCTCTAGAGGATCAACATAAGACGGCTTTTGCCACGGAGTGGGGCATATTTGCCTTTCGAGTAATGCCATTCGGGCTTACTAATGCACCTGCTACCTTTCAAAGATTGATGTGTCACGTGTTTAAAGAGTTCTTGAGGAAGAATTTGGAAGTCTATGTTGATGATCTGTGTGCTCATTCCAACATTAGACAGACCCATATACCTGAACTCAGACAAATCTTTGATAAATGCAGAGAATATCAAGTCTGCTTGAACCCAGAAAAGTGTGTTTTCATGGTTAGGCAAGGCAAGATTCTAGGACACATAGTTTCAAAAAATGGCATATCCACTGATGAAGAGAAAGTGAGAGCCATAGCGGAGCTACCTAGGCCAAAGAACGTCAAGGAAGTACAGGCTTTCATGGGGCATTGTGGTTACTACCGCCGGTTCATCCACATGTATGCTATCATTGCAAAGCCCATGTACGGACTTCTGACTAACTTTGAGTGGACTGATGAATGTGAGAATTCCTTCCAGGAGCTTAAACGAAGATTATGTTCAGCACCAATCTTGACCACACCAGATTGGAACAAGCCATTCCATGTTCATGTGGATGCCTCCAATTATGCTATTGGATGTGTACTCGCACAACCTATGGGTGAAGGTAATCTGGATCTCCCTATTGCCTATGCCAGTAGACAATTGAATGCTGTTGAACGGAACTATACAACCACCGAACGAGAAGGATTAGGCATGGTGTACGTAGTTAAAAAGTTTAGACATTATTTGCTTGCAAATAAGTTTGAATTTCTTACTGATCACCAAGCTCTACTGTACCTGGTAAACAAGCCATGTAATACAAGCAGATTAGTAAGATGGTTTCTCTTACTGATGGAGTATGACTTTGAGGTTGTGGTAAGGAAAGGGAAGACTCACTTGAGAGCAGACCATCTGTCTAGGCTCACATCTGGAGAAGCCCCACAAGGAGTATCAGATGACTTACCTGATGCTCACTTGTTTAATTTAGAAGTGGTGCCGCAGTGGGCTAAGCCATTAGTGCCAGTATTGACATACGGGCCTAACCACCCAGTAATAGCCACACAGAATAGAGAGGCAAAGAAGTCTAGAACAAGAAGCCCTAGATTACTCACTCATTGGTGATAATCTATACAAGCGCGGAAAAGATGGTTACCTGAGACTATGTGTTCATGAGAGTGAATATCTAAAGATCTTGGAAACTGCTCACCAGGGTGTAGCAGGAGGACACTTTGGTCCAGATAGGGTGATCAAAGCAATTCTATTTGCAGGATTTTGGTGGCCCACCCTTCACATGGATGCACATACCTATGTGAAGAGGTGTGAGATTTGTCAGCGAACCCAGCCTCCTATACGCAAAGATGAGATGCCACTGAAGCCTATGATGGGCGGACGTGCATTCTCTAAGTGGGGAATAGACTTTGTAGGTCCTATTAATCCCCCAGCTAAGGGCTCACATGCTGAGTATATCATCGTTGCCACGGATTATCTAACCAAGTGGGTAGAGGTAAAAGCCACAACGAAGAAGGACGCTCAGACAACTGCTAAATTCTTGTTTGAGAATGTATTCCCAAGATACGGGCTACCTATAGAGTTAGTAAGTGACAGGGGCACTCACTTCTTGAATGAAGTTATTGAAAATCTGCTCCAAGAATTCTTGGTAGTACATAAGAAGTCTACCCCCTATCACCCTCAAGCCAACGTGCAAGCTGAAAGCACCAATAAGATCCTATGCAATGTCTTGACAAAATTAGTGAACAATAAACGCTCTGAATGGGACAAACAGCTACACCATGCTGTTTGGGCATATCGAGTCGCCTACAAAACGGTACTCCAAGCCACCCCCTTTCAGATGGTATTTGGCCAAAATGCCGTGCTACCGTTGGACTTCTTAATACCTACATTGAAAGTAGCACAAGAGCACGAATGGACGGGTCATGAACTCTCCTCTAGACTTTTTGACCTTGAACGATTAGGAGAAACCAAACTGAGAGCAGTTGCAGGGATATATGCAGCTAAGAAGAGACAGAAGGCATACTTTGATGCCCATGTGAAGGATAAGGGCTTGAAAGCAGGAGATCTAGTTTTAGTCTACACATTGAAACAACACGCAAGGAAGCTAGAAAAGAGAGGCTATGGACCTATGATCATCAATAGGATCTCCACAAGTGGAGCAGTACAACTAGCCACTTTAGAGGGTAATGTTCTCCCAAACTATATTAGCGGATGCAGAGTCAAGTTGTATCAGGAACCCCTCACGGAGGAAATGCTAAGTCGACTCAATATTGCTAAGCAACGTAAAGAGGAGGAAAAACGCATTCGAGAAGAAGCACAGGCAGAGGCCTTAGAGCGCATCAGACGAATGAAGTTGAGGAGACAAAGGAGGGATCAGCCTATGATTGACACTCAAGAGTTTCCAGGCTATCACATGGCCATGTGCGAGGCTTCCGGTGAACGTACCCATAAGATAGTGGATCGGCGACCTTTTGTAACCCTAGAAATAGGACAAAGATACAGCACAACAAGTGTGAGAGCTTTAATTGATTCAGGAGCAGCCACTAGTGCAGTTCGGCTTTCTTATTGCCAGCAGCTGCAATTGGAGGTAAAACCCCTAGAGGCATATCTGATAGGATTAGGAGGTGTTGAAACCCCTTGCATGGGAGAGGTGGAGCTTCCCCTCTACATACAAGAGGTCCTCATGCCAGCAAAAGTGCTAGTGTGTGAAGACGAGGATCTGACCGAATCTCTTGTCTTGGGCCAAGACTGGATCTATGATCACGCAGTCAACCTCAACCTAAGAAGTGGAATTCTTCAAGCTTGGGCAGGCCAAAGCTATCTTACTATTGAATTAGAAAATCAAGCACTCAAACCAGTAGGAAGGGCACCAACTCCTGGTCCCTCCAGGAATCCACATAAAGATAATGATGTTGTTCTTGTCCAAAGTTCTATGGTGCAGAGGATTGTCAATCGTACCAAAGGTACAGGAGTCAATGAGGAGTTCGCAGCTAGGCCAAAGGAGATTCTAAACATGCAGACCAAACATCATACAACACGAAGGAGGCCGTTGATCAAGAGGCAGGAGCGCCAACCAGTGCAACACGAAGTACATCATGGCGCGAAGCAGATCTGGATACGCAAGGATGGAAAACCCACAACTCTTATAGCAGACTCTCGAGGAGGCAACAAACAAGCCACACCATCACGGACACAAGTGAGGGAGTACCCTAGGCAACCTCCTAGGCACACCACGTCTATTTGGGTCCCTAAGCGGTCAATGAAGGCTATCCCCAATGCTAGACACATATGGGTGCCCAAGGCCTATTTACGAGCTCAAATAGCTCCAACTCTAGTTACTGGCATAATTCAACATTCACAAGCCCTCTCCACTAACAACGTAGGAACTCTACCTAAATACCACCCTGAACCACACTCGGTCAAACCAAGGAATGTCTGGAAATGGGTGCCCAAAAGGTCCCAACTCCATCACACTCTACTTCATAAATCTCTACCTGTCTTTAGCTCTAAGAGCTACGAATCCCCTATCAAAGTTTGGAGACTTAAACCATGTATCAAACCCCCTGACCCAATTTTTGTAAATCCATCCACTCTGAAATAGGTGCATTCTGAGTCCATTGCATAACCAAAGTAGGCATCTAGGATGATACTGACCTCTAATCACCACTCACATCTATAGCAAGCACTTCACCTCTGACCACTAACCTTCGGGATTGTCTTGTTAGTATTGTGAAGGGAACACCATTACATCCTGTTTCCTATGCAGCACTAATGTGCCTTTCTTCTTCTAGCAGATAAGCACCCGATTCCCATGGCAGCAGCAGCAGGCACGAGTTCTCAGGCAGGCACAAACACTCAAATCAATTGGGATACCATGCCTGTGGAGGTTCCACTGACAGCTAGGCCGGAGGAGCTTTTGAACGTAAGAAGAATTCCCATTCCGGATCCACCAAGTGGCCTAACAGAAAGAGTAAAGGGGCATTCTCATTGGTTCAATGAGATGCCAGGAGATTTGGGAGACGCAGATCATATCTGGGAATCCAAGATGGAATGTGGAGGTGTGTGGTGGACCTTTCAGTTCTTCTCACGAGAATTTGAGGCATTGCAAAATGCAGCTCTTCTTCAGGATATTTGGCAGAAAGCGGGATTGCAAGATTACTTTAGTGCAGCTTTACCCAGACCGGATTTTCTTAGGTGCTACTACTTGATTGCCACACTGAAGCCGACAGGAGATAAAGATCATTCAAGCACATTCTGGGTACCCTCCCTATCGAACCAGGAGGAAATGAAGAAATTTGAGTTAAACACTACTGTAATCAGGGAAGCCCTTCAGATGTATGGCACCCATGTGCCTTCCGATCGCGATCCCTTTGATACCAGAGTCAATGAAGAGCAACAGAATCAAGAAGTTGAAGGAAATGTGTGCCCTCACCCCTAACATCGGCATACCCCTGCGAATGTGCCTTCAACACTTCGCATTTCCAGCTCAAGACCGCTTTACCCAACCTCACAAGAAGATATGGTATGGATTATATTTAGCAGAGACTAGAAGCTTGCCAATTAAGATGCCTGTATGGATTCTGGACCAATTGTATGAAGTAGGCAAGCGGGGTGTGAGGAAGCAT
Source organism: Ceratopteris richardii (assembly GCA_020310875.1). NCBI lineage: Eukaryota > Viridiplantae > Streptophyta > Polypodiopsida > Polypodiales > Pteridaceae > Ceratopteris > Ceratopteris richardii. The sequence continues at coordinate 105,214,957 of CM035410.1, forward strand.
ATGTTACATGGCTGCTGTGCGATCACCAGAATCATTTATAGATGTCTTGCATATGATGTGCCAATAGCTAGGGCCCTTAAATACTCACAACTGGAGTTTTTCAAGGGGCGGAAGTCAGGGAACCAACCTGCGAAACGAATGCGTGGATCACTCTCCCAGGTCATGATCCCTCACGAGGCCACAGCCGATGCTCCCCCTAGAGAAGAAGCCCAAGTAGCACCTTTCACGGTACATCTCCAAGGAACTCAATCAGAGGGCATGGTACAGCCCACTCCATCCGCCCCTCCACTACCGACCGATGCCGAGTTTGCACCTATGGCCACCTTAACTGAGGATCCCAATTTTGATTTTGAAAGATTCCTGCAGACGGCCCACTTATCTGATAGTGAAGGTTTTCCTGACAATGCCGATCCGGGATCATCATGCCGAAGAGAACAGCCACAAGGCGAGGCAAGCAGGGTACATTGGGGAGATGAGGCACATCATCCTCATGATCCAAGCACACAAAATCAGGAAGAAGAACGGGGAAATTAACCAGAGGAGAGTGAAGAGGAGGCCCCTGCCTACACGGCACAACTCAAACGGCTATACAAGACAATCAAGCAGGTACAGAGAAGACATAAGATGACAGAAGAGGCGAATAGAGCTCTAGTGAACCAAATGCTTCAAGCCGAGAATGTAGACTCACATTTTGTTGAATCATTGAATCTATTGGCGAACACATGTGGGATCGGGGAAGCATTGAGGACTATGGTCTATCGGGAGAACCCTACCTATGATCAACGAAGGATTGATACACGGCCACGGCGGGGAAAAATGATTCAAATGGAAGTGTCTATTGCCTTGCCTACCACAATTTCAGAGGATGTTCACATGACTAGCCCAAGTCCCACTGACGAACAAGATGTAAATATACAGGTACCATCTCCACCGTCACCTCCCATTCAACCCTCAGAACCCTTCTCCACTAGTCTTTCTGAACAACCGATATCCACCCAACATGAAACCATTGTACACACCTCCGTTTTTACATCCTTCCCTTTACCCACATCCATCACTTCCGCCCAAATTTTTGAACCTCACACCGATCATCCTGCCACCGATCAAACCATAATAGGTCACCCTTCCTATCTCCCCACCCTTGGACAACCACTTGCCACTAGCCAGACCGTGTCCCATCCTTTTCAATTCACCCACACATTTCCCCTCTCCCAAACCCTATCCACCACTTCCCTTGTAACTGCCTCAGGCTCAACCCAAGTCACACAACCGTCATTCTCGACAAACCTTGTAAATATACTCCAACAGGTTGAGAACTATAATAAGAAGTCCCTTTCCCAACCCCACTCCCCCACATTCACTGCCACCACTAACACACCACCTACCGTTCCCGTGTTCACAATTCACACTTCACACACTATCACATCCGATCCCATGGATATTTCACCATCCACAGGAGCACCCACCACCACGTCTGTTCCACTATCATCACATCTCACTTCACTCATAGGCACGTCATCCAATGTTCCCTTTCCCATTTCCCGACCCGTTGCATGTTCCACCTCTACCCATGCACCCACATCATTTAGTAATACACTAGATACCATGGTTGAAGCGGCCACTCAGCTGAAGCAAGAATATAAGTTATTGGAGGAAAATAACTTAGAGCTGTGCAATCTCTCGGCTCAACCCCAGGCACGATTCGATGCCTTGGAACTAGGTAATACAGCACTACAACACCAGGTGACTGACCTCCAACAATCGAAGACAGAACTCGAAGCTAAGTATGCAGAGACAGGCAAGGCTATGGAGGAACAGCTCCGAGATCAAATGGACCGCAATGCGAGACTTCAACGCAACATGGCCCTACTACGCCGCCATCTAGCAGCGGCTCAAGAAGAGAACCGAAGGCTACAACAACAAAACCAGGAGAACCTAGAAGCGGCCATGGAAAACACCCCGGGAGCACCTATAGACCCTGCAAAATTCCAAGCTGTCCCCTCAGAGCATATTCAACAGGTTTTAGAAGGTTATGCAACCCTTTTGGAAGCCCATGATCAGTTGGCAGACCAGATAAAGGAACTACAAGGATCCAAAGTACCGACAACACACACACCCACACCTAAAGAGACGGTCGATGCTGCTACTTCGCCAGAACCTGAACCTACAACGAACAGTGAGGTACTTGAGCTACGGCAACAGATTGCAGAGTTGAAAATCAAGTTGTTACAATATGAACGACCTCCTTCCCCACCTGAGCAACCCATAGAAGAAGAAGTTATTATCCCAGTGGAGGAAGCATTTGAAGAGAACTATGAGCCTCAACCTTTTCCAGGAGGCATAATCACTGAGGAGGGACAGGACACTTATGAGGAACCCCCATCGGCATGGATGAAATAGGTAGAAGAAATGGGGCAGACTCATGAAGAACGTATCTCCTACCAAATGTTGGCCATGAAGACAATTGAAGAAGCCATACTTCAATCAGACTACTTCAGACATCTGGCCCCTAGAAGACTAATAACCAGCTCAGAATTACAATATAAACCATACTTTGTACTGTTGGCAGACTACAACGTCGAGATCAAACGTAAGACCAACAAGTACCCAACTTTCGCAACACAATTTGAACCTGAGGACATTCCAGAGGAGGCGCGCAAAGGGAAAATACACCAACCCATCTGGAGGCAAAAGCTATTGGAAACCTATCCCGAGATGCTACGGACATGGGACCATGCGCCCATGCATTTGAAGTATAACAATTGCTATGGACCAGTGCAACGGAGAAGAACATGGAAGTCATTTGCCATCAAAGTCAAGAACAACGCCAATTGCAAAGAATGGCTCAATTACCTTGCCATTGCACCCCCAAACGGCATGCCTACTGTAGCCTACATGATGGCTACCATCAGACATTGGCTTCCACGCCTCCACCCCATGCCAGATGTGGCTGCCCAGATGATGCTCAAGATCTTCGATATGATGCAGGTTGTGCTCAAAACTTTCCGTAATGTATGTCATATTCAACCTCCGATTCCCGGGTTTGTTAATGGTAATTACGACCTGCTATATGATATGAGCACCACCCCGAGCATACGAGTTGCTTATGCATGGCACGCACGCATCAGATATCTCCCTGCCTGCTACAAGCAAACTTTCGATGAAATGTTCACCACGGGGTTCTAGGAAGCACACTCAGAGGTGTTCGCGCCACGGCCCACCCATTTGTTACACCTCTTTGCATGCAAACAAACGATGCACTCAGAACTCTACACAACGCCACAGCCGGACATACCGGGCCCAGTCAATTGGGATACCCTGTAGAGAGACCTGATCGGAGGGCTGCGAATCAAAGAACATGATGTGGCAGCTGACATTCTCCAGGACTATATTGATCAAACCGCAGATCAAAGGTCTGTCAGAGGCGACAGACGCTAGGGGGGGGAGAGTGTTGGCAGTATACGGGAAGAGGCAAGTACGAGCATACACGCAGATCTAGCACTAAGGCAACCCTTAATTTTTTTCAAAACCCTTACACCATTTAAAAGTGATTCTCATCACTAAAAACCCCTGTAAATACCATTTTCACCTTTTTGTAGCTCCATTTTGTACAAGCCGAGGAGTCCTCGAGCTTGAGGAGCCTTAGAAGTAGTTGCCTGCCAATTTTCGTATTTTTTAGACCTTGTTTGAGCCCTCAAATAAGCCCTGGAACCTAATTTTTAACTAGGCCGGACACTAGGTCTGGACAGGGCCAAAGCTAGTCAAAAACTATAAATAGAGCTAGAGAGCTCATTTTTGGGGAGCTTCTGGTAGTTTTGAGATTGTATGAGAACTTGGTTGCAATAGAAGTGATTCCATTGCCTTACTCTCTTTGTTCTTGCCGTGTGTGCGCGTGTGTGTGTATGTGTGTGCATGCTTGTGTGCTTCTCACTCACACACTTGTGCCTTCACTTGCTCGAGGTCTTCATACCATCCTCTTGTCTTCCCGGATTGACATTAAAGGAGGTGCTACTCATCACTGAGCTATAGAGAGAAAGAGAGAGAGGGAAATGTCGTGATACAGACCCCCACATCAAGTCTTTGCACCGTCCCGGTGCAATTCTCGAAGCTGAAAACAAGATAGTGAAGAAAGTTCTTCCTCCTTGACTTAATTTAGGTAATTCTTCATCCTGGAGATATTGACCAGTTTTTTTTATTTTTTTTTATTTGTTTAATTTTTTTCACTTTTTTTTACCCCTTTTTTTTATAATAAATCACAATCACTAAATGAAATACGGTAGGTACGGTGAATGAAATGCTTCCAATTTACCTTAATTCAGGTACTTCTTCACCCTGGAGATATTGACCAGGGGTATCCTCTTACCCTGCAAATCCTCCAGATGTACTGCTCCATGAGTTAATACCTTTACCACCGTGTAAGGTCCTATCCATTTGGGTGCCAGTTTGGTTGAAATTGTTGGGACCTGATGCACTAAAACCATGGATCCTTCCTGTACCTCATTGGACCTTAGATACCTGTCATGCAGTCTCTTGCGCTCTTCTTGTGTTACCTCAAGTTTTTGCATTGCTCCTTCTCTGTATTCTTCTAATGCCACCAATCTCTCAATGGGAGGTTCAATTCCAGTGGTTTTGGTTCCCATTTCCTTTTTGATAATGAATTCAAATGGGGCTAATGCCTCTTTTCCATATACTAAGCGAAATGGACTCTCACCAGTGGTTCCCCTTCTTATAGTTATGAAAGCCCAAATTGCATCGATCAATGCTTATGGCCAAAAGCTTTGATGATCAAAAGATAATTTGCACAGCAACCCAATCAAAATCTTATTGGAGCTCTCTGCTTGGCCATTTGCCCTTGGATAGTAGGCACAAGATTTTTTATGGAAGACCTTGTACCTATCAAATATGAATTGGAGCAGCTGGTTTACAAAATGTGTCCCCCTATCACTAGTGATTTCCAGTAGGCAACCAAAAATACGTTTATACAAGAACTTAGCTATTGTTAAGGCCGTGCAGTCCACAGTAGCTTTAGCCTCTATCCATTTAGTTGCATAACATGTGGCCATCAAAATATACTTCTTACCCCTAGGTTGACTAGTTGGACTAATTGGTCCTATGAAATCAAGACCCCATCGTTCAAATGGGAGCCATCCTGTAGATATGACTAATGGTTGGAAATTCAATCTGGTTGGCATAGGAGCACATCTCTGGCAAATGTGGCATTCTTTAGCAAACTTGATCGCATCCTTGTAAATATGAGGCCACCATAGTCCCTTGTGGATGATTCTATGAGCCAATTCTTCCCCCTTTGGATGCCCTTCACTGTGTGCTGCCTCAAGCAAAGGGGTTACCTCCTCTGGATAAACACACTTTCTCAAGATACCATCCTGACAATATCTATATAAATTTCCACTTATAAGTGAGTACGCTTTGGTTTTAAGGAGTAATCTTCTCTTTTCTATGTGTTTCAAATGCTCTGGGAGTTTTCCAGTAGTAAGAAATTTGAGAATTCCATCATACCAATCAGTCTGAATTGCTACTAGGAAGAGATTACTATCCACCAGTTCATCATTAATACCTATTGCCTTCTCACTCATTGCAGTCCTGGACACTTGATCTGCCATGTAATGCTCCCTTCCTGGCTTAATGTGAATATTAAAGTTGAATTCTTGAAAGAGGAGTAACCATCTCCAAATCCTTCCAGCTACTCTAGGTTTGTTTATCAAGTACTTCAAGGGCTGATGGTCAGATATGACTATAAAAGGTACACCAAGAAGGTAATGCTGAAACTTCTGAAGGGCAAATACAATAGCCAAGCCTTCCCTTTCAATCGTACTATAGTTTCTTTCTGCCTGGGTGAGTAGTCTGCTGGCATAGGAGATAGGTCTATCAACCTTGTGTGATGATGGTTGAGCTAGAACTGCACCAACAGCATGAAGGCTGGCATCTATATGCACATCAAACTCCAATGACCAGTTAGGAACACTTAAAAGTGGAGCAGTACATAACCTCAATTTTAGTTCACAAAATGCTTTCTCAGCTTCAGCACTCCATGAGAAAGGGACCTTTTTACTGGTAAGCCTTGATAAGGACTTAGTTATTTTTGAATACATTTGTATAAATCTTCTATGGTATCCTACATGACCCAAAAAACTTTGCACTTCCTATGGGCTTTGTGGAATAGGCATGGAAAGGATAGCAGTAACCTTTGCATGATCCACCGTTATCCCTTCAACAGATACTATGTGACCGAGAAGAGTGCCCTTGGTGACCAAAAAATGACATTTAGCAGGATTTAACTTCAAACCTGATTTGAGACATTGCTCAAAGATTTCCTTTAGATTTTCCAAATGATCATGGAAATCTTGAACTACTGCTCTTCTATCTGTGCCTTAAAACACTGAAAAGTCATCCATGAAAATGCGTAGAAAGGTTGTCAACCATTTGCCCAATATTAGATACATTGTTCTATTAAATGAAGTTGGTGTGTTCTTCAAACCAAAAGCCATGCGAGTATAAACATAAGTGCCCCATGGAGTAACAAAGGTTGTTTTGTCCCTATCATCAGGATGGATCACTATCTGATTGTAGCCACTAAAACCATCCAAGAAGCTATACAAAGTGCGACCGGCTACTTCCTCAAGTACTTGCTCTGAAAAGGGCTGAGGAAATCCATCTTGAATAGTCACTTTATTTAAGGCATGAAAATCAACGCAAACTCTTATTTTTCCACTACTTTTCTTGGGTACAATAACCATAGAAGAAATCCACCTGGAATGTTCTACTAGAACAATTATACCTGCTTCTTCTAGTTTTGTAACTTCCAACTTTACCGTCTCTGCATATTTTGGATTGAGTCGATATGGCCTACTTCTTGCAGGCGCAGCTCCCTCAACTAAGGGTATTCTGTGTAATCCAAGCTCCTCTGGTATCCCTGTTAGATCTTTGTAGGACCATGCGAAGAAATTTTTATAAGAAAAAAGTAAAAAAGATACCTTCTACAGTAAAGGAGGATAATGCCATAGCCAAGAGGCCAAGTGGACTACCTGAGGATTCTCTTCGTCCCCTAAATTTATTTCTTGAACCAGTGTTTCAGGACTAGTATTACTTGAGAAATCATCTCCACTATATGCAGGAGTGGAATTTAGCTTATATTCTGCAATACGTTCCTTGGTCCATCCTTGAGGTATATCCGAAAAGGGGAGATCCTCTGTGCATTCAGGCTCATAACTTTCCTTTTTTGGAACTTCTATAGTTGTTGCCCCTACGATGTTTGTATTCATGGCCTTTTCCTGCAACTCCTTCCTCCGTAATTTCTTCTTCTATTTCACTGATTTCCACCATGCAACACTCTGCACTTTCCATCATCCAATTCAATAATGTATCTTCTTCTTGGGGTAGAGAGGGCATTACCTGAGTGTCCACAGTATACCCAGTAGTTTTCCTTGAGTCAAATCCTTCTTCCAAATGTAGCTGCAGTTGGCTATTGGTGCTTGTTGAAATCCATAGTTTGTTTTTCCCCCAATCTTGCAAAGCTTTTTCTTGCCTTAGCCAAGGTCTCCCCAGGAGTAAAGGGTAAGAAGTCTCCTGTGGAAGTGCAATAACAACAAAATCTAGAACAAAGTGGCAACCCTGTACTATCATCAGTACCTTTTCAATAATTCCAAGAGGTGCAACCCGATGTTGATCTGCTAGTGGTACTGTGAATGGTGGCATCTTGGTGGAGTTCAAATTCAGTTTCTTCATTGTGAAATCTGGCATCAAATTGATACCAGAGCCTCCATCTATGATCCCACCTATGAGAGCTTGATCCTTTATACAAACAGATAATCTTGAGCTTTGGTAGTCTGCCAAGGGTGCAGGGGGAAAATCAACCCTAAAACCATCTATACTAGGTGATTGGATCAAGTGAGCAGAGTGTATAATCTTCAATAAGTCACTTCTTATTTTTGAATCCATCCTTATAAGTTCGTACAGACTAACCTTGTGATGAATACCTTTCAAGATCTGTTCAATGTTTACCTCATGAGTGTCTTCTTGCAGACTTGTTGGTTGGTCCCTTAGAGAAGTAGCCATCCTTTCATAAGCTCCTTCAATTTCTGCTTGGCCCTTCCACCTAGACTTCTTTTCCTCCTCTTTATCCTGGAATCCTTGTTGTTCCTCTCTATGGATTGTTGTTGCTTGTCTGGCTCTAGTCATCATGGGCATTGCAGAGGATGAAACAGCATAAGACTGAGTGGTCATACCTTCTTCTTGTGGAGAGACTGCAATCATGTGGATTGGAGCAGGACGGCTTCTTGGGCAGTCTTTGGTATAATGATCCTTGGCCTCTGGACAATGTTGACAAGGAGGTGCATCTTTTGGAAGGGAACACCTATTTTGCATATGGCCATATTCACCACAGCGATAACACATCAAAGGCGTATTATATCTGGGCTTCGTTGGTCTGTTCTCCTCTCTATTAGGTGCATTTGAAGTACTAGCATAATATGAATCCAAAGCTTGAGAGTTACCTCATTGCTGTGTACCCTTGAGGTAGTAACAGTCTCTAGCTTCATGGCCATCCTTTCCACAAAATTGACAACTTACCTTGTTAGGACAATTAGCATTGGAATGCCCATTTTTGCTACATATTGTGCACCAAATCTGCCTTCTTATATCCTGAGTGGTCCGCAAATCTTCTAACTCACGGCGAAGTTGGGCTACTTCATCATCAGTGCGATGTAGTGGTGGCAAAACCTTCTCTTCTTGTTGATTTTGTTGCATTCTCAATGCCTCTAGTTCCTTCCTTAGTTGCCCAATAGGGTCTAGTTCTGCAGCATAATTAGGTTGTGTATCCCCTTCAAAATGTTGCCTAGATGCTTCAATGCGTGATGTTGTTGCAACAAAATCATTGAGGGTTGCATCCAATCTAAGAGACTCACGTAGCTTCTGCTGAGATGACCTGGGCAGAGCTTTTTCTATCCATTTTTTAACCAAGAAGTCACCTGGAGCATGTGGCAGATGTGCAACAAGTGCTTTTGTTCTGGTGTGAAGTTCATGAAAGGATTCACCTGATCTTAGCTTTAGATTCTCGAGCTGGTCTAGAGCTCTTTCCGAGGAGTCACTAGGTCAAAATGTCTGTGAGAATGTCGTCTTCAGAGCCTCCCATGTAGCAAAATGGCCATCTGCATATTGACTGTACCATTTGTCAGCAAGGCCTTCCAATGTGGATGGGAAGAGTACCAGCATTGCATCCTCTCTATTCTGCAGACCTCGTCCACGGCATAAGGAGATGAACCTTCTCACATGATCATCAGCATCCTCATAATCTTGTCCCTTGAAGGTAGGGAACTTAATATTGAGTCTGGAGAGTAAATGAGAGAGATCCTCCATTTGCACTGGTATTTCTTCTGACGTATCTGAGGAGAAGTCTAATGTTCTCCTATGCTTCTCCTTTGATAGTGGTGTCGCACCGAAATCAATAGATAAATTCAAAGAGGGTAGAGGGGAGGTAGGTTCACTAGTTGAAGATATAGCTGACTTGTTAAGGCTCCTTCGTATACAAAGAGGCTCCTTATCTGCTCGCGTATGGGTCATGTACCTACTTGCAAATGCAATAGGGCAAAAATACTGAAAAAGAGGACTATTTACTATCCTCAGGGCCTCTCACAGAAATGCAAGGGTCCCATCGGGCGTGCCAAACTGTAGAGGAGGTATTGGGGTATCTAATTTTAACAAGATCATGCACCAAGCACTCCAGTACTTCTCCTACCCAAGGGAGGTTCTCCTTAGGGAAATATGCCCTTTAACACTTCTGTGAGCAGGTAGATATCAATAATTGCACAGAGTTGTGAATACTTAGAGATAATATTAATGACAAATGACAAAAGTGGAAGACCAACCACTCCTTAGTTCGAATCAGATGATTACAACATAGGCAAAAGAGATGCTCAAAAGTTTATGCTCTGGGCTAACATGCCACTCCAGAACTAAACAACATCAATACAAGGGATTCATCCAATCCGTACAATGGACACAACTAGATACAGACTAGCACTGATCAATACAAAGTATGAAGACTTGATCTAAGGGAAAGAGCACGAAATACAATGACTCACACTGAATGATAAAACCAAGCCACTCTCTTCACACTATAGTGCTATTAGCCCTCACTAGGAAGCCCACGCTCTGTATCTTCACCACAGAGTGACTTCCTACAGTAGGCTTGTAGACACAGAGTGCCAAGAGAGGACCCTTGTACGTACGTATGTATATGTGTGTGTCCCAAATGAACACACATCCATTGCTTTTATAGGCTCCAATAGGCCAAGAGGGCCTTGCTGATTCCTCACGTCCACTGATCATGTACCGATTGATTGCCCAAAATTGGAGGGGTAGATCAAATATGCCATCAATCTTGAATTGGATCCTCAAAACGTAGGTGACACTAGCTCTTGCACGAATCCACAAACGCATTTGCAAAATTTGCATTTTGGTGGACCATCACAATTGGCTTAGACCATCTCAATTGTGTCACACCATCGCGATTGGCTCACCCCATCGCGACGGCTCGGCCGGACCATCGTGACAGTTCACTTGGACCATCACGACGATCCCGTCGACTCCATGCCATCGCGATTGGCTCATGCCATCACGCCAATGCTGCCACGTGACAAGCTAGACCATCGCAACGATACCCTCAGACCATCGCGACGCCTCGAAAGTTGAACCATCACGATTGGCTCACGCCATCGTGCTTTGTGACCATCGCGACGGGCTCACGCCATCGCGACTGTTCTATTGACCATTGACTGACGTCATCGCGATTGCTCGCTGTTTGGACCATCGCGACGGTTCATTCACGCCATCGTGGTTGTTCACTTTTATGCCATCACGATTGTTCATTTCAGACCATCGCGAGAGTTTGCTCCTTCGGACCATCGCGATTGTGCCACGCCATAGCGACGGTTCACCTGCACCATCGCGACGGTCCCAGACCATCGCGATTATCTCAGACCATCGCGATTGCTCACCCCAAATGCATTTTTAGGGTTTGATTTTCTGGCCAATTTTGGGGCTCTTTTTGGCAAATTTTTGGGTGATTGGACTCATAGGAGACCCCTTAGCTCATATTTGGAGAAAAACCTGTTTGTCAGTTTTTACCCCCGAGGACCTGAACGCTCATATCTTTTTCATCCGAAGTCCATTTTTTGAGCTTTATATCTCGTTAGAAAGCTCTTGACGAGTACTACGTGACCTCAATTGTTTTTTTCATAAAGAATATGTTGATTTTTAGATAAGCTAATTTGAGGTTGACATAGTTGGGACTAGAAAGCCAAGGGGCATTGAAATCTTGGGCAAAAGGGAAAGGAACTCTAAGGGTGCATATACTCAAGTGCTTGATCATCCATTTGTGAAATCAGGAATTTATGGGACATTGCGGTTATTATAGATGATTCATACACATGTATGCAATCATAGCCAAGCCTCTATATTCTCTTTTGACTAAGTTTGAATGGACAGATGAATGTGAGAATTCATTCAATGAACTCAAAAGACGTTTGTGCTCCGCACCTATATTGACAACCCTGGATTGGAGTAAGCCATTCCATGTACATGTAGATGCATCCAACTATGCCATAGGATGTGTGTTAGCACAACCCACGAATGAAGGTAATATAGATCTCCCCATAGCTTACGCAAGCAGACAATTGAATGCAGCAGAAAGAAATTACACCACTACAGAACGAGAAGGATTAGGAATGATCTACGCAGTAAAGAAACTCAAGCATTATTTGTTGGCAAATAAGTTCAAGTTCTTTACAGATCATCAAGCATTACTGTATTTAGTCAACAAGCCATGTAACACAGGACGATTAATATGTTGGTTTCTATTACTCATGGAGTATGATTTTGAAGTAGTAGTCAGGAAAGGAAAGACGCATCTTAGAGCTGACCACCTCTCGAGACTAACTATAGGAGAAGCTCCTCAAGGAATAGCGGATGAATTACCCGATGCTTATTTGTTTAACCTTGGGATAGCACCAGAATGGGCTAAGCCGATAGTCCCTATTCTTACATATGGCCCAAGAATCCTAAGATAAGGATCAAAGAAGGAGAGATTACCAAGTCTCAAAGATATCAAATAATAGTTGGAAGTATATATAAACATGATAATCAAAAGATTCTTGCTTGTTGTGTAGATGAATCAGAACATGCAACTTGGTTGCAAATAGCACATATAGGTGCATTAAAGCAACATCATTCGAAACATCGTACATTGCAGACTCTGCATAGACTAGGAGTATATTGGCCTTCTATGGAAGAAGATGTCTACAAATTGTGTAAAGAATGCCAGGTTTGTTGTGAAAGACCACCACTAGAACATGCTACAGAATGGAGTGAACCTTTAGTGACATACTTGAGGACGAACACATTCCCTCAAGAAATGACCTTAGCATGACAACGGAGTCTCGAGCAGGAAGCTCAAGACTATTCACTTATTGGCGACACTCTATACAAACGAGGACGAGATGGATACTTAAGACAGTTTCTTCAAGAGAACGATTACTTGAGCGTATTAGAGACTGCACACCAAGGTGTTGCAAGAGGGCATTTTGGACCCGATAGAATAATCAAGGCCATCCTCTTTGCAGGTTTATGGTGGCCCACTCTTCACATGGATGCTCATACCTATGTAAAGAGATGTGATGTGTGCCAAAGAACTCAATTTCCTACTCGCAGGGATGAAATGCCACTGAAACCCATGATGGGAGGACGTGCATTTTCTAAGTGGGGTATAGACTTTGTAGGACCCATTAACCCCCTTGCAAAAGGTACACATGCTGAATACATTATTGTTGCAACGGATTATCTTACCAAATGGGTAGAGGCAAAAGCCACGAAAAAGAATGATGCACACACGACTGAAAAATTCTTATTTGAAAATGTCTTTACAAGATATGGATTGCCTATTGAGTTAGTGAGCGATCGAGGAACTCACTTTCTAAACCAAGTCATTGAATATTTGTTATAGGATTTTATGGTGATTCACAAGAAATCCGCACCATATCATCCTCAGGCCAATGGTAAGGCTGAAAGCACTAACAAGATCCTTTGTAACGTACTAATGAAACTCGTGAACAACAAACGTTCAGATTGGGACAAATAGTTACATCACGCTGTTTGGGCATATCAAGTGGCCTACAAGACCGTACTCAATGCAACTCCCTCTCAGATGGTTTTTGTCAGAATGTTGTGCTTCCTTTGGACTTCTTGATACCGACCCTTAAGGTTGCACAAGAACATCAGTGGACCGGCCGTGAATTATCAGCAAGAATAATGGACTTGGAACGATTAAGAGAAACCAGACTGAAAGCAGCAGCAGGCATATACGCAGCAAAGAAGCGACAGAAAGCATATTTTGATGCACATGTGAAAGATAAAGGCCTAAAAGAAGGAGATTTAGTCCTAGTATATATGCTGAAACAACACGCACGGAAGTTAGAAAAGCAAGGTTATGAACCTATGATCATTAGCAGACTCTCGACAAGTGGAGCAGTACAATTAGCCACCTTAGAAGGAGACATAATGCCTAATTACATTAGTGGTTGTAGAGTCAGGTTATATCAGGAACCTCTTACTGAGGATGTGCTTAGACGAATCACGTTGGCAAAGAAACATAAGGAGGAAGAAAATAGAATACGAGCTGAAGCTCAGGACAAAGCTATAGAATGCATCAAGCGCATAAAGCTAAGAAGACAAGGACTAGGGAGAGAACATTATAACCAGCTGGAAACAACACCCAGATACCCCATGGCCATGTGTCAAGCAAATTCAAGTACTCATCCGAGCATAGTGGATCGGAGACCATTCGTTATAGTCAGGCTAGAGCACGGCAACCCTTGCCAAGAGCTCAGGGCTTTGATTGACTCAGGTGTTGCGACTAGTGTGATTAGATGGTCCCACTATAAGGACTCAGGAATAGAAATGCAGCCAATTGAGGCATACCTCATAGGGCTAGGAGGCATGGAAACCCCTTGCATGGGTGAGGTGGACCTTCCTATCCTCATACATGATGTGACCATGACAACAAAGCTACTAGTGTGCCATGACGAGGACCTGATAGAGCCCCCAATCCTTGGCCAAGATTGGCTATACGATCACTCAGTGGACCTAAACCTTAGACACGGCTCCTTACAGATTCGAACCTTAGATCAGAAGCGAGTGATACCGCTTGACTTCCCTAACGGCATTCCGACTGAGGTATGTAACCCTAGACTCTATGAACAACATGCGAAGGAGGACCGAAAGATCTTTGGTCAGATAAGTCACGCTATGTCTACACCAACCCATGCGGGCGTGGTGATGGACAATTGTCAATCAGAAGGACGTCAGGAGATTTTCCCTTGGGCTTCCTACAAATTAGAAGGGGCAACCACCCAACCGCTTGGTCAAATGGACACAATCAGCGGTCAGGTGGAAACCATCAGCGGTCAGGTGGGTTGCATAAGCCGACAAATGGGGACCATTGCAGGTCAGGTGGACTTCATTAGCAGCCACATGGGCAAGAAACGCTGCAGTGCCCATCCTTCCACACTTACTGCAGACTGGCCTAGATTAATGGTACAAAATGGAGCACTTCCTAATGGGCAGGTTTTGCAAGTGTTGGACCTCCCTTCTTTTCCAAAGCAGAGTGTCCATCGGACCTTTCAACCTCAACCACAAAGGAGTCAATCACACCAGAGGAACCCAGACTGACAACAACATCAGATGACACAAGGAAGAAAGCTGCAGTATCATCACCATAGAACAAGAGGCACGAAACAAATATGGGTGCCAAAAGGACAGAAACCACCGATACATTCCACTAAGGCAGACAATGATGAGAAGAAGTTACGGCAAAATCAGAAGCAATATCCAAAGCCTTTTCGACCTTCTTCTACGAGTACAAACATTCGACAAATTTGGATCGCCAAGAATTACCTTATGAATCGACCCACACCCACGCAGATTTGGGTACCCAAACAGTGTATTATAGCTCAACCCTCAAGCCATGTAATATATACCCCTTAGAAATCTCTTCACCCCTCAAGACCATCACACCCAATATCAACTTTTGCCCCTCAGAAGAAACATTCCACCCGCTCAGAAACTCTTAGGAAATGGATACCGAAACGTATCCAGACGTCTTCTTCGACCCCCTTATCTAACATTACTCCCACCCCGATTAAACACTACCCTTGTAATAACTCTTTTATAATTAAGCCTTGTACAAATCCACACACTACGAGCCAACATCACTGTAATAACATCTCATCAAGAAATGTATGCATCATCTGAAGCATCTAGGTGTCTAGAGACCTGCATTAGTTTTGCAACAATCATTCCATAAACCACATCACAACACTCAGCTACACGGGTTACACATCGGTTATGGAAAGGGATTGCGGTCTCACTTTAATGGGATCATGATTAATTTCCATACTAATGTGTTAATCTTTTGTAGCAGATCCGCTACACAATCGCATCATTCATCATGCAGGCAGAAGGACCATCTGCAGCTGGGCCTAGTGCACCCATGGTCAATATTGGAGGACTACTCGGGGAACCACATCCCACCGCTCAACCACCAGAATTTCAGGGATTTCCAGGACCCATGCTGATCGACGATCCTCCTAGGGGATATACTGAGAAGATTCACCTTGGCCATCAAAAAGTTGTATCATACTATGGAAAAGGTTTGGGCGCGTAAGAAGTTACGGAAGAAGAGAGCCAAGAAATCATAGAACAAGAACTTGTCTCAGGTGGTTTCGAAGAGGTATACATTAAAGGCTTCAGGAAACTTGTCAAATCAGTAGGATCTAACAAAGCCCTAAGATATTTGCAGAGGAAACCGTTACTGCAGTATGACCCTCGCAGAGTTTGTTTACTAACTAATCTAGGTGAATACATTCAAGTACCGACAGGTGCTCAATCATCCCAAGAGGCACGAGAAGCGTGTCTCATCCCCGAAGGCTCATTGGCAGAAGACACCATTATCATCGACTCCCCACCCCACACTACTACTATACATACCACAGTTGTGACCGAAGTACCCACCACCCCACCCGCTCCTCCTTCACCTCTCATCCATCCAGCCTCCCCCATACACCCTCCTTCTCCTCAAACATCCACCTCCTTCCACGGCGAAGTAGCAGAAGCCCTTGTAACATCCATTCCTCTCACCATGTCCACACCCACCCAACCTAGTCTACCTCCTAGGACGTCTACCTTTCTATCTAATCCATTCCTCCCTCCATCCTTCCCATCCTTTCCCACACCTCCAAGACACCTTTTTCCATTTCCATCCCTATTAACTTTCTCCCAGTCTCACCTCCTCGACCCACCGTAATTCCTCTTTCCCCTTTTCACCAAGCACTCCAAGAGAACCCCTCTGAAACTTACTCCTCAACCTTTGTAAATCCTGTATTTACACCCACACATGCACCCACGATCACCCCACTATTCACAGTCACTGCACTAGACACCACATCTAGCAACATGGATATCTCGCCACCCACCGCACCACCACTCACTTCATTCATGGCACAACCATATTTAGGCACTTCAGTTTTTTCCACAATAACCACGGCATCCACTTTCCCACCCCCATTCCCCATTCCCTTTGCATCTACACCCACTGCATCTTCACTTAGCACACCATTAATATTATCACCACTATAGATACTGCATTCCGACAGATGTTCACCTGCATGACTCAAGTAAGAGATGAGTTTGCATCTCTCGGAACTAATTATCAGACGCTGCAGAGGACCACCAATGATTTACAATCGCAGCTCAATTCACTGACCATCGAGAATGCCTCACTAAATACCCGTGTCACTCTAGCACAATGGTGAGTACCAACGTGAGAAGATTCACCTCATAATTGTCAATCCGTGGAGACGTGAGGACTAGTATGAAGACTATGAGCAAGTGAAGGCACAAGTGTGTGAGTGAGAAGCACACAAGCATGCACACACATACACACACACGCGCACACAAGGCAAGAACAAGGAGAGGAACAATGGAGTTCTTTGCATTAGTCAAAATGTCTCTTACATAAGCTCAATTCACAAACAATCTAACCCCAAAAATGAGCTCTCTAGCTCTTTTTATAGTTTTCTAACTAGCTTTGGTCTTGTCCAGACCTAGTGTCCGGCCTAGTTACAAATTAGGTTCTAGAGCCTATTTGAGGGCTCAAACAGAGTTTAAAAATTATGAAAATTGATATGTAGCTAGTTCTAATACTCCTCAAGCTCGAGGACTCCTCGGCTTGCACAAAATGGAGTCTATTCTACCAAAAACGGAATTTACAATGTTTGTGTAGTGATAAAAATCACTTGAGTTGTAAATGGTCCATGGAAAAAATGATTGGGCCTTGTTGCCGTATTGTGCATGACTCCTCCGTTGCGCTAGTATGCTCTTCATCTGACTTGTATGCCAACACGCCCCCCTTCCTAGCGTCTGTCGCCCCTGACAGACCTCTGTTCTATCGGGTGGTCGATATAGTATTGGATGACATTGGTGGCAAGTTCGTGTTCTCCTATCCTTAAGCCTCTTGCTAGATGAGCTTCCAATGCATCCCAATTTATTGCACCAGGGGCCTCTGGTTGCGGGGTGGTGTAGTATTCAGAGTACATTGCTTGTTCACAAGCAAAGAGATGGAGCAAGTGTGTTGGCTTCGATGCGAAGGTCTCCGAGTGATACTCCCAGAAACCTGATCTGAACCTTTCTTCGAAGGTCTTTTTGTAGCATGCAGGGAGGTATTTGATGCGTGCATGCCAGGCGTAAGCCACACGAATACTGGGGGTGGTGCTCATGTCATACACCAAATCATAATTTCCATTGGTAAACCCCGGGAGACGTACCTGTGGTGCGGCTGCATTTCTAAAAGTTTTCAAGACTACCTGCATCATATCTAAAATTTTAAGCATCATTTGAGCTGCTACATCTGGCATGGGCTTCAATCGCGGCATCCAATGGCGAATTGTTCCCATCATGTATGCTACCGACGGTGGTCCCTATGGTGGCGCAATGTACGGGTAGTTTAGCCATTCCTTGCATTGCGCGTTGTTCTGCACTTTGATATTGAATGCCTTCCAAGACCTGCGGCGTGGAACTGGACCGTAGCATGGATTGTATAGGAGATGTAAAGGCGCGTTGTTCCATGTGCGTAGCATTTCTGGATATGTCTCTAGAAGTTTCTGCCGCCAGGTGGGTTGAGGAATTTTGCCTTTTTGCACCTCTGGAGGAAGGTCTTCGGGTTGAAATTGGGTAGCAAAGGTAGGAATCTGACCCGTGACTCTCTGTATTTCTGCATTATAGTCAGCCAGGATAATATAATAAGGCCTGTATTGGAGTTCAGATGAGAGGATAAGGCGTCTCGATGACAGGTTCTTGAAGTAAGCAGATTGTAGCATAGTTTCCTCTATGACCCTCATGGCCTGATTTTGCACTACTGTGCGCTCTTCGTGGGAACTCCCGATTTCCTCCACTTGAGGTAGCCATGGAGGCCGTGGTGCCTCGAATGTGTCCTGAGCTTCTTCCGTTTGTTGGCCTCCTGGGAAGGGTTGTGGGTCGTATTCTTCTTCAAATGTCTGTTCCACAGGAATTTGTACTACTTCGTCGGTGGGAGCCTCTAGAGGGGAAGGTGGTCTCTCATATTGTAGTAGACGTGCTTGCAATTCGGTGACCTGTTTCTGGAGATCTTTTAAGGCCTCTGAGTCTGTGAGAAGTGAAGCCGCGGAGGAGGTGGTTTGAGAGGCTGCTGTTGTTTCTTTTTGGTGTTTCTGCTTCAGTTGACCCAGTTCCTCTGATAGCAGGTCATGTGCTTCAAGCAGCATGGCATAGTCTTCCAATATGATCTTGATATTGTCAGGGGTCACTACTTGAAACTTTGATGGGCTGATGGGTGCCCCAGGTGTGCTTTCGATAGCTGCTTCTAGGTTCTCTTGATTTTGTACTTGCAGGCGTCGATTCTCTTCCTGAGCGGCCGCAAGATGTCGCTTGAGTAGGGCCATATTTTGCTGAAGCTTTGAATTGCGTTCCAGCTGTGTCCGTAGGTGACCTTCTACCACTTGTATTGCTTCCTTATCTGTGTTCTGTAACTGTACCTCCAATATGCTATGAGCCTCTTGGAGAGTTTGGAATTGTGTGTGGAGGCGAGCATTTTCCTCCTCTAGTGCAGCAAGGCGGTGTTGTAGTGTCTCCGAGTGCTCTTGCAGGCGTTCATTCTATTGTTGGAGCTGATTGTAATCTATCTTTAAGTTTGATATACAAGCTAGCATGGTGTCCAATGCATTTCCTATAGATGAGGGGGTGGTGTTTACAGTGGAAGATGCATGGGAAGGGAATTGGGGAAGGGGAAGAGTGAATGATGTGTCTATTGAAGACGTGTGTGTGGGTGAAATTGGTGGAGGGGGAATGGGAGGAGGTGGAAGCGTGGGGGGAGGTGCCGTGGGTGGTGAAATGTCCATACTTTCAGGAGTGGGTGCGAGTGTGGGGTATGCCATATACATTGGAATGGTAGGTGGTGTGTGTGTGAAAGTGGTGAATAGATGAGAAGTGGGGTGGGGAGCTGAAAAGAAAGGGAATGGTTGAGACCTGGGTTGAAAAGTTCTAGCAAGGAAGTTATGGAGGGATTGGAGAAGTGGAGAGATGGAGGTCGGGGGTTGAGGTTGTAGAGTTGAGGAGGGCATGAAGGGTTGCGTGGTAGCAGGGAAACCCATGAATGTGGATCTAGGGTCAGGATGACCTATGGCTGAGGGCATGGGGGATGGTTGTCCTAGGGCAGGCTCTATGAGCGATTCGGTGGATTGTGTAGTGATGGGGGTTGCTTCATAGATTGGGTTATCAGAGGTGGAGAATAGGGTTGAACTAGAGATGGGAGTACGGAAGATGAAGGTTGGTTCGGTGGGTTGAGTGGTCGAGGTGATTTCCACGTTTTCTGCTCTAGGAGGCGATGGTGGGGGTGTGGGTGGTAGTGGTGGGAATGTGTGAGAGTGCGGTTGAGATGTGATCTCTATGATTTTGGCCTTGGTTTCTCGTAGACTTTCCTCAAGTTCACTCATCTTCTTTGCCCATTGCCTTTTCATACGTTCACGGCTATCTCTCCAAGCTCTTGTTCTCTTCTTATTTTGGCTCTCAGTATCGCTAGCGTCTGGGCTCTTTTCATTGCTTACCCCTTGGTTTTGCTGCACTGCTTGAGCTCTAGTGACTACCTGTACGGGTGCAGTGGAAGTGACACTTCCTGTGGAATCTACCACTAACCCAATAACATTAATAGGAGTGATTTTTGGCATATTATTAGGATTCTTAGGGCAGTCTCGTAAGAGATGCTCCTTTCCACATTCTTGGCAAAAGCCTTGAATTGTTACTGACTGGGGTTGCATAGGTGGAGGTAAGGGACAATCACGAATGAGATGATCTCCCTGACATCTGTAGCATGGTCCTTTAGGGAATGGGGGTCTTACTTGCTTAGGTTGAGGCCTAGGGTTGGGGTTTGCATACATGACGTTTGTGTAATCTGACTCCCAACTAGGTTCATTTGGCTCTTCACTATAGTAAGACTCACCATGCTCAGGAGACTGCATGTAGTAGGCCTGGGGGCTATCAACATGTGTAGAATCAAAGCTATGGTCACTCTGGTCACTTTCAGAAAGCAATGATGTTACAGGGACTATAGCTCTATTCAGGTTCTCTTCTGCAGCTGCATATTTTACTAGGATCACATTAGTAGGAGCAGGTGGTTGCTGTGCTAGCACTGGCTAGGGTCTCAGTTGGTTTTGATAGGGTTGGTAGGTTTGTTGAGGTCTCACATATTGCTGAGGTGGGTACTGGCTCTGGTATCTGCCTTGTTGAGGGTATGGCTGAGGGTAGGGTTGCCTAACCGCTTGCTTATTGTATGGGCAGTCTTGCGCGGTGTGATTGGTGTACCTTCGTTCTATGGTGCAGTACTGGCTACTAGGATTAACTTGGGGTTGAGCCATAATGGGACAAACATTCGCCATGTGGTCGCCACCACAAGTATAGCATCTTTTCACAGGGGCGTACCTTGGGATCTGTTTGCTAGTGACACCTTATTTCTGAGCTACTTTATCTGCAAGTTCCTCAATTGATGTGGATTGCGTGGAAGAGAGGCTAGAGGCACTATCTGAATCTTTGTATATCTTGGAAAGCTCTAACTCCTCCCCTAGGTTATCCTCGATGTCAATGCACATGCGTACACACTCTTCTATAGTCCTAGGGTCCTTCAGATACACATATGATCTCAATTTGGTACTTAGCAATCCATCCAAGAATAAAGCCACTTGCTTAGCTAGTGTGGGTAGCTCAGGGACAGGGAATCTTTCAAGATATTGCCTAAATCTTCTTCCTGCAAGTCTCACGATCTCTTGAGGGGTTTGCTTGAAGCTGTGAATCAGCGACGAGGTATTATGTCTTATGCCACTCTTAGAGAATTCAATAATGAAAGCCTCTAGGAGTTGGTCTATGCTCCTGAACTGCCTCTCATTCAATGGTTGGAACCATGTGAGGGCTGTGTTCCTAAGGGTTAGACCAAAGGCATTATATTTGTGAATAAATCCTCCACTTGTTCAGCTCTCAACACTTGCCTGAACTCAGCCACATGATCATATGGATCTCCGGTGCCATCGAAGTAATTCTTCATGGACTCAACTAGCTGAGTTGGTCTCAAAGTCCTTGTGTGCTCTCTAGGTCGTGGTAGAGGGAACTCATCCGCATTTCTTTGATTCCTGTGAGCTCTAAGTACCTCAGGCTCTACTCTATTTGTTTCCATTCTCGTTCTTTCTCTGCCCCCTGGGTTGGCAAAGCTTACTTCTGGCCTATCTCTACTCCTGTCTCTTTGAATTCCATGAGCTTGGGATGTTCCAGCACCAGGGTGACCATAGGACACATTCGATCTTGGTTGGGGGAAAATAATTTCACCTTTCCAAGTGTAAGCATGCCTATCATTTTCTGTCACCACAAAGATCCTCTCCGAAGCGTGATCTAAGTAGGTCACTCTGCCTGGGCTATCAGGATCCTTAAACTCATAGATCATGATCGTTCCTATATCAGTTGGCTGATCAGATTTATACCTCCAAAAGGCTTCGTCAGTTTCTCGATTGAGGAGCAAATCTATGCTCTTATTATCCTGGGGGATCCACTCTGGTGTGATAATCCTAGTGAGAACCGATTTGCCTCGAGGGGTTCTAGGTTCTGTACCCATGTTTCCTTGCTCTAGGTCCCCTAAGTCCGCTTCTAGGATCACATTTCCAAATTCGTCCATCCTATCTGGGTGACTGGTGACTACATATATGGTTCCTTCTTTGTCCAAGTATGCTCCGTTTTCAAACTTGACAGCTGGGCGCTCTAGTCCAATGGATTGATCAGGATTCTTAATCTGTACCACAGATCTTCCTAGGCCGTCCTCATAGATGCTGGCACCTAATCGGTTGGTCCTAAGGTATTCCAACTGCGTTTTGTAAGGGCCTTCTACCCTGTGCAAGTATGGCACTCCTGAACTTCCTGTAGGTCTCTCCATACCTTGAGTCATCTCGGATTCACTAGTCTCAGAACTTGGGTGGTATGAGTGGTGGCTCAAGTACTGGGCCCACGACCTAGCAGTGTGGTTGACACTAGCCTCTGAAGACCTAAGGCTTTGTCTATCCCTTACTAGATGTCACCCTGATCTAAGGTTCATAAGCCTAATTGAATAGCTCAAATTTGCCCAAGTACAACCTCGTTGCAGAGTCCTTTTGTATCAGTTACTTGATTCTTTTTAGTTGATTCCCGTGTTAAAATTCTTGTCTGATATCACGTCGTAAGGTATATTTGAGTGTAGTTCCGCACTTAAAGTTGATCGTTCCACGTTAAGTTCTTTTCCTTTAAAGTTCTCGATAGTACAAAGATTATGTCCTTAGCTTGAACTTGAAAGTTTAGGTATGCTTCAACTTGATAATTGCCTATCGTCGCCCTGACTTACTCCTACCTCTAGTCGTTCTTAGCCTAAGCTAGGAATTGACGAAGGGGAGTTGAGAGTATTCCGACCTTTCTTATTGATCCTTGCTCTTTAGTACTCGAGAAGTTGATTCTCAAGCTTGCACAAAGCCCTTGCTTGGACGCTCTCAATTGCTTCTCAATAGACCTGCATCAGTCCCAAGATTAGCTCCAAGTTGATCTTTCAATTGACAGACAATTTATTTCAGATACTTTTTTAATGACCC
This sequence comes from Ceratopteris richardii, assembly GCA_020310875.1. NCBI lineage: Eukaryota > Viridiplantae > Streptophyta > Polypodiopsida > Polypodiales > Pteridaceae > Ceratopteris > Ceratopteris richardii. The sequence continues at coordinate 105,238,206 of CM035410.1, forward strand.
TTGTTCCCCCTTTTGTATTGCTAAAAATTTCCTCTAGAGCTCCCTTGGTGTTCCTACCCCTCAGTGTGTCAACTTCCAAATATCCTATCTGAAAATCAACGCATTATTCTTATAAAACACAGTTGAGGGCGCGTAGTATATGCCACGAGCTTTCCGACAAGCCCTAGAGCTCAAAAAATGGATTTCGTATGAAAAAGTTATGGCCGTTCAAGGTTTAGGGGGTTAACCAGACAAACAGAACCTTTTAGGGGTTTTAATGCATTTTTCTAAGCCCTTTGCAAGTGTGTGAGTATTTGAGAGTGCAAATATGCCCAAAATTTAGCCTAAATTTCCAAAAAATTTACCCCTTAATTTTTGCCGAAAATGTCTGTCTATCGCGATAGACGGTGTCTGTCGCGATAGACACAAACTATCGTGGGGGGCTGTCTGTCGCGATAGACGGTGTCTGTTGCGATAGACGGTGTCTGTCGCGATAGAGTGGTCTGTCGCGATAGACGGTGTCTGTCGCGATAGACGGTGTCTGTCGCGATAGACGGTGTCTGTCGCGATAGAGTGGTCTGTCGCGATAGACGGTGTCTGTCGCGATAGACGGTGTCTGTCGCGATAGAGTGGTCTGTTGCAATAGACGGTGTCTGTCGCGATAGACGGTGTCTGTCGCGATAGACGGTGTCTGTCGCGATAGAGTGGTCTGTCGCGAGACGGTGTCTGTCGCGATAGACGGTGTCTGTCGCGATAGAGTGGTCTGTCGCGAGACGGTGTCTGTCGCGATAGACGGTGTCTGTCGTCTGTCGTGATTTGGTCTGTCGCGATAGACTGAATCTGTCGTGGAATTTTGGTCTATCGCGATAGACTGTGTCTGTCGCGATAGACGGGGTCTATCGTGGGTCTCTGTCTGTCGCGATAGACGGTGTCTGTCGCGATAGACGGTGTCTGTCGTCTGTCATGATTTGGTCTGTCGCGATAGACGGTGTCTGTCGCGATAGACTGGATTGTTGGAGGATAAACACTCCTATGTGCACAACAAAAGCAAATGAACCCTCCTAGGATCCTGAAATTTTTTAGACATAGGCTCTGTATTTTCTGAGTTTCTCTGAGTATATGCAGAGACTGAAAATGAAATTTTGCAGGCATAAACTAGACTTTAAGAGCTTTCAAATGAGAGTAAAATCACTCCATTTGGATACTGGATGATGCCTCAACCAGCTGCAACAAAACAGACAACTTGATCTCTCCACAGAGTATGAGCTAACTAGACAGACACTGTTCTGGACATTTCTCTGCACATGTGCAGGCACTGAACCTGAGACTTATACCAGACAAAGTAGAACTTATAAGATTTTCAACAAGACAAAAATCATTGCAAATGGATTCTGGATGAAGGAGAAACAACAATTACAAGACCGGGGGGTCTGCCAAAAACATCTAGATAGATAGAGTGTGTAAAAATGAAATTTCTGCAAAATATGCAGAGACCAGCTAGTAGGGGGTGTGCTTAAGCAAGGGGGCAGCTTGGGCACGTATTTCCACGACTCTAAGTCATAATACAACTCATTAGAGGTTTTAAAGACCACCTACTAACCTCTTTAACCAATCAAAAACATATACATGTCAAAAGTGAGGTCCAATCACATCAAGAGGTGAGCTAAATCTTCTCTAATCAACTTCTTTCCATTATGGGCATAATTGGATGCCTCAAACTCGTGGAAATCAGCCTCCTTTGATTGTGGATGATGTGGAAGGTTCAATTTGGGGCATGTTCCCACACTCTTGAGCTTGAAAAACTTTCAACACTCCCCCTCAAGCTCAAGTCTTTTCCTTTGTTGCTTCAGCCTATGTCTCTTATGTTGATAGCTTCCTTGAATCCTCCAAGCTTTGTACCTTCAAGAAACTTTGTCATCATGTCTGCAACCTGCATTTTAGTGTTCACATACCTTATATCTAGCTCTTTTGCCATCACCTTTTCTCTAACGAAGTGGTAATGAACCTCTATGTGCTTGCTCCTTGCATGAAACATGGGATTGTTAGCTAGATAGATGCTTGAAATGTTGTCTCCATAAAGAGGAAACTCCTCCACTTCCACTTCCAAGTCCTTAAGTATCTTTTTAAGCCATAATAGCTCACATGTAGCCAATGCTAAACCTCTGTACTCAGCCTCTGTGGATGAAAGAGCAACAGTGGGTTGCTTCTTAGAGCTCCAAGAGATCACTTTTGTACCTATCATGAAAACATAACCCGATGTACTCCTTCGATCATCCTTGCTACCTGCCCAATCAGCATCACTATATCCTTTGACACTTAGATCAGCATCATATGAGTAAAATAGACCTTAGTTGATGGTTTGCTTGATGTAACGAAGCACCTTTCTTGCCGCCATAAGATGATCATGAGTAGGTGCATGCAAAAATTGAGAGAGAACACCTACTACATATGCAAGATCAGGTCTAGTGAATGTAGCATAAACTAATGAACCAATTATGCTTTTATATAGTGCAAGCTCCAAGTATGGTTCTCATCAAGTGCTTTGAGCTCTTCCTTCATTGCCTCTTGCCATTCCTTGCAATCCTTAGCTTCTTCATAACTAGTTGGTTCCTTGTCCTTGATTACCTGAGTCATGTATGCATAATGCTTTGCAATGAAATTATCATATGTTAACCTTTGTACTGGATATCTTACACTTGAAGACCTTCTTTCACTTCCTTTAGGTGTGGTTGCCATCTTCTTTCTTTGTTTTGCCACTCCTGGAGTTTGAATTTCTTCTATCTCTTCATCTTCCAACATGCTCTCGTCCACATAGCTTCCTTCTTCAACTGAAATCTTCTCTTTGCCTTTGACTTTGCTTTCTTCAGAGCTGGTCTCTCTTTCCCTAAGCCTTCCACTCCATGGTGAGGGTGTCCTTGTGTTGCATGAGTTGCTTGGACCACTCAAATCCATGCTTTCTTGAACTCTATCATCATTCTTCAAATCTGTCTCACCTATGTCTTTAACCTGCAATGGACTTGTGCATGCATACCAAGGCTTCAACTCATCAAAGACAACATCCCTACTTACCTTCAGCTCCTTGGTGATGGGATTATAGCATTTATACCCCTTTTGTTCCATAGAATATCCCAAAAAAAATACACCTTTCAGATTTGGCATCTAACTTTGACCTCAACTCTTGAGGTACATGTACATAGCATATACAACCAAAGATTCTAAGATGTGAAATGCAAGGTTTTCTTCCACTCCATGCTTCCTCAGGGGTTAGATGATGTATACCTGATGTAGGACATCTATTCATGATGTATGTGGTTGTATATGTAGCCTCTCCCCAATAACAATGCGGCATATTCATTTCGTTGAGCATACACCTTGCTACCTCTGCTATGTGTCTGTTCCTTCTCTCTGCTACCCCATTTTGTTGAGGGGTATACCTGCATGTAAATTGTCTTTTGATGCCATTGACCTGCAAAAATTCAGAAAATTCATGGGAGAAGTACTCTCCCCCTCCATCGGATCTCAAAGTTTTGATAAACTTGCCAGATTCCTTCTCCACCTGTGCTTTGAATTTCTTGAAGTAGTGGAACACATCTGATTTGTTTCTAATGCAATACAACCACACTTTCCTTGAAAAGTCATCAATGAAGGTTACAAAATACCTATTTCCAGCAAGGGATGCTTCTCTTGTTGGACCCCAAACATCCGTGTGAATGAGGTCTAAAACATTTGCACTTACATAGGTACTCTTCTTGAAGGGCAGCCTTGATTGTTTTCCTTGTTGGCAAGCTACACAAATTTCATGCAACATTTTAGATGTAAAATTTGGTAGGCCTCTTACCAAGATCCTCCTTTGCATGTCCTTGAGCTTTTGTAGGTTGATGTGACCTATTCGTTTATGCCATAGATCCAAATCTGCTATCCTCTTGTCTCCATATGTGACATACATTGAATGGTGTGGCTGATTTATGTCCATTGTGAACATTCTCCCTTGCTTTTTTCCTTTTGCTATGAGCTTGAAACCTGCCCTTGGATCCTCAACAAAACATCCTCTTTCATTGAACCTAACTTGATAGCCTTTTTCTACCATTTGGCCTACCGAAATCAAGTTTTTGGTAATAGTAGGGACATGTAATACCTCTGATAAGCACTTTGCTCTTTGATTTCCTTCCAAACTGATATCTCCCACATGTTGAATGATATGCTCTGAGTTATCACCTGTTTCCACATGCCCTTGATGCTTTGTGACCTGCAAATTACTAAAAAAATCCTTTCGACATGACATATGATTGCTACATCCACTGTCTACATACCATACATCTTCACTAGCTTGAGTTGTATCTTCACCATACCTCATGGCAAGTAAATAATCATTCCCTTGGCTAGATGATGTGTTTGCATAATTACCTTGCCCTCTATAATTGTTGTTGTTGATTTGATTCCCTTGTCTTTGAGCTCTATGATAGCATTCATTTGCAAAATGACCGGGCTTACCGCATACAAAGCATCCATTTGAAGTGGCTTGTCCTCTTCCACCAAATCTTGCACCTCTTCCTCTATTTGTGGCTCTTCCACCTCTTTGACCTTCATTTGCTTGTTGTCCTTGACCTCCTTGGTTGCTTTGATATCTTCCTCTTCCTCTTGTAGCACCTGGTATATTCCACGCATTATCGACTCCCACCATCCGATGAACCGCAACCCATTGATTGGGAGAAACTCGAGGCAGATCTGGCCCGAGGAATTCGTATATCAGAACACACCCTCGCTCAGGAACTACTCTAGAGCTATATCCGACAGACCTCACAACAAGGTTCTGTCGCGGACGACAGAAGCGAGAGGGAGGGGGGTGTTGGCAGTAGCCAGAGGCATAGAAGACACGGAAGCATGTAAAGATAGAGCAGGGGGTCAGTCGAATCATGTTTTCAAAGAATTATGTTTTACAAATACTTTTCAAAACCTCCAACAGTGATTTTCATCACTTTTGTAACATATGTAATATAGAAAAAACCCTTTTGGTAATCTATAGCTCCATTTTGTGCAAGTCGAGGAGTCCTCGAGCTTAAGGAGCTTAGGTAGAATGAGCATACCAATTTTGGTTATTTTTAGACACCGTTTACCCTTTCAAATGGCATCTAGGACATATTTTTCAACTATGCCGGTCACTAGATGTGAAACCGGTCAAAACTAGTCTAGAATCTATAAAAAGAGCTAGAGAGCTCATTTTTGAGGTTAGCTTGTTTGAGTAGAGAAGAGCTTAGAGCTATTTGGAGCTTGTAAGAGTGTTCTTGAGTAATAGAGTTGATTTCTCACCTTCCATTGTTTCTTGCTTGTCTCTTCGTTGTGTGTGTGTATGTGTGTGTGCATTTCTATGCTTCTCACCTTCACTCTCACTTCATCTCACATTCACGATCTTCATATCACTCCTATCTCTTCTGCGGATTGACATTAAAGAGGTGGAGCTTCTTAATGTGGTTCTCACCATCGTGCTAGGGCAACACCTACCCACTTTGTTTCCTTTGGCAACGAATCGTCCATCCTGCTTGTACTCTTCTACATATAATCCATCAGCATTGAACCTGACTTGTAATCCTTGGTCAACCATTTGTCCAACAGAAACTAGATTCTTTGTTATATTTGGAACATGCAACACATCAGCAAGATGTTTTACCTTCCCATCCTCCATAGACAATGTTATATTTCCTGTATGCTCAATAGGATGTGATGTATCATCACATGTTTCAACATATCTAGGAACTCGCATTTTCTGCAAACTACTAAACCATTCTGCATGACTGGTCATGTGATTTGAAACTCCTGAATCAACATACCAGACATTATCATTCGATTTTGAAACACTAGCAGACATTGTATTCATCATGTGATGTTGAACCATAAACAGCTTCTCAGAATGATCTGCACTTGTGGATGCATAGTTGTTTTGTTGCTTTCTATTATTTTGATTCTTCAACCTGCAATCACGTTCAAAGTGTCCAGGTTTACCACAGTTCTAGCATCCTTTACTATCATTACCTAAATCATTTCTTTGGAAATTTTTGCGACCTCTTTGGCTCCCCCTGCCTCGAAACTGTCCTCTTCCTCCTGCATGATTCTGTTGTTGACCTTGGTCTTGGTTACTGTTTCCTCTTCCACTTCCAAAACCTCTACCTCTGCCTCTTCCTCTGCGAGAGTAGAATACCTACTCAGAACTAGGCTTTCCTTGGGAGTTTGAATCCTCACCAAGATTCTTTTCTTCAATAATCAGCACAGATACCAGATCAGCAAAATTTGGAATATTTTCCCTAGTCTGTATGGAAGTTCTGAACTGCTTATATGCAGCTCCTAAACCACGAAGGCACACTTCCACCTTATCATCATCATCTACATTCACGCCAATAGATGCAAGTGACTCACATATGCTTTTGATTTTTAGAGTGTAGTCACTTACTGACATGCGCTTCTTTTCCAATGTATGCAGCTCGTTCTTAAGTTGCAATTTTTGTGCCTTTGTATTAGTCTCATACAAAGTGACCAAACTGTTCCAAGCCTCTTTTGGAGTCTTGGCATCCTATATGTGTCCAATCATGCTATCTTGTATGCTAACAGATAGCCAATACATTACCTTTCGTGCTCCTTGATTCCATTCCTCATATGCTCTTAACTGGTATGCAGTCCAATTCCTTTTTGGTAACTGCGTAGCATTTTCATTCTCTCCTTCAATGTACTTCTAGTAGCCTTTTTCCATCAGGAAATTCTTCATTCTGAATCTCCAAGCATGGAAGTTGTTCTTGTCCAGCTTATCGCTCATAAGCTGACTCATTCCATCTGCGTTTGCCATTTCTGCAACTATTCACAACACTGCAAAACACTACAAGCAGCACTTCTGCTTGAACACTGTCGCACTATGACGTGACAGTTTGATCTCAGAAAAGCACAGTTTTTGTGTATCAACAATACACGGAATCGCTTGAAATTCTGGATCTGGAATATACGAGTGTCGTCGAACACAACGCAAGTTACGGTTTCTGAAACTGACCTAGTTTTTCTGTGGGCCCCACCTTGCGAGCTCAAAACGGAGGTCAAGATGGCTCTGAAACTTTGATCTGATAAAAACAAGTGACCCGAAAGGCATAACTCGCGAAAATACTTTGAGGTCTTCTACCTTCACGCCGATTTTCGTAGCGAACAGATGCCGTTTGTGAAATCGCATTTTCTCCATGCCTTGCCGCGTAGTCTTCACCGTCGCCTTCTCCACGAGCTCTCTACGGCCACGCTAGCTCTGATACCATGTCACAAGGAAGGAGATAAGGAAGAGAGCTCACACACACACTCTCACTCTCAAGGAGAAGCACACACATAGATTGAGGCAAGGAAGAATGATCTTCTTCTTCTATTACATAAAAGGAATGTACAAGAATGACCTAAAAACAAGAATACAACAAGTGCAATATATAAAGATCAGTACATAAGGAAAAACCTAATGTCCGTGAATGAGTGAGCTGGCAAGAAACATGTGCCATCACTCTTGGTAGATAAATCTAATAAAGCTCAATTAAGTATCCATGACATATACCGGCGTGACCACTATACATGTCAGAGAAACGAAAAACTGGTACGTGTCATCCTGGATCATCACATGTTGAGCTTGATATCTCAACACAAAGAGCATAGTAAAAACTAGAAAAAAGGGGATGTATACCATATATACTTCACAAGATTAGTCCTAGGGGAGTTGTACAATGAGGAAGCTCAGTTTTTGGAAGCCAATAAGGATCTTTATTCCATTGGACTTAGTCATATTCGAGAAGTGTTAGTGGAATATTAGGTTCAGGATCGTATTACATCTTCGGTTCGGGCAGAGATAGTCCATGATTATATTTTTAAAGATACATTAATACCACCAATCAAAGATCTTCTCAAGCAAGATAGTGTGCATCTGCAAGAGGATCAAGTGGAGGTAGTCAGTTTAGGTCCCACTAATCAACCTCAATTGGTTAAGGTTTGTGTGGAGTTACCAACACCATTCCACAGTGAGTTGAATACTTTGCTGAAAGAATTTGAAGATGTCTTTGCTTGGGAGTATTTAGATATGTATACTCTTGATCCATGCCTATACCATCATAAGATTCAATTAAAACAAGATCCTATCTTTTTAACCAACAAATCTTCTTCTAGTTTAACAACAATTATATTAAAGAAAGTTAGACCGTTGAGCTTGCCTAAATTAGGAGTAGAATAACTGCAATCATCTTGATATATGGAAACTCCTAATGCATTGGTACATAGTGAAGGTGAGCTAGATTTGGTATTCATCTTCAAGTTTTGACATCCAATCCACTTGCACATTGGGACATATGGTTTGCATGTCTCTAGAGCTTGATAAGGTCATTTTTTTGCTTTCACTCTTAGACTTACCAGATGTCTTGCATGTGATCCTAATAAAGCCTATTGCAATCTTTGCAATATATATGCTTACAAACTCCACATGAAAAACCTCCTAAAGACGCAAGAAAGTGCCCCAGAGCTCCTAAGTGTGTTCATATACATGACTACCAAAATATATCAACACCTTCTTGTATAGATCTTCCAAGGAAACATCACCAACTTTCAAAATTGTGTTATCCAATGTCACATTTAGATGCAATCATATGAATATTTTTCAACCAAACCTCATTCTCTTATGTGTGGTTGGAATAACCACTATGTGCATACCATGTACTATTTTCATATACATCACCCTTACCTAGAATCATCACAAGCAAAGTATCATAATCATTGTTTTTGCCTTTGGGCATAGTTATAATGTTATCGATTTCTTATTGGATGTTTTCATAACGTGATAGATAGGAACCACAAACTAAGAGGGAGAATTACAAATTAATCATCATCTATGGCTTGTGGGACATGTGGTCAACCCATCAAACTCCTAGGTGATTGGTGAAGAGTTCAAATCTCCTATCTTGCTACTTACTTTGGGCAAGGTAGGATGGATTCCAAAAAGGTTGTGGGTATTGAATAGCCTTCAAAAAACGTTCTTGGATGGTCTAGAATTTGAAAATGTACAAAGTGGTGCATCTCTTTCAAAATTTTCTCCAATATAATTTTGAAAGGATCTCCTAGTCCGTAGGTCATATTGAGAGTCCTGAGCTACCATTGGAAAGCTCTTGGAAAGGACCTTATAGATCTACAAAGTGCAATAGTAAGTGTGAAGCTCTTGGGATTACTAGGAAGTCAAGAGCTAATCACCAAGGCTAAAGGGATACAAGGGAAGATCATTGAAGAAAATGATCAAGAAAGGGGGGGGGGGGGGGGGGGGGGGAGATTTTCATAATGTGGTAGGCTAGAGATGCTTGAAGCACACCCTAAGAGGGACGATTAGGAACGAATCCTCAACCATGGCTTCCAAGTCATGTGATTAGCACATCAAACTCCTATCCAACAAGTCATGAGTCCAAATCCCCTATCTTGCATAAAAAATACCATCTCATCTTCTATTTCTATTTTCATAATCATTATTCTAATTACAATCATTACATACTACACATATTTACCATGAATAAAATAATTATTTTCATCACTAATTTTTGTAGAGGATTGGTTTTTGTAGTTGTGGTAACCTCATCTATCTATTTCTTTATAGGTAGCCCTTCTTCTTAGATTTGGGGAGGCACATGATACTACTTGATAATCTTTTATATTGTTTCTACCTCCTCTTCCTCTCTCATATCCATTGATTCCTCTTATTCCTCTTGAAGGAGATCATACATGGACTTATTTGCCTTGAGCCTATTTTTAATGACAAACCATTGCAATTCATCTCCTTTCCCATCACAATCAAATAATTGATCAAGGTTTGGTAATTATTATCTCAGATAAACTAAGGTGATAACTTGTTTCCATCTATCATCATCCTTAAGACTTGTAGGAAAAAAAAATTATATTGAACCTACATTATTCCTAGCACAAGTTTGGTGTCATTGGGTGAGTTATAATAGGGTAAATCCACATTGTAAGGGGGATGCAACCACAAAAGAATTATGAACACATATACAGGAAACCTTGACATTGAGTTGGACAACTCACTTTGCACCTGGGAGACTCTTCTACTAGACCTTTACATTCAGTTGGGTTACTCAGTTGCCACATGGGTGACTCCTATCACTTGGATGATCTCTAAAGATAGGAAAAGTCCCTAGAATAAATGGTAGACAAGAAACCTCATATCACGCACATGGACAACCTCATAGCATGGAAAAATTGTGGCCTCATACCAAGCACATGGGTGACCTCATATCATGGTAGATGTGAGACCTCATAGCATGAAGGATGGGCAATGTCATTTGATGGAAATTAGGCGACTATAGATAGCTCCAACATAGGTGAGTCCATTATTAATGAATCCAAGGTCTGGTTAACCACTACATGTAGATACTCTTGGGTGCTCTTCCATAAGACACCTAGGGCGACATTGGGCCACACCTTAGGCTGCTCTCTAGCCCCCTCCCTAAAGACTTGGACCACACTTAGCAGAGGAAACTGCCACAGGACCACCACATGCACTATCAGTGTAACTTCCAAGTCCACCATAACTTTGTTTGAATCTAACTAATTAGCTTCTCCTTCCACCATTTTGATCATTATTAATTGTCTTTGACACTTCTTTCCATAATCCGTACTATTTTTTTATATTCAATCATTGTTTCTTTGATCCTCATCACTTTATCCTGTCAAAGTTCTACTAATTTCTTCTATTATGTGATATGTATTTTCATCCACTCTTTATCTTTCTTATAATGTTAAATCACTTTGTCTTCCTTGATGAATTCATATTCAATTGCTAACCTAGCTAAAATCATGTTCTGCTAGCATGTATGAAACATTCCACCTTTTCTACTATATATTCATAGAAATTTATGATATCCTTCATAACTTTCTTCATTTTTGTTAATCCTTGTTCCTCAATCAATTCTATATGTTGAATAACATCTATTTGTGCTTCCCTTTTTTTATCCTCAATTAAATATTTACTTATGCTTTTAGTCTATTCCTTATTTTGTTTCTTCTCATTAAATTCAAACACTAGATTATAATTTTCTAGAACTTCATATCTTCATCTTGATCCTTTTCTTTTTCGTGGATCTCATCTCCTAATTTCTCTACCAATTGCTAACATCCGTAAATCTATTCTTCCTACTTTGAAGTCCTTATTTCTTCTCTTTCATCGTAATCCTTCTTTTCTTATACGTTTGATTGATTCTGCTCTATCATGTGTTCAGATGTTCATTCCATTTTTTTCTTGGATTATTTGGTTCAAAAAAATTAAGGCTCTTTAAGAAGAATGCTTCTACTTAACTTTGTTGAGCTTTTTGTTCATCCTCCTTGATTTGTGTCTTTAATTACTCCTACTCTTCAACCTCTTTTTCCAATCTTTGAATTACAAGAGGTGCTCTTGCTAAATTTGATTCCATTATGTTTACTTCTTGGGATTGAATCTTCTTTCCTTTGTTCTTGGGTTTTCCCACTTTCTAGTTCAGTTTAGGTTGCTTCTTTGCTTCCTAATCATTGCTTCTATTGTTGTTCTTTTCTCTTGGGAGAAAGCAATTCTTTGAAGGATTCTAGAAGTGCACCTTCCTTTTGTATGAAAATAACATGTGTCTTAGCTTCAATCATTTATTCATGCAAGTCTTCATAGTGCTCCAACTCCTTCTTAGTCCAATATGTAGTCTTATTAGAAAAACATTCTACCATTTTTTATATTGAGCTTGATACAAAGCCCCCCTGTCATTGTCTTTCATAAGACAACTACATATTTTCTCCTTTGATATTTGAGGTGGGTGAGGTGCTTTATCTACTTGAACCTTCTTCATTTCTAATCTCAGCTATTCTTTTGTGACTTCTTCTTCCTCCAGAAGTATTTTCCATGCATATGCCCTAAAATTAGAATAAAATTTCTACTTTGTAGAATCATATGTCTCAAAATTGTATTTGTAAAGTGTGGTTCAAAAGAATCTTAACATCAAGACGAAAGAAGTTTCCCAATAAGGTATGCTTTCCATTTTGAATAGATATGGCACATTGAGGAAAATTCGGTTCTCTACACAAATGATGAGCTTAAATGCCTGAATGTTCTCTCCTCCTTGCTCCATCTTCTCATTCATTTGCAATAGGAAGGAGATCACCATTGGGTGTACTAGAATGTGTTGCCAATCCAACATTGAATATTCCAATAAACCCCTATTGTAAAAGCACTCAATTTTCATTTGTGACAACCAGTTTGGAATTTGCACCTAGTGCATATCCATGATCTTGAGTAAATTTGGACACAATGTTGTTTTCATCACTACTAAAAACAATTGACATAGTTATGCACAAAGCAAGATGTTACAACAATAGATTTCACTCTTCTGTAGGCAAATAAACCGACTGTCAAAAATTGTTGTAGTTAAAATATAAGTGATCTTACCTCTATAGAAGCTCTCCCCTCAAAGTAGCAAATCTTAACCTCTATAGTCCCACTTTAGAATGAATTCAAAAAGGGCTAGTCCACTATAATTTGAAATTTCCTCCCTCCTTTTTCATTTTTCATCAAAGAAAAATAGTAGATCACCAATCCAAAAACTAAAGCCTCAAGATTGAAATCATGCCATCTCATCTACCATTGTTGTACCTCTTGTACTAGAACGAAGCTTTGGTAGCTAGTCTCTTCTAATTTTTGCAAGGCATCAATCTGATAAGCAAAAGAATCTTTCAATTGCAGTTGATCTTGCACTACAATCTCTAAATTTGGAACTAAAAATTTGTTAGGTTGTTTGGTTCCAACCCATAAGCTAATTTAAAAGGAGTAAACCCAAATAAAATTTTATAGGAATTCTAGTAGGCCCATAAAACCATTGGCAAGCATTGATCCCACTTAGCATCATATTCTTACATCTTCTGCAACATCATTAGCAAAACCTTATCAGTACTTTCTGTCAATCCATTAGCACAAGGATAATACGAAGAGATAAATATATGCTCAATACGATAATAATCTATTAAAAGTTTGATGTCAAGCTAATTTAGGAAGTGAGTGCCTCAATTTGAGACTAATTCCAAAGGGAGTCCAAATTTTGGGAAAAATCGATTAGTAATACAATAACAACACTTCTTGCAATGGCATGTTTTGAGAACCCAAAGATCCCACTAAGGATAATAATCAATGCATGTCAAAGTATATTTTTGTGTGACTTGGCCACTCATGGCCAAATTGGACCAATAAAGTCCAAACCCCATTTCTGAAAAGAATCCAACAAAAACATTGGTTGAAGAGAAAATTGAAGTATTTCTCTAGGTTCACCTATTCTTGACAAGTATCATAGAGCCATACATGGTTAGTAACATTTTTATCTAGCATTGAGTCATAAAACAACACTTTAAAATCTTGCACATAATTAGGATAGTTCAGTAATGACCACTAGTTAATTTGGAATGGGCTTCTAAAATTACTAGAACTTCATGAGGGGAAACACATCCTAGCCATACTCTACTAAGGTCCTTGTTATACAGTTAATCCAAAATGATTGAAAATCATCAACTCCATAGTGCTAGATTTTTTTGAGTTGTAGATTGTAAATGCATAAGAGGCACAACGGTGGCAAGGCACAACAGTGGCACAACAGTGGCATAATACTAGGTAGGAATGCCCAACTCAAGCTTGATAGCATCAACAATGTGGAAAAGTTTGGCATCTAGAAAAGAATCAATCAACTAAGCACGATAAGAAATTTGCTACCACATGGGAAGAACCTAGTGAATGGATGGCATGATAATCAAATTCCTATAAAAGAAATACCCACCGTGCAAGCCAACCCGCTAAGTGCTACTACTTCAACAAGTACTACTTCACCAAGTACTGCTTCACCAAGTACAATAGAGCAAATTGATCTACATGAAAAGTAAATTTCTTGGCTAATAAATATTGATCAAACTTTTTGATGGAGTAAATCAATACAAGACATTCATGTTCAGTCACTAAGTAAATTTTCTCCGCATTACTCAATCTTCAACTGGCATAATAAACCTGGTGATACCAAGAGAAACCTACTTTTTGCATCAAAACACTCGCAATGGACACATCTGATGTATTGACAAAGACATGGAATGGAGTCTGTAACATGGGTGCCTTAGTTAGAAGCACTTTTAACCTATTAAAGGATAGATTGCACTCCCCAACCCATTAGAAATCCCCAGTTTGGACATGAGCTAAGTAGTTGAGTGATATGGCAATATTAGCATGACATTGAAAGAGATGACCATGCCTCCAGATTTGCATCAAAAATCTAAGAAATGCTTTAGATGATTGCAATGCTGGACCTTACAATACCACTTTACCTTTATCTATAATAACCATAATACCTTCCTTGGAAATGATATGAACCAAAAATTTATCACACTTTATCCCAAAGGATAACTTAGAAGGGTTTAAATACCTCATTACAATATGTAAATAGAGCATAGATGTTGCAAATGCTCCACTCCGTTCTCGAAGACTAAAGATTCATCCAAAAAATCCTACATAAATTTGGCCACATATGGAGAAAATATTTGATGTGTATATCTATCAAAAGTACTAGGAGCATCTCAGAGTCTAAACCACATGATAGATTAAGCAAAGACACCTGAGTTGGTGATAAAAGCTATTTTGGGCACATTTACCTCAGCCATCCAAACCTAATTGTACTTATTGAATCCATCCAAAGAAGAATACTTTTTTCTTCTTGAAATGTCATTCGGCATTGTGTCCAAAAAAGCCAGTGAAAAATTTTCTATAATAGTAATTGCATTGAGTTTATGTTGATTCACACATATTCATAGCTATTTGTTTCTCTTTGGGACAATCACAATCAAGGAGACCCAATATGAATATTAGATTGGCAAAATGAATGTGATCCTTAGGATTTAATCCATTTCTTCCTTTACCTATCCACCAAACTTTGGTTTCATCTAGTACTATTGTTAAATGATCGAAGATGCATACTAGTCTAAATCTAGATCTACAACACAACCAAGGTAAGATTTATTTCAATGTTTTCTTTAAGAGTTATTCATATCAACAAAATTATTCATGTTGGAATCTCTCTAGAGGTATACTTTGCTTTAGAGTCCAAAGAACACTTTTGGACTTATCCACCATCTATGTGTAGAGGTCATTATCACCTAGACATTCATGATTTTAAGCATTCAGATTAATATTTACAACCCATCTATGAGGATGAAAGGAACTTGACATATTATGTGATGTGGGTGGATGATCAACCTATTTTTCACATCATACTCTACCCATCTTCATGAATGGTATTCCTAGAACTATCATTACTACAACTTGAGGTCGTGGGAATCCCATTCCTTCTATCTCAAAAACTAAGTGGCCCATGTTATAGATGTAATGGAAACCACTCCATAAGATATTTTCCACTTGTGCAAGTTCTCAAGTTCCATCCATGTCAACTTTCCTTCTATAATGATTGTAGGGAGACCTATCTATGCAAAGAATATCCTCAAAATATAGATAGGAGCAAGTCAACACCTATCAACATGGCAAAAAAAATTCCTCCAATTCTAATAATGAAGAGGAGAAATTAAAGGTAGCACATGTGCAAACAGCCACTAGGGCACAAGATAAGGCTCAAAGGAAAGACAAATGCAAAAAACTGCTTGGTCAAAGCAATTCAGAGAGTCAAAAAGATGAGCCTCCCAAGGATTTATGAAACATTACAATGACATATAGAGAGAGATGAATCTTCTTTTCCCCCCAACCATATGCCTCTATATATAACTGCTCTAATCAACAAGGACCACAAATGTAACTAGAGTCCACAAGTGCATGTGCAATCTCCACCATTCCTTTAATATCTTCCATAAGAGTCTACTAGTGGTTGAAGTGATCTCGACCATTGCTTTAGTACCTTCCACTAGAGTCCACTAGTGGTTTGTGTACTTGCCACTCGAGGTAAGTCTCTCTAAACTCAAGTTAATTCATCTTAACTTGAATTAGAAGGATCTTTGGGCAAAACTCTCTCCCCATGCTCCCCATGGGGGTTGAACCCAAGACCTCCTCTTTCATAACCTTGAGACTTAACCACTAGCTACATGGATCACTTGTTTATGAGAGCACATAAACTTATGCTTAAGTCTAATCTCTAGATCTTTGGCCATACATATGAGTGACCAATTGGTGTCCAATTTTAGATCTATCTGAACTGATCGGATTTTAAGATCCTAGACTTATTTTATTATAATTTAGAACACAAGAAGGGGGCTTGGAAGACTCAAAGATGATCCAAGAAATCGGGAAAGAGAGTGGTGGAAATGGAGGATTCCCTCAAGGCCAAGCAAGATGGGTTGACAAGGAAGCAATAAGAGCACCTCAAAAGGCAAAATCATCTCACTTATGAGGAAAATTGAACATCAAACATTTCAAACACAAAAGCATAGTGCATTGAAACTATCACATCCATGCTCTCATCCTTACCCACCATGCTACCCACACCCTTATTTTTTGTTGTACTTTGTATTTTTCCTCTCCAACCATCATATCATAAAGGAAGAATAGCCTCAAACACTTTATTTTGTCGATCTGGGAAGTATACTAAGACCCTAGCCCGTTCTTTGTCAATGGAATCCAAGATTTATCATTCAAAGATAAGAACATCTAATATTTTTCTAAAGTTTTCAAGTTGTTTTTCTTTTGAATGTACATTTTGCTAGAGCTAAGCTTTTCCAATGATTCTTGTGTCTAAATTGTGCTATTTTTTATAAGAAAATCATTTGAATGTTAGTCTCAAGTTTTATTGATTGTAAACCCTTGATGAAAGAATCATGATTCTAATGGATTCACACAATCTTGAGAAAACAATTCCACGTTTGATGCATAGAGATTGGGAGATGGAAATAGACTCATAAAAGCATAAAAAACACATAGAAATTACTTATCACAGAGATAGATCCATGAAAAATACTTACAAAATCCACTTGAAATTACCATCAAAGTGGAATAATGAGACAAGACAATTGTGAGAGCTCTTTACTTGTCATTAAACATCAAAATGCAATCCTTGAAGAAAGTCTTCAAAAATGACTTTTATTCCTTTTTGGGTGTCCTTGTTCACACTTCAAATAGGTTCTTTTCAATTTCTTCTCTAAAAGCATGCCATCTAGAGAGCTCTAAAAATTCTAAACATATTATCTATGTTACAAATCATCATGAGAAAGAATCTTCCTCATTTTTAAAAAAAATATAATTTAATCTACAAAAATTACAAAGATTCTATCTATTTCCTTGGAAAAATCTTGTTTCTAAAAATTCTCCCCTTCCTTGACTTTTTTCATCCTTGAAAGAACCTTTGAGCTGATTTTTCACTATTTCTTCTTTCTCTGGTAGACCTATGCCACTAGGTCATGGTTTTTTCTTTCCATGATGTTAAGATCATTTACCATTTCAAAAGGTGACTTCCTCCACTAAAGAGTTGCTATCGATCTATCTATTACATCCATTTTTAAGTACTCTCTATATGTTGCTTTGTACGCTATTAGGCAAGACTTCTGTCTTTTTCCAAGAACTTTTAAATCTCTTTTGAAGAAGACATATTCAAAGGCATCTTCAAAAATTTGTACATAATGACCACCCGTGAGTATGATTTTGCTATAGATAATAATCCATGAGACAAATTCTATTAGATGTCTCCCTCAGGTCAAAAGTAAAGCATCTAATGGAGAGTTAATACCTATATAATTCAAAATTATAATATCAATGTCTATAAATGTTTCCATACAAGCTATGATTAACTTTAAAATCCTAACTTTTAATAAAATTCTTGCTTCTCTCTCCTAGAGAAATTAATATATGAAATCATCTTATTCCTCATCTTGTATCTCATCTATTCTTTTTTCTTCTATGATTTTCTCATGGATGGGAGATGGTTGTCATTCTTCTACTACTGGTCTGTCTTTTAGAAGATCTTCAATGATAACCTCCTTTGACTAGCTAGTAGATTTAGCTTTCCATAATCCTATTTCCTTCATCAACTCAATGCTCTATTGTCACCACTCCATCCTTTCCTTTTAACATTTTTCACTTAGATTATTGTATCCCCTCATTGCATTTGTAGCATGTTTATAAACTTGTTCTTCCAACTCTTTTGCATCTTTCATTTCTTCTTTTAATTTTTCTAGTTCTTGTTTCATATTTTTTAACTTTTCACTTTGATCTTTTGATGACCTTTCCTTTGCCGTACTTCCTTCTACTATGAAATTTCCTTCTTCCGTCAACACTCTATTAACCTTCTCATTGGCTTTGATCAATACCTACTAGAATGTTCACCAAAATTTTATTCTTTGACTCTTAAGTGCTTTACTTCTCCCTCCATTTTCTTGATAGTTTCTAACAACTTCTCACATTTTTCCTCCAAGAAGGAGATTTTGTTTCTATTTTGTGTGGCTTCAGTCTCTAGCTTTATCACTTTCTCATGACAAGATTTTGTGATTCTCTTTTGTTCTTTTAACCCTATAAACATCTTGTCTTATTCCTTTTTGTACTCATTAATAGTCTTATCTCCTTTAATAAATTTAGATTCAACATGTATACTAGATAGAATTATGTTTCTACTTGAAGGTTTGAAGTGATCTATTTGATTCATCACAATTTCATAGATTCCTCTGATATCTCTTGGAAACTTGCTCAATTCTATTGTTTTTCCTCTATAGTAATCTCTAATTGTTTTTCACCTTCATCCTCTTCTTTTTCTTTTTCTGTATCTTGTGAGTAGTTTAATCCTCTTCTTGGTTTTCTTCTTGCTTCTCATTATCATTCTCCAATCCAATATTATTCTCTTGATATTCTTCTTCATGTTTTCTTGATCCTACTCAAACATATCTTTGATATCAGCATCTTGTAACTTGTAAGTCATCTCTTTGAATATCATCTAGAATATTCTAGATGTCTTCTCTTGTGGTCTACTGTGAGCGTAAATTTTTTGTATTTGTATCCTCCTCCTTTTCTTGTTCTACCATTTTAATCAGGGTCTCTCTTCCTTTACTTTGAGCGCCCACTAGCTTTTGAGGAGTGTTGGCTTCAGATGAATTTAGAATTATTAATATAAAGCCCTTTGCATCACGTTCATTGTCACTTTTTGATATATCATCAACTGTTATGACTCCAACATTGTTGGAGACAATGTCACATTTGTCCAAAATCTTCACAAGATGTAGCTATAAGAATTGTTTTTAGTAGCTCGCCTACAAGGAAAAGTCATGGGGACTTGGTTAGATGAGGGCAGTTTCAAAGTTGGGATGCAGGTTCAAATCTCAGCGAATTCATGTAGCGGTAGTGCATTTTTTTATAGGAGTTTCTTTGAGCTTTTCGCATGCAATAACATGGGCAACCAATTTTCGTGGTGATCGATCATAGAGCACTATTTTGTGTTTCTTTTTCAAAACTAGCTATCACATGCGTTTTGCTTTAGGAAGTTTGCTTTTTACATAAGACCCATATCCTATATAAGAAGGGCTCTGGCTCATTGTTCAACATCATTCAAGGAGCGATCAAGGAGATCTTCTCAAGGAGCTCTCTGAAGTGCTCAACACAAGGAGGAGATCATGGAGGGCCTCTTGGAGGGAGAGTTCCTACAGTCTTAGAGGAGGTGCTCTCTACATCAGGGGATCTTGGAGGAGTTTGTGTCAACTTACTGTCAGCATGAGTTGCTGAGTTACTATGAGTAACAATTCTATTTCTGTTCCTACTTGTTCATTGACTAGTTTCTGATTTAGGATAATCAAAATTTGGTCTTGTTGTGAAATAGTTCTAAAGTGTTCATATTCTCCATATTCACACACACACACACACTTCATACCTCTTAGGCACACAATATCTTGTATCTAGTTCCTATTGTTGACACTCAAGATCAAGCGCAAAGCATGGAAGCGCATCAAAGAAATGGACACACAAGAAGACAAAGCATGTAGGAACTCCAAGAAGTGATGTCAAATTTTCAGAAGAAATCCCTATAAAAATAGTGATGTTCATCACTAAAAACCATTGTAAATATAATTTCACATTTTTGTAACTCCATTTTGTTCAAGCCAAGGAGTCCTTGAGCTTGAGGAGTATTGGGAGTATCATCCTACCAATTTTCATATTTTTTAGACTTCGTTTGAGCCCTCAAATAAGCCCTGGAACCTAATTTCTAACTAGGTCGGACACTAGGTCTGGACATGGCCAAAACTACTCAAAAAACTATAAAAAGATCTAGAGAGCTCATTTTTGGGGTTAGCTTATTAGAGAGTGAGCTTGTTGTAGATTTGAGCTTTTGTAAGAGAACTCTTTTGTAATCGAAGTCCTTCCATTGTTCCTCTATTTGCTCTTACCTTGTGCACGTGTGTGTATGTGTGTGCATGCTTGTGTGCTTTCACTCATGCACTTGTGCCTTCAATTACTCATGGTCTTCATACCAGCCCTCATGTCTCCACGGATTAACAAGTAAAGGAGGTGGTGCTTACGCTTGGGCTACACCAAATTTTGGCATTGTTGCCGAGGAGAGAGCTTCGAGGACGACCGTTGTGATGGTAAGATCGTAGATTTGCGATGTTGGAAGGTAAAAAATAGTTATTTTCTATTATTTTTCTGATATTTCTTCTTTACCTTCATCATCATCACCATCTCAATCTTCTCCCATCTTCATCTTCACTAAAAGTTTTTGTTTTTCACTCAATTTTCCACATTTTCACCTCATTTTTCATTCGTGGGTGTGCAAGAAGGAGAGAGGGAGAGGCAAAGTGCTTGTGTGTGCACGTTTTTGTGATTTTCATGATCCTATGCTCGATGCGTAGGCCGCGTGCTGAATTTTGAATTTCCCACCAAAAATCTCAAAAAGTTACGATTCTGTAATGAAAATCGCAATCCTCTAAAAAATTCAAATTTTTTGAAAATTGTGATTATCTATTTCCTACATAAAAGCTTTCTGAAAAGAACACGATTTTGAGATCATTCTCAAAATCCGGATTCTCTGATTGTGCTCAAAATCGCGATTCTATAAGCTTTTCAAGAACATGATTCTCTGGCCACCCTTAGAAGCATGGTTTTTTGGGGGATTCTCAAAAACACGATTTTTAGCCAAACATGATTTTCAAGTAAAAACACGATTTTGAGCAAAAACACGATTTTCATTCAAACTCACGATTTTCATGTCAAAAACACGATTTTGAGAAAACATGATTTTGAGAAAACACAATTTTTATTAAAAATCGCAATTTTCTGCTCATTTTCAAAATCGCGATCTTTAGGCCAAAAACACAATTTTGACAAAACATGATTTTCAATCAAAATCGTGATTTTTTTATCGTTCTCAAAATCGTGATTTTCACAAAAACACGATTTTCTAGTCAAAATCGCATTTTTCACGATTCTCACTCAAAATCATGTTTTTCACGATTCTCACTCAAAATTGCATTTTTGACGATTTTTATTCAAAATCACATTTTTCATGATTCCCAATCAAAATCGCATTTTTCACGATTCTCGATCAAAGTCGCATTTTTCACAATTTTCAGTCAAAATTGCGTTTTTCACGATATTCAATCAAAATTGCATTTTTTGGGGATTGCTCAGGATCACGATTCTCAATGAAAATCATGGTCTTCAAGGGTATTCAGGATCGCAGTTTTTAGTCAAGGGAGTAATTTGAAGTTGACCTTCAGGTGGGGCTGGGAAGCCAAGGGAGCTCCAAAGGACTTTGAGCAATAACAAAGGGGAATTTTGCGACTAGAAGACAAAGCTTATGAACCTGAGATCTGGTTACACCTAGGCAAGGATAAACAAAGCAGCAGATCTTCTGGGGCTAGTGTCAACCATACAGCTAAGTATTGGGCACAACAACTAAGTGGTTATCCTTATGTACTAAATTCAGACACAAGTGATTCAGAAATGTCTTTTGGCATAGGGAAACGTGCAAGGGGCTCAGGCACTCCCTATCTACAAACACCAGAAGGTCCATATAAGACACAGTTGGAATATATTCAGACCAACCAATTAGGTGCTTGCATCTATGAGGATGGCCTAAGGCGATTAGTGGTCCAACTCAAAAATCCAAATCAACCCTTTTGACTTGAATACCCAGTAGTCAAGTTCAAAGAGGGTTCATACATTGATAAGGAAGGAGCCATGTATGTGGTCACCAACTTACCAGACAGGACATATGAGTTTGGAAACATCATTCTTGAGAGTGAGATAGGAGACCTAGAGCAAGGAGATGTAGGATGAGAACCCAAGACTCCTAGAGGTAAGTCAGTTTTGACCAAAGTGATCACCCCATAGTGGATCCCTCAAGACAAAAAAAGCATAGAATTATTCTTGAATAGAGAAACAGAGGAAGCCTTTTGGAGACTCAAGCCTAATCAATCCAGCCCAATAGTCATCATTTATGAGTTCAAAGATCCTGAGACACCAGGCAAAGTTGTCTATTTGGATAACACCTCGGGAAGAATGTTCTTGGTAATAGAACATGATAGACATGCATATACTTGGAAGAGTGAATTAATTTTCCCTCCACCAAGATCCAATGTTTCCCATGGCCTCCAAGGAGCAGGATCATCTAAAGCTCATGAAGCCCAATGAGAAAGAACAAGAGAGAGACCTGAGCTAAGCTTTGCACACAATGTGGGTAGAGATAGATCAAGATTTGAAGGTGAAAGACATGACAGAGAGAGACATCAAGCACATAGGCATCAAAGAGATGAATACGATTTTCCATTGCATAGACCCCGAGAGTACCCAAGGACCCTTAGACCCTCTCAAGTAGTCAAGACAATGAAAAACTACTTTGACGGGATAGGAGATCCTTATGATCATGTGGCCGAGTTCAAACAAGTGTTAAGAGCTAAACAAGTTGAAGACTTGTTCACCAGTTTGAGGAATTCGGTTTGACTCTTAAGGTTACTGCCTTAGCTTGGTTTCAACCCTTGAATAGTCATAACTACACATCATCCTTGATCCACAGCTTCAAGCAGACACCCCAAGAAATAGTGCGACCTACAGAAAGACAATTCAAATAGTACTTAGAAAGATGCCATGTTCCAGAGTTACCCACACTGGCTAAACAAGTGGCCTTGTTTTTAGATGGCTTACTAAGCAGCAAGTTAAGATCATATGTGTACTTGAAAGAGCCAAGATCCATAGAAGAGTGTGTGAAGATGTGCATAGACACAGAAGATAACGTGGGTGAGGAGTTAGGATTGTCCAAACTCTATAAGGATTCTGATAGTTCTACTAGTCATACTTCCATAACCTCCACTGAGATAGATGAGATAGTTGAGCAGGCTCCCAATAAGCTAGGAGTTCAAAATAGACAAACACCAAGGGTCACCTCATTGAACCAGTGTTATACTTGCGGAGGGGACCACATGGCTAATGTATGTCCAATGCAAAACCTGAACATAAGAGAAAGGAATGCTCTGTATTGCACTATTGAGAGAAAATACATGAACCATACGGCTCAAGATTGTCCATACAATAGGGAGGCTATCACATAATTATCAGCAACCTTATCCATAGGGTAGGTATCCGAACCAATACCAACAACCATATTATAGGCCGCAACAACAATATCAAGCAACATATAGGCCACAGCCCGTCCTCGAAAACCAACCACTAGCTCCTGCCAATGTGATTCCAGTTAAGTATGCAGTGGCAGAAGAGAACCTTAATAGAGCATTGGTGCCAATGACCCCACTGGTCTCAGAGAATGACCATCATGCTTAGAGTTTTGACTACTCCTATGAAGATAGCCCACAAGCTTATTACACAGAGTCACCTTAGCATAGTGAGACTTATCCATATCAATACGAGGCACCACCTATGGAACAAAATTGGAAGCCAGAATACTCCAATGTCATGTATATGAATCCTAACCCTAGGCCCCAATTGAGACAAATGAGACCACAAGCCCCTAGAGGACCATGTTTTGGATGTTAGGGTGACTATTTCATTCATGAATGTCCCCACCCACCATCTCCGAGACAAGGACAAAACATCACAATACAAGCCTTTTGTCCTGAGTGTGGCAAAGAAAATCTCCCAAAAAATTGTCCAAGGAATCCCTCTAGTGTGCATAAGGTCACACCAATTGATGTGGTAGGCTTAGTTGTGGATTCAAGTGCAAGTAGCATTAATGTGGTTCCTGCACAAGCAATTACTAGGGCACAAGCATTAAAACAAGATAAACCAGCTGAACAATCAAAGTTAAGTGAATCAGGAGAGCCTAGCAAGACGAAAACAAGAATGTGGAAGGATACTAGAGAGAAATCCAATCGCAAGTGGAATAAAAAGATATCTGAACTAAAAGAAAGCTTGAAAGATGCAAAAACAAAAATAGCAGACATTGCATCTTAAAACCCCTCACATGCTGAAACTCCACCCACTCCACTTCATCCCAACCCACCACCCATTGTAAATAGAGCGCAACCAGGGTTTGTTCTTGCATATCCCCAGAAGGCTTGGACATGATGTTCAAGGCCTATCACGCTCGACTTCAAGAAGGGCCAATAGTTGCAAACCTAGACAAGAGCTACCCTAGGGCGGATTTAGAGATTGAATGAACAAAAATGCGCATGAAAATGGTAGAATTAGCTCAAGCTATGCTTGAGACTAGTCAGTCGTTCAATCAGACAAACTCTGTCAAATTGGATTTGCATTTTTAGGGCTTACTAGAAAGATTAGAGCAATTGGTAAACAAGCCACAGGTTTCTTTACCTCCACAGGCTCAACTAGTTGTTGAAAGAAAAAGCTCACCACCTACGAAAGTTTATGTTTGTGATTCCATGGTTGCGGAAACACTTCTTTCAATTCAACAATACTCTCAAGAGTTCTTGTGGGAAATACAAGAAGAGAAATGGGCCCAGGAGAAGGGTAGTCGCCCTCCGATTCCTGAAATTGATGATCTTCATGATCAATTTCCCCAAGACATTCCATCTATTTACGAAGATCACAGAGAGCAACAAGAAGATGAAAATTAGATTTTGAATCTAATTCCTTACAAGAGTTGCCACAATTTACAGGTCCATGGGAATCTGAATCTCTTTAGATTAGAGCTCCCACAAGTGGTTCTAAGGAACATTGATGTCGTGAAGAACACTAAGGTTCAATGTCATCTCACCGTAGAAGAGCTACTCAAAGTAAAACCTGACTATGGAAACATGTGGCAAATCAAGTTCCAGAACTTGATTCCAATATGCCAAAAGTAGGCTCTAAGCGAAAATTCCCAGAGATACCTCTAGACAAAATAGGAGACATAAGTGAAGGTGAAGAAGGTAATAGTTATCTTCCAATCACCTACCAAGGTTACACAACTAAAGTGATCGCGGATTCAAGTATAAGTGTTGCAATTGCAACCACCTCCTTGTGGAAGCAATGGGGCAAAACCCACATTAAGATCAACTAGGATGAAGCTTCAAATGGCTGATGGACATATTGAAAGACCTCTAGGATTGCTTGAAGGGATAACTCTAACCACTTGTGGTGTAGAGTTTGAGCAAACCTTTGCTATATGTGACTTTGGCAAAAATGATGTCTATGAAATGATCCTAAGAATACCATTCCTATGGCAACTACAAATACTAAAAGATTGGGGAACCAACTATTTGTACTTGCAACACTTAGGGGTTACCACCAACATCAATCTAAAGGAC
This sequence comes from Ceratopteris richardii, assembly GCA_020310875.1. Classification (NCBI taxonomy): domain Eukaryota; kingdom Viridiplantae; phylum Streptophyta; class Polypodiopsida; order Polypodiales; family Pteridaceae; genus Ceratopteris; species Ceratopteris richardii. The sequence goes on from CM035410.1 coordinate 105,263,892, forward strand.
TATACATTTAGAGATGTACCACCTCTACAATGGAACCCTATCCGCAAGGTGCCAGAAGATTCAATCTCTATGCATTCTAAAAGTAAATATTCATTTGTGGATGTGCAAAGTCCCAAAGGAAGAGGAACAACGCTTAAAGGTGAGAGAAGAAGGAACTTCGTGAGGAGATAGACCACTTAGAGACCCAGCCTACACACCAATGATGTTTCTAGATGAGGAATTTGAGCCTCATGGTTGGCCAAAAATCTTAGCCACCATGGACATACCTATCAATGAGGAACAATGGACACCTCATTGTGATGAGGAGGGTTATGATATTTTAGTGTTCATGTGTCAGCCCTTGCTAGAAGAATGAGACCCTAGTGATGTCATAGAAGAAGAAGAGAATGACGATGATCTAGAGTCCATTGTGATGGACACCTGCTTTAATTCAAAGAAGCACTATCTAGAAGATATAGGAGTATTTGACCAGAAAGAAGAAGAACCTCTCACAAGCATTAAAACAGTAAATTCAAAGGAAGGAAGTGAAGGTAGTCAAAAGAAAAAGAAAAGAAAAGCGGTGAAACAAGAGGAGGAGGAATCATTGTTCAAGGTATCAAAAATTTTCAAGAAATATGAAGTAAAGATCGGAAAATTTTGGTACGAATTCCTAAGGGAGAGGCCACCATAGGAGAAGCATATGATAATAAAGAAAAGACCAAAAAAATTGTTGTAACCATTGAGGAGAACGAAGAGAGATGTACATACATAGGAGAAGACCTAAGTATAGAAGAAGAAGTAGAGATGGTAGCTTTATTAAGGGAATATAGGGATGTGTTTGTGTGGCACTATAGAGACTTGAAGGAGTAGATCCGAGAATATGCTCTCATACAATGCCCATGACAGCTGATGCCAAGCCCACCAAATAGATGCCCTACACATATAATGACACTTATGCAACTAAAATAAAAGAAGAAATTGATAGATTGATTGAAGCTGGATTTATCTATGAGATTGAGCATACTAAATAAAGTTGCGAGTGTGTACTAACATTTAAAAAGTTAATGCCACTACAATTAGAGATAGCTATCCACTTCTAATCACCGAACATTTATTGGAGCATGTTGCAGGCAAGGAAGTTTATAGCTTTCCATATTGTAAATATGTACCATAGAATACCCAATTTTGTATCATGCAGCTCCATTTTGTGCAACTCAAGGAGTCCTCAAGCTTGAGGAACTTAGGTAAAATGATCATACCAATTTGGTTATTTTTTTATCTCGTTCAGACCTCCAAATGACCTTACGAACCTATTTTTTAACTATGTCGAACACTATATGTGAAACCGGTAAAAACTAGTCTAGAAACTACAAAAAGAGGTAGACATCTAATTTTTGAGGTTGGATTGTGTTGGTTAGTGTGATCTTAGAGCTTAATTGAGCTTAAAATAGTGCTATTGAGCAATAGAGTCTACTTTCTACTTTCCATTGTGTCTTGCTTGTCCTTTCCTTGTATGTGTGCATTTTCATTCTTCCCACCTTCACTTTCATTACTTCATGCCTTCACGATCTTCATATCACTTCCATTTCTTCCGCAAATTTACAATTAAGGAGGTGGAACTTCTTAGCTTGGAGTTTATCCTAGCCTAGAACAACATTCAATCATATGATGTTAATAGAGTAATTTTAATCATATTCACTTTTAATTTTAAAGGACAACCGTCTTTTAGATTGAATCAATGTTTAATAATTACACTATGAACATTTCATGGTCTTCTTTATCACTTAAGAATCATCTAGATCCTTTTCTAGAAGTGATAATGTATCAACATCTTGGAAGACTTGAATAAATGAACTTTATCTAGAGTTTGTCCAAAAGATACGTCTTCACAATTAATCAAATAGTTAACTAAACTATCTCATTTGGTTTATCTTTATGAAATAGATTAATTGCAAAAGACTAATTTGACTTAGGTTTGTTCTTTAAGCCCTAATTAGCTTAAAGAAAACCAAGCATAATTTTCTCTTCCTCAAAAAGTGCTCAATAAAGTTTCCATACTTTTTGAAAACTTTTCATCTTGACTAGAGATCTAGTCATGGAACCTAGCATTCAATTATTGGACACTAAAGTTCGAGTGATGCTAAAGTTTATTCACTTCTTTGATTTTCACCTCTCTTCAGGATGAAATCAAAGAAAAAACTCCAAAAGTTTTTTTACAAATTTGGAACATATCAGCTACCCTTTGAACTTGAAAGTTCAATTGATTTAAGTTCCATTTGATTTTATTTGATTCATATCCCTTCTTGGGATAGAATCAGATAAAACTTCCAAAGGAAACTTATCAACCTACTTGGATGCATGATTTCTTAAATCCAAGCTAACAAGTACAGCTAGTCTTGTCGTTAGGATTCTCTAAGTTTTTCCCTTAACTTAGAGTCATCATGGAAATTTTCAAGTAGCCCTATTTTCTTGCCATTCCCATGAGCAGGAAACTTGAACACGACTTTTGAAGGGCCTAGTTTTCCTAATCAAGAATCCTAATTTGTGATACCTAAGGATCACATTTGGGAAAAACAAACTAGCTACTTGAGTTGCGTATCAGTCAGGAGCCTTGCAACTACCTATTTTGTTATTTTTCCTAGCTATCTTAGTTGAGTTAGAAAAAGGAGGTAATGAAAGTATAAGTATTCAACTACTTAACAAACAATCATGCATATGCAAATGCCTATTCTTGCATGCAAATGCCTATTCTTGCATGCAAATGCATGTGAGTGCATGCACGTGTTGGCATTCTCCTTTCATGTACGAAACTTAAATCAAGCAATTCTTGAGCTTGAAAATGCATGTTTCAATCATCCATGCACAAACATTCTACTTACTAGTTTTTTAAAACGATATAACCATTCATGTGCATAAACTTCATCATTAACTATCTTTTCAAGCAAGACGAAAACGTGTTTTGTGCATGAAAACATTCTTTGAAAAGGAGAAATGCACCAACATTCTTTCGTAGATGCATGCCTATGCTTGATACATGTTTCCATACTTTGATGATCTCCTATTTTGCTTTCATTAAATTGCATACAATGCTTTCAAAATTGAAGATTCCTTCCCTACTTCAATGATAATAGAAGCAAAGCAAATATTGAAATGAAAACATCAACTTGTAAAGTACTTAGCTCTAACTAAAACTACATCATTCCCTTGATTCATGAGAACATCCACATAATCCTCTTTGAAGTCCTTTGCTTCCTCATGTACTCTTCTTGAAGAAATGAAGCTTTCCTTTATCCTTCTTGAGAACAAGAGAGGATGCAAAATTGGCTTGGGCTAGGGTTTGGTTAGAGCTAGCAGAAATCAATTGAGAATTCGGATTGGATATAGCTTCTTTATTCGGGTTTAATAGAGAATATGCAGAGCACAAAACAGATCTCATGTTGTAGAGAATTAAAACATAGAAAATTGTTACAGTAATGGCTAAATCTCTTCAACCATTTCGAAGAGGTTCCGAGATCATACTTGTGACCATCATCTATAGAAGAACAACTTTTTGTGTTACCTCTCAAAATCAAAACTTGTGCACAATATGAAATTTGTATTTGTAGCAGTCGAGCAATGAGACTGAATGTTGAATGTCTTTGAAGCAGTGGTTAAGATGAGCACCATCATCCACAAAGTTTGGGAGATCAAAACCAGATGCTTCCACCCGACTTCCCCTTTTTTTGCTTGTGTAGATGATTTTGCAGCATTGCTAATAAGCTATATAGCAAATTGCAATAAAGATAGCCACAAACATGTGTGGATTTAGTGGATAGTAGAGTTCTATGTGTTTGACATCGTGGGTTCAAGACCCCAATCTCACCATGTGAAGATGTCAACCTTATGCTTGTGAGCATCTACAAGACCGCACCAAGACTTAATTAAATTGTACAAGTAGTGTATCACGAGTGCTCCTTGGTGTGATGGATAGAGGAAAGCTCTTTGCATTGTATGGTGGTGAGCTTAAACCCTATATCCACTCATTTGTAGATAATGCTTCCCTTTTGCAATCTCAAGCTTGAACTATGTTGCCAAGAAGGATTCAAGATAAATTTATGCAACAACCGCAAGAAAAGGATGCTGCCACTCACGAAATTTTGGGATGAGGAAGATGAAATGGAGCTCTACCCTTAGCTTTGATACCAATGCAATAGACTAACAATTACGATTGAAATTGTGGGAATTGAACTCATGACCTACTAGTTAGGAGCATGATGGGCTAACCACTTGCCCCAAAAGCCATGGTTGAGGATTACTTCCTAATCCTCTCTCTTAGGGTGTAGCTCAACCATCTCCTTATCTGTCAAGGGTGTGGTTCAACCATCTTCTACCCATAAATTTATTAAATTCTCCCCCCCTTAGTTGATTATTGTCCTCACACCTCGGTGATCAGCCCCTTGAACTCTCTAGGAATCCTTGAATTGATGTCCTCAATGGTTATCACTTTGCCTCTTTGGTTGCATCTTATTTATATACATTTTTTCACTTACCATCCCAGTCTGTTGGAAAATCTCACCTCCATAGAAAATCATGATTCCTTCTAGAGAATTGTGTTTCCCTGATTATGCTTAGTTTAAATTTTCCCAAGCCTTTTTTATGATGATGATGCTTGAATTGATTTTTGGTGATACTTCTGCTTCAATTGTAACTGCAAGTAAAAAAAATTCTTAATTATGTCCAAGAAATGACTTTTATCTCAATGTATTTTCCAACAAACCACTTCTCTCCAAAACTTTTATCTTTCCCCTTTCTTTAACATATTAGAAAATCCTATTCTATTATTATATTTCCACATGTACCACTTTCAATAATTTTGATAATTTTTCCTAATTTTCACAAAACAACAAAAGAAAAATATCTAGGATTTCCCTACAAATCAAGTTAAAAAGCTTATGGTAAAAAGTTTTAATCTCACATATGAGATTAGAGAACAAAGACTAACTCTTCCACAATCTTATCAACAAGATGAATGAAGAAATATTTTCAAGATCAAATCACACTCACCTTCCATAATCTGAGCTTGGTAACTCAGAAGTACCTTAATGAAGCATTTGTTACCATCAATTAGGAAGATCTAGCAAGGTCCAAAGCTTAACAATTCCCCTAACAATGGCACCAAAAATGTTTTTTGTACTTTGGAGTTTTCCTCCTCAATCATGATACCATAAAGGAATAGTAATTGCAAACACTTTAATTTCAATCCAAGAGGTATACGAAGACCCCAACCCCTTCTTTGTCAATGGACTCCAAGATTTATCATTCAAAGATCAAAACATCTAAGATTTAATCTAAATTTGTGTGATATTTTTGATAAGGAAGAAATTGGCAAAGTTAGTTTCAAATTTTAGTGATTGTAACCCATTGATGAGAGAATCGCAATTCTGATAGATTCACACAGTCTTGAGAAAACAATTCCTTGTTTGATTCTTAGAGCTTGGGACATGGAAATAGACTCATAGACGCATAAAGCACAAATAGAAATACTGATCATAGAGATAAATCCATGAAGGAAACTTACAAAATGCACTTGAAATTACCATCAAGACTGAATGATGAGATAAGATAGTTGTAAGAGCTCTATAGTTATCAAAATGTGAGATTTTAAGAAAGTCTTCAAAATCGACTTTTGTCCCTTTTTAACTGTCCTTGTTCACACTTAAAATAGATCCTTCTAAGTGTTTTACTCTAAAAATATTCCATTTAGAGAGCTCAAAATTCTTAAAAAATTATATATTTTACAACTGATCATGAGGATCACTCTTCCTCATTTTTACAAAATTTGGAATAGTTTAATTGACAAAAATCACAAATTTTCAATCTTCTTGCAAAAATCTTCTTTCTAACACTTACCCAACTCCATGGCCTCAACCTAGATGTATCCTTGGTCACCCTCTAACTTCTGAGTTAGAAGGATTATTGAAAATCTACCATGGTAGATTAAAGGTAGGGCCATTGATAGAGCAACATGAAAGATGCTATGCAAGGGGGGACCTAGAAAACGAGTGACTAGCCATGTGTCAACAAATGATAGTATCCCAATAGATACTAAAAGAAGTTACTAGCATAATTATTCCATCATGCATAACAAAAGACTTTCAAAGAGTAGTTAAAGCCCATTAAAAGGAAGACCAAACCCTGGCAAATGAAGATCAATGACCACATCATTGATCTTCAAAAAAGGAACAAAAATTTCAAACAGTTATGAAAGAATATCAAAAGATGATAAAAGCACAATAGATATCAAAAGAGCTAGTCCTTGAACGTGAAGTGACTTCGACCCTAGTGGAGCCTCCCTACCCAACTCATATTCCCCTATATCAGGAGGAACTTATAGTGTCGGACATAGAGGATGCATGGAAAGGTGAACATTAGGATCAATGGAAGAAGGAGGCCAATATACACCACAAGCATCCCCTCTTAGAGTTCCAAATGTGCAATGGATCAACCAGAAGTGACTTACCATTGAACGAGCCAATAAGTCCACAATCATAGGTTGATGTGGTGACACACTTCCAATATCTTTCTTCCTACATCAAAAATCTCAAGGGAAATTTCAAGTGCAAGAAAGATAATTTTTGAAGCTAGGCTACCTATCAAAGGGACAAAACAAGGATACATAGTCACATGCTCATGAGGTTCACCTTGATAAGATCAAGAAATATAATTGAGGTGATTAGGGAAATACTATGTTATCAATCATATATAACGGTGTGACAACTATAGTCTCAAGAGCAAGAATAGCAATTGCTACCCAAAGATTATGGAAAAAATGGGGTAAGCCAACCTTATGACCCATGAGAATGCATCTAGAACTAGTCAATGTATAGATGGAGATACCCTTAAGTCTCCTAGAAACATTATCATAATCACATGTCATGTGAAATGTGAGCACACCATTGCCATTGGTGAATTTGGCAACGTGGGCTATTAGAAAATACTCTTAGGACAACAAGCTCTAAGGCAGATGAAAGTGGTTCAAGATCAGGGATGTAGTACTATTTACATTTAGCATCAAGAAACTATGACAAGGATAAATTTATACGGCAATGCTTAAAAACATGTGTCACCTCTCCAATGGTGAGAAACTCATCACGATGAGGACAAAAACTCTATCAAGAGCATGACTTCGAGTCAACTATCCCATATTAACAAAGAAACTGATCTCTGGGTGTCTCAAGTAGGACAATAAGAATAGGTCAACTAGTTGAAAAGCATTTTCAAGATCTTGAGTAAGTTCCAATAGCTTTTAAACAGGATGAATTTGATCCTTCTGATTGGACTCACATTATAAGCTCCATGGATGTCATCATAAATGAGAAAACTCTAACACATCATTGTGATGATGAAGGTTATGAATTGGACCTCTTCATGGTAAGTGTTTTTGATGAGTCTATAGTTGAGTTACTATACGCATACCAAGGAATATTGTAACCGCCCAATGATGTAGGATCAATATTGATGACTACCCAAGTCTCTGCATTGAAGGGCCCTACTATGGAAAAGATGAATACATGAATTTTGTGGGGACCCTTATTGATCCTTCCAACATGGACGAACCTACACACATGATCTTTCGAGTCCATGAAAAACAGATTGAGGCTGAACGGCTTAGTGTTCCTAACTATAAGGCAAACAAAGATAATAGATTTTGAAGTTCTTGAGCACTTCAAGGCATTTCAATTTGACGAATGAAAAATAGTTTCTTGAATGCCAAAGCATGAAAGAAATTAGGAGAGAATCATGGTACCAAAGAAGACACAAAAAAAGTGTTCATAACAATTGAGGATAAAGAAAGATGTACTTGCTCATGATTTATCCAATTTCAAGGAAATAAATCTCACACATCTCTTACAAGAATATTGATATATTCTTGCCTAGACATATAAGTATTTAAAAGGGGTTGATCCCAACATTTTTGCATATCAGATTCTAATGATGCTAGATGCCCAAGCATTAAAATAGAGACCATACACCCATAATAAGACCTACTCCTCTAAAATCAAAGAAGGTATTCATAACACTTGCTTACATGTTTGCATTAATTTGAAGAAGGTGAACACTACCACTATCAAGGATAGATATCCACTACCAGTATAGATCATTTGATAGAGATCTTAGGTGATTATGAGTTTATAACTTCTTAAATATTTTCTCTCATTATAATCAAGTGCCTATTGCACCAGAAAATCAACAAAATCTTGCCTTTGTGATTGACTTGAGCATATTTGCTTTTAAGTAATGCCATTTGGACTAACCAATGCTCCAACCACTTTTCAATGGCTTATGTGCCGTATTCTTAAAATTTCACCAAAAATGCATTAAACTCTAACAGAATATCACTACGAAATTTTCATTCCCAGACCAACACATCTTCTGCACCTCTTTGCAGTAGAACATGCCCTCCATGCTGAGCCGTTCCGCATGCCATCTCTGCACATTCCATGTCCTATAGATTAGGAAGCTTTAATGAACAATTTAGAATGAGGCCTCTAACTCAAAGAGAATGAACTAGCTATTGAGGTGTTGTAATATTATATCTCACGCCCTTTAGCACAAAGGTCTATTAGGGATGAGAGACATGAGAGAGGGGTTGTTGGCAATAGCCACAGTGGCCCAGGAGGCTTGAAAAGATAAGGAAGCATGAGGAATCTGAGTCAAAGAGAGTGACGGTAGAGGTAAGGACAAGTAGGACCCAATAGAAAAGGAATTCAATGTAGATCGGATGAGTAGGCCAAACAAATTTCTTTTTTTAATCAAACAATTATCAATATTGATTTGCATCACTCTAGTACATTGAAAATCCCATTTTTGTTGATTCCAACTCCATTGTTTTCAAGCCAAGGAGTCCTCAAGTTGACGAGTTCTAGTTCTATGTGCATACGAATTTCATAGAGAAGCCCTTCATAATTGAGCACCCAGTGGTCAAGATTGAAAATGGGTCAAACATAGATAAGAAAGGAACCATGTATGAGGTGATCAATTTACCTGATGGGATGGATGAATTTGGATCCATTGTACTTGAGACAAAAATAGGAGACCTAAATCATGAGAGCAAAGAACCAAAACCTAGAACCGCTTGTGGCAAATCAATGCTATCAAGGATTATCACACCTCATTAGATACCTTAGGATAATGCAAGCATAAAACTATTTTTGGAGGCTTAAACATAGAAACATAACCAGAGTCATCATCTATGAATTCAAAGATCCAAAGATCCCAAGAAGATCATATGCCCAGATAATACTTCAGAGATGGTATTTGTAGTCACTGAACATAGCAGAAAAGCCTATACATGGAAGGGTGAACCAGTATTTGGGCAGGGTCATCTCATGTCCTAGGAACTTAGAAGGAGAAATCAAAAGAGCGATTAGAAGTGAGCTTTGTGCACACTATAGGGAGACAAAGATAAGGACTAGATATTGACATAATAGAATAAGAGTGACCTAGAGGACATAGAAACCAAAGAGGCATGGATGATTTTCCCTTGCCTAGACTAATAGAGCACCCTAGAATTTTGAGACCCACACAACTAGTAAAATTCATGAAGAATTACTTCGAGGGTGGTGATGATCCCTATGACCATGTAGCAGAATTCAAGGAACAACTGAGTGCTCAACATGAGGATTTGTTCACTCAATACAATGCTTTTGGATTATCCTAGGAGACTACTACCCTAACATGGTTTTAACCCTTGCATTAAGGAAAATTTAGGGATATTAATAAGTTGCTAGAAGTGTTCAATATGGAGTTCTCCAAGAGCGGAATCAGACATAATACTTCATCATTAATTCATAGCTTTAAGTAGACACCACATCAAATGGTGAGGTTAGCATGATGTAGGTCTAGACAATACCTAGAGAGATGTCCTATCCCAGAGCTATCTACTCAAGCTAAACAAGTTTCCATGCTTTTAGATGGCTTATTGAGTGTGAAATTATGATCATATGTCTATCTTAAGGAGCACCCAAACATACATAAATGTGTCAGAATGTGTATAGATATAGAGGATAATTTTGGAGATGAGTTGGAGCTCTCCAAACTCTACAAGCATTCAGCTTGCGCAAAAAACTTCATGTACCAACCTTCTACCTCCATAGAAGAGCTAACAGAACTAGTGGCTTGAAAGTTAGGAGTGTTGAGTAAACAAACCCCAAGAATGGTTTCTATGAAATGTTGCTATACTTGTGGAGGAGAGCATGTGGCCAAATTGTGTCCATTGCTAGTTTAAAGCCCAGGGAACTTGAATGCCCAATACTACAAAAATGAAAGAAAATAAACGAGCCCAACTACTCAAGATTGCCTATATAACAAGTAAGCAGCTAAGCAAAACTACCAACATCCTTATCCATAACCAGGTAGATATCAAGGCCACTACCAACAACAACCTCACTATAGGCCACCATAGAACTATCAACCGTACTATCAGGCTCAACCAAGGCCACAATTTGTGCTAGGAAAGTAACCACCATCCCTACCAATGTAATCCCACATAGGAGAAGCTTACAATAATAAAGAACAAACAAAGAAAATTGTAGTGGCAATTGAAGAAGGAGAAGAGAAGTTCGTGTACATAGGACATGATTTGAGTGGAGGAAGAACAAGAGTTGATTGAGTTTTTGAGAGAATATAGAGATGTGTTTGCTTGGAATTACAAGGATCTAAAAGGATTGGATCTAGATATTTGTTCTCATAGGAACCCCATGACATTAGAAGCCAAGCCAACTAAATAGAAGCCTTACACCTAAAACGAAAACTATGTAGCTAAGATAAAAGAAGAAATTGATCGGTTCATAGAAGCAGGATTTATCTACAAAACAGAGCATATAGAGTGGTGCAAGAGAATAATAATTACGACCACCACGTGCTTGAGAGATGACTCTCCTCCCAACCTTATGCCTGTATATATAGCTGCTTGAATCAATGAGGACCACAAATGTAACTAGAGTCCACAAGTGCATGTGCGATCTCCACCACTCCTTTCATATCCACCACTAGATTCTATTAGTGGCTGGAGTGATCTCGACCACTACTTTAGTACCTTCCACTAGAGTCCACTAGTGGTTGTTGTACTCACCTCTTGAGTTAAGTCCACTGGACTCAAGTTAACTCATGTTAACTTGAGTTAGAAGGCTCTAGAGCTCTTTGGGCAAAACTCTCTCCCCATGCTCCCCATGGGGATTGAACCCAAGACCTCCCCCTTCACAACCATGAGACTTAACCACTAGGCTAAGTGGATCACTTGAATATGAGAGCACATGAACTCATGCTTGAGTCTAAGCTTGAGATCTTTGGTCCTACAGACGAGTGACCAAACAGTATCCGATTTCAGATCTGTCTGAAGCCATCGGATCCCTAGATCATAGACTTACTTTATTACAAGTGGGTATCCCCCATTGTTGTAGTGGCCAAGAAGAATGGGATTGTGTGTGTGCATTAACTTGAAGAAAGTTAATGCCGCTACCATATGGGATAGTTATGTACTTCCAATCACTAATCACTTGTTGGAACATGTTTTAGGCAAGGAGGTTTACAACTTCCTTGATGGATTTTTGAGTTACAATGAAATGGCCATTGTCCCCAAGGAACAACATAAGATGGCTTTTGCCACTAAATGGGGTATCTTTGCATTTCATGTGATGCCAATTGGGCTCACAAATGCACATGATACCTTCCAAAGAATAATGTGTCATGTGTTTAAGGACTTCTTGAGGAAGAATTTAGAGGTCTATATGGATGATTTTTGTGCCTATTCCAACATAAGGTAAACATATATCCCAAAGCTTAGGGAAACGCTTGACAAGTATTGAGAGTATCAAGTGTGGCTAAACCCAAAGAAATGTGTCTTTATGATCAAAAAAAGTAAAATTTTAGGCCATATCGTGTCAAATAATAGTATATCTATGGGTGAGATAGCTAAGCTACTCAGACCTAGGATGATCAATGAGGTACATGCTTTTATGGGACATTGTGGATATCACCACAGATTTATCCACATGTATGCTATTATTGCTAAGCCTATGTACAAACTTTTGATGAACTTCAAATGGAATGAAGAATTTGAGACATCTTTCAATGAGCTAAAATGAAGATTGTGCTTGGCCCCAATCTTAACAACACCAAACTAGAATGAACCATTCCATGTTCATATGGATGCTTCCAACTATGCTATTGGATGTGTGTTAGCACAACCAACTGATGAAGGGAACATAGATTTCCCAATAGCATATGCAAGTAGGCAATTAAACATTGTAGAACCAAATTACACTACCAATGAGAGGGAAGGCTTAGTATGGTCGACATGGTCAAAAACTTTAGATATTATTTACTCACAACCAATTTTAAGGTCTTTACGGATGACCGAGCACTACTCTACCTAGTGAACATGACTTGCAGTACAGGACGATTAGTAAAATGGTTTCTTTTACTAATCGAATACAATTTTGAAGAAATAGTTAGGAAAGGGAAAACTCACCTTTTGGTGGATTACCTTTCACGACTGACTTCCAAAGAACCCTTGCAAGGAGTGTTAGATGAACTTCCTGATGCCTATCTATTCAATCTAGAAGTAGTTCCCGACTGGGCTAAACAACACATGTGAGTTCTCACATGTGGAACCAATAATCCAATGGTCAAGACTAAGGAGAGCGAAGTAATGAAATCACCAAGGTACCAGATACTTGCAGGTAGCATTTACAAGTAGACTAACAAAGGAATTCTAGCTTGTTGAGTGGAAGAATAGGAGCAAGATAAATGGTTGTAACTAGAACATATAGATGCATCAGGGCAACATCACTCGAAACATAAAACCCTAGAAGCATTGAAATGATAGGATTATATTGGCCAAGAATGGGAGCGAGTGTCTGTAGGTTTATCAACAAGTGTCAATCTGCATTAGTAGACCTCTCATTGAACATGCCATGTTATACCACATGTCTTTAGTACCTCATTGGAGCAGTCCCATAGTAGACTTCTTAAGGACTGAAATAGAAATGACGTCAATGCAAAGAAGAAGCCTAGAGAAGGAAGATCAAGTCTATATACTCATTGGAGATGATTTGTACAGATGTGGATGAGATGGATACCTGAGACTGTGTGCATGAGAGCGAATACTTGAAGGTCTTAGACACTACACACCAAGGTGTTGTAGGAGGGCATTTTAGGCCTGATTGAGTAATCAAAGCCATGCTATTTTCAGGATTATGGTGGCCCACTCTTCATATGGATGCACATACCTATGTGAAGAGGTGTAACACATGTTAGTGGACTCATTATCCGATTCACAGATATGGAATGCCACTGAAACCCATGATGGGAGGATGTGCATTCTCTAAGTGTGGTATAGAATTTGTAGGGCCCATTAACATCCTTGCTAGAGGTTCTCATGCAAAATACATCATTATAGCCATGGATTATCTTAAAAAATGGGTAGAAGGTAAGGACACAAGAAAGAAGGATGCATAAATGATGAAAAAATTGTTATTCAAAAATGTTTTGACAAGATATGGATTGCCTATAGAATTGGTGAGCCATTGAAAAACTCACTTCCTAAACAAAGTAATTGAGTATTTGCTGTAGGATTTTATGGTGATTCATAAGAAGTGAGCACTGTATCATCCTCAGGCCAATGGACAGGCAGAAAGCACTAATAAAATCCTAGGAAATGTAGTGACTAAACTTATAGACAATAAATGCTCCAATTGGAACAAACAATTATACCACTCTGTTTGGACATAGAGAGTGACCTACAAAATGGTACTCAATGCAACTCCCTTTGTGATGGTCTTTGGTTAGAAAATAGTGCTTCCCTTGGATTTCTCGATACCCACCCTCAAGGTCACACAAGAGCATCAATGGACATGCAATGAGCTATCATCTAGGATAATGGATTGAGAAGGCTTAGGAGAGACTAGAAATAGGCTTAGGACTAAGAGCCTATGAGCATGGGCAAGGTGGAAATTTGAATGAGGATTCAAATTTCCACCTTGCTCTGGATTAGGAGGCCGGGAAACCCCTTGCATGGGCAAGGTGGAAATTTGAATCCTCATACAAGATGTGACCTTAATGATCAAGCTCTTCGTCCACCATGATGAAGATCTTACAGAACCATTAATTATAGGCAAAGACTGGATATACAATCACTCAATTGACTTAAACCTTAGGAAACACCTTCTAGAGTTCTCCATGGCTAAAAAACACCTTATGATAGAGCTAGAAAACCATATGAACAGTAGTCACAACTAGGTTGGAGAGTTCCTAGTTCTCATACCTGAGAAAATGACATAAGAAAATCCACCTCTGAAGAGATGGGCATATCAAATTCTCTGGCCCCACATCCACATTTTGTGCATGCATGCCTAGATGTGTTGTACAGAATGCCTCACTTCTTGAGGGGCAAGTCATGCAAGTGTTGGATTTCCCTTCTTTTCCAAAGCAGAGTGTCCCATTGACCTCTCCAGCAGAGGAATGGAAGAGCCAACTATAGCAAAAGCACAATTGTCAAAGATCAACCCCTACCACACCATGGAAATAGATTGGATACCCAACCACTCTAGGCATGAGGTAGATATGGGTACGAAAGGGTGAGCAACCAATGACTCAACTACCATCTCAATCACCACTAAAGAAGTAGAGGGTGAACCCAAAACATCAACCACAAAAGCAAGAATGAGAGCAACAACAAAAAGTTTGACAAATTTGGGTACCTAAATAGCCTATGCGGGCTAATCCCAACACATTGAGCATATGGGGTTCTAAAGATTCCTTAGTGGCTCAAAATTACCTTTATGTACTCTCATACCCTCCAAAGATTTAGTGTTCCACTCAATCCCCACCTAAGAAAATAGCTCTTGTACTTGAATTCCCTTCTAAAATAGCTTCTAGGACAACTTGGAAATGGGTGCCTAAACATCCCCAAGACCACCCTTGCCCACCAATCCTAAATCAAATGTATCATTCACCAAACTCTTTTTATAATTCCTTAATTACACCTCTCATCACAAACCAACCTTGTAAAAAACACCCTCCAAACATCTTGTAATAAATGATGACACCAACCATGCATACGATATCATGCATTATCTAGAGTATGCATATAGGAATTCTAGAACCATGCATTAGGCACAAAGACATCATCAATATCACTCCACATCATCAGACTACATAGGATGCATATCAATATTGGAAAGGGATTGTGGTCTTGACATACTGAGATCAATGTTTCTTTCCATACTAGTGTGTCTTCTTTTTGTAGTAGATCTTTGTAATATGCACAAAAATTCACAATCCAAGCATGAGATGCCTCCATAGGGGGTCCTAGTCAACACCTAGTGGACTATTGCAATTTACTTACAGAAGATTACCCCTTACTGGCACCATGTGAGTTCCTTGAAATTCAAGATCCCATGCCCATCAAAAATCCACCTCACAAACGAATCGAGTGTATCCATGAAAAATCTCACTAGTTCGAGGGATTAGTAACACCTCTCACCGATGTTCAATACATATTTGAAGCAAATCTAGAGTTCAAGAGCACTTGGGGCAAATACAAATTCTTTTCACATGAATTTGAGACCCTACCAAATATGACACAACTCCAAATAATATGGGAAATAGCACGAGTCAAGGAATACTTTGAAGCACAACTATCGAGAAAAAATTCCTATAGGTGCTTCTATCTAATTACTACTCTTCAATCAGGGCGAGGAAAGAACTTCCAAACACTTTTGTCTTTCCCTCTCTAGTCCTTGATCCACCTGTCAAAAGGTTTAAGTTGATGTCTAAGATTATCTAAGCAGCCTTAAAGATAAATGGAAGCCACATTTCATTGGAGAAAGAAAGCTTAGTTCCAAAAACCATAAAGAGAGGAGATGTGATAAAATGGTTCCAAATTTTAAATATTACATTAGAGTTATCTATGCCCCTATGGATATGTATGTAGCACTTTGCATTTTTGATGCAGGATTGCTTCACCCAACCATACAAACACATATGGTTTAGTTTATATATGTCCAATAATCTCTCTATGCCCATTGACTTATCACATTGGATATTAGAGTGGTTATACCTCACAAATCAATGATGGACAAGGAAGTCGGTTATTCATGGATGTTGTACAATTACTAGGATAGTGTAATTGTGCATTGCTTATGATATTCCTATTGAACATGTTGTCACTAGCACCCTCAGTTACAAGAATACAAGAGCACCCTTTCAACCACATCCCACTCTACCAAAGGCATGTGAAGATCCATCATATGCTTGCAAGTAAAAAAAATCACTTTCTCCTCAACCATCTCCCCAACCATCACCTCTAGAACCACATCCAGTGATACCTCCTATGTGCATTCATCTCTCGCACACCCATGCACAAAGGTTAGAGTGAGGTAAGAACCGAGCAACCTATAGGTATTATGTCATTTGCAATAGTTTTTATTGAACCCACCACAACAGAACATGTAACCATTGAAGTTGAGGACAAAGCTGCAACGTGCGGTTTTGTGTTCCCTATCTCTGATATGGGTACATATGTTTTCACTAGGATCTTTGAGTATGAGATTCTAGATCCCATTAATACTAAAGTTCCATGTAAAAAAACATTTGACTTTACACATTTAGGTCCTCAAGATGGAATTGCATAGCATGAGTCGGTAGCTTCCCTGTAATCTTCTAAATATCTATGTTGTACTCGGACAAGTACATAAAATATAGTTTGTATTGAAGCTAGTTGGTAGAGATACTTGCATGGTGCAATTTATATGAAGTAAGGGGATTTAAAGATGGTCTCTTCCATCATGGCCATCACCTATAGTTGAGCCTCTATATGTACAGAATGTGTCTTCCCTAACTTTTGTACCAGCTTCATCTAGGTAGGTCTTTGTAGTTTGAAACTTTTTTGACCCTGTTTTACTACACATCCACCAATGGCTACTTGAGGCTCATATTCTTATTCAAATGAGGGTTCTATTGGGATGGTTGTAGTTCGGGGAGATCAGGTGGGGAAGCCAGCCTTTGGAGTATATCATGTTCTACTAGTTGAGCCTAGAGAGGAAATCATATGGGGAAGCGGGCCTTTGGAGTATAGCATGTTTTGCTAATTGAGCATGGAGGGTTGCAACTTATTCTCCTATATTGTTCAACTCTTCCAATACTTAAGGATGGGTTTTTGTCTACTGAGTGGTCATTTTAACTATTCACTTGGTTGTGTTTCTCTCCTTGTGTTCTGCAAAATGGTACATTCTTTGGCTAGCTTATCATGAGCTACCAGTAGTTGTGCATGGTCTTCTAAAATGATCTTGATAGTGTCAAATGGAAATTCTTGGAAGCGGTTGGGACTGAGGGGTGCTCCCATATTGCCCATAACAGCTTCAAATTTATCCATGTTTTGTTTTTGTAGTCTTTCCTTTTCTTTGTGATTTGCTGCTAAGTGTCTACAAAGACATCCCATAATGCATGTTAGTCTTGCATTCCATTTGATCTCTACTCTAAGCTTGTCTCTACCTCCATGATCACTCCTTTGTTTTGTTGCTCAAATTGCACATCCATAGCATTGCAATTGTCCTTGAGCCCTGTATATCATGCATCAAGAGAGGTGTTCTCTATGTCGAGTGAATTGAATTGAGCTTGTGACTGAGTAGTGATATTTTGCAACTCCTAATAGCATTGAACTATTGAAGTAAATTCTTCACGCACTTGATTCATACTAGTGAAAATTTGATGTAGTGTATTGTCAATGGCGGATGCTGAGTAATTGGGATGTGAATGCATGGCTATTGGTAATGCAGTGGGAAGGGGGGAGGGAACGGAAGTCGTGGATGCTAGTGTTAACTTTCTTATGAGTGGTTGTGAAGTTTGTGGAGAGGGAATGGGAAGTGATGTGTGGAGTGTAGGTGAAGGTGTCGTGGTTGTTGAAATGTCCATGGCATCGGATGTGCTAGAGGGTGTGGTATCAACTATGAAAGTGATATAGGTTGAGGTGAAAATGTTGGTGCAAAAATAAAACTAACTGGTAATGATGGCTAATCTAGCAGGATGGGGTAAGGTGATATTATTTGTGATAAGAGTGGTTGAGGAAGAGGGTTGAGGAACGATTCGAGAAAGGATGGAATGCATAAGGTGATGATTATGGTAAAGGATGTAAATGATCTATTGTTGATATGCAAAAGGGTACTTCCTCTTTGGCTCCTTCCTTCTGTTCATTTTTTCAAGAAAATCCACAAAAAAATGAGTGTTGAAACTTAGGTGCTTGAATTCCCACGAGCCTACTTCCTTCCTTCTTTGCAAATTGATGTTGTCTTATGAATTTGTAGAGAAGTCCCTCTTCATTATCACACTAAGGGGGCATTGGAATGTTGGGATGACTGTTCTTCCCCCATATCCATGAAATATGTATGCATGTGCCATTGGGGGAAGCATTAGCTTTCCCTCTTCCTCTCTCTTTATGCCACTGACAACTGTCTGACTCAGACATGTGATGGATCTCCCCAAATTTGGTGATGACGGTTAGCTACCACGAAAAGAAGTCTTACTTATACATGTAGCCACATTATTCACAATATTCCCCCTCTTTTCATTCTCTGGGTGAGGCGATGACCTCGTTGGTGGCTCCTTCTCTGTGCCTCTGTGCTAGGGAGTTGGGGTTGAGCCTTCGTGCTCCCCCATGTTTCTCACCAAAGTTGCTATTAGGGTCAAAGTTCTTGGGCATGCTCCCCCTAGTTGACATGTTGAGCTTGGATTTGTGGTAGAATTGGGCTTGTGTCTCCTACCAGTGCAGACAAGGGGGTTGAGCTTGGCTTCCCCACATGTCCTGGCTATAGATGGTGCTGCGTGCATCCCCAAGCTTGCTTCTTAAATGATGATCTCTCTGCCATCTACTTTCAGGGATAAGCAGTGTGCGAAGCTCCACTTTTGTATTTTCAGTAGCGTCTAATATCTCTGTGTGTGACGATCACCCTGTGGGGGGGGGGATGCTCCCCAGTTGTTGCTTGCTCTTGCATAAGGGTTGAGCCTTGCTCCCGAGGTGACATTTATTTTTCCTATTCGATCTCAGTGGCTGCTCCCATGGCCAACTTTCTCTCCGACAGTGGATAGTGATGCTCCTCTCCACCTACTCCATCGGGGATGACTGGCTTATCTGCGTCCCCATCTCTCAAATCTACTATCTGGGTTGGTAGTGTCCATGATGCATGCTAGTGAGCATGGCTGATATTCTCAAATGATAGTATGTTATAATGGCCACAAGTTCTCTGGTTTAAAGTTGGTAAAGTCCGAAAGGCACACTGATGGCTATTGCCAATGAAGCTACCCGCCCCTTGTCTGAAGATTCGGCTACACCCCCTTTCTCATGGTCCCTCCAATGCTACCAAACCTTGTGGTAAGTAGTCCTGCATGCCCTTTTTGGTCTGCTACAGAGCGCTACACTCTATTTTCGTAGATGCAATGGTTAGTGCAATGGAAGGCTTGAATGTTTTATGGTCCCATCTTCTTGGGCTCCCAACAAAGGAATTATTCACGGCATGTTTAGCTAGGTGGTGAGTTGTTCGAAAGGCCGAAGGGCTCATTTACCTCATATCCTCAGGTAGAAATTTTCAGGATAAAGGTAGGGATGTGTGTTGAGTATGGGTTGAGGCCGATCATTGCTTCCCCAAAACTCTCTTATTGGGCCTTTCAATTATGAGGGGTCGATTATCTTTGCCTCTCCCTCTTCTCTCTCTCAAGTCATGTATGCCACCAGACTTCGCTCGACAAGGAGGGCTCATAAAGAAGGAAATCGAATAGCATCTGCTACCTAGATCTTAAGGCTTTGATGCTTCATTCTCTTCAACCATTCTATGGCTTGCTTTAATTATTAATAGTGGCCACAAATGTTTTATATCTATAGATGATGCTCATTTTCTCTGACACTTCACTACAGGGAAACAATAAACCTACCATGCTCAAGTTCCACATTTTGATCGAGGGCCTATTGCTATGGGAAAGGTAACAACCTGAACATTTTGACGAAACCAGCTATGGACATAAGACTCCAGAGCTCTATGTGAGACAAAGCTTGAAAAGAACTTGATCGAGTTGGAGCCACAACCTATAATAAATGTCTAGACTTGGGGTTCATGTGTTGGATATGCCTATCCAACTTTGGAGTTTTCACTTGATCCAACATCCATCCCTGAAGCTTTTTACCCAAGGCCATGGGCTTTATCTTATCTTCACAAGCTTGGTGCTAATGTGCACATCTCCAGAGGTAACATGGTGGTGAAAACCATATCACAAATCCATCTATCTTTTCGAGGCGTGAAACAAGGTTGTTGTCCCAAGGATTTGGGTGTGTGGACTGAAAGATCCCTGCAACTTCCAAAGTTATGATTACCAAAGTTCATCAATGATTGTTGCTACTTACGAAGATTTTTTCATTATTGTTGTTAGGCAGGCTATTGGAAGAGATGGATGGATACCACAAGAGAATGAGTTGGTACTGCTAATCCCTGCTTTGTACTTGCCCTCTTTCACTTCAGAGTTGTGTTGTAGGCCCCTTCAGCTTGCGAATGACCCTAAATAATGGCCTATGTACTTTGAGATGATGCTTCAAACAATTAGATCAAAGCAAATAACTTTGCACATAGCTAGTGATAAAAAACTTGCTAGTTTGGTCTTGATACTTGCTGGCTATTTTGCTCAGTGCTCACAGTATAGTAGCAATTAGGAAAATTCCTTTTTGCTGAATCAAATTATCTTGGAGAGCTAATGATTTTTTTGGTTTTGGTCGTAGCCAATGAATATACACTTTTCAGCTTTTGGATCAATCTTCCCTCTAATCAATGAGGATATACATGCATAAGCAATGCACCCAAAGAATTTACAATGGTCTAAGGAGGGTATCCTACAATTCCATGTCTCATAAGGTGTCATTACATCCAAGGATTTGGATGGATGCCTATTAATTAAGTATGAGGTTGTGGAAAGGGCCTCCGCCCATAGATAACTTGGAAGTTTCTTTTCATTCAGCATTGATCTTACATCCTCTATTATTAGTCTATTCCTCCTCTCTGCCACTCCAATCTGTTCAAGAGTGTATCTTGTTGTGACTTCTCTCTTTATACTATCATGTATGAATATGTCGAATTCATGTGAGAAATACTCACCACCTCCATCAGATATGATCCTCTTCAAGCTTCTACCTATTTGGTTCTCAACCAATGTCAAATACTTCTTGAAACAATTGAAAACTTCATCTTTATGCTTCATGAAGTAAAGAATTTTCCATCTACAACAATCATCTATGAATGAAACATAGTACCTTGATGTTGAGATTGATGGTTGTCTACTATGACCCCACACATCTGTCTGCACAAGCTCCAAGTAGTCTTCATACATGTATCCTTTTTTGTTGAATGGTTGCCTATGAGATTTTCCAAATTAGCATGCTCCACAATTGTAAATCATGTGTTGCTTGGACATGTTTGGAATGCCAAGCACACTTTGATCCCTACATATTTGCTTTAGGGTTCTTTCACCTATATGTCCCAGCCTTTTATGCCACATCTCTAGTTTAGATAGGATTTGATCTTTGTAATTGAAGAGTGCAATGTTTATGGTATCTTCAACTTCAAACGTAAAGATTCAATCAGATTTCTCACCTTTTGCAATCCTCTTGAAGCCTTGTTGAGGGTCCTCCACATATGCTCCATGCCTTGTGAATCTAAATCATAAGCCTTTCTCAATAATATGCCCAACATTGGTTAGGTTTTTTGTTATGGTTGGCATATATAATACCTTACTTAAAAGGTTGATGTTACCATCAGAAGCCTTGACATTTCCAATCTTCTTAATAGAGTGTCTAGTTTCATCACTTGTCTACACTTCATGCTTCCCTTTAGGTTCTTCACGATCAGATAGCAATGCTACATTTCTAGCCACATGATTGGAACAACCATAATCAATATAGAAAAGATGCTCATCATCTTTAGCTTGCTTGGATGCCATTTTCATGATCAGTAGAGAATCCTCTTGGTCTTCTGTATAATTGTTGTAGTTTCTTCTACCTCTGAAACTTCCTTGATAGCTATTGTTGTAGCCTTGGTTATAGTTGTGATGATAATTGCTTCCTCCATTGTTGAACCTATCTCTGGATTGTCCATGGCTTCCTCTATGGAATCCTCTTCCTCTTTGATTTCTTGTGTCCTTGAAACACTGTTCTATGGTGTGATTGGTCAACCCATAGCCATTGCAAAGTGAAGAGTTGTATGATCTCCCCTGCCTTCCTTTCCTCCTCTACCCTTCCTCTAGTACCTCTTCCTCTACCTGTGAAGTTCACTTGAGAGGTAATTTCCTCTTCTTCATTTTTTTTACCTTTGCCTTTATCTTTACTTTTATATCTATCTTTGTAAAGGGCAGAAGATTGATTACCTCTAGAGTTGTCTCCATTCTTGTTGAGCTTTGTCTAATGTGTGAAGAGTTGCCCCATCAGTGTGTTGAGGTCAAGTATTTGCATATCCATGTATAAGTCCATTGTTGTGGTGAAGGACTCCCACTTATCATCAAACTTGATGCCATTTACGATTTTCCTTACTACCTGCTTCTCTTCTATCTCTTATCCAATGCTTCCAAGCTGGTCAGCTACATCCTTCATCTTGGTCACATAGTCAGCTACACTTTGCTTTGGTTGCTTCTTCAAGGTTGTGAACTCCATCCAAAGTTGGTTCTTCCTAGCCCTTATATTTGATGAGAAGTATGAAGAAAGTACTTCCCAAGTCTTTTGGGAGGTCTTGCAATTCCTAGTGTGAGGTAATAAGAAATCAGATATTGAGTTCAGTATGTAAGACCTGGATAGAGCATCCTTTACACACCATCTAGTTAGCCTTTCTTGGTCTTCTCTTGTAGGTTGATGTTTGCTTCTAAATATTGGATCTTCCTCATCTCTAGAGATGCATCCATATAAGCTTCTTCCTTGGAGATAAGCTTGCATCCTTAGGGACCATGATGGATAGTTGCTCGTGTCCAATTTGTCAATGAATGATCAAAATCAATCTCCCATTTTGCTTGATGTTGCTTTGATACCACTGTGGAGGAGATGGTGGATATATTCTAGAGATGAAGTGGTGCTGCAAACTCCTACTTCACACCAGCCAAGAAAAAGGTGTGGAGATTATCATAGACCTCTTAAACTTCCCAACAATCACAAATAATAACCTATGTGCTTTGGAGCATGATCCTCAATTCAAAGGATCAAAACAAATAAGTAGATACTTCAAGTAAGTGTCAAAACTTGCTATTTTGGTCTCTACACATGTTCAAGAAAATGAACAGTGCTCTCAACCTGCTAGCAATCGACTAAATTCCTTTTGGGAGTATCTAATTAACTTAAATAGCTACCAATCATGAGTTATTTCAACAAAAAAGATCACCTGTACACTGAGAATGATGCTTAGCAAGTTGAAAGATTAACCCGATATTTTTGGGGTATTATAGTATGCAGACCAATGATCAGTAATGTGAAGATATCTCAAGATTGAGAAATGCAATGATAATGAAACTTTGTAGCTATGAAGTAGATAATTTTTTGAATCTACAGAACTTTAAATCACATCAAATGATCAATTGTGCACTGAGAACAAGCTCTGAGAAGTTCACTGTTTTGAGATGATCATAGCAGAGAAGTGAAGTAGACAAGTGATCAATGTAGATGTATTAAATCACATAGAAATACAATGAAATTGGCAATGTATAGTGCACAATGTGAGGGTAGTGATGGAGCTATGGAATGATCTCACTAATCATAAGAAATCCCTCTCAATTGATCTTCAAATTGGGCTCATATCCACACAAGGTTTTGATCTACTTTTATAGCTAGAGTGGGATCCAAGTTTTGAATTCAAATTCAAGTTCTCACCATAATGTGAGTCCTAAACTATGGGCTTTACTTTCTCATCTATAAACTACCAGTAATTCGAGATTTGATTCCTCCTAACTCCACATGGGGATAGTGCAATTAACATATGCACTTTTATAAGGATAAAAGTGAATGACTTTTACAAGGGAATAGTCATATGTGACTATATGAGATACATGCTAATTGTCCAAGTATGTAGGCTTGGACTCATTTGCACCAACACAGTGCTTTTATCCTAAGCACCCTCTTCTAAGCTAAGTGTCACCTTCAACTTCTTAAAGGACTTCTCCTCGTGCTTCTCAATGTCCCTAAAGTGATACAATTTCTGTTAGCCAAGGGCATGACATTAATCTTAGCCAAGGGAATGACATTTATCTCAATGTTTGGGGGCCAAGTGAATGCAAGGCATCGAGGTTCTGGTCCAATTTGATGCTTGGCATTGATTTTGGAGTCTAAGTTGATGCCAGGTATCAACTTTAAGATCCAACTCGATGCCAGGCCAAGTTCAAGGCTAGGTCAATGCAAGGCATCGGCTTTTTGGTCCAATTCGATGCTAGACATCAAATTTGTGGGCCAAGTCAATGTCAAGCATCGACCTTATGTGGGCCAAGCCAGTGCCAAGCATTGAGTTTGTGCACCAAGTCGAGGCCAAGCATCAACCTGGCCCGCAAACTCGATGTTAGGCATTGATTTTTATGTGTATCTCAAAGCTGGAAAAGGTGTGGGGTGATGATAGAGCAGGACTAGTTGCATAAATCCCATATGCTTTGCGAAATTGCATGATTTGTAAATTTTTTGTTTGAAGATACGATTCAATAGGTAAATCATTACATAATGATTCAATCATTACATAAAGAAATCATTACATAAAGAAATAATTCATAAATTTACTTGCTTGAAGATACGATTCAATACGTCATAAATTTCAAACATGGATCCTACATAGTAAATTGATGGATTGCCTAACCACTTTTTAATGAGCAATGAAATCATACCTCTAAGTGATTCTTGATTCTGACATAAAGTCAAATCGTACAACCCATAATAATGGGCACAATCCATCTTCATAATTATCTAGATATGTTATTTGGGGGATATAATTACTTGATGTTGCACTTCGACTGTTTGTATATTATAAAGGGAATGCTCTTACACTTCCACTATCAATGAAGATGAGCTCTCTCTGTTTGGTAGATGCTTCGGTAGCACTTGTCTCTAGTGATCTCAATAGACTTTCAAATTCATTCTTTTCAGTGGATCCATTCATGAATGATGTCCATGGCTTAGAATGTATCAATGATTCTGAGTTCTCAGTTGAGTCATCTAAGTTAGATTCTCAATGCAACAATGCTCAATCTGATTCATCTATTGAACTTGGTCCACCTATTGATCTCTCTTCAGATTCAAAGGCATGTGAAGTAAAGAATGTCAGCAAAGAGAGGGAGAGAGAGAGAGAGAGCGAGAGAGAGAGAGTATACAAAGCATGTGGCATTTTAAGTGAAGGCCTCATGAAGTAAGTCAAAGAAGTTTTCAATTCCTTACTTCAGATAGACAAATTGCATTGGACATTGTGAAGCATTGTTGTGGTTTGAAATGTTTGTATAAATTAGGAATGAAGAAACTAAAGTAGCTAAGAGAGAAATTTGTCCATTTAGATAGTGAAAGGCAAGATTTATACCTTGTTTCTCACATGCAAATAATTGAGGATAACATGTCAGTAACACATGTTGCTTTTGAATATTACTTTAGTCAACGGATCCAATGTTGTAGGGCACCATTTAAAATTGCGATGGGCATGGGGAATTGTAGAATACATAAGATTTAGCAAGGGCTTATATGTGGAGATCTTATTTTTTGTACATATCAGGGAGCTTTGACCAAAGGTTCTATTGGTCATCATGCATGAAGTTGGATGATGAACTATTTTAGTTTGCATTGTGAAGTTATGCCTACAAGTGGAAGGTTACACTTGTCAGATAACTTTACTTGTCAAGAAGTATTTCAAGTTTATAGAGAAGAGATGGAAAGTAAAAATGAGAAGTATGTCCTAGATCAACATCTTACTCGATTATAGAAAGAAGAGTTTAACAATGTGAGTATTCCTTGTAAAGTTAGAATGGGTTATTGCCTAGTTTGTGCCACTTTGAAAAACATGGCAAAGGGGGCCACAACACTTCAAGAAAAAGATAATTTAAAAATTTTTCCAAAGAACCATCATGAGAGTCAATTTTAGAAAAAAGAAAGCAATTCATCATCAAAGTAAAGCACTGAGAAATCCAAAGGGTTATATGTGTTTGTTGATTGATGGTATGGATCAAAAGAAAACATGTTTGCCCCATTTTTCTCGCATTCCTATGGACATTGGAGATGAAGTCCTTCTGCAAATGCATTTGGTTGATGCTTTGGTATACAATGGAACCGTAAAATCAAATTTTTTCTTCACATATCTCAATGTGCATAATGATCCAAACCTTACGGTTACTGTGATTCATTTTTGCAATCATGGGAGGGGTCTTTTGCCACCAAATCTCTATTTATAGCTTGATAATACTGCAAGAGAGAATAAAAATTCTATAGTCTTTGGATATTTATGCAAGCATGTTGATAGACAAGTGTTTCAAAAGGTTAGGGTAAATTTCCTTTTGGTGGGGCACACTCATGATCACATTGATCAAATGTTCAGTATGTTCTCTAAGAGGTTGGAACGCCATAATGCTTTTACTCCTCCAATATTATCTATGTTGATTTTTGAAGCATATACTCCAAAGCCTAAAGTTCAACACCTCACACAGATTTATGACTTTAAGTAGTATTGCTTAGCATGTATTGATAACAGTACTAAGGTTTTGGCTCCATTGCACAACATTAATTTCAACAACGTATTCTTGATGAAGAGGCTTAATGACATTACTCTTTTATTCACAAAGCAATATCCATTTTATCCAGGGTGGGAGCCTAAAAGATGGATGCAGATTTTTATTGCATGTGCCTAATTTTTCTGTGGATGGTTTAGAATAAACACCATGTGAAGATAAAAGCAATATGGAAAGATGTGGAAATGTGGTTGAGCAAAGTAAAAGGTTGTATCTATTGAGAAGAAGAGACAAATTGAGAGTGCAAAAAAATATGATGGAGATCAAGATGTATCTTGGTGGTATGAGTTTTTCAACCATCAAGAAGAGATTATAAAGAATATCAATACAGGGCATTGGCCAAATTATATTCAATTCACGTGGTATTTTAGCACACAAAGATCAATGAATGTGGACCAAGCATGTAACGCAGATACGCTTCAAAGCTTTATGCATCCACCAGAAAGGAATATTTATGTAGGCCCAAGGATGATGAAATAGGCCAAAGCACGATGGCAAGGAAATTAAAGAAATAAATTTTGGAACACTTATTGTAGTCCTTGTTGATGGTGATGAGGCTACCATACCATTTTGGATAGCAAAAGTGTTAGAGGTCATTAATGATATTGATCAAAGAAGAATAGAGGCTTTGATAGTCCATTGGTATTATACGAAAAGTAATACTACATTCATTGGTAAGTATAACTTAGAAATGGCATGTAACACCAAACGAATAGGCTAAAAAAAAAAGAATATTCGAAGTACATCCACCCTTAAAATGGATGATGTAGATATTCTTGTTTATGATTTTGTTTTGACAAAAGCATGGCACTTGAGGAAAGCAACCATCAATATGATAAAGCAAAAACTTCTAGATGTATGTGGGACATCTAATCATAGGCAAACAAGAAGATATGTGCATGATCCTATAGATTTGGTATGTACTTGAATGAGGATATAGATCTTGTTGATATAGAAGAAGAAAAAGAAGAAGAGAGCTCCCAACAGTCTCAGACTGAATCAGATGCACCCGATTATGGGCACGTAGACATACATCAAGAAAGTTGTGAGTTAATTTGAAAACCTATGATATTTTTGGTACTTATACAACTGCTCAAAAGCACTTCGCATAATAAACCATGTTCTATTGCATTTCTGAATCACTATCAAAGATCCTCTATCCAACACATGTTTGATCTTTATTTTCTATATAAGATATTTTCTCAGTTTTATATTTCTCATATAGATTCGAGAAATATCAATGTTAATAAGAATCAAATTTTGGGCACATTTTGACCATCTGAATTTTCAACAAAGGACAAAAAATTCCATGTTTTCACTTGATTTTTGAAATGTATATATACAAGTATAAAGGATTTTCAAACATAAGATGTAATTTGCTTGATTTTTGATGAGGGAGTTTCTCTTTTCATGACATAGTTCTCGTTTGATATGACTCAATGTTTAGATAGATAGACACACATATAGGCAGAGAGACATGCAGAAAGATAGATAGATAGATAGATATATAGATAGATAGATAGATAGATAGATAGATAGATAGATAGATAGATAGATAGATAGATAGATAGATAGATAGATAGATAGATAGATAGATAGATAGATAGATAGATAGATAGATAGATAGATAGATAGATAGATAGATAGATGGATAGATAGATAGATAGATAGATAGGCATCTAATTATAGGAAAACAAGAAGATTTGTGCATGATCCTATAGAATTTGGTATGTACTTGGATGAGGATAGAGCTCTTGTTGATATAGAAGAAGAAGAAGAGAGCTCCCAAGAGTCTCAGACTGAATCAGATGCACCTGATGATGGGTGCATAGACATAGATCAAGAAAGTTGTGAATTAATTTGAGAATCTATGATATTTCTGGTGCTTATACAACTGCTCAAAAGCACTTTGCATAATAAACCATGTTCTATTGCATTTTCGAATCACTATTGAAGATCCTCTATCCAACACACGTTTAATATTTATTTTATATATAAGATTTTTTCTCACTTTTATGTTTCTCATATAGATTCTGGAGATATGAATGTTGATAAGATAAAAATTTTGGGCATATTTTGATCATCTTAATTTTAAAAAAATGACAAAAAATAACAAAAAAATACATGTTCCTACTTGATTTTTGAAATGTATGTATAGAAGTGTAAAGGATTTTAAAACATAAGATGTAATTTGCTTGATTTTTGACGAGGGAGTTCTCTTTTTATGACATAGTTCTCGTTTGTTATGACTCACTGTTATAGAAACAAACGACTCACTGTTATAGATAGATAGATTGGGATGTAAGTGTCATGTGACTTTACCCCTATATATATATATATATATATATATATATATATATATATATATATATCATATATAGAGCATTGCCTCAAGAGAGATCATTATGTGGGTTTCGAGGCCCCATGCATTTGTGCACGTCTCTCCACTCTTCTCTCTCCCTCCATCTCCTCCTTGCTCCTCTTGTTCTGCATATCAAAGCTCTTCATTAGTATTAGAGCATGTTGAAGGCTTGTGTGCAAGAAGCTTCAATGGAAGCTTAGGTCACAAGAGGTGAAAGTGCATGTCGGCATCTCTCAATAATTGTTCAGTATTTCGGCCGAACTTGAGCTAGGAAGCTTGGATTGATGCGTTTTAAATTTTTGTGGGTAGCTAACACAGAGTGCTACAATTTGTAGAAGGGCACAGAACCTATTTTGGAGTGTTAGAGTGCCAAAAATTCAAAAAATTGAGACTAATGTAAAAGACGAATCTATAATCACTTGGATAGCAGGTCAGTGTTTTGGCTATAACTTGAGTTTTACAAATCAAAATGAGATGATTCAACTTGTTGTGCATATTCTGAAATAGCCTCTACAAATTTGTAGAAGAATGTAGATCTAGATTTTGAGTGCAAATTCGCCAAAATTGCAAAATACAGAGCAGCAATATGGCAGGTGAAGGTGAAATTGATAGTTGATGCTTGTTTTGTGTATAACTTGAGATACACACCTCCGATTGAGGTGTTCTTTATATCGCTGTGTAGCTAAGAAAAAGCTCTTGAAAGTTTCTATAGAGAAAAAGTCCAGACTCAGAGGTTATGACCTCTGAAATAGCAAAACACAGAGCATCATATTTTCACCAAAATAACCCTAGTTTCTTTTGGAATTTCATTTTGGTTTGGAACTTCTTCAAGAGAGATTTATTGGTGTACGAGCTCTTGCTTTTACAGCTTGAAGGCATTGTCCATGTATGATCACTATGGTAGCTCCTCCATATGAGAGTAGAGCATCATCTTGTCACGTGTTTGGTATGTGAGATGAAATTGTGGTATATCTTTTTGAGGTTTATGTGATCATGATTTTGATCATGGATGTATAGTGGCATTATGGTTTATATCTTGCTTATGCCACTTGTTTATGGATTTACTTGCTAGTTACACATAAGTTTATGAAGTGTATTTCCATCAGTTTTTGGCATATATATTAGTCATTATCTTTGGTTGGATCAGTGACAGGTGGTGACAAATTACTTATTGTTCTTTTGATACTGGTTATCTTGTTTGATTGCTCAGTTTATAGGGGATACTCTGTCAATTTTTTTCCAGGATTCTTTCACATCTACTTAGTCAGTTTGGAGACTTTGTGAGCAGGCTTATGCTCATGGTTTTATGTGCATGCTAGATGCATGGTCATGTGACAGGTAGTTCACATGGTTTCTTCTCCAGTGAGACATTTATGATGTGAGTTATGCATATGGATATGCAGGCGTGATCCTATTGAGGATAGAGTATTGTTTCTAGTCTCTTGTTACATTGCTAGTCTCTTAGATTTCCAGCATGGTGTCTTCTCGGTTTGATGGCACTGACTTTTTGAGATGGAAAGATCAGATGTGGCATACATTGGTTCGTGCAGGGTTACACATGTATGTGCATAGAGATGCACAAAGGCCTCATGACATGCTCGACCACATATGGATGGATATGGATGCATTGGCCAGCTCCACTATTCGATTACAGCTTGTGGATTCTATATATGAGTCTATTATGTATGAGGAGACGAGTAGTGCATTACGGCAGAGACTACATGATATGTATGCAAGTCCATTGACTCACGTGAGACGAATATCATATCGATGACTTCAATGTTGGCATTGTGGTCATGAGGGCCATATTCGACGATGTTGCTTCAGGCGGATGTGACAAGGACATCAGAGACATGCATGTGATGCAAGTCAGGCAGTGGTTTCAGGAGATTCTATGGCAGTTGATTATGCTAGTGATGGTGATATCACTTTCTCCTATGGTTCATCTCAGGAATCCTCTTATTCATTGGATAGCACACATATGGCTTGGTTGCTTGATGCATTAGCTAGTTTTCATGTTGCTCCACATCGTGAGTGGTTTTGTTGATTCTCAAATGAGAGTCGTGGATCTGTGCACATGCCTGATGGTATGGCATATGAAATTGAGGGTGAAGGAGATGTATGCCTTATGCTACCTAG
>CM035410.1:105300164-105307664 GCA_020310875.1 Ceratopteris richardii
ACTTGCTTGTGCAACCCCACTTTCTCTCGTTTGTGTTCTTGATTGCACTTGAATGTTTTTGCTGAGGAGAAGGGGACGCAGACCCTAATGTATATGCACTCGGAGATCCACTTCCCAATGGTACCCCTTGCGATTCCCCTTTGCTCTCTCCTTGCTTGCACCCTCTCTCACACACACTCAAGCGCTCATACACACCTAACAACCCGACACACCTCGCATACACCCACATGCACAACTTCTTACTTACACTATCTTTATCCCTCTCTCCTCTTTTACACACTTTCCGGATATGTAGGCTCACACACTCCCTTACTCTCGCACCCAAACACACACGTATGCTCAGAACATATCCAAGAAACTACACTAAGGACATCCTCGATCACCTTAAACTTGCTTGGCACCGCTGTCTCATTTCAATTTCCATCTAACCTCGTTTTTTTTTTTTTTTTGAAATTAATTTTCTTTGCTATTACTAAAAGCAAACTCATTCGTATGCAGTTCTGGAGACTCGAATACATTTCAGAAGCATATGAGTCAAATCTCTTATTCACATACAAATGTATTCTCCCGCATATTTTATGTGTCTTGCTATTTCCACACAATACATTTAGCATACTAATAAAAATGTGCAGGGCCTTAGTTAAAGTCAGTAGTCACTTCCAATAGATCAGATTGAATCCCATTGTCACTCTGTCAACCTAAAAACTTGCAGGGTTCAACTTGAATTTCACAAAAGAGCTTCTTGTAGAGTAGAAATATTTAAATATAACCAAGAGTTTAATTGCAAGCTTTAAGAGTAAGAGGCTAGTCCATCATCATTCCAGCCATAAAGATGTGAAGCGCATTGCAAGCATCTGCTTTTCACACTAGCATCCCTGGTTAGCAGGTGGCGACCATCTCTTGCAAATTTGAGATCAGATATTGAGGCAATTATCTCCGTAAAAAAAAGAGCCTGAACCAGAGACTTCACATTCCATAGCCTTGGATGTAAGCATTCACGAACTTTGAAGGTGGTGACAGGTGCAGAATCCATATTTATGTCCCAAAGCTTGATGGTCATAAAATCCCTGTTTGAAAGACCTCATAACTAAACTTTCCAACGTATTAGATCTCATGGAAGTACCTATCCTGTACCATGTTTGAAAGAAATATATGATTTTTGTTCTTCGAAACTTTAAGCAAACAGCAATTTACTCCAACGTTGTACATGATATAGATCCTGTTATGTTTACTAATTCTCCACTATCCTCTTCCCTCATGACACAGACATGCATGCAGTAGCAAGGTGCGCACAAATATTGTTGATTCTTGTTTTTAGGAAAAAAAATGACTTCGTGTTTTGTGCAAAAATGTAATTCGAACGGTACCTTCTCATGATGCATAGTGAAGCATGTTTAGATATAAGATCTAACTCATTGGCAAGCTTTAGCCATGCAGATCTACACTTAACCATGTCAGGTCCGATATTTTTCCTAGTCTGCTATGGTCCGTAATGATTTGAAACACTCAAACCTAGAATGCAGGCATCTTTAGTTATGCAAAATTGTTTGAATTCAAACTTGACAAAATCAATGCTACCAGATGATCGCAGAAAACACAGATAAAGCCTATCCTTTGCATTGCAATATCCTTGGTAGTACTCCTCCATAGCTCCTTGGTAGTACTCCTCCCCTGAAGACCATCGCCTTTTTTGCTCTTTCCCCCCTTGATCTCCACGAAGCAGAGAGAGAAAATCGGGAGTTGCCTCCTCTCTTTTGAGTATGTTTCCCCTTCTCTTTTCCACAGTCGCCTCCTCAGTTCACAAGCTCTCGAACAGAATGCTTCTCGCATTGCCTTGAGTATCCGTGAGAAAGAACGATGACGGCCATAATCCACTCGAGTTCCCCCATGGCTTCTCCTCCCTGAGACCACCCTTTGTTTTCCTTCCGGTCTGCTCCTTACAGCAAGCAATCTTCCTTTTCATGATTCAAGGCTCGTTCCCTCCCTTCTCGAAGTTCTCCTATTCTCCCATTTTCAGCACGCCCAAGAGGCTTCTTTCATTTCCTGTTACCTGCCCGAAGCATGCACAATGAATGAGCGTCCCCCCTTTGCTGGACGCGCTCCTCTGCTATGATTCTCCCTTGTACCTGCTACCTCCAGTCAAGAGGACGGGGGGGGGGAGAGCGAAGAAGAAGAAGAAGCCCTTTTTGCTGCCGCTGGGGATAAAAAGCCCCCAGCCTCTCGACACCTGGACGATCCGATGGGATTTAAGATAAGCCACATGATGTGACACAGATGATCTTTATGGTCACCACGCCCTAGTTGCCCATATTTACTCCATCCGAATGTATACAACATTCCTGAGTCTGAAACAGCTATAGTATGGCTCCATTGGAAATGACATCCTTGAAAAATGTCCTGCCTTCATTCTCCATATCTCGCATCAAATCAGTAACAGACTTGACTTCCTCTTTGTCCACCATTCCCACACTCTCATTGACTACTCTAGCAACCCGAGCCATTGCTATTAATTGTGGAGACTGTAAATCAATGCTTGGTGACGGCTCCCTTCTGTGAGCCAAATTGAAAGCTAAAAGTTGCTCATAACTATGCTTCGCATATGAAAGAGTCCTCTCACAGAACTCCAATTCTTGAGCAAGTCTTTTGCTTGCCTTCATTCTCCGCTTTTTCTTGCGATCACCCTGAGGAATTCCTCTCATATATCTGAAATCAAACAAATTTCCTGCCAAATAGAACCACATTAGTGCATAAAAACCAACCCTTTTGTGAGCTAACATACTCCCCTCTTCTTAATTGCGAAGTCGTCCTCGACGAGCCAAATTGTTCCTGCGCTCAAATCATCCAACATGTGTTGATCACTCAATCAAATACAAATCTTTACCTTGCATGACCATACTCTTCTTCCTCAATGTAGCACCTGAAATCATACTCATACAATCATTTGTTAGTACCATAATCCAATCATTTCACTTACCATCTTTGTCCATCTTCTCGCATCTTCCTTGACATGTCCACCTGTCTGCAAACTTCATTAAAACATTAGAACCTTTCTTCATCCAATCACAATATGTACAACCAAAATGAAAAGACAATTATATCCTTCATCCACATCACACATATATACTCAGCACGCACATCATGATCCGTGTCACACATGCATTCTCGTCACGAACAACACACATGCAAGCAAAAAACCCCATCCACATTCCCTCTCGTCACTCTTCTAAACTGTTTGTTCAACACATCACAAATCTTTGTTCCACATGCATACTCAACACACTTTCCACACACAGCTTATATATGTAAGCAAGTACCATCCTTGAATTTCATTTTTCCTACCTTCGAGGCTATACCGCCACCTCCCCCCAATTCTTCTTCCATTTCCAATCGAGTCCTCCTGTTTATTTTTCATGCCTCTTCAACTTAGGGTTTCCTATTCCCACTTGCCTTCCTGTCTATCTCTCTGTTTTTCTTGCTCGTCGACTAGATCATATGCTATGTCACCACCACACCACTCTAACTTGATGGATACACGATAAGGACCACTCAAGCCTAACACGAGCTCACTCTAACAAGATCACTCATCGTCGACGTGATTTCGAACTTCACAAGTCATTGCACCACCTAAGAGCCGAACTGAACACTTCCGGAAGGTTTGCAGACAAACAATGCAACTAGCACGATTGGATTCCTCAAGTCCAAGCTTTCCATAGACACATCGCAACCAAAACCCTAGCCGAGCTTAAGCTTCAATTTGACATGTTTCATCGGGAGCCCACACAAAACCCAAATCCCCACAACACAAACACATATATTCCCATCCGAGCATCATGCTCTCTCACCTCTCTTATGTCCCCCCTCGAGCGAGGAATTCTTCTCGTTCATTTTTTTCCATAATTTTTTCTCTCTTTTTTCATCGTTTTTTTTTCATATTTACTCACACTTGCCGGCCTATGCCGAAGCTGGATGCGACTCGTGGACTCGACCACCAGATCGAGTTTGCTCCACCCATCTACCAACCCAACGCAGCGCACGACACACAGACAGCTAGCCCTATGCGAAACCGACATCGGTTCGTGGCTTTGACCACCTGGCCAAAGTGGGTCCACCCACCTATCGGCCCACATAGGCGCGTAGCCACACTCACACATACATAAACATATATTTTTCTCATCTTTTTTCATTCCCGCATCTCGAGAATTAGGAGACAAAAGAAAGGACTTTTTCCCAACCCAACCAATCATGACACACACACATATATCCCCCCGTGGACATCCCAATGAGACATATCTCCTCTCTGCTGCTACTCAAGCCAAAATCCAGCCACTAATGCCATGGTCAACCCGTCCTCGCAAAGCCCTCACATACTAACCACTTTGTCGACCTGAAACCTCAAAAAGTGTCACTTCAGTCCTAAGTGTACAGTCAACTCGATCCATCCGTCCTCACATCTCTGACTCGCAATCCGCAAAGCAAACCCTAATCAGACTCCAGCCGTCCTAACCCACATCCATCGCCTTGTCTATTCTTTTCATCTCCAACCTCTGCCTCGCAGAGATTCCACATGATTCGATAGCTTGCTGATATTGTCCTCTAGCCAGGCGATACGGTTTGGAAGGCCACCACCATTCATTACTACACCTCTTAATGCCTCGAGCTTCAAAGCTAAATCCCTTATCCCTTCTTCTTTTCGCTCATCACTGCCTTGGAGTCGAAAAATCTCATCATCCACTTGATGGAACCGAACCCACATTTTCTTCTTCTCCTCTTCTAAATGGCTCATCTTTCTTTCTATTTCTAAAGGAACCTCCTCGCTCCTCTCAACGTGGCCAGACAACTTTTCAACCTCTTCTCGAATCGACCTCTCCTCCCAGATTCTACTCATATTTTCTACTTCCAGATCATCCACTTTTTTCGACAACTCCTTCGCCTTTTCTAACTCCACGCCTATCGCCTCTAACTGGTCCAACATCACTTTTAGCTCTTCCTCTATCCTACCTACTTTTGGATCTTCTGCTCATTCTCGGGTCTCATCGTCTTTCTGATTCATCCACCTACCGAGCTTGCTACTCAGCCTTGCATTCTCTTTCTCTACACGTCTCATTTTCTCATCACTCTCCGCTTGGGCACTTTTCATTCTCTCTAACTCCAGGTGGAACTCGTCACATGCCTTACCCGCTTGGTCACTGTATCGACGGATTATGCTTTGTACCTTTTCAATTTCATGCTCCATTCGTTCGACTCTCCTCATCAGGTCATCCTCGTCTCTTGAGAGCTCTTCTTCGATCGCAATTCCAAAGCAGTCGGCTACCATCAAGCCGGATCTCAAGTCCGAGACCACGTTTTCACTCTCGGGCTTCACCAGATCTTGCCTCCAGCTTTTGTTTACTCTTTTCCACTCCTTGTTTTCATTTTTCAACATTCGTACTTGCTTTTCCCAAGTTCCTAGGATCTCGGCCATTTTCACTTGATTTTCCTCTAATTTCTCTATTTTGATCCTCTCGTTATCTCGCTCTACCCGAAGCAAATTGACTTGACATTCCAAGCTCTTTACGAGTTCTACCAAGTCTCGATCATGAGATCCAGTATCCTTGCTTTCACTTTCTCTCGCAGTTTCCGTCGATGAAGTAACTCTACCTTTGTCAACTTCCACATACAAAGAGGATAAACACCTATCTGGTTCATTCGTTGCGACCTTTAGGTCAATCACCTCTTTTGAGCCACACACGTGCTCGCATAGTCTCTTTTTCCCGCAGTCCTCACATGTGGGGACAAAATCCAACGGGGTGCATACACGAGGGCAATATTTGGCTATATGCCCAATCTGTTCGCAACACCAACATCTCACATAATTTGATATCGGGCCAAATCGCCACCCTCGGTTCACATTATACCTCATGGTCGGACGAGAATCTATCCATCTCCTATTTTGTCCAAAATTCGGTTGCCTCATATTGGCATTCTCCAAACCACATGCTGACTTTTGTTGGGCCATTTCTTTAATGAAGGTCAGAGCAAATTTGGGATCGACTTGGCTGTGCCACACGATTGGGGCACCAAGCGAACTCGTAGCACTCTCGATGAGATGTGCTAAGCCAATTCTCGGCAGACGCACCAAATGATAAGGTCTTGAGCCCAAGGGAAAAAATGATTATATGAGACTTTATTCGGTTTAAATCCCTCGGAATCGGTCCAATTGGATTACCTAGAGCCCATAATTATCTCTCGAGGAGTTCTTCCTTTGTATGTGTACTAGTTTGCTTAACTTGCTTGTGCAACCCCACTTTCTCTCGTTTGTGTTCTTGATTGCACTTGAATGTTTTTGCTGAGGAGAAGGGGACGCAGACCCTAATGTATATGCACTCGGAGATCCACTTCCCAATGGTACCCCTTGCGATTCCCCTTTGCTCTCTCCTTGCTTGCACCCTCTCTCACACACACTCAAGCGCTCATACACACCTAACAACCCGACACACCTCGCATACACCCACATGCACAACTTCTTACTTACACTATCTTTATCCCTCTCTCCTCTTTTACACACTTTCCGGATATGTAGGCTCACACACTCCCTTACTCTCGCACCCAAACACACATGTATGCTCAGAACATATCCAAGAAACTACACTAAGGACATCCTCGATCACCTTAAACTTGCTTGGCACCGCTGTCTCATTTCAATTTCCATCTAACCTCGTTTTTTTTTTTTGAAATTAATTTTCTTTGCTATTACTAAAAGCAAACTCATTCGTATGAAGTTCTGCAGACTCGAATACATTTCAGAAGCATATGA
The DNA here is from genome assembly GCA_020310875.1 of Ceratopteris richardii. Taxonomy (NCBI): domain Eukaryota; kingdom Viridiplantae; phylum Streptophyta; class Polypodiopsida; order Polypodiales; family Pteridaceae; genus Ceratopteris; species Ceratopteris richardii. Next base: position 105,306,958 of record CM035410.1, read on the forward strand.
GTCAAATCTCTTATTCACATACAAATGTATTCTCCCGCATATTTTATGTGTCTTGCTATTTCCACACAATACATTTAGCATACTAATAAAAATGTGCAGGGCCTTAGTTAAAGTCAGTAGTCACTTCCAATAGATCAGATTGAATCCCATTGTCACTCTGTCAACCAAAAACTTGCAGGGTTCAACTTGAATTTCACAAAAGAGCTTCTTGTAGAGTAGAAATATTTAAATATAACCAAGAGTTTAATTGCAAGCTTTAAGAGTAAGAGGCTAGTCCATCATCATTCCAGCCATAAAGATGTGAAGCGCATTGCAAGCATCTGCTTTTCACACTACCATCCCTGGTTAGCAGGTGGCGACCATCTCTTGCAAATTTGAGATCAGATATTGAGGCAATTATCTCCGTAAAAAAAAGAGCCTGAACCAAAGACTTCACATTCCATAGCCTTGGATGTAAGCATTCATGAACTTTGAAGGTGGTGACAGGTGCAGAATCCATATTTATGTCCCAAAGCTTGATGGTCATAAAATCCCTGTTTGAAAGACCTCATAACTAAACTTTCCAACGTATTAGATCTCATGGAAGTACCTATCCTGTACCATGTTTGAAAGAAATATATGATTTTTGTTCTTCGAAACTTTAAGCAAACAGCAATTTACTCCAACGTTGTACATGATATAGATCCTGTTATGTTTACTAATTCTCC
>CM035410.1:105312664-105402664 GCA_020310875.1 Ceratopteris richardii
GAATTTTCCTTTGAAGTTATGTGATTACATCTTGAATATTCTGTTGTTGAATCCTTTCTTGGTTTTCTTGTGTCTCCTGGACTTGTTGAATAACTTTTAATTGCAGAAAAAAAATTCACTAGTAATCTCCATGGTACATGGTCTTGATGAAGGCAGTCTTGCCAACATATCAGGGGAGCACTAGATTGTGCCCTCTGACTAGACCAGATAAGATTTTGGAATTATACTTTTGATTACAAGATAACCCACGTAGGGAAAATAATACGAGAATATGTATTTGATACAAGAAGTCCCACAATTGGGATAGATAGATATGGATAACTCGACTAGAGATAATACAAGAGATCCCACAACTCGAGACCATATGTATGAAGCAAGATATCTGGATTACAAGAACTCCCTTTCAAGGAGATGAACTAGATACAAGAAATAACTAGACAAGATCTCATACTACGGGATTACAAGAGGACAAGGTTAGATGTCCAAGAACTAGACTAATCCGAACTAGAACAAGGAACAAGAGAAGAACAAGAACCGAAACTTCGAAAGTACTTACTTGATGATCACAACTCTATGAGCTCCCAAGACCTACATTGGCAAGATTGAGTGTGTATGTGGCCAACCCCACTATAGGTTCTCAAGGGCAGTTCATCAATGGCAGTTATGAATTGATGATGTCATCAATTCAAAACAAGACTTTCGAGTGTCAGAATCATGCAAATAGACAGTCGATCTTAGGGTTTTGTCACATTCTCGATGCGATGGTAGGATTAGTTTCTCCATTTTCGGAACCAATCATGAGATATAGAAATTTTCGTAGAATCTAAGGTTCAAGATGGTTTCCTTGTGTCCATGACACACATATACAAATATATAACTCTCAATCTAATCTCTCATTGAAACCTTCAATGGAGTTCACTTTGTCAAATGCAATTCACTTTGTGAATGTAGTTTCCTTTGTCAATGCATGCTTTTGTTTTATGGATTCTTTTATTAACAAGTATGGATACATTTATATGATCATGCATAAATCCTTGTAGACATGTCTATTCATAGTTGTGTATAAGTGTACGTGAAGGTATGGATGCTTGTATACCTATAGATAAGTATGCATATAAATGTGTGCCTTATGTGTAAGTATGTATGCACGTGTAACTATGCATGCATGAATGCACGAGTACATATGGATATGCATGAACACATACATTACTATATACATATGCAACGTACCCATTGAGACATGTATGTATATGCATATATGCATGAATGTATATATGGATTAATGTGTGCATGCATATGTGCATGGATTAATGCATGTGTGTATTATAATCTATGTGCATGTCTTCGTATGTACACATGGATGCATGTATGTGCATGTTTATGAAATGTATTTGTGCATAATGAATGCATGATGAAGCTCATGCATGTGTTTGAATGTATGTGTATGTGTATGAAAAGTGTTTGAATGTATGCATGCATGCATGTTCTTCCTCTCAATACATCTCTCTCTCTCTCTCTTCTCTCTCTCTCTCTGTGCAATAGGGCTGTTGCTACTCCATGCATAGTGAACAGACTCTACGAGTCTCTCTATCTATTCCAATCTCGCACAACTCATGAGAAGGCATAAATCCCCTTGCATGCATGTGTTAAGGGAGATGCATTGTGATTATCCCAATTGCACATAGAATATCCTAGCTAATAGCCTATATACATTGCATTGTAGTTTTGTCATATAATGCAAGAGGGAGAAATGTGCCTCCCCCTTTCTCGTATGTTGTGTCGCACATACAGAGGATTGCATATTTGAATTTGTGTGAGGATTGTACAAATCGAAATTTATATTTGTTATCCCACTACATGCATGTGTGCCACCTACTCATGGATGTGGAGGAGCTTCTTTTTGCTTGTATCCAAATGCTTTTGATTCCTCTCTACGCAAACCTCATGAATGTCCTAGATGATCTACACCTTTGCTTTTCACATCCAACAGTCTCTTGCATGCAACAAACATGGAACTTTTCATCTCCACCTTGCCCTAGACCTTCTCTCCCTCAAGCTCTAATATTGTGAGAAGCAAGAAATGATGTATTCGGGTCTCACCTCTCAACCTATTTACAGCATGTCAAGTCACCAACTCAATTTCATTCCTGGGAGCCCCTATTTTTCTAACCATCACAAATAGGTACCCACAATGGAACTCTCTCGGTTTTTGGCATATATGCTATCTCTCAAGCAAGGAACTTCCTGTTCCTCCAAGCACACACATGTGGAATATGACACCTATCTTGAAAACGTTTTTTTGTATTTATTTCTAACATTGTATCATTAATCTTTTGAATTCTTCATTTCCTTTTTTTCTTCTAATCTATTCAAATGAATGATAAATACTATAACGTTTGCTGGTAAAATCACTCATACTCCTCTCTTCACATTATTGTATTACTATACGTACTCAAGTACTTACAAAATTTAAGAGTTTGTAAATTTCATCTTTCATCTAAAACTATCCATAGTGTTCAAGTATGGCTTCAACTTTTTTCAGGTTTTAAAATCTAGACATCTCAAGGATAGCTTTCATCTTCTCTTTTTACGTAGGACTTCCATTCTTGCACACAATATCTAAGGTATTTTTCTTTATCTTACCATAAGTAGACAATTTTTTAGATTTAAGCAAACTTACAAGTACTGAACTTTTAAGAAACTTTTTTAGCTTTTGGATACTTAGATGAATATGGGAAAAATATGCACATATATCCTTGGTTTAAACTTCTAAGCTTCTCATTTGAAATTCTTTAAGCACCTAACACATCTAAGCTTCTCATTTGAAATTCTTTAAGCACATGCTTTTACAACCCAATTGACATAACTTGAATATCATATTTCCTTAAGTGCAAAAGTTGTCTTATGGTGATATTTAAATGTGATCACAATCTAATTATATCCCTGATATATCAAGAAGTTTATGGAACCTTTTGTTTCCAATTCTTTTCAATAGATGGTTAATAAAATAGGTAAAAGAAAGATACGCTAATTAATTGCATGGGATCTTTGTGAATTAGTTTCTTATTCTTCTTGTGTACTACCGCGATAAGTGGCATCCATTTTGTATGCTCAATTTCATGACCAAATCTAGGGCAGTAATGTTCTATATCTGCAACACGTAGGGATCACCAATATCCTCATATACTTTTGCTTTAATGAACTAGAAAACGGTTAAGGCATGCTCCAATTGTAATCTGCATCTGGTTGGAATATGCATAGACTCCCTTAGCATGTCCATACATACATTGTAATTTGACCCTTATCTCAAAGCCAGTTTTGGTCCCTTACTGCCTATGGCTACTTCTGCTCTTGTATCTATTCTGTTCTTTTCCATGTTTCTACTGACTTCCACTGACAATCAATGATGTTTTTCACATTTACAACTATATACTCTAATCCTATCAATGGGGACCTTCCTGACAACCATTCTTACCTACATTACTCATGTTTTCTTTAACTTTATCTCATGCACTACTTGTTTCCATTATCGAATTTTAACTTTTGAAAGATCCTCCAGCATTAGCATACATCATAATTTTGTTTTCTTTGAATTCCTCAACACTGATTATTTTTTTCATATTTACATCTTTAGCCTCACTTTTGGAGCTCCCATACACATTGGATTGGCTTCATATTCCCCTGTATAATTTGCTAGATCTTGGAGACTAGTTTCCTCAAGAGTTCCTCAGCACTGGCAGGTTGTAACTTCTTATAATCAATTGATGAACTATTTGAGGTTTAATTAAGAACTACATCAATTTTTGATGTTACACGTCTTTTGTAATGTTCCTTTGTCCATCTAGGTTCTTATATTTTGTCTCCACTAGATACTTAGTCCAGTTTTCCTCCGCTTCTGGTATCAATATGGAATGGAATAATCCTATATTATCATGAACTTGGAACTTTTTAATCTCCCTTCGTTGTTGGTCCCCATCTACGTCCAAGGTATATTTTCCTCTAAAACTATTGTTGGAGGTGTGCTTCAAGAATTATAGTGCCCTGAATGGGAAAATTTTTTTCCTCGATAGAAAAGCTGGGAATCAATCATGAGAAGATAAAACACACAAGTTGAGATGATACAAAACAGGTTGATGAGCCCATCCTCTTCGTGGGCGATCCATTATCGGAACAATCAGCAACAAAAACACCTTGCATGTTTTTCAAAGCGTTGTAGAAAATTTGCTGTCCACTAGAAAACATTCAGAAAATAATCTCTAAATAAAAAGCTAAATACTAGTGACCAATAACGTGCAAATCTCTGCTAGAAAAAAAAAAGCAGATACTAATCAAGTATATAATTTAAATTCAGTACATATGTTTTTTACTTACAAAATACTGTAAATTCGTATGTAATCTACATACATATGCTTCATTTTTCTACGAGCAAACTCGTAATCTAAAACAAGGCAGATTTGAAATTTAGCAACTTTGCTGATTGCTTGGTTATGCCTGCAGCTGCAAGGTTATTTTTCACGACATAGGTAGACAAACTCAACAGAAAAACCTTACTCATCTGGAGCCTCTGTTAGGAGGCCTGATTAAAATCTACCCGAATCCCTTGTTTAACAAGAACAGCCAACAACATCTACAGTGGTTAGTTCCTTGACATCATACGAGGTCTACTTCACGTCCGAACGATATCCGTCTTCAGCCCCTGCAATTCTTTCTCTCCTTGTACGTCATAGTTACATGGCAGCTTACATCAGTTTCTTAAGTTAGCGTCTGACAGCCTTGCTGTCTGAAAAGCATTAAAAATGATTTCCTTAGGATGGGTAGGTTGAACTTCAGCTCCTTTCAATGCTGACCGAATGATCGGTGCTAAAGGGAGGAGCATTCTCCAACGAGGACACGTTCATGCTGCTGCTGGCTCCTCCGAGTGCATCCACTGCTCTTCGCAGGGCTACAACATCTTGGAAGTCATTAATGACAACTCCATTTTCCCAACGCCTAAAATTTTCTGGCCTTGCAGTCACTCCCCTGCCAACACTTGCTTCATGAAGAAGTGATGTCCTGCATATAGGGCACGTTGTATTCTTTGCAAGCCATTCATCAATGCAAGAGACATGAAAAGAATGTTTGCAAGGCGGAAGCTGCTGAAGCTTTTCGTTTCTTTGATAATCGGAAAGACATACTGCACACCTGAGTAAATATCCAGAAAATATCAGGTCAAGCGGACGCAAAGCAAGAGAATAGAGCCTAAATGTAAACATGGACAACAGAAGAACATGGAACAAAAAACTCTAGAATTTACATAAATCACAATTATGGGTATGTGAATCATCACACAAAACACAAAGTTTACACAAAAGTCGAATTCCACAACCAAAAAGTTCTGCAAAAGAGAAATGATGTGCGTAACTCAAGATGCTTCAGATTCCACATATTAAAAGACAAACTTAAAGTTGTGCAGCCATTACGGGGGCAAGGCATTAAAGCCCCGGCAAAGGAGTATAATGTACAGTATCCCTAATTAGGTCCATGAGTTTCATTTGCCACATCCTTTGCGAAGTACAACATCACAGATGAATACAAACTGAGTCAATTTTCCTGCATGCCGACCATTGCAACAATTCCTTTACTGGATCTACCCTGCTAATGATGAGAAACAGCGCATGCAAAGCTGAAAGAGCAATTCAAGGCAAGTTTCCGGTACTTCGCGGATCTTAATCACTTAGCTTTATTAAGAACAAACTCTGCACAAGAGATCATGCAACAACATCGAGGCATAACAAGGCGCCTCTACCTGTAGGCGTGCCACAAACCACCCTCCGCACCTACATATGAGAAAGAAGGAATACAACAAGAGTGAGGGGCCATAATGCACCGTATCATTATGCATTCCACTATTTGAACACCGCATTCCACTATTTGAACACCTCAAGGACTCAATAGCATCAAGATGCATCATGCGCTGAATGCATGGAAGTACAAAGATGAAAAAACTCAATACCAATACCATCAAGATGCATCGCTCACTACCATCAAGATGCATCATGCGCTGAATGCATGGCAGTACAAAGATGAAAAGACTCAATACCAATATCATCAAGATGCATCGCTCACTAACTGCATACAAGTATAAAGACGAAAAGACTCAATACCATCAAGATACATCATGCACTGACTGCACGAAAGTACAAAGATAATGAATCCATTCGCAAATTTTTCACATTGATCACTTCGGACCAATGCAGAATCATACAGTATCGAGAAATCAGGTCAGCTAAACAAGTACGTATACTAATCATTCAGCATGAAGTACGGATGAGAACAGGCTTCCAACATCAGGATAGGCCCCACTTCACATTAACTACTACTGCATAGAGATCCCACACTAGGCATGAATATCCGTCACCTATTAACGAAAGTCGAATAATAATAGACACGAGAGCGACGATACTCACTGACTATCCTGGTTTAGGGCTGCAAACTTGTCGTCGAATGCCACAACAGGTAGCCTTTCCCGAAACGATTTGGTTAGACCTTGGTCTGCAACAGACTAGACCATATCAAACAGAAACACGCTGAGCGCTCATAATGGAAAGGCCGAGTAGACTGTTACATGATTTCAAAAATACGAGCTTAGAAACTTTAGTGCAGAGAAGCAGAATACAAATATCCACGAAACCGAGAAAACACAGCACACATGTAGTGTCGCAAAAGAAAAAGAAGCAGCAAGAACTTGTAGATATACATGTGCATTGACCAAGACACCGAAAATTTGTGACCAGCAACTTACCGCGGGAAAGAACCCTCTAGTTATGAATTGCAGCCTGCCTTGCGATGACATATGTGCGTTCTGGCGCCTCCTCACGTAAAGAAGGCAGAAAAGCACCACTAGCAAGAGGGCAAAAAGCACTGGTGTGGCAAAGATGATTGTTTGATAGAGCTGGAGCTGGGGAGAAGATTGACAAGGGCCGGAACATTCCGGTGCAGATAGATTCCCTTGATCAGACATCTTATGTAGACCAATTGAGTAAGAGCAAAAAGCGAAGATTAAGTATCCCTATAGTCGCTGAGAACTAGCCAGTTGTGATTACGTTAAGCTTTGTACAAAGCAGAAAATTACAGATCCATAACCACCAGCAGGATGTCTTTCTACGTTTCAGGCGTATCACTTATCAAGCTAGCAACCTATTTGGCCTAAGAAGACAGAAAACAAATAGTTAATAAACAATCAAAAATAAAGATTCTTGCTAACTCAATTCTTGGAAAAGGGAGCCAAAGAGTATGAAGACCAATAATGCTTCAACCGTTCACTTACTTAATAGGAGAACAAGAGCGACAGCGTCGTCTTCTTAGTCTCCCTTTCAGGTTGCAGTTGAACAACACGTCGACGGCCGAGTAGTTGAGAAGGACCTATCGTTGTCGCATGAAGGACATTTCGTCACATGCCTTCTGCGTGACAAGCGAACCAGGCACGGACTAATAGAGCAAAGACACCTCTCGGAAATTGGGAAGGAATGAAACGCGCTCTATGCTAATCTCAGTATATTTCGCTAACCGCTGTCCACCATAACCAGACATTCTGCGCATAGGTGAGCGAGAATCAGAACAGTGGGGAGAGGAAGGAAGGGAAACGGTGAAGGCCCATCCTTCTGGAAGGGAGAAAAGAATCGTTTACCTGTCAGTGGCCGAGAGGATTCTGAGCCTTCACCCAGCAGCTGGAAGATGAATGACGACTCAGCATTTGACAAGAAACCCTGGCTTGGATTGGCTAAACGCCGCCATTTCTTTTAGAAATTCATGACAAAAACCGCGATTACCGCATTCCATGGCACGTGTTCCGTAAGAAAGACTAGGAGGAACCGCTGCCGATCCCACTACTGCAAGCTTTGTCCGTCGGCGGAAGCTTCTTTCTATCCTATCCGATTTTGACCCTGCATAATAAGCGAACTCAAGTTCGGAAAAACTCCTTTACACTATAGCACGCTTAGAACATCTGCTTTGCTTCCATTCCGGAGAAGGAATGTCCATCGAAGCAAGAAACGCCGGCGCTAGCTATCGCTGCTCTGTGACGACAGCGAAAGGGAAGCTAGTTCAATAAATTGCAGAATGAATTGCAGAGGGTGCAAAGAGAGGGGCATTAACTAATGCTTACAAACTCTTGGACATAGATTTATCATCCTGATTCCTGCCCATGTGTACGCGCTCATATTTGTGCAAGCACGTTCTCGCGCGCCCTCGTGAAGGAATCAATGACTCAGTGAATGGCTTCTGGAGTCTACTTCTTTTGGATCGCCCGGCCACACGACATGTCTTTCATTGTGGACGCGATCCCCCGATCATCGATGAATGCAGGATATCTGGCTGACCGCTATGCGCTACTGGCGCGGCACTACATTGGAATGAATTCTCTGCCGGGTGTATGCTCAATCTGACATGATTGCCGTTTTTCGTTCGTCTCCCTCGCCGAAACGCAGGTTCAAAGAGAGGGCCCGCTAGAAAAGGACACATATGATCATTGCCCGTGAATGTAGCATTCAACATTGTAGCCTCTTAGCGAGGCTGCCGATAGCTCCAGCCCTCGTACAGCCAACCAGATCTGATTAGCTTGATCATTTTACGTGCTCCTCCACGGACCGCAGGCTCGCAGGCTGTCGCAGCCCTCCTCTTGCTGTGATCAATAAGACAGGATCAGCCGATCAGGATTTCGAGGCCCGTAACCCGTTTAATCTTTCCGTTTTCAGGCATTGAAATACGATAAGTCGACAAGAAACGTGGATCCCCTCCCCTCCCCCTGAAAGGAACAACAGGTTCCTGCATTTCCTGCTTAATTTAAGTAAAGCTTCTGCGGGGGAAAAAATCTCCAAACGCGCACAGCTGCATCATCATTGATCAATAAAGAAATTATTTCTTTCCTCTTCGAATCCGCCACACAGAATGAACTCTGGAGTCTGGACTCGAGTCTGGAGTGACGGAGTCCGCGGTTACAATTTTTTTTTTTTTTTTTTTTTTTTTTTGAGGGTACAAGGAAATTGGAAAGTATACTGAAATTGAAATACACACTCACACACCCAACCTCTTAAGGTAGAGGCATCCTTCATGATAACTCATGGATATGTCCGGCCAGGACTTGAACTCAGGACATCCTCCTGCAGCTTCAAGGCGTCAGCCACTAGGCTACGCGGCCACGGACGTCGCGGTTACAATTGTAGGTTACATATTTACAAAATTCTTTCCTTCTATTCCCGAGATCCACAACAACAAAATAAAACAAATCCTCTTTAAGAAGAAAAAATCAATTTTTTTAAAAAAATTAATTTTATATATATATATATATATATATATATACATACATATATATATATATATATATATATATATATATATATATATATATATATATATATATATATATATATATATATATATATATATGTGTGACCTCAAGAGCAACACGAGAGGCACCCTAGTAGAAAAAAAATATATTTCTATAAAAGCACAGGCCATGTTAAGCATGTAATTGAAGCACAACATCTTTCATTGATTACTATTTTTTTTGGAAAGTCATAGATTGGGGGTTGCATGAAACGTTTCCACATAAGGAATGTCAACATGATAGAAACAGCAATGCTCGAATGTAATAAAGGTCGAGAATAGATTGAAATATTATTTTTGTCTTTCTCCCTCTTTCTTTCTCTCTCTGTCTCCATCAAGTCATTCGCTCTTTCAGGCTAGTTTCTATGGCATGCCATCATCATCCTTTTATCCTCCCCTCGTTTACAATCTCCATACTAAAAACATCTAGGTTCGACATTTGCAATATCAATATATTTGTTTTCTCCAAGCCTGCATAGCCTAGTGGTTGATGCTTTGAATCTCTGGGAGGAAGTCCTGAGTTCATATCCTGGTTGGACATATCCATAAGTTCCTCAAGATGGGTGTTCATGAGTTCCCCAAGATGAATGCCTCTCTCTCTCTCTCTCTCTCTCTCTCTCTCTCTCTCTCTCTCTCTCTCTCTCTCTCTCTCTCTCTCTCTCTCTCTCTCTCTCTCTCTCTCTCTCTCTCTCTCTCTCTCTCTCTCTATATATATATATATATATATATATATATATATATATATATATATATATATATATATATATATATATATATATATATATATATATATATATATATATATGTGTGTGTGTGTGTGTGTGTGTGTGTGTGTGTGTAAGAAGTTCCAAAAATTCTCAATTTTTAAAACCAAGATTACCCTATCAGAGCACTCTCCTAAGGCCCAAGGGTTAAGTTTTAAGCTTTTTTTGAACTTCTCAATACCCAAGACTTACATAGCCTTATAGGAAGTGGTGGACCAAGTTTAGAGGTAAAAAATCTACTACATTATAGACCACAATTGATCTAAATTAGAGCAATCTCTAGAGAAAACAATGATTTATAAACCCATTTTTGACCTCTTGCTACTCTAAGAGCCTTGGGGAATATTTGTGTAGCCCTTGGTAAGGAGAAAGAAAAGAAACAAAAAATCATATTTCCAACCCACAATTGCCCTGACATAGGGCATCCCAAGGCAAGTATCCCTTGACAATTGAGCATTAAAACCAAGGAAACAAGTTAAAAGCCTTATACACTTTTATAGAAGTATAAATTATTCGAAAAGCATACAAAATCCCTTTGAAATTACTTGATTTCCACAAACAATTGCTCTAGCTTAGGGCAATTGTCTATTGCTATTTGGTGATTTTCAAGTGAAATTGTTTTTTTCATGGACTTAAGACTTGTCTTAGGAGTGTGCCTTCCATAGGCTAGATAGGAGCCAAGTTTCAAGCATATGTGAAATGTATGATTTTCTTAGTGTGGTCACCCTCTGCAGGTAGACTCAAAGAAGCTTTTCTAAAAATATTTGTTATTTAAACAACCTCTAGGGAGAGAGGAATTGATTTTTTATGTTCCTTCTCCACTCAAGAAATTATTGAAGAATTTTTAGTCTATCTTTTTATAATCCCACTATAGATAGAATCAACCTTCCATCATACTATTCTTATAGATGTTGGGTGTGTGTAGAAGTGCGAGAGACACACAAGAAGCACACACAAGGAGCACAAACGCAGCAATACACACGGAGAAGACGATGGCTAGAATAGCTCTCTCTATTGATCGATGTACTGAACTGAAGTAAGAGCTTAATAATATCCCTAAGTACAAAGTACCACCACATATGAGAGTATCAAGTATGTGGTAACATGGGGAAAAAACCTCTAGCCAGCACTAGAGTAAAAAGTGCCCATGTATAGGCAAAAGGTTCACATCAAAGCTACTCGAGGAACACATAAGTGTAACAAACCCCCCTGGAGCAAATGATGTGAACACATACAGGGAGTGACAGATCAGCCCCCACAAGGCAATAAGCCTAAAGCTTTGCGAAAAGCTTCAAACTTTTCCCGTGGAAGAGCTTTGGTGAATATGTCTGCCACATTATCTTTTGTAGGCACATATACCAAATCAATATCTCGTGCATGAAGGCGCTCTCTCACATAGTGGTAAAGAAAAAGCAATTACCACTAGTGGACACGCGAGTATCATAACAACCAGCCCAATCACTATCTGTAAAAGCATGCAAGCATGGCTGAATATCTCTGCCATAAAAGAGACCTAAGCTCAAAGTGTCTCGAAGATATCTAAACACATGTTTCACCGCTTGCCAATGCTTAGTGCCAGGGCTATGCATGAATCGACTCAACTGGGAAACTGCATACTGTCTATCCGGCCTTGTGTTGCATGCATATATAAGACATTCCACAGCCTGCTGATAAAGAGAAGTGTCAAATGCATCACTGGAATCCTCAATTGAGAACCTGAATCCTGTCTCAACTGGTGTGGAAACTGGCTTGCAATCCTCAAAGTCAAAACGCTGAAGTAGTTTTTCAACATACTTTGCTTGATGCATAACAATTCCCCCCTCAACGGATACAAACTGGATGCCAAAATAGTAGCTCAAAAGACCAAGATAAGTGACATCAAAAGTATGCTGCAAATCAGCCATAAGAATGTCAAGTTTTGCATCACATGACCCAGTCAAGAGTATGTCATCGACATAAAGAACAAGCACTATAAGATCAGCCCCATTTTTGCGTACATAGAGTGTGCTTTCAATCGGACTACATGTGAAGCCAAGAGCAATCAAGTGCTTATGTATTTTGTCATACCATGCACGTGGAGCTTGCTTGAGACCATACAAGGCTTTATGCAATCAACAAACCATATGCTCTTTCCCTTTCATAGCAAATCCAGGAGGTTGCTTCACATAAACCTCTTCTTGCAAATCACCATTCAAGAAGGTTGTTTTTATGTCCAACTGATGCACTTTCCAACCTCGATGGGCTGCCAATGCAACCACGGTACGAATGGTAGTCATGCGTGAAGTAGGTGCAAAAAAGTTTCCTCATAGTCAATGCCATATTGTTGCGCATATCCTTTGGCAACCAATCTAGCTTTGTAACGATCAATGGCACCATCAGATTTTCTCTTAATCTTGTAAACCCACTTTGTACCAATGGCATTCTTTCCTTTTGGCAATTCACATAACTCCCAAGTACCATTCCTATGTATGGAATCCATTTCTAATTGCATAGCACTCATCCATTGTGGATCATCACACGCATCTTCAAAAAAAGTGGCTCTTCATTGCATGTTGTAGCAATAAGAGAATAATCCACAAAATTACTTGATGCATGGTAAGGGCTTGATCTTGTTCTACCAAGTAAAGGTGCACTCAATTTGCTGTCCTACAAAGTTTGTTTCAGCCACTTTGGCATGGATTGTGCACTCTTGATAGACATGCGTTCATTATGTAATACATCTTCAATATGTACATCATGAGTGTATTTTCAGCCATATTTTGACGCAAATGTTCAGCCATATGTGGCTCAAAATTTCCAACAGTTTTGGCAATTTTTGGCTCAAATTTTTTAGCCATGTTTGGCTGGAAATTCTCAGCATTTTCAACCCTATTTGGCTGGAATTTTTCAGCCCTTTGAACCTCAGTTGGCTGGTCTACATGGCCATAGTCAAGTGCACCATTTTGGAACAAAGGCATGAGTGTATCGAACACATCTTGTGAGCTAACTACTGGCAGTTTTTTGCATTCAAGTAGAGGGAAAACTGAATTTTCAACAAATACCACATCTCGACTCACAATAATTGTGTTCGTCAATGGATGGTACAACCGATATCCCTTACTTTCAGCACTATAACCAACAAATATACATTTCTTTGCCTTGTCATCAAGTTTGTGACATTGTTGTGATGGCACAAGAGCATATGCCAAACAACCAAACACACACATATGACTAACCATGGGCTTATGACCATTCCAAGCCTCATAAGGAGTGATGACTCTCAATGCTTTTGTAGGGCAGCGATTCAACACATAATTTGCACATATGACCGCTTCCATCCAAAACTTATGAGGAAGATGCTTTCCTTTAACCATACATCGTGCCATTTCAAGTAGAGTTCTATTTTTACGCTCGACAACACCATTTTGTTGAGGTGTGTATGGCACCGTACATTGGTGTGAAATACCTCTTTCACGAAGAAAATCATTAAACTCATGTGACATGTATTCACCACCACGATTCGTGCATAGAGTCAAAAGCTTTTGTGAAGAAAAATTTTCAGCCATAGCTAAAAATGCTTTGAAGCAAGAAAATACCTCATTCTTTGCTTTCATAGGATACACCCATGTATGGCGAGTAGCATCATCAATGAAGGTAACAAAATATACATGCTTCCTAAAAGATGGAGTCTTGACCGGACCACATACATCACTATGAACAAGTTGCAACTTTCTTGTAGTGTGTGTATGACTATCTTTTGGAAAAGAAGCACGATGCATTTATCCAAGAATGCAACCTTCACATGCATGCTTTTCAATGGACTCAAGTGTAGGCAAGCCAATAACCATGTCCTTCTTTTGCAAGTAGAGCAAACTATTGAAGTTTAAATGACCAAAACGAGCATGCCAAAGCTCCATTTCAGCCATGGAAGAAGTATGAGCAACTAAGGCATTCAAGGCAACCCTCTTGTATGTATCCATGCGATACAAACCATTACATAATGTACCGGACATCACGATAACCTCGCCATTGCTGAAATCATGAACCATACACTTATCATCAACAAAGTGTACATGAAGTCCAGCTTTGGCAATCAACGGAATTGAAATTAAGTTCTTCTTGATACCGGGCACATACAATGCATTTTTCAAGAGAATCACACCTCCATTTGCAGTCGTAAGCTCAATTTCTCCTACTCCAATGATAGGATAAGAGGCATTGTTTGCACACACCACATGTCCTCCTTTAGGTGCATCTTTCAAAGAGGCAAAAAATCTTTTGCATGATGTTATGTGCTTTGAAGCACCACTATCAAAGAACCAATCCGAATCAGCCTCACTCACAACCATACATTTAGAATGTAAAGAAGCATCATAATGACATGTAACAACACATGGCCAAAAATCTTGAGCCATGTTAGCTTCATCATTCTTTGCATTTGCTGAATTTTCAGCAATAGACATGCCGGATTCCTTCTTCTTTTCATTGCGTTTAGCAAGCTTTCTACACTCATCAATAGTATGACCAGCCTTCCGGCAATATTTGCATCTCTTCTTCTTTTGCAAATCACCATCATTAGAGGAATGAGTGGAAGAGGAAGCTTGAGGCTTTGGTTTTGATGAACCAAAGCTGAACCATACTTGCTTTTCCCCTTTTTGTGAGATAGCAAGTGCTTGCGTTCCTTCAATCAAACCACTCCTATTCACTCTAGATTGCTCTTCTTGCAAAAGAAGAGACACAACCTCATCAAATGCATACATATTAGGATTTCCTTTTGCAACCAAACGGAGTGTAGTAGCAAAGCTTTGGAAAGATTCCGGTAATCCTTTCAACAATGTAGAAATGAGTGATGCATCCGGAATGATCTCATTTATGTTTGCCAATTGCTCTTTCAAGTCCTTGATGCGTGTCACATACACATCCACTGACTCATTTTCAGCCATACATACATCTTCAAGTTGCTTCCTCAAGTATGCAACACGTGCTTCATTACGCACGGCATACAAAGAAGCAAGAGTGTCCCATGCATGTCTCGATGTAGAACATGACCGAATGTGTGGAACTATATGACGCTTCACTGAAAGCGCAATCAAAGCATGAGCTTGAGCATCTTTTCCATCCCATCTAAGCTGCTCCTCTGTAGGTGGAGAAGGAGAAACCACTATATTCGAAGAAGAAGCTCCATCTGTGACAGTAGACTGTGAAGTAGAAGCACCTGCTGGTCTTCGATCTACATCTGCCTCTATGTTCCAAAGTTGTTTTGCAACAAGAACATGCTTCATCATGTAAGACCACATCGGATAGTTGGTCCCATCAAGCTTATCTTCAGCTTGAAGCATGCCAAACAAGTCATTGCTGCCCGCCATTTCATTAAGGAACAAGAATGTGATAAAATCTTCACTTCGACAAAAACTGAAATGAGTGCTGAAATTTCAGCTCACAAACCGTCACTCTGATGGCGATTCTGACTGCACGAATGGCTTCGAAATGGGGGTAAAACCCTAGCGCACCTGCTGGAAATGTTTTCGGGCTGCTGAAATTCACACTTCTATGCTCTGAAGTCGATTTGCACTGTTAAAGTGCGCGCGCGCCACGACACGAAAAACCAAAACTTGAGAAGAAGCTGAACTTGCTCTGATACCACTGTTGGGTGTGTGTAGAAGTGTGAGAGACACACAAGAAGCACACACAAGGAGCACAAATGCAGCAATACACACAGAGAAGACGATGGCTGGAATAGCTCTCTCTATTGATCGATGTACTGAACTGAAGTAAGAGCTGAATAATATCCCTAAGTACAAAGTACCACCACATATGAGAGTATCAAGTATGTGGTAACATGGGGAAAAAAACTCTAGCCAGCACTAGAGTAAAAAGTGCCCATGTATAGGCAAAAGGTTAACATCAAAGCTACTCGAGGAACACATAAGTGTAACAATAGAATCGTATGTAAATTGCAGTATAACTATTTGCAAGTGTACAGATTTACGTTCTAACATCAACCCTAACTTTCAAGATTCCATTTAAACAGGAAAGAGTTACTAAACTACATAAATTGCTTGCTTGAGAAAGTGTGTGTATGATTCTTAGATTGAGAAAATGAATTGGAACTAATAGATCAACATGCAATAGCATCTCTACCAGTGAGAATGTCATAGGCTCAAATAGGTGCACAAATTATTATACATCAAGTGATTTAGAAAGGGATATCGAAGTAATGGCCTCATCAAGATCGAGGGATATGCAAAATTGTGAAACGGATTGGATTTCAATGCCTGAAGTTGAACACTGAATTTGACTCACCTTCATGCATGCCATCACCTTAGGATCCACCATATATCAAGATGATTGTGGACAATATATTGTTGTGCTTGGTGATCTCAAGGATCACGCTCTCCCAAACATCATTGTTGTAGAGGGAGATTTGCTAGTAGAGAAGATGAGAACCTATTACATTGTCACTAATAAACCCAAATGAGTCACTCCACAAGGGATAGAAATCTCAGATAATACAAGTTCCAACCTGAAGTCCCATCAAGCTCATAGTAAAAAAGATCCCAATGTTCAACCTTCCTTAACAAGTACCATACATATTATCAAGGTAATTCATGATGGATTGTCTCCTCAAATTTATCTTGTTGTAGATTCCAAAGAATCCTTTTGGACTCTACCACCACCAATGGGTTGAGGTCCTTATCATTTGGAAATTCATGGATTTAGGTATTCTGGTCTAGTTTTACTGCCCATATATGAAGATGAAAGGAAAATGCCCTATTATCCACTTGAGGCAGACAACCTAGAACATTCAACTTGTGGTCCTAGGAGCACCAATCCCTTGATTTTGACTATTCTAAACCAGCCTTGTCACTACCATTGTAGTGAACACAAAATGTATCATCAAGCATAGACTCTACAATAGTTCAATTTAGTTTTATCTTAGTAGCTCAAACTTTGGTAGTCTCAATATTTAATGATAGTTACATATGTACCATTAAACATGATGACCACTTGGAAACCTATGTTCACCACTACTTTTGGGACAATGTTGATAATCATGCCAATGCTAGGTATGTCAACACCACCTCAACCACTAAAGATGATATGTCACATAATGTATGCAATGGGTGTGAAACTCCTCTTAGGCATAGGTGGCAAGGAGACTATATGGAACCTCTAGGAGTACTTGCCTATTTAATTGGTAGAAGGAAGAGAGGAGAGAACTCATATGTGAGTTCTCTAGGAGAGAGTTGGTTTGGCAGCTGGGAGGTATGGATGTATGAGTCCTTGTGAGTGCATGTGTTCTTGGTCAATAGGCCTTTTTTCTGTGAATAAGGTGTTGTTAGAGCTCTTCATGTCACTAGTATTTATCTTTCTTTAGAAAATTTATCTCCCTTTGAGATTAAAAACTTTTGTGATGCCAAGTTGCTAGGTGTTTCCTTAAAAGTTCTTTGAGGAGTATTATTACCCAAACTCTTCGACACTCATTTCTTACAAGTAAGGATTCAGGTAAAGAGGAATAAAAAACAAACGAAGCTTTACGTGATGAAAATCTCAACTTCAAAATGACCCAAAATCCAATCAAGGAACATAGGGAAGTGCTAACAACATGACAAAGAAACCAAACCTACTCTGATACTAGTGATACAAAGAGCTCTAATGCCATATCATTCAAAAAAACAAGCCTATTGACTACGAAGAAACACACACGGAGGGACTCATACATGCGTGCCTCGTAGCCATTGAGACAACTCTCTCCTAGAGAACTCATGTATGGGTTCTCTTCTCTCATTCGTCTATCGACTAAAATGGCAAGTGCAACTAGAGGTGACATGTGTTCTTCTTTCCACCTATGCCTAAGAGGTGGTTCATACCCATTCCATACACTATATGAAATTTCCTTCCCCTTAAAAACATTTTCATCCTTGAAAATGTACATGAAATGTTCGTAATAGTAGAAGACAATGCTCAAAATCCCTTGATCCCCATGTACTTGATGTACATGGTCATCTCTGTGTGTTGGGACATGTTGAGAGCATATGTGTCTAAAAGGTAGACAGATTGGGATAGTTATTTGCCACTACTAGAGTTTTCTTATAATAATAGACCTCATAAAGTGATAAGAATGTCTCCTTTTGAGATGAACTATGGCCTGAATCCCACTGCTTCCATACCATAGGAATGCCAAAGAAATCTCCTAGTGCTTCATAGTTCTTGGCAAACTTCCAAGAAAATTTAGAAATAGACAAATCCAAGATGCAGCGAGCAGCTAATAGGGCAAAAGAATATGCTGACAGGAAGAGATCTCCTAGAATCTTTGAGGAAGGAGATATATTTTTTCTTCAGGTGACAACTAGGTTTACTTCACTATCCACTTATAAGTGCGCTAAGCTTTCAGCAAGGTTTTGTGGACCTTGGAACATAGTTAAGAAGCTTAGTGATGTTGCATACCGATTAGAGCTTCCTCCAGATTGCAAAATCCATCAAGTGTTTCATGTCAGTAAACTTAGAAAGTATATTTTGAGGGAGGATAATCTAATATAGGGTATTGTTTTTTTGCTGGAAAGTGATAGCACATATCCTTCTCTAGATAGGATACTAGATCAGAGATAGAAGCAATTGAGAAACCGTGTCATCCAGGAGTATCTAGTAGCCTGGAGACGATTACCACTTATAGACTCTACTTGGTAATCAAAAGATCTGGTTTGCAAGTACTTTCCCTCATTGATCATTGAGGACAATGATCTTTAGAAGGGGTAGAGAGTGTCAGACATTGGTATATATAGAGACCACTCCACGTGTGTGTGGGACAAGTGCCAACCATAGCCAAGGTCCCAAACTCAGGGGATATCCTAAGGTATTCAATGGTAATGGCGATGAGTGTTGCATGATGGCCACATGGTGGCACTAGACCATTCTAGATCATTACTATTTTGAATCTAAGAGGATATATTGGATGAAGAAGCATAATAAAGTAAGTCTATGATCTAATGATCTGACCAGTTTAGATAGATCTGATTGCAGTCACATGCATTTGCATGTAGGAACATCCATTGGCAGAAGCATGGTTTTTTGCTGATTTTTTGCTAAGTAGTTGAACAAATGTACTTTCCTAATCGTTACATAATTTTTCTAACTTGAGTAAGAAAATTAGGGAAAATAATAAACTACTTAGTTGCAAACCTCTTAGCTACTATGCAACTCAAGTAGTTAGTTCACTTTTTCCCAAAAGTGATTCATAAGTATCACCTATTAGGGGTGTTTCTTAGGAAAAGTGGGTTCGTTGAAAGTCAAGCATTCAATTTTCTTGATCATTGGAACGAGAAAGAAAATAGTACTACTTGCAAACTTCCATGATACTCGAAGTCTAAGAAAAACTTAGAGAATTCTAAAAACAAGCTTGGATGTAAAAAAATTCACGCATCCAAGTAGGATGATTTGGAATGTTTTTATTTTGATTACATCCTAAGATGTGATAGCAATCAAATAAAATTGAATGGAACTTAAACTAATTGAACTTTTAAAAATCAAAAGATAGTTGTTTTATTCCATGAGTTACATGCCTAGTAAGGATGCAAAGTGATAAGAAAAACTATGCAAATTTTGTAAGTTCTCACTTGATTCCATCCCAAGGAGTGATGAAAATCAAGGATTGAACCTTAGCATCAACTGAACTTTGGTGTTCAATAGGCGGATGTTAGGTTCCTAACTTTGTGTTCATAGTAGCATTACTATTGAATCAATCATCAAAAGATGTTTGGACTTTAAACATAATTTTGGTTGTGGAAATATGTTAAAATTACTCTGGTAACATCTAAAGATTGACCAATAATAAATCTTCTATCAAACTCAAGAAAGTTTGATACAGGAATCAATATCACATAAAAGAAAGTTCAAGTCAAACTTTCATCGTGGATTGGAAACCCTTATCCTAAAGGTGATATTTATCCTCTCGTTTGATACTTGGGAAATGAACACAAATGAATCAGTAAACGTTCGAGACATTGTTTGAAAGTCTAAGAATTTCTTTCAAATATTTTTTTAACATTGCAAAAGATTCCAAGATGAATCATTTGCTCAGATTTTTTGAATGAATCTCAAGTCCTTGAAGAATAACATTCTCCCAAATAGTGAGAATGAAATTCTTCAAACTCATTAGACAACAAGCAGTTCCCTAGAAGTACCAAACCACCAGAAGTGGTAATTAAAGTCCAATGGTTGATATCAACTGGAGTTGTATCAAAGATTCTTAGATTTAGAATCTAAAAGGTATTAGTACATGCTTGGACTTGAGTACGGGAAAGATCTCTAAAATCCCATGGGTAAGCAAAGAAGCTTTCGATAGTTCAAGATATCTTAAAGATAAAGAATAAGTCTTTATTTTTATTGCAAGGTCAACAAGACTTGATAAAGTTTGGCAAGGTTTGTCCAAGAAATTACGATTGGAACTACTATGAAGTTTGCCCAAGTATTGGCAATCAAATTCCTTTTGGGAATTTTTCGTTGAAGTTCCATTTATCCAATGGAAAAGTGTGAAAAGAGTAAGTTATTCCAAGTCTAAAGAGAGTGAAATATTCAAAGTATGTAGTCTGCGATCCTGTCGATGGTAATTAAGTATGTGGAAGGTACAACATAAAGCTTACCTATCCTTAAAGGGATTTTGGTAAAATGCAAAAAGCATGAGTGGATTATTAGACTTAAGCAATAGAGAGATTCATATAAAGTGTTGGCTAGGGTAGGTACCTAAAGCATCAGTAAGAAAGGAATCTAAAGACAAGAAGTAAAAAGCTCTTGTCACTATAAATTGGTCAAGAATAAACCAATTGGACTTGAATTTGTAAAAATTCAAGTACTTGGAATTATAACTAGTTTTCATTTGGAAAACCGAGCAAATAAGAATAGATATTCTATCAAGAGGTTTTCAAGTTTCCATGGGAAAAGCATGAGATCGTGAAACGATCATGTGAAGGAATCAAAACCTAGAATATGAAGTTAGAGTTAATGCCTGAAACTTCTAAAATTTTTTAAAGATTTGAAGTGAAAAGGTAATCTATCAGGATATGTTTAGACTTTAGGATAAGTATCACCCTGTTAAATGTTTATCGTCAAAATGTTAAACGTTTAATCACTACTTCCACTTTCAGACTCAAAGTACTTCAAGTTCAGCCGGTTTCGAATCTTCCTAACCGTAAATGTTCTCTTAGCCACGTGGGTCCTTGGGAGTGGTAGGGGTCTGTTAGACAGAGGCCCTGTACTGTTTTCCCAAATTATCACACAATCCTAAATGTTATCCCGTTCTTAGCTCAGTGTCCATCCCTGAACAACGGAAGACTGTTCAGTGTACTGGAATTAGAACTTCAGGACTGAGGGCAGCAATCCGGTTACTTATTTTATGAGCAAAATATACTTCCGTAACAAGGTCACCTAATACGTACTTCTTCAGAGCAGATAGGTATACCAACCAGACATTATACCTTAAGGCTACGAGGACTCATCGTATGTTAAACTCGAACAACCAATCTCCTAATAACAAACGGCCAACCATAAACTAACGATGTCCTACTCACATTCAGACCATTACAGCTACTAGTCTTCCCGTGGTCGGAATCAACAGCAAATGTAGACTACGGTATCGAATTCGGTCACTTACAGAAACACTAACAATCGGTAGCATTTTCTGGGTGATTGCTACACGCAGGCTTGGGATAACTATTTCCATGGGTGCTATTGCTTCTAAACCATAAGCTAGTTTGAAAGGTGTCAAACCTGTTGTTACCTTATATGTAGTTCGGTATGCCCATAATACTGCAGGTAGTAGTTGATCCCATCTTTCCGATGCTTCCATGATCAGTTTCCGGAGGATATTCAATAGTGATTTGTTTGTACTTTCGGCCAAACCATTGGCGCGAGGGTAATATGGAGAGCTGAGTTTATGTGTCACCTGGAATGATTGGGTGAGTACCTTCATTAATTGATTTACGAAGTGAGTACCTTGATCTGTCACCAATTCGAGTGGTAAGCCAAATCGTGGGAAGACATCATTTAACAGACATTTTGCTACTACAACTGCTGTAGCAGACCGTAAAGCCCAAGCTTCTGCCCATCTCGTTGCATAGTTTGTACAGGTTAGTATGTATCTGTTGTTACTGAAGACTGCTGGAGGTGTGATTGGACCGATAAAATCTAATCCCCATTTCTGAAATGGTTCGAGTGGCATATTAGGCTGCAAGGGAAAGAAGTGTCGTTGCAGTGGTTGTCCAGACCTTTGACAGTTATCGTAGTTTTTGACGAATTGGGCCACATCTCGGTACATAGTAGGCCACCAGAGACCTCCTTGCAGAAATTTCCGGTGATTTAGATCTGTGGCAAAGTGACCACCAGTAGAGGTTGAATGAGCCATTGTGATGACCGAGTTAATTTCGTGCGGAAGAACACATCGCAGTAAGATTCCGGTGTGATCTACATAATATAGTTCTCCTGCAACTAACCGGAATCGGCGGCTAAAGACTGCCATTTTCCTTCGAACTGCCTTGGCAGTCTCAGATGGAAAGCATCCTTCGGTGAGAAAAGTTAGAATCTGATCATAATATGTAGGTGTTGCTTGTAATTCGGCAGTCTCATCGGTCAGTGGCTCAGAACTATAAATTGCTGGAGTCGTGTCATCTATGCCTATCGGAGCTTCACCAGAATCTAGGCGAGATAAGAAATCTGCTAAGGCATGTGCATTTCCGGGTCGGTGAATGACTTCATAATCAAATTCCTTCAAGAGTAGCACCCATCGTGCTAATCGTCTGCCTAAATGTTGTTGTCTTACTAGGTAGACAAGGGCAGCATGATCCACATGAAAGGTAAATTTCCGGCCTAATAGATAATGTCTGAACTTTTTGATGGAGTAAATTAATCCTAGACATTCTCTTTCGGTGGTAGAATAGTTCTTTTCTGCCGGTGCAAGCCTTCTGCTGGCGTAATAGACAGGGCAAAACCACTTATGTGTTTGCTGCATCAGAATACTACCGATCGCAACATCTGAAGCGTCGACAAAAACATGGAACGGATTGTCCCAGTCCGGTGGTTGTAAAATTGGGGCCTGCGTCAATAGATACTTGAGTCGATCAAATGTAGTTTGGCATTCTTGAGTCCATTCGAATTGTCGGGGAGTTTTGGTGATTAGTCTGTTCAGTGGTACAGCGAGATGAGCAAGCCACCATAAGTGTCTGCCGTGCCACCGTACTTGACCCATAAAACGCATTACTTCTTTCGGAGTGGCGGGTACTGGGGCTTCTAAAATTGCCGAAATCTTATCTGGGTCTACTCGGATACCTTGGGCAGATACAATATGACCAAGTAGTTTGCCACATGAAACGGCAAACACAGATTTGCTTGGGTTAAGGCAGAGTCTGTAGTCTCGACACTTTTGGAAACAGCACCGTAGATGAAGCAAATGTGCCATCATCTTTCCAAAAATTGAGAAGTCATCGAGATATACTTGCATAAATGAATTGAGATAAGGAGAGAAAATTTCCTGCATGCAGCGCTGAAAGGTGCTTGGTGCGTTTCTTAACCCAAACCACATTACTGTACAAGCAAAGACACCCCAATTGGTAATGAAGGCAGTTTTTGGGATATCTGCTTCAGCCATTCTAACCTGATTGTAACCGCTGTATCCGTCTAAGAATGAATACATTTCGTGGCCTGCTACCCTATCAAGCATGGTATCCAGAAAGGGAATCGGGAAAGGATCCGGTACTATTGCTGCGTTTAGTTTCCGGTAGTCTACACAGATTCGTAGTTGCTTATTTTTCTTTGGCACGATCACAATTGGTGAAATCCATTCAGCATGTTCTACTGGTACGATGAATCCAACCTTTAATAATCTATCAAGTTTGGCTTTTACCTGTGATGCATAATTGGGATTCATCCGATAGCTGGGCTGCTTATTTGGTTTAGCTTTAGGCTTCAGCATGACTCTGTGCTGATATATGCGCGGATCTAATCCTTTCATATCTTTGTAATCCCAGGCAAAGACGTCTGAGAATTCGCGAAGTAGTCGAATCAAATCAGCCTTAAATATTTCCGGTAAGTTTTGCCTTATCTTTACAGGTCGTGGATGATCTTCGTCTCCTAGATTGTACGAGGTCAACTGGTCTTCGGAGACATAAAACTGTTGCGATTTCTCTGGATCATTTGTCGAGCGGAATAGTGATTGTAATTCATTGTCATGTGTTGGCACAATATCTTCCTGCTTAGTTTTTTGGGTGATTGGTGCAACTGTACATACTGAAGTACTCCAGTTATCTATTACGGATTGTAGATCAACAGTCCCTAAGGTCATTAAGTCAGCGTTATTCTTCAGAAATTCCTCTTCTTCATCATCTGATAGTCCATCTAACATGTGGACTGGTTCAGCAAAATATGGTCTGGCGTGAAGTTCGCAAGGTTGTATAGCATCTAATTTTACTACATATCTACGGTTGGCATCTTTGAACGTAAGCTCTTGTGCAGACCAGTCCTGTATTACCTTCGCATGCTTCAGCCAAGGTCGACCAAAAAGAAGGTTGTAATCCAAAGTGGATTCCAGCAGATCTAGTATAACAAAATTCATTTTGAAGGTCGTACCTTGTAAAGTAATGGGTACATTTCGCACAAGTCCTACAGGATGGACTCTAGATTGGTCTGCCATTCTGACAAAAAATTGAACTGGTTCGATTTCGGTCCATCCTAACCTATTGCATAAGGTTGTAGTTGCAATGTTAACACCAGAGCCTCCATCAATCAATACCTGTGTAATTTTATGATTCTTATACCATACTGTAATCAAGGGAACTGAATGATCAACCGTAGAATCAGGTTCCGGTTGAACTGCTGCTGTTGCCGGAATACAAGAAGGTACCGGACTGAACTGTTGCTGGAACTGTTGTCGAACCCCAGGTACTAATGTCAGTAGTTGGCCGAGAGGCAGAGTGATAGATGCCTTGGATAAAATTTCCCAGGCCTGCTGAGATTGGTTATCCTGCTCTTTTGAACTTAAGGTCTCTGCTGATGCAGAAGTATCTGCTGTTATGTCTACTGCTGATGGTGGCTCCGCTGCTGCTTCCTTTTGTTGTGTTCCTTCCTTTGTCGACGAGGTCTG
Organism: Ceratopteris richardii; assembly: GCA_020310875.1. NCBI lineage: Eukaryota > Viridiplantae > Streptophyta > Polypodiopsida > Polypodiales > Pteridaceae > Ceratopteris > Ceratopteris richardii. The sequence continues at coordinate 105,337,898 of CM035410.1, forward strand.
AGTCACCGGAATAGGTTCTGGAACACTGGTTGTTCTGTTGCGGTCCATTGGCTAGCCTTGTTATACATCCTATGTTGTTCTCGTACCCCTGGTTCGAATATTTCTGCTGCTGTCTGCAGTTGTTTACCTGATCGGGTCTGGACTATAGCAGTTTGCGTTTCTATCGGTGTAATTTGTACCATGTTGGCCATTGGGTTTTGCCGCTCCTTCTTCCTTTGATCATACTCAGCTGCATCCTTGCAAAATCTTCTAATGTGTCCGTATTCACCACAAAAATGACAGCGTGGCGGTGGTAAATTGGGATTTTCCGGTGGTGGTTCGTTCTGCCAGCGGTTTGCATTATAGTTATTGTTTCTCTGTCCTCGGTAGTTTCGATATCCTTGCGGTTGACTGTTTCTCAGTTGTGGAGGTACATAGTGATTCGCTGCCTGTCCATGTTCTTGAATAACAGCATTGACTGTTGTTGTTCCCTGTATTCTGGCATTGTAGACACAATTTCCGGTGGTGTGTCCGGTAGTGTTGCAGATAGCGAAGAACGTTTGATTTAGCGCACAATTGGCACTAGTATGACCTGAATTTTTGCATGTGATACAGTACACTTGTCTGGTTATATCTTCAGTCATAGTTTTGTTCGTTTTTAACCATTCTAGATCTTCTGTAAATCCACCGACTTTGGATTCCAGTTGCAGAGCCATGGCAATGACTGCATCCAACGTCATTGCTCCGACACATCTTATGATCATGATCTGCTTCAATTGCTGGTTTAAACCATTGATAAACCACTGAGTGATGACATCATCCGGTAAGTTAGCGTGGGCCTGTGGTATCTGTCGCAAGTGTGTTCTAAAAAGTGTAGCATATTCTTGGACAGTCTGATTCGCCTTCTGTCGGTTGTTCTGTAAATAATCAAAGATTTCAGCGAGATTCTTCTTTAGCCTGAATCGTTGCAGAAAAGCATCTCGTACTGCATCATAGGTACCGAAATGATTAATGTCGTATTCTGTAAGCCATCTAGCCGCTTCATTGACCAGTGTAGATTGAAAAACAATGGCCTTGTAAGCCTGATCCGGTGGATGGTTAAGGACTGCATAACTGATCTCGAAAGTGCGTACGTGAGCATCCGGGTCATCTCCTGGGAATCCACCAAATTTCGTGTATGTTACTCCTGTTGGAGGTGGCCTTGGTTGACATAACTGTTGTTGCTGTTGTTGTCCGTTCATTGTGAGTGTATCCGGTCCTTCTTCTGTATCTTGAGGTTGATTGGTTGAACTATCAGAACTTGGATCGCCGGATGGCGTATCTTCCGGTGTGCTTTTTTTGCGTAGAATACTTCGGATCTCTGCTTCGAACAGCTTTCCTTCCTTCTGGATGTCCAATATCCGAAATCTTTCTTCCAAACACGCGGGTCGGGCTGAGGATTCCGCAAAAAATGCTAATCCTTGGCCGCCAGTTGGTGTTTCTATCACCGAAATATCACCGGAATGAACTGAAAGTGTACCAGACTGCAGTGTTTTTCCGCTTTTACCGATTTCTTTTCCTAGAGTATTTCTAATCGTGGATAACTCTGAATCTTTATCCAAGATTGTTAAACTGGTTTCCAACGGCGTCTTGGTAGATTCTGGAATTACTGTATTTTCGTTAGGCTGGGTCGAAGTGACACCAGAATGTACCAAAGGCGTTGATCGTTCCACCGGAATATGACCGGAATTAATTCTAACGTCCTTAACTTGCTTGATCACTGGGTCAGGCCGTGTTATACCTTCTTCTCCTAGGGTTGTCTTTAGTACTCTTCGTGTTCCAGTCGTATGGTTCCTAGGATATGTTTCGCCAGACCGAGTAACCGGCATGTATCATTGCTTAGTAGCACTATCTGAGCAGTTGGCAACAATCTGGCTCTGTTGCTACCGTCAGTCAATCGAACGATAAACGTAATGTTTGATTCTGAAAAACAGCCGACACGCTACTACCACTTTTCACAGATAACTGGCAACCTGATGCCACTTTCCCACAGGCGGCGCCAAATGTTAAATGTTTCTTCGTTAAAATGTTAAACGTTTAATCACTACTTCCACTTTCAGACTCAAAGTACTTCAAGTTCAGCCGGTTTCGAATCTTCCTAACCGTAAATGTTCTCTTAGCCACGTGGGTCCTTGGGAGTGGTAGGGGTCTGTTAGACAGAGGCCCTGTACTGTTTTCCCAAATTATCACACAATCCTAAATGTTATCCCGTTCTTAGCTCAGTGTCCATCCCTGAACAACGGAAGACTGTTCAGTGTACTGGAATTAGAACTTCAGGACTGAGGGCAGCAATCCGGTTACTTATTTTATGAGCAAAATATACTTCCGTAACAAGGTCACCTAATACGTACTTCTTCAGAGCAGATAGGTATACCAACCAGACATTATACCTTAAGGCTACGAGGACTCATCGTATGTTAAACTCGAACAACCAATTTCCTAATAACAAACGGCCAACCATAAACTAACGATGTCCTACTCACATTCAGACCATTACAGCTACTAGTCTTCCCGTGGTCGGAATCAACAGCAAATGTAGACTACGGTATCGAATTCGGTCACTTACAGAAACACTAACAGACAATTAGTTCGGGACTACTTTTCACGTTCCCTGCTCCGCCGAAGAACTGACAAACAACATACTGCACTTGATCACACTCAGAGACACACTCAATCATTACCGAATAGATTCGTAACACAATACTACTGATTCGTAACTCTGTAATAAGGTGAGAATAATCGACTAGCCGGAGTACAGAATAGAACAAAACAAAGTAGGACTATCTCAACAACATACACACTCACACAATACGTTTACAGCCCTCTCAAAACGAGACTCACTCAAACGATACACTGCAATTCCCACAAACGGGGCGCTGCTGCCACTCTTTTCTCATTGCCTTAAATAGAGGATTTTTTACAAGAGTGCGCACTTCTACAGTTACCTACGCGTTTCCTGAAAGATTCTTTTTCATTTAAGCTACCTGTCCTAGTACTTTTGTCCTTGTTCGGCGGCCGTCCAACACTTTTACATTTAAGACACCTGTCCTAGTTCATTTGTCCTTGTTCGGCGGCCCTCTAACACACCCACACATTAATGTGAATATAAAATAGGGTGGTATGGGACACCCGATTTTATACTCAGAATGATGTAGGAAAGATGGTATGGAACATCGGACCATGGGATGATAATTATCTTTTAGTCTGAGAATGGATTTCGAAGTTAGATTTGATCTTCACGAAAATTAAAACTTTAAGATCAAGGAAGCAGAAGATATGAAGTTGCTAACTTCGAAGATCTTCTTTTTCAAATAAAGAATTGTTCTTATGAAACACTTGAAGATCAAGTGTTGTTGATCAAAAACATTTGTTACATTTCTAAGGAAGAACTTTGACATTGAAATGATCCTTTCAACTATGGAATAGAATAACAAATTCAAGCACCAAGTTCCTAGTGTAACTTGGTAAACTCAATCTTTTGACTCAAAGCAATGCTCAAGAATTGCATTCCTAGTAAACAGTCATAAAGATTGAATATGGGCATGAAATTAGTCTCAAGTGAAGCATTATTTGAGTAAAAAACTCATCAATAGAACCTCAGTGGGCTGACACACTGATGTTAGATACCACACTAGTATCTTATGGTTGGATGATGTTTTAGATTTGCTTTGAATCTTCTTGAGAATCCAATTTATTTCTCTTAAATATAGTAAAAATGCTTCAATACTATGTTGAAACAGATTGAAAGAAGTTTAAGTCTTGGGTCATCAAGTATTTGACTCGTAGCAAGTTTATATCTTAGAAGTTTGAATTAGTTATATGGAGTTTTAGTTCTTTCCTTTTGCTTTCCAAATATTTTGGAATTGACTCAGATATGGTATCTGATTCCTTTTGCAAAAGTCTAGGGATAGCTGATTGGAACTAGATAACTAAATTAAACATCCTAGATAGATGTTTTGTACAAGAACTTATGCAATCTTCAAAAGATGAAACGTCCAATATTGACTTATTCTTTTGAGTTTGCTTCCAATTACTAGCATATCTAGTACACTCTAGAATAACAAGTTAGGAATTGCTCATAAGATTGACAATTCCCAAGCACTTAAAGATAAAGTCTCTGAGAAAAGTGTCCTAAGTTGGATGATTTTCATTTTGAATTTGACTTGTTCAAGATATAGTAAGGTTGATTCAAAGTAAATGGAAAAATTTATCCTACAATTTACATAGGATTTTCAAGCCCATTAGGACAAAGTAGTCCTCCAAGCAGGTGAAAAAATCAAGTAACTATTGGATGGAAGTAAACCATTGTACAAACATCCAAGCTAGATGTTTGGACCAACCAAACTTCAAGTTTTCCTAATCAAATTCATATGAATCAAGAGTTCTCAAAGTCTTGTAAGGAATAAGAATCCCATCTTAATTACTAAGTCCATCCACCATTTAAGCCCAAAAATGGACTAATAATTGGAATCCATCCATTTCATATTTTTGTGCCTAGATCGCACATCGAGAAATAGTGAAGTGGCTAGGTATGTTTTTAGTTCCACCCTTATAATTCATTCACTACTTTTTACTTTGACTTAGTTTCTCAAAGTGCAAAGCCAAAAAGTGTTTTGAATCATTTGGGCGGGGATCCCACCACAGAGATGAGACATGTTCTTTTAGTTTTAGAACATGACCATGTTCTTCCAATTTAAGAACATGAGGCTCAGGGGTTGCCTATGGTTATTTATATAGCTTTATTTTTTAGGACGAAAATCTTTCCCAACACTCATGTGCATGGCCAAAGATCTCAAGACTAGACTTAAGCATAAGTTCATGTGCTTTCTTAAAGAAGTAAACCACTTAGCCTAGTGGTTAAGTCTCAAGGTTCTGAAGGAGGAGATCTTGGGTTCAACCCCCATGGGAAGCATGGGCAGAGTGTTTTTCCCATGGAGCTCTAGAGCCTTCTAACTCAAGTTAATGTGAGTTGTCACATAATCCTAGTAGGAGATGGTTGAACTACGCCTTAAGAGAGAGGATTAGGAAGTAATCCTCAACCATGGCTTTTGGGGCAAGTGGTTAGCCCATCGTACTCCTAACCAGGAGGTTGTGAGTTCGATTCCCAACATTGGTAGGAATGTCACATAATCCTAGTAGGAGATGGTTGAACTATGCCTTAAGAGAGAGGACAAGGAAGTAATCCTCAACCATGGCTTTTGAGGCAAGTGGTTAGCCCATCGTACTCCTAACCGGGAGGTTGTGAGTTCAATTCCCAACATTTTTATCAGAGCCTAGTTGAGAAATTGGGTGAGATGGAGGTTCCCATCTCATTCATGGGCACTTGGAAAAAGTGCTTATTTGTGGTGAGTGTGAAACTTGGCCTTTGATGAAGGTGCATGGGCATTTGGCACCCATGCAGGGTGGGATATGTTCAAATTTGGTCCATGTGCTGGAGTTTGAGGTTGGTGGAAGCACCCATGCATGAAAGTGGATCCAAGAGAGTCAAAAGGGTCCACAAGTGAGCATTGAGGGCAATGCTTAGTCTAAGGGGAAAGGAATGTAACATAATCCTAGTAGGAGATGGTTGAACTATGCCTTAAGAGAGGATTAGGAAGTAATCCTCAACCATGGCTTTTGGGGCAAGTGGTTAGCCCATCGTACTCCTAATCGGGAGGTTGTGAGTTCAATTCCCGACATGAGTTAACTTGAGTCCAGTGAGACTTAACTCCAATGGCGAGTACACCAACCACTAGTGGACTCTAGTGGAATCTAGTGGAAGGTAGTAAATGAGTGGTTGAGATTACTCCAACCACTAATAGACTCTAGTGGAAGATATTAAAGAAGTGGAGGAGATTGCACATGCACTTGTGGACACTAGTTACATTTGTGGTCCTCATTGATTCAAGCAGCTATATATATAGGCATAACGTTGGGAGGAGAGTCATCTTTGTAGCACGTTGTGGTCGTAATTCTTAGTTTCTTAAAAGGAGAGTGGCACACACAACATTCACAAGCCTTCATTTTCTAATCCTTGAGAGAATTTCTAGCTTTCACTACAATGTTGTCAAAACACCAACCTGATCATTATAGACCAAGAATAGTGCCCATAGCAAGGCTACCTATGACATCCATAAGTCCTTCTTGCCTCGTAGTTTCTCAACTCAAGCATCCATGAAATGAAACACACTGAAAACAATGCCATATCTGAGACCATAATTACCCATTATTTGTAGGGTCTTCTTCAATGTAGGTAGGGCAACATTTCTTTCAATTGTAGGGACACCACGCCATACCGCAACCATATATCCCCATACACTTCCTGAAACTAAGCCAGATGTGAGGGCCATACCTGTTCTAAACAATATGGAATTGTACTCCGTCCTTGATAATGGTGAGTCCATGTGTAGTAATCTCTCTCTTTAGAACGTTTATCTCCCTTCCGGATTAAAACCTTCTATGATGCCAAGTTGATGGGTGTTTCCTTGAGAGTCCTTTGAGGAGTATTATTACACAATTCTTTGACACCCGTTTCTTGCAAGTAAAGATTCGGATAAAGAGGAACAAAGAATAAGTGAATCTTTATGTGATGAAACTCTCACCTTCAAAATGTCGGTACATTTGGAAAGCCTAAGTGCTTTGCTAAGACTTAAGGACTACACATATTATTTGTCTTCTTACATAGAGACATATATATATGAACATATGCTTATCAATTTCAGTGCTTTTATCTTGGATAATTGTAAAATTCAAGAGTAAACAGAATTTCATGAAGTTAGGAGGCTAAACCCAAGACTCATTTGGTAGATGAATCACATCAATTACATTCCTAAAGTCTAGGATCACTTTAATGTGGAGAATATTCAAAATTCAAATTCAAACAATGGGTATAAATACACATGATTTTAGTCGCGGGATAGTTGAGCATTTCTTCGAGGTACTGAGCTACAAACTTGAGCATACATTGAGCTCACATTATCTATGTGTAATCCTCTACACTCCCTTTGTAGTACATGTGCAATAAATGTTATCAAGATCTTAACTCACATGCACACAGAGGTTATGAATGCTGAAAACATAGAGAGAAAATATATACACAAGGAAACAAGACAGAACGTAGTATTGGGTGCAATCTCCCCCCATGCACTTTGTTTCGATAATCCATAGAGTGCATGTATTTATAGGATTTTTTTATTATGTCAAAATAGTGGTTACATGAGATTGGCTTCGAAAAGCATACGTGAAAGTAAAAGTTGGTCTCTTTTGTAGAGAGCCTTTGCTTTTAATAATAAAAATTGCGGTCTACAATGACCCTTATTCTAACCACTACTTTACTAACTATTTCTAAAAATAGAACCCTCTACGCAGGTTTATTTACAAACTATATAAATTATAAATTAGATTATTGATGTTCGTCCTTTCATGGCTTTCACGCTCTCACGAACCTTCAGCTGCTACATCAAAAACACCAAAAAACATTAACACATTAATAAATTAACACTCCAAAAATTCCTTGTTCAACACATTCCATAATTCATAACATTCCCCTCAATTGAAAAAGCAACTGACTTCAATTGATAGAATAAAAATAAACATGGATGGCCAGTCACATGTTCCATCAATGAACAAAAATAAGCACGTTCCATGTAAAAACACATGCATGGAAATGTTCATGGAGGAGTTACATTAATGTGTTTGTGTATGATATGCAAAAATTAAGTGGTCATAATTGGGTGTGAATTGTGTTTTACGTATCCATTGACATTCTTCAATAGAGTGATTTTTGTACTTAACTAAATATCGATGATATTGAGTACCTATGTGTGTACTAGTGACATCATGATCAATTATTTTCTAAGGAACTAAGATTTCAAATTATTCTTCAATTAAAGGATGGTCATCAAGAAGTGGAGTGAGTGGTAAAGTTCCTTTAAATGGTTTAAGTAAACTAATATGAAAAGAGTTATGTATATTCCAATGAGGTGGTATATCTAATCTGAATGAATTATCATTAATTTTATGCATAATGTGAAAGGGTCCATAATAGCATGGTGCAACTTTAACTTTAAAATGCTTCAAAATATTTTTGAGACGTCTTTTAAGGATACGCAACCATAGAAGATCATTTTCCTTGAATTCCTTGGCTAATCATTTTGTATTGACATTACATGTTTACTGTTCTTGACTTTTCCTGATGTGCTCGTGAACATCATGAAGCATAGAAATATGATCTTGAGCAATAGAATTAGCCATCAAAATGTTAGTTTGAGTGAGTGAAATGGGAGTGAGAAGCCTTTTACCATAAACAAATTCAAAAGGTGCACAACCAACAGTGGTGTGTGTGGTGTTATTGTAAGCAAATTGAAGCAATGGCAACTTTTCATTCCAATTAGTGGGAACATCTAATGAATAACAATGCAATAAATCAAGAATAGTACTGTTTGAAGCCTCACTTTGTCCATTACTTTCTGCATGAAATGTAGAGCTAAAAACTTTTCTAGAACCAAAATGTTGAAATAAGGCAACCCAAAAATGATTACAAAATCTAACATCATGATCAGATAACATTACTTTTGGAAATCCATGATGTGGGAAAATGCATTTAATGAATAATTTTGCAGCCTTAGGTGTAGACAATGTTTCTCTACAAGGAATGAAATATGCATATTTACTAAACCTATCAACTATTGTCCAAATCATATCCTTATGTGATGAAGTGATAGGAAGACCTGTGATAAAATCCATAGAGATTTGTTCCCATGGTTTGGTTGGAATGGGAAGTGGCAAGTTAATAATCCAAATGGTTTATCATGATGACGTTTTACACACTGACATAAAATGCATTGAGAAACATAATGTGCAATATCTTTTTCCATGTGGGGCCAAAATAAAAACTTTGCAAGTAAAAATGGTGCTCTGTATGCTTCTATGACCCATGTAAAATGGTTCATGCATTTCTTTGATGGAAAAATCTTTAAAATCTTGGGTTATGCATAATTTATGTTGAGAATAAAGTAACCCATGATGAAATGTATAATGTTCATCAGTTAAAGGTGCACCATTATTGAATTCATGCCATGCACATGAGAAATACAAATCAGATGCATAAGTGGAAATAATTTCTTGAAAGGAATGAATTTGGATTGCAGAAATATTATGCAAAACAATAAAATGTGAAGGAAAACAAATAAGAGCATCTGCTACGAAATTAGCTTTACCAGGTTGATATTGGATCATAGGCTGGAAATTTTGAATGAATGAAGCCCATTTAAGATGTCGATAAGAGATTAATGGCTGATTTAATAAATGCTTAATAGCTTATTGATCAGTTTTGATTCAGACCTCAGATCCCAGAAGATAGTGTTTCCAAATTCACAAAGCATGCACAATTGCTAACAATTCTTTATCATATGTACTATAATTCTTTTCTAAGAGCTTAAGCCTCCTACTCTCAAATGCAATGGGATGATCATTTTGCATTAAAACAACACCTATACATGCACACCTTCACTTGAAATAATATGTCCTAGATATCTAGCTTACATTGAAAGAAGTAACTCTTTTCCCTATTAGCATAAAGTGTGTTCTCTCATAGCTAATGAAAAAATTTTTTAAGATGCTTCTCGTGCTCACTATCATTCTTATTGTAAACAAGTATATCGTCGAAGAATACAAGAACAAAATCTTGGTAATCAAGAAAAATATTGTTCATCATTCGTGCAAATGTAGCAGGAGCATCAGTAAGTCCAAAGGGCATTACTATAAATTCATAATGGCCAGTTTGAGTTCTAAATGGAGTCTTAAAAAGATCACTTTATGTCATACAAATCTGATGGTAACCCGATTTAAGATCAATTTTACTAAAGATATGAGCTCCTCGTTATTTATCTAGGAGATCATCTATTCAAGAAATAGGGTATCTATTCTTTATTGTGATCTTCTTAAGGGCTCTATAATCAATGCACATTCAATAAGTTTTATTCTTCTTCTCTACTAAAATAACTGGTGCTCCAAATGGGGAAGAACTAGGCTTTGTAAGTCCATTGTGGAGTAAGTCTTTCACTTGGTTTTCTATTTCCTTTTGATATAGTGGTCCATGCCTATAAGGTGCTTTATGAGGAGGAGAACTACCAGGAATTAAGTTTGGTGGTAGTTCATGTCACGAGGAAGGAGATAAGGAAGAGAGCTCACACACACACACTCACAATCAAAGAGAAGCACACACTCATATTGAGGCAAGGAAGAATGATCTTCTTCTTCTTCTTCTATTACATAAAAAGGAATGTACAAGAATGACCTAAAAACAAGGATACAACAAGTGCAATATATAAAGACCAGTACATAAGGAAAAACCTAAGTCTGCAAATGAGTGAGCTGGCAAGAAACGAATGTGCCATCACTCTCGGTAGATAAGTCTAGTACAACTCAATGAAGTATCCATGACATATATCGGTGTGACCACTATACATGTCAGAGAAACGAAAAACTGATACGTGTCATCTAGATCATCACATGTTGGGCTAGATATCTCAACACTCCCCCTCAAGCTCAATGTCATGTCCTCTAATCCAAGCATCTTCCGAAACTTCTTCAGCTTCTCTACTCCAAGTGCTTTAGTGAAAATATCAGCAACCTGCTCATCTGTTCTCACATAAACAAGATCAATATCACCTACTAATACCTTCTCTCTGATGAAGTGATAATGTACCTTGATGTGCTTTGTTCTAGCATGAAAAATAGGGTTTTGTGCTAATTGTATACTGCTAAGATTATCACGATAGATAGTGATAGGCTTTTGCACTTCCACACCTAAATCTGCAAGTAGCATCTCCAGCCATGATGCCTCACATGCTTCCATTGCAGCACCTCTATAATCAGCCTCTATGCTCAACAAAGCAATAGTGGGTTGCTTCTTGTTGTCCCATGTAATAGCTGCACTCCCAAGTGAGAATAGAAAGCCACTAGTAGATCTTCTATGTGGAATGCTACCAGCCCAATCTACATCGGTGTATCCATGAACCTACAAATCTATTCTAGCTTCATAAAACAATGCATAATCCAAAGGAGCAATATTTTCTCTAGTCTGTATAGAAGTTCTGAACTGCTTATATGCAGCTCCTAAACCACAAAGGCACACTTCCACCTTATCATCATCATCTACATTCACACCAATAGATGCAAGTGACTCACATATGCTTTTGATTTTCAGAGTGTAGTCACTTACCGACATGCTCTTTTTCTCCAATGTATGCAGCTCATTCTTGAGTTGCAATTTTCATGCCTTTGTATTGGTCTCATACAATTTGACCAAACTATTCCAAGCCTTTTTCAGAGTGTTGGCATCCTGTATGTGCCCAATCATACCATCATGTATGCTAACAAATAGCCAATAGATTACCTTTCATGCTCCTTGATTCCATCCCTCATATGCTCTTAATTGTTTTGCAGTCTGATTCCTTTATGGTAATTGCAGAGCATTTTTGTTCTCTCCTTTGATGTACTTCCAATAGCCTTTTCCCATCAAGAAATTCTTCATTCTGAATCTCCAAGCATGGAAGTTGTTCTTGTCCAGCTTATTGCTCATAAGCTCACTCATTCCATCTGTGTTTGCCATTTCTGCAGCAATTCACAACACTACAAAACACTACAAGCATCACTTCTGCTTGAACACTATCGCACTATGACGTGATAGTTCGATCTCAGAAAAACATAGTTTTTGTGTATCAACAATACACGGAATCGCTTGCAATTCTAGATCTAGAATGTATGAGCGTTGCTAAACATGATGCAAGTTACAATTTCTGAAACTGACCTGGTTTTTTTGCTCGAAAATATTTTGAGGTCTTCTACCTTCACGTCGATTTTCGTAGCAAATGGAGGTCGTTTGTGAATCGCGTTTTCTCCACGCTTTGCTGCGTACTCTTCACCGTCGCCTTCTCCACGAGCTCTCTACAGCCACGCTGGCTCTAATACCATGTCACGAGGAAGGAGATAAGGAAGAGAGCTCACACACACTCTCTCACAATCAAAGATAAACACACACTCAGATTGAGGCAATGAAGAATGATCTTCTTCTTCTTCTTCTTCTATTACATAAAAAGGAATGTACAAGAATGACCTAAAAACAAGAATACAACAAGTGCAATATATAAAGACCAGTACATAAGGAAAAACCTAATGTCCTCAAATGAGTGATCTGGCAAGAAACAAATGTGACATCACTCTCGGTAGATAAATCTAGTACAACTCAATGAAGTATCCTTCACATATACCGGTGTGACCACTATACATGTCAGAGAAACGAAAAACTGATGCGTGTCATCTTGGATCATCACATGTTAAGCTTGATATCTCAATAGTTCAGAGGGATAATCATGCACAAAACAATCCTTATAAGTAGTCATGAAAGGTTATGTGCATTGGGAAGTGTATGAGTATAATCATTTATGACATTGACAAAAAGAATGCATGAATTGAATCCTTTCCTAAATCCACGTTTTACTTGAGTATGACTAATCAATTGAAATGGTGGGAGTATAACATCGTAAGATTGCAAAGGTGCAATTAAAAATGTTCATGCATCTACATATGGTCCTATGCTAATCGTAACATCTTGCACTTCTCATGTTATATTATAACGACTACCTTGAAATGCAACTTTCACTTTATACAAGGAAGGAAATGTTTTTAGTTTAAGTTATTGTACTAATAAATGTGAAATGAAATCATGTGAGCTATCATCGTCATGTAAAATTTTAATCAGTTTGTTACTGATATTACTCTGCATGCAAAATAAAGAATGAATAGAGATATCATTACCCAAGGTACTTAAGTCCCTCTCCAATACTTCCTCTTTCCAAACAAGAGGAATTTCTTCATTATGGGCCTCCATGTTATGCAAATGAGTTGTAGTTGGTTTCATGTGAAGAGGTCGCAATCAACGCTTCATTTTTGTATATCTAGGTTTACCACAATTCCAGAAAGTGATATGTGGTTGCTTTTGTTGGGCATCCACCGCTGAAGTTTGTAGGGTAGGTGGTTTGGTAGGTTGGAGATATGAAGCAAGAGGTGCAATTGAGTAATTGGATTATGGAGGACAAGGAAAAATAGAGTAATATGGGGCATTAAAATTACGCTTCATAGGAAACGTGGGTTTAACAAGAAGTGGTTGTTGACATGGTTGTTGTAGATGGATTGACTTAGTTATGGACTAGAATTCCTTCTCTGCATCATAGGAAAAAGAGATAGCCTTATTAAGGGTTGTAGGCCATAGGGTGTGAAACTTGGCTTGGATTCCCACCTCCAAACCATCTTCATATTTTCACCGCAAGCTATCCTCTAGTACATCTTTGAGGATTCGAACAGTAATAAAGTAAATATATGATCTAAGGGTCTGATCGGTTCAGACAGATCTGAAATCGGAACCGTTTGGTCACCCATGTGTATGACCAAAAATCTTGAGTCTAGACTTACTAGGAGGTCATGTGCTCTTGTGAACAAGTGATCCACTTAGCTTAGTGGTTAAGTCTCAAGGACGTGAAGGAGGAGGTCTTGGGTTCAATCTCGATGGGGTACATGGGTAGAGTATTTTGTGCAAAGAGATCTAGAGCTTTCTAGAAGTATCCACTTGAGTTAACTCGAGTTAACTGGGACACTTGGCATACATGTAGTTACATGGCTGACACATGGATGGTTAGTATCCACTTGCCCAAGAAGGTGGTCCTCTAGAGAGAGCTATGTATAGAGGAATGTGATTGGGAGGAGAGTCATCTCTCTAGCACATGGTGCTCTTAATCTTGCATTGGTATTAGAGCATATGCTAGTTTTCATGGAGACCTTGCACTCATGATCATCTTCTTCACAATCATTCATGAAGATCCTCAAAAGATGATTGGTTTGTTTATAGATGAACAAAAGGCGTTCACGCATATTTCATCCCCTTTGTTCACACATATTTCGTCTTTTGAGCTACAGTTAAGAATAGCATAAAAGTGCCTACTTATGTCTCTCAGGATGCTATGAAACGATGTCGAACTCCCGACCTGCTACCTATAGGAGAGCACATCAATCGTTGTGCTACATGACCTACTGTGTGCGGAAGACTACATGATTCATTATCTTTTCTAAACTTATGCCTATGGGAGAGCACATCAACCATTGTGCTACATGACCTGCTATGTGTGGAACACTACATCAATCATTATAGTTTGTGAACTGATGTCTAGGGGAGAGCACATCCATCATTGTGCTACATTGTTATCTCAATACTATCTTCTTAAATTAGATCCTAACTCTCTCATTGTGTCAACTTTGAGAGATGCAATGTTGCAATGCTCTGTTTGCTTCATATGACATCCATTAGCAGCAAAAGATTTCATATCTTTAGATGCTGAAGGCGGGTTTTGAACCTGCTTCATTGAGCAAAAGAGTCTTGAATGTTTATGCATATGGGTTGTTGTGTTGACAAGATTCGAACTTCTAATATTTTCAAATCTAGGTAGAATTTATATCCAAAACTCCAAATGGCATACACAAATTGATGAAGCAGACATATTATATTGATCATTTATTTGTTTATGCTAAGGCTGTGCAGTCTATAATGGGGCATCCAATTGGCGTGACATCTTGGCGATGTTTGAAGATTGCAAAATGAATGGTCTTCTACAGACAATCTAGCCCGAGCTTGAACCTGTGACTTCAAGAAGAAGAGATCATGGGATTAACTCTTCTATCCATGAGAGCTATGGCTTCAATCTATTTTTAAATGCACCGGGTCTGTGACAGTTGGTCCACCTGAGTATAAAGAGTTGTATGCTCTTATTTCCAAGATTAAAGGTAACTCATCATCAAGAGTTGTGGATTGAGAATTGAACCTGGAACATTTAGACTCAAATGTCTATAGCCCAACCACTACACTACTGATCATTTGGTGTTAATTAAATGTGTTTTTATCTTACACATATGTATTAATCCCGAGCCTGAGAAATCAATTCTTGAATTCTTTTGAATTCTCCCTATTATGTGCATCTGAACCTGAATCTATGAGCATTACCTGAGTCAATTTTGAAGCCCACATGTCCAAAGTGAAGCAACATCGGATCGGTGCAAGGAGGATCGTGCTTTCGATTTTCATTTCTTTTCCATCGACAAAAGAAACCTCTCTTCAAGGTTTTGGAGAGATGTGAGCATGGCTATGAAGGTTGGATCTTCTTTGCATGGAAAGATTTTTCCCAAAGACCCAAGGGTGCAAAATGCTCTTCCAGAGGATCAATGGAAGGATGTAGCTTAATTGGTAGATAAGTATTTTCCAGTTGATGTTTTCATTTCAATATTTGCTTTGCTCTATGCTTTCATATAGAATACATTGTTATTATCATTGAAATAGGGAAGGAATCTTCAATTTTGAAAGCATTTTATGCAATTTAATGAAAGCAAAATATGAAAGCACCAAAGTATGAAAACACTTATCAAGCATAGGCATGCATCTATGGAAGAATGTTGGCGCATTTCTCCCTTTCAAGGAATGTTTTCATGCAAAAAACATGTTTTCTTCTTGCTTGATGATTATTTGTTAAGTAGTTGAATACCTATACTTTTGTTACCTCTTTTTTCTAACTCGACTTAGATAGTTAGGGAAAATACCAAACTAGGTAGTTGCAAGGCTCCAACGTGCCATGCAACTCAAGTAGCTAGTTTTTTTTTCCCAAACGTGATACTTAGGTATCACAAATTAGGAGTCTTGATTAGGAAAGCAGGCCCTGGGAAAGTCAATTGTTCAATTTTCTTGCTCATTGGAATGGCAAGAAAATAGGGTTGCTTGAAAATTTCCATGACGCCTCTAAGTTTAGGAGAAAACTTAGAGAATCCTAACGACAAGCTTATATGTATTCGTTAGCTTGGATTTAAGAAATCATACATCCAAGTAGATTGATAAAGTTTCCTTTGGAAGTTTTATCTTATTCTATCCTGAGAGTGATAAGAATCAAATAAAATCCAATGGAACTTAAATCAATTGAACTTTCAAGTTCAAAGGATAGTTGATATGTTCAACATTTGTAAAAAAATCATGGAACTTTTGTAGTTTTTTCTTTGATTTCATCCTAAAGAGTAATGAAAATCAAAGAAGTGAATAAATTTTAGCATCACTTGAACTTTAGTGTTCAATAGTTGGATGTTAGGTTCCATGATTGCATCTCTGGTCAAGATGCAAAGTTTTCAAAAAGTATGAAAACTTTATTAAGCACTTTTCTGAGGATGAGAAAATTATACTTGGTTTTGTTTAAGCTAATTAGGGCTTAAAGAAGAAACCTGTCAAAGTAATCTTTGGGAATCAATATATTTCCTAAAAAGATACATCAAAGTAATCTTTGGGAATTAAGCTACTTCCTAAGGATAAGCCAATAAAGGAAATAGTATGGTCAACTATTTCATTAGTTAAAAAGGAATATCTTTTGGACAAGATCAAGACTTAAAGCTTTATTGTTTGTCCAAAAGTCAAGATTTCTTTTAAAAAGATTATTTCAGTAAAGCAAAAGATTCCAAGATGAATCACTGTCTTAGTTTTACTTGATTTCTTGGGAGGAATCTAAAGTTCTTGAAAGAAAAAAAATCTCCCTAGATGTGAGACTAGAATCTTTCAAGTAAATTTAATAGCAAGTAGTTCTCAACAATTCCCAAACCACTAGTATTGGTACTTAAGTCCAAATATTGATATAACATAAAGGTGTATCAAAGATTCTTAGCTTTACAATTTGAAAAGCATTAGTACATGCTTGGACTTGAGTTTGGGAAAGATCTCTAAAATCCCATGGGTAAGCAAAGAAGCTTTTGATAGTTCAAGAGATCTTAAAGATAAAGAATAAGTCTTTATTTTATCTCACAATCAACAAGATTTGATCAAGCTTGGCAATGTTTGTCCAAGAACTTGCGATTGGAACTACTCTGGAGTTTGCCAAGTATTGGCAATAAAACTCCTTTCGGGAATTATTCACTCAGGTTCCATTTATCTAATGGAAAAGTGTGAAAAGAGTAAGCTTTTTCAAGTCTGAATAGAGTGAAGAAATTCCAAGAGTATAATCTGCAATCATGAAGACGGTACTTAAGTCTGTGGAAGGTAAAACATAATGTTTGCCTATCCTTAAAGGGATTTTGGTACAAATCTAGAAAGCATGAGCGAATGCTTAGACTTACGTAGTAGAGAGATTCGTGTAACGTCCTAGATAGGGTAGGTATCTAAAGCATCAGTAAGAAAGAAATCGAAAGATAAGAAGTCAAAAGATCTTGTCACTACAAAATGATCAAGAATAAACCAATTGAACTTGAACCTATGAAAATTCAAATACTTGGAATTCTGATTGGTTTTCATTTGAAAACCTTAGCAAAGAATAACAGATATTCTATCAAGAGGTTTTCAAGTTTCCAAGGCAAGGAACGTGATTGTATGACAATCATGTGAAGGAATCAAAACCTAGAATATCAAGTTAGAGGTAATGCCTGAAACTACAAAATTCTTTTAAAGAGTTGAAGTGAAAAGGTACTCTATCAAGACATGTTTTGACTTTAGGATAAGTATCACCACACATTAATGAAAATAGGGTGGTATGGGACACCAGATTATATACTCAGATTGATGTAGGAAAGATGGTATGGGACATTGGACCGTGGGATGATAATTATCTTTTAGTCCTAGATTAGATCTTGAAGTTAGATTTGATCCTCAAGGGAATTAAAAACTTCAAGGAAAAAGTTTAAATTCAATGAGGATAATAAAATGATCTCAAGATAACTTCAAGGTCAAGGAAGTAGAAGATATGAAGTAAGTAACTTCCAAGATCTTCTTTTTCAAATAAAGACATATATTGGCTCTTATTTAAATAAAGAAACACTTCAAGATAAAGTGCTGATTCAGATATATTTAATAAATTTCTGAACAAGTAGGACTTTGACATTGAAATGATCCTTTCAACCAAGGGATAGACTAATTAAGTCAAACACTAGTGTAACTTGGTAAATTCAATCCTTTGACTTGAAGCAATGCACAAGAATTGCATTCCCAATAAGCAGTCATAAAGATTGAATTTGGGCATGAACTTAGTCTCAAGTGAAGCATTATTTGAGTAAAAAACTCATCAATAGAACCTCCGTGGGTGGAAACACTAATGTTGGATACCACATTAGTATCTTATGGATGGATGATGTTTTAGAGTTGCTCTAAATCTTTTCAAGAATCCAGTTTATTTCTCTTAAAGATAGAAAAATGCTTCAATACATTGTTGAAATAGATCATTGATAAGTTAAAGTCTTGAGTCATCTAGAATTTGACTCCTTATAAGTTTACGTATCTTCGAAGTTTGAATTGGTTGAACAAAGTTTTAGTTCTTTCTTTCCACTTTCTGAATCTTTTGGATTTGACTCAGATACGATATCTGATTCTTTTCACAAAAGTCAAGGGTTAGCTGGTTAGAACTAGGTCACTAAATTAAACATCCTAGATAGATGTTCTGAACAAAAACCTTATTGATCTTCAAAAGATGATAAGTCCAAGATTGACTTATTCATTTGAGTTTGCTTCAAGTTATTTAGCATAACTCTAAATGAATTTCTAGAGTGAAGTATACTCTAGAATAGAGAAGTTAGGAATTACTCATCAGATTGACAATTCCCAAGAACTTTTAGCTCAAGTCTTTGAGAAAGTATCCTAATTTGGACAATTTTCATTTTGAATTTGAACTGGTCAAGTTATAGTATGGTTGACTTAAAGTAAATGGTAAACTTTCTCCTACAGTTTACATAGGATTTTTAAACTCATTAGAACAAGGTAGTCCTCTAGTCGAGTAAAAAAATCAAGTAACTATTGGATAGGAGTAAACCATTAAACAAACATCCAAGTTAGATATTTGGGACAATCAAATTTCAAGTCTTCCAAAACAAATTCAAGTGAATAAAGAGTTCTCAAAGTCTTGTGAGGGATAACAATCCCACCTTCATTACTAAGTCCATGCACCAGTCGTGCCCAAAAATGGACTAGTAATTTGAATCCACCCAGTTCACATGTTTGTGCCCAGATCGCACTGAGTAAAAACTGTGAATTGGCCAAGGATGTTTTTAGATCCACCCTTATTGTTCATTGACTACTTTGTACTTTGACCAATTTATCAAAGTACAAAGCGAGACAATGTTTGGAATCATTTGGACTGGGATGCCACCACAGACATGAGACATGTTCTTCGAGTTTTAGAACATGACCATGCTCTTCTGGTTTTAGAACATGAGGCTCAGGGATTGCCTATAGTATTCATATAGCTCTATTTTTGAGGATGAGAATATTTTCCAAGGGGGGACGAATGTAATAAGGTAAGTCTACAATCTAAGGGTCCAGCCAGTTGAGACAAATCTGAAATTGGACACCGTTTGGTCACCTGTGTGTATGATCAAAGATCTCAAGTCTAGCCTTATTAGGAGGATATGTGCTCTTATGAACAAGTGATCCACTTAGCTCAATGGTTAAGTCTCAAAGATGTGATGGAAGAGGTCTTGAGTTCAATCCCCATGGAGTACATGGGGAGAGTATTTTGCCCAAAAAGATCTAGAGCCTTCTAGCAGCATCCACTTGAGTTAACTCGAGCTAATTGGGACACTTGGCATACATGTAGTTACATGAATAACACATGGATGGTTAGTATCCACCTACCCAAGAAGGAAGTCCCTTGGAGAGAGCTATACATAGAGGCATGTGGTTGGGAGGAGAGTCATCTCTCTAGCACATGGTGGTCGTAATCTTGCACGAACCAATAATAAATTTTACCAGAACTATTCTGTGTAGGTCGTGATTGTGTCATCCTCCTCCCATGTAAAGGTTGTCCATGCATATCGAACATGTAAATGATATGGAGGAGGAAGAAAAGAATCCGTCACTTTATCTCGGAAAGCCTTCCACGTGATTGGAAGATTTGTACTATGATGCAGGACATTCCACCAGAGCTTAGCTTTTCCTAGTAAATAGTTGGTGGCAAATTTGACTTTTTCACTTTCAGCATATGTTTCATCAATACAAAAATCTTCAAACTATGATAACCATGAAAGAACTAAAGGTCCATCCTTATGGCCATCAAACCATAGAAACCGTTACACAAATCTTGGAATGTGTGCCATCTAATTGGGCAGAGACAATAGCTTTTACCGCCCTCGTGAGGTTACGTTCATCAAATTGCATCTTCCGAAGTACTTCGTCATGTTGTTGGATCTCATCCTAAATGCCTCAAAGTTAGTGCCGCAGGAGCTCGAGTGTTACCATGAGTAAAGGTGACTCATCAAAATCCTCCATGGTGTTCGTAAGGCCCATGGGTATGTAGAGAACAAAAACCTCTTGCTAGATATATAAAAACAATTTTGAGATTTCTTGAATTAAAATGTAAAAGGAAGGGTTGTTCTTGGGAATTGAAAAAGTAAGAAAGAGATGCAAGTTGTGTTAAATATAAGCCAAAACAACCAGAGTGACAACACAAAGAGATAGTGTAGTGGTAAAACACTTCCCTTGTGAGAGTGAGGTTGTGGGTTCAAATCCTCCCTCCTTGGTGAATATAAAACTCCTTATTACCACTCATAAATTAAAAATGGTTTGCACGTGGCCAATGGTGTTGGAGCAAGACAATCACCAATTGATGATTACATGAAGTTTAGGAGTGAAGAAATGAAGAAAAGATTTAAGCCTAAAGCAAGGAGTGAAGTGGAGGTTCAGAAAGAGATGTTCTACATACTGATGTACATTAGTTTTGTAAAATACTTCACAAACACTTTGAACTAATGATGAATCCATACTCATATGTATATATTACTTGTGTATAGTCATGATATATATAAGAAATGAAGTAGAGATGAGAATATAGTCAATAGAGTTCAAGTCCTTTAGTCATAGATGTGTAGAAAGTCTTCTCGTGAGATTAGCAATGAGTCTATCCTAGAATTCTCTTAGCCTGATCACGTGGATCACAAAATCTTTTGTAAACATCTAATTCAGAATTTAATCAAGGTATGACCAAAGTTATGACCAAAGTTTGATGATCTAATTCTCTTCAGATTGTATGTATGACAAGTAGGAACATTCATATGTAGAAGTCTGCAAGTGAAGTTCTTAGAATTACGCATTTTGCTGCTCAAACATTTCTTGGATCCCGACGCTCAGTGTAAAGTTTTTTATGTTTGACCATTCAAAATTTAAGAGAAATCAGCTTATGAAGTTGACCATGTCAAAGTCATCATTTCAAGAAGGGAGTTTCTGACATATATTTGATCTAAGTGATAAAATTAAAGATATAGTGGTTCTTTTGAAGAACTAATGATCATTATGATTGCACAAAGGTAGTACTATGTGTGTGCATCATTTGAATGATTAAAATTGAAGTTATGTGCAGAGATTGAAGTCTATTTCTGAAGTAGACTTGTTGAGGTAGATCAAACATTTGGAGAATTAAAGGTCTCTAGTAGTGGTATCAGAGTAGAAAGGTCAAATCAAGGTGAAGAAGAAGGAAGGAGAACCCCGACTATTGCAGAAATCAAAGATCTTGTGAATTGAAGTTGTAAAAGGTTAAAGCTTGAAGAAAACCTGAAGAAGTACAAAGTTCGAGTTCAAAGGATCAAGAAAGATTAAAGTTCTATATCAAAGGTACATTGTATCTTCATAAATCTTAGTAGTTGTAGACATAGAAGTCAAGAGATGGGAGAATAGCTTGCAAATTGACAAGCTAGATAGAGAGAACTATCTAGAATGGTCCAAGAGGATGGAGGCACACCTCATGAGCAAAGATTTGATGACATTTATTACAAGAGAAGAAGAAAAGCTAGAGTTTAAGGATCCAAGCATTCCAACAAGAGAACAACTTGCAGATTTGAAGAATTTTATGAAGAAAGATGCTCAAGCTAGGAGCATCATTTCCATGGCTGTAAATGATTATCTTCTACCACACATTAGAGGACTAGAAAGTGTAGCAGATGTATGGAATGCCTTGGAAGAACACTTTCAAAATACAACCAAATCAAGGAAGGCTTCACTATGGGCTGAGTTTACAACTTTCAAGAAGAAAGGTTCTCAGCCAATCTCTGATTATGTTACAAGGATGAAGGACATTGCAGATATTTTGGGAGTAGTAGATGAAGACATTGAAGAAGACAAGTTGGTAAGGCAAATACTCACAGGTCTAAAAGGAGATGGAAAATGGAAGCCTTTTATATTGTCTATAGAATTATCATTAGATTGTTTTACTCATGATCTTAATCAATTGCTAGGACATATGCTAACATTTGAGCAGGACATTAAAGGAGAGAATGACAGAAGCTCAATTCAAGAAATGTATTCAAAAGACAAGAAGAAGGATGCTAAATGCAAGCAACCAAATGATGAAGAAGGATCATCAAGCCAAGCACAAAAGGAAAGATGAATTTCAAAGGTAAAGGTGGAGGAGCTAAGAATAAAGAAAATGCTAAAGCTTGTTGGATTTGTGGAAGAACAAATCATTTGGAAAATGATTCTTGGTATAATAATCAAAATGGTGGAAGTTATAATCAGAATTTCATTCCAAGAGGGAGAGGAGGCAGAAATCAAAGAGGTAATTTCAGAGGAAGAGGTGGTAGGACTTCATTTGCTAGAGGAGGTGGAAGGAGTTTTCAAACTCAGTCCTACAACAACACTTATTACAATTAGGCTTCAAATCAAAAGGAAGACTTGACTCTCGTTTTGAATGCAACACATGAAGTAATTAATGAAGATCAAATGGTGTTTTATATTGACTCAAGATGTAGCAATCATCTGAGTGGAAATATTTCCTTAATGACTAATATGGAAGCTAGAGTAAATGGACATACAGTTCAAACAGGAGACAACACCAAACACAAAGTCGAAAGCATTGGATCAGTGAAGACAAAGAGTGGAAGCACACTTCTAACTAAGGTACTTTATGTTCCAACAATTCCTAAAAACTTGATAAGTGTAGGGAAAATTGTTGAGAAAGGATATGAAGTCAGTTTACAAATGATGGTGTTTATGTTGAAGATCCAAGTCAAGGATAATAAAGCATTGTTACAGGGAAAAAGGAAGAAAGGTTATTCACTCTCAAAGTCCAAGGTAATGTGGGACACACATTATTCACTTATGGAAGTCAAAAGATGTCTGAATTGGACCTATGGCATAAGCAGTTAGGACATTTCAATGAAAGAGGGATAAAAGAGATGACAAAGAATGGTGTAGTGCTTGGTCTACCAAGTATTGAAGGTCAACATATGATATACAAATGTGAGGCTTGTCAACTAGGTAAAGCTCACAAGAAATCATACGATACAGAAGGATACAAGTATTCAAATATGCTTGAATTGCTTCATACAGATGTGTGGAGTTCTTCAAAGGACTATAGCATGAATGGATTGAGGTAGTATGTGTTGTTTGTTGATGATGCGACAAGGTGGAATACTCTGTATGTAATGAAGGATAAATCTAAAGTGTTTGAGACATTTAAACACTACCATGCTTATGTAGAAAGAATTACAGGACAAAAGCTTAAGAGATTGAGATCAGATGGAGGGGGAGAATATTTTTCTAAAGAATTTGATGATTATATGTGGAATGCAGGTATAAAATGAGAAGTGACTTGTAGGTACTCCCCATAACAAAATGGAGTTACAGAAAGAAGAAATGGAACTCTTGTAGAGTTTGCAACATCAATGATGAAGGACAAGAATTGCCCTAATTACATGTGGGCAGAAGCAATTAATACTGCAACTTATCTTGTGAATAGGTTGCCTTGCAAAGCTTTGGAGGGAATGACTCCTTATGAAGCAGGGTGGGGTAAGAAACCTACTCTTGATCATTGCAAAATATTTGGATGTTTAGCATATGCTTATGTTCCATCTCAATTCAGACATAAGCTAGAACCTAAGGCAGAAAAGTATGTGTTCATTGGGTATGATGATAGATAGATGGGATACAGGTTGTGGAGTCCATCCACAAAAAAATTTCTTGTTTCAAGAGATTTCACATTTGATGAGCAAAACATATGGTTTACAGGGCCAAACAACGTGTGCACAAATCTTAAAGAAATCAAAAGGAAAGAAATTCAAAGATGAAGGTATATGAAGAAGATATTGATGATGATGTTTGCAGAAATGAAATGCAAGATAATGATGAAGATAGGCCAAGATTTGATCCAGAATAAAATGAAGCAGAGACTTCAAGGAGTGTAGAAAGTAGAAGGTCATCAAGAGAAAGAAAGCAACTTATCAGGTATAGCTATGATACTTCTTTCTTGACAACCAAAGATTATGCTTACATTGTGAAGACAAATGAAGATCCATCAACATATGATGACGCAAAAGGTAAGAAAAATTGGGAAAAAGCCATGAAAGAAGAGTATGATGCTCTACTTGAGAATGAGACATGGGAATTGGTGCCAAGACCAAGAAATCAGAAGGTAATTGGATGCAAGTGGGTGTATGGAAACACTTGAACAACAACTAGAGCTTTTGCGGCATGAGCTTCGAGGAGCTCAGAATGAGATCCGACAACATGATGAAGTCCTCCAAAAGATACAAACTGAGGCAGACAACCTTATGATGGTAGTTGGTTTGGAGGTGGGAATCCAAGCTAAGCTTCACACCCTATGACCTAAAATCCCCAATGAAGCTATATCATGCGCCTATGATGCAGAAAAAGAATTCCAGTCCATAACCAAGTCAATCCGTCCACAACAACCGTGCCAACGACCACTTTATGTTAAACCTGCATTTCCTATGAAGCATACTTTTAATGCTCCATCTTACACTAGTTTTCCTCATCCTCCACAATCTAGTTACTCAACTCCACCTGTTGCTTCATCTCTCCAACCAACCAAACCACCTACCCTTCAAACTTCAGCGGTGGATGCCCAACAGAAGCGACCACGAATCACTTGCTGGAATTGTGGTAAACCTGGACATACAAAAATAAGGTGCAGATTGCGACCTCTTCACATGAAACCGGCTACAACTCAATTGCATAACATGGAGGTCCATAATGAAGAAATTCCTCCTGTTTGGACAGAGGAATCATTGGAGAAGGACTTAAGTACCTTGGGTAACAATATCTCTCTTCACACTCTACTTTGCATGCAGGGTACAATAAATAATAAAGTAGTTAAAATTCTACATGACGATGGTAGTTCACATGACTTCATTTCACATTTATTAGTACAAGAACTTCAATTACAAACGTTTCCTTCCTTATATAAAGTGAAAGCTGCATTTCAAGGTAGTCATTATAATGTAACACAAGAAGTGCAAGATGTTACGATTAGCATAGGCCCATATGTTGATTCATGAACATTTTTAATTGCACCTTTGCAATCTTACGATGTTATACTAGATATGCCTTTTCGTCACCATTATAACCCACGTATTGACTACCATACACATACCTTTAACTTTGAATTCAAAGGTCAAATCATTACTTTGTCTACACGACATGATTTCCAGCCGTTTCCATTGATTAGTCACTCTCAAGTAAAGCGTGCATTTAGGAAAGGATTCAACTCATGCATTGTTTTTGTTAATGTCATCAATGATTATACTCATACACTTCCTGATGGATATAAACCTTTCATGAGTACTTATAAGGATTGCTTTATATCTGAGTATCCCTCTGAACTACCATCATCTCAAGGATCCTTTGACCATAGCATAGACTTAGTCCTTGGTAGTGCTCCTCCTCATAAAGCACCTTATAGACATGGCCCACTACACCAAAAGGAAATAGAAAACCAAGTAAAAGACCTACTACAGAAAGGACTTATAAGGCCTAGTTCTTCCCCATTTGGAGCACCAGTTCTCTTAGTTAAGAAGAAGAATAAAACTTATCGAATGTGCATTGATTATAGAGCCCTTAACAAGATCACAATAAAGAATAGATACCCTATTCCTCAAATAGATGATCTCTTAGATAAATTACGAGGAGCTCGTGTCTTTAGTAAAATTGATCTTAAATTGGGTTACCATCAGATTCATATGACACAAAGTGATATTTTTAAGACTGCATTTAGAACTCAAACTGGCCGTTATGAATTTATGGTAATGCTTTTGGACTTACTAATGCCCCTGCTACATTTGCATGAATGATGAACAATATTTTTCTTGATTATCAAGCTTTTGTTCTTGTCTTCTTTGATGATATACTTATTTACAGTAAGAATGATAGTGAACATGAAAAGCATCTTGAAACATTTTTTCATTTGTTACGAGAGAACACACTTTATGCTAATCCTGAAAAGAGTTACTTCTTTCAACGTAAGCTAGAATATTTAGGACATATTATTTCAAGTGAAGGTGTGCATGTGGATCCGAAAAAGATTAGAGTTATAGTAGAATGGCCTACACCACAATCAGTCAATGATGTTCGTTCTTTTCTTGGGCTGGCTAGTTTCTATAGGAAATTTGTTCGAAATTTTAAGCTTGAGCCCTCATAAAATAATTATAGTACGTATGATAAAGAATTGTTAGCAGTTGTGCATGCTCTGCGAATTTGGAAACACTATCTTATGGGCTCTGAGGTCTTAATCAAAACCGATCAACAGGCTATTAAGCATTTATTAAATCAGCCCTTAATCTCTGATAGGCATCTTAAATGGGCATCATTTATTCAAAATTTCCAATCCATGATACAATATCAGCCTGGTAAAGCTAATGTTGTGGCTGATGCTCTTAGCCATTTTCTTTCACATTCTGTTGTTTTGAATAATATTTCTGTCATCCAAATTCATTCTTTTCAAGAAATTATGCGTCTGATTTGTATTTTTCACGTGCATGGCATGACTTCAACAATGGTGCATCTTTATCTGATGAATATTATACATTTCGTAATGGTTTTCTTTACTTTCAACACAGATTGTGCATAACCCAAGCTTTTAAAGATTTTGTCATTAAAGAAATGCATGAACCATCTTACATGGGTCATAGAGGCATAGAGACCATTTCTGCTTGCAAAGATCTCTTCTTTTGGCCACACATGGAAAAAGATATTGCACATTATGTTTCTCAATGCATAGTATGTCAACGTGTCAAACGTCATCATGGTAAACCATTTGGATTATTAATGCCACTTTCCATTCCAAATGAACCATGGGAACAAATTTCTATGGATTTTATCACCGGTCTTCCCATCACTTCATCACATAATGATATGATTTGGACAATAGTTGATAGGTTTAGTAAATATGCATATTTCTTTCCATGTAGAAAAACTTTGACTACACCTCAAGCTGCAAAATTATTCATTAAATGCATTTTCCCACATCATGGATTTCTTAAAGTAATGTTATCTGATCGTGATGTTAGATTTTGTAATCATTTTTGGGTTGCCTTATTTCAACATTTTGGTTCTAACATAGATTTTAGCTCTGCATTTCATCCTGAAAGTAATGGACAAAGTGAAGCTACAAATAGTACTATTCTTGATTTATTGCATTGTTATTCTTTGGATAATCCTAATAACTGGGATGAAAAGTTGCCATTGCTTCAATTTGCTTACAATAACACTGCACACACCACTACAGGTCGTGCACCTTTTGAAATTGTTTTTGGTAAAAAGCTTCCCACTCCCATGTCCCTCACCCAAACCGACATTCCGATGGCTGATTCTATTGCTCAAGATCACGTTTCTATACTTCATGATGTTCACGAGCACATTAGGAAAAGTCAAGAGTGATATGCACGTAATATCAATACTAAATGATTAGCCAAAGAATTCAAGGAAAATGATTTTGTATGGTTGCGTATCATTAAAAGATGTCTCAAAAATATTTTGCAGCATCCTAAAATGAAACTTGCACCATGCTATTATGGACCGTTTAGCATTATAGAAAAAATTAATGATAATTTATTTAGATTAGATATTCTATCTCATTGGACTATACATAACTCTTTTCATATTAGTTTACTTAAACCATTCAAAGGAAATTTACCACTTGCTCCACTTCTTAATGACCCTCCTTTAATTGAAGAACAATCTGAAATCTTAGTTCCTGAGAAAGTCATTGATGATGTCACTACTACACGCACAGGTACTCAATATCATCGATGTTTGGTTCAGTACAAAAATCACTCTATTGAAGAATGTCAATGGATACATAAAACACAATTAAGATCTCATTATGACCACTTAATTTCTCCATATCATACACAAGCACATTAATGTAACAGCTCCATGAACATTTCCATGCATGTGTTTTTACATGGAACATGATTATTTTTTATTCAGTGATGAAACATGTGACTGGCCATCCATGTTTATTATTTTATCAACTGAGGTCAGTTGCTTTTTCAACTGAGCGGCATGTTATAACTTATGGAATATGTTGAACAATGCATTGTTGGAGTGTAACATGGAATATGTTGAACAATACATTGTTGGATTGTAACATGGAATATGTTGAACAATGCATTGTTGGAGTGTTAAATTATTATTGAACAATGCATTGTTAGAGTGTTAAATTATTAATGTATTAATGTGTTTTTGATGTTTCTGATATAGCAGCTGAAGGTTCGTGAGGAGCATGCAAGGCGTGAAAGGGTGGATATCAATAATCCGAATAATTATTATTTAGCTTGTAAATAAACCCGCGTAGAAGGTTCTATTGTTAGAAACAGTTAGAAAAGTAATGGTTAGAATAAGGGTCGTTGTAGACCGCAGTTTTTGTTATTGAAAGCAATGGCTTTTTGTAAAAGTTACCAACTTTTAGTTTCACGCTTGATTTTCGAAGCCGCTCTCATGTAACCACTCTTTTCGATGTAATAAAAAATTCCTATAAATACATGCACTCTGTGGACTGTCGAAACAGAGTGCATGGGCACGCTTGCTTTTCAAAGCCGCTCTCATGTAACCACTCTTTTTGACGTAATCAAAGATTCCTATAAATACATGCACTCTGTGGACTATCGAAACAGAGTGCATGGGGGGAGATTGCACCCAATACTGCGTTCTGTCTCGTCTCTTGTTGCGTCTATTTGTCTATGTGTTTTCAACATCCGTAATCTCCGTATGCGCATGAGTAAGATCCTGACAACAACTACTTATCTTCTGCCATGATTTGGGATCCCATACTTCCAATAGCATTGACAAATGTACACATATGTACACCATGCAGAGTTAAGGATCATTGACAAGTTGGTCCGTCTCCACTTGGATTATGCATATTCTATCAAGCTTACAACTCTTGCAGATGAGTGCATTAAAAAATGTGAATCTCTACTTTCAGAAATGGGATTTCATGGTGGTGATTTTCATCTAAGAAAAGATCCAAAGCTTTCACAAAATACAGGTAACGTTCTATAGGATGTCTCAATGGGAGGAGTGAAAGCAAGGAGATTCTTTAGTAACCATGATGACAAACAACTAAATGCCATGTGGAATCATTGGAAAAAATTTTGTGAGTTCACGAATAATGTAAAAATCAAACCAGAAATAGCAAAAAAGAGAAAGGAGGTGTGGGTCAAACTAGATAATTTTTTAAAGATCATGAGGAAGCAGGTAACATCAAATAGCTATGTGATAGATTTCAGAAAGGCGACCACAGAGCTTATAGAAATCATCATAGAGGCATGGAGTGCCAAAGACATAACATACTACTTGATGAGTTTCAAAGATAATTTACTCAATTTATTTTTCTTTAATTGAAATAAACATCTAATGAAACTCTTCTGTCCTTCTAGCATACTCTTCTTGTGCGTGGTGCATTCTTTGTAGAAAAGAACTCATTTGCCATATGGAACACCCAAGGCATGGAAAAATCTCATTATCAAGCAAGGAAAAGCTTCTTTAGGTGAACAAGGAAAGGAGGAGGAGTAACAAAAAGTAATGCCTTCAAAGAGCTTTTTGATTGGTCCTTTGGAAGACAATTACAAAGGATCTCATGCCAAATATTGTTATCAAAAGATTAGGATTATCACCAGACAAAAACATCATGGATCAATATCACAAAATGAAAAAGATTACATTCCAAAGGAAGTCTTAATATTTGCAATGTCTTTTATTTCTTTGAGAAATAAACATGTCTATGTATGTACATTTCATGATGTAATAAGCTTTGGAAAGAAATATGTCTATGTGTGTACATCTTTTTCGAGTCTTCTGAATGAGCTTGAATTTGGCAAATCTGCCTTCAAAGATCTTTTTGATTGATTCTTGAGAAGACAATTACAAAAGAGCTCATGCAAAATATTATCATCAGAAAAATAGGACTTTCACTAGAGAAAAACAGATCGTGGATAAATAAGGATTAATATTAGGACATGGATCAATTACACAAAAAATGGTTACATGCTTCATATTTGCAATGTCTTGTATCCCTTTGGGCAATAAATGTGTATCTATGTACATTTCATGAGTGAAGCTTTGAAAAAAAATATATTTAATCCTTCTTGAGCCTTTTGAATGAGCTTGGCTCTGGCAAATCTCCTCTATATCTGAGGTACTCTTTTCTCTTGTAGCCAGCAATACTTTTAACATCTGACACCCCTCTAGCCATTACATAGCTTGAGTAACAAAGGAAGTAGCCTTCCCTTGAAGCATTGAATCTTGGAGCATATCCAAAAATTCTAAATGCAGCTGTTCTTTCAAGTAGCAAAACTCTGTATGCATTAAAGGGTATTGAAGTAAAACCCATGTATAAGTTGAAAGAGTCCTCAAGGAGAATAGTGCAAAATCTGGCTCTTCACTATAATGTTTATGAATAACACAAAATAATTCGGATTCAATTTTGGAAGATAGTGGATCACTGAATGAATACCCACCTTTATCTTTCCTTTCTCCTCTATGGTTTTCCTTGTTCCCTTCCCCTTGTCAAGGTAGTTGTCTTCATCTAATATAGATAATTGTTTAAAAATAAAAAACCTAGTTAAGAAGAAGTCCAAGGAAACTTTTAAAGTCATAGAAATATCTGGAAACACAAGCACAAGCAAAGCATGAGACCACCGATTCAAGCGATTAGGGTCATCAGAGAATATCAGTATCTCAACCCCTAAGCAACGATGAAGCGTGAATGACCTCCACAGGTATCCTTCTTTGACCTCTACACACCAAAAATGCTCTTACTCAGAGCTTATGCAGAGAACTCCAGTGAGCTTTTGTAGACCTGTAGTAGACACCAAGAGCTTTCCAACAAAACAAATTTCACTTCAAATGGATGCTTACACAAGGAGAAACAATGTCTACAACATGAGCTAGTTGAATGCTCACAACTGCTAGTCAAGCAGATACCTCACTTCACTCCAGCAAGCTTTTCTCAGAGATTATACAGAGAATGAATCTCAAACTTGGGTCAACTTTAGAGGACTCTAATAGCTACCCAATGACACCAAAATCATAGCAAATGGATACATAGAGAAGGAGAATCAGCCCTTACAACAGAGAGCAAAATATTTCCAACAAAGCCTACACACCAAGAGAGATATCAATCACACAACTTCACTAAAATGAATGTTGCTCCCAGATTACTCAGAGAATGATCCAGAGACTTTATGAGCATAAAATAGACTCTAATAGCTATCCAATGAGACAAGAATTACATCAAATGGATACAATATGAGGGAGAACCAATGCTAACAACTCAGGGGTAGAGAGTTGCAACACTGCCTGCGCACACACATAGATATGCCTATTAAAAGAAAACAAACAAGCAAGCAAGGGGCTGGCTTAAGCAAGGGGCTTGCTTATCACAACTCCAGCACTTAGTGCTCACTTTACATGAGCTAAAACTCCAAGAAGATGGGCCAAAAGAAGTCGGGATACATGCTCCTTTTATAGTGAGAAGTGTGCCCCTAAAATCTAGGAACTACCTTCCCAAATCAGCCTCCTAACTTGGAGGATTTAGTTGAGATGAATTGGGGAGTGGTTGAGTGACTTTTCTTGATGGAATCTCGTGGCTTTTGGCTTCCTTTGATTGCTCCACATGTCCATAAAATATTCCCCACGAATTTGTAGCTTGAAGCTTGACTTTTAACACTCCCCCTCAAGCTTCAATTCTTCATCCTCATCCAAGCTCCTTCATGTTGATGCTTTGCTTGAATTTTGAAATCTTCATTCCATCCAAAGACTTTGTAAACATGTCAGCAACTTGGTCTTTGGTACCAATATGATGTACTGAAACTTCCTTGGATATCACCTTTTCCCTTATGAAGTGATAGTGCACTTCAATATGCTTGGTTCTAGCATGATAGACAGGATTCGATGCTAGATGAATGCTACTCATATTGTCACAAAAAATTGGATATGTGTCAACCTGCAAATTAAGCTCCATAAATAACTTCTTAATCCACATTAGCTCACATGTGACTTGAGCCAAAGCTCTATACTCAGCCTCGGTGGAAGATAATGCCACCGTGGGTTGCTTCTTTGAAATCCATGAGATGATCTTGCTACCTAGCATGACTAGGTAACCACTTGTACTTCTTCTATCCTCCTTGGAACCGGCCCAATCCGCATCAGAATAAGCTTTGACCTGCATATCATCATCAAATGAATAGAACAATCCTTCATTTATAGTGGCCTTGAGATATCGTAACATTCTTCTTGCAGCTTGCAAGTGTGTAGTCCTTGGACTATGCATAAATTATGATAACACTCCAACTCCATATGCTATGCCAGGCCTAGTTATTGTGGCATAATTGAAAGAGCCTACAATAGAGCGATAAAAAGTCACATCCTCTAATGGCTCTCCATCAATGGAGCTTAGCTTTACATTAACTTCCATGGGATTTGAAATAGGCTTGCAATGTAGCATCCCAAACCTCTCAAGTAGGTCTAGAATATACTTCCTTTGTATGAGCATAATACCTTCTTCTTTGTATACAACTTCAATGCCAAGAAAATACCTAAGATCTCCAAGATCAGATATCCTAAACTCCTTTCCAAGCTTTGCCTCATCTACATACACACACATGTAGACTACAAGTTCTCCTCTTTGTTTGATGAAGAGAGATGGGTCCGCCTTGCATTGATTGTAACCACATTTGATCAAATAGTCCACCAATCTTTGGTTCCAAGCCCTTGGAGCTTGCTTTAGGCCATAAAGTGCCTTCTTCAACCTACAAACATGATGTGGAAACTCTTTATGAACAAAACCTAGTGGTTGCTCCATGTATACCTCTTCTTCCAAGTCTCCATTGAGAAAGGCATTCTTGATATCCAATTGGAAAAGCTTCCATCCTTTGCTAGCACCCATTGCAATGAGTGTCCTAATGGTGCTCATCTTTGCCACGGGGCTGAATGTCCCTTCAAAGTCCACTCCATAGGTTTGTGCAAAACCCTTGGCCACCAATCTTGTTTTGAGCCTAGAAATAGATCCATCTGAATTCCTCTTTACTTTATACACCCACTTATTACCTATTACCTTCATGTTCTCCTTCTTGGGCACTAGAGTCCATGTTTGATTTTCCTCAAGTGCGTCAATCTCTTCTTGCATTGCCTCTTTCCATTCGGTGTACCTGCTTGCATCTTCATAGCAATCGGGCTCATGATCTTCTACTACTTTGTTCATATATTCATAATGCGTTGCCATGTATGAATCATAAGTAAACCTTTGAGTTGGATACTTAACTCTAGAAGACTTCCTTTCTTCACCTTTTGGAGGAATAAACCTCCTTTGCCTTGGGAACTTGATCTCTTTCTTTGACGTGGCTTCTTTCTCCATCATGTGTCCTTCATCATCTTCAACTTCATTACCTTCTTCATCCAACTCCACCAATGTTGCTTTGCCTTTGTTGATTGATTGTGCTTCATAGCTTGATGAAGATCTCCCCCTCCATGGTGAGTTCATGCTTGAACTATCTTCATTGATGGAACACCTTGGGCCGCTTAGCTCTAGGTCGATTTGGTCTTCATCATGTCCATGCTTTTCTTCTTCATAGTCCTGCATACAATCATACTTCTTATACCAAGGGAGTAGCTCATCAAATGCTACATCCCTTGATATCCTCAAGTCCTTTGTGTTTGGGTTGAAGCACCTGTAACCTTTATGATCATTTGAATATCCTAGAAACACACACTTTTCTGCCTTTGGTTGTAGCTTGTGCCTCAATTCACTTGGCACATGTACATAACAAGTACATCCAAATATCTTCAAGTGGGAAAGATCAGGTTTCTTACCATAATAGGCTTGATATGGTGTCAAGCAATGGATCCCTGAGGTAGGAGCCCTATTCATAAGATACACGGCGGTATTTGTTGCATCACTCCAAAACATGTTAGGTACATTCATCTCATTAAGCATTGCTCTAGCGATCTCGGCAATGTATCTATTCTTTCTCTCTGCTACTCCATTTTGTTGGGGTGTGTACCTGCATGTTACTTGCCTCTTGATGCCTTGATCCATTAAAAAATTAGAAAACTCATTGGACAAATATTCTCCCCCTCCGTCAGACCTTAGCTTCTTGATATATGTACCTGTTTCCTTCTCTACCATTGCCTTGAATGCTTTGAAACATGTAAACACATCTGATTTGTTTTTTATGAAATAAACCCAAACCATCCTTGTGCAATCATCTA
Source organism: Ceratopteris richardii (assembly GCA_020310875.1). Taxonomy (NCBI): domain Eukaryota; kingdom Viridiplantae; phylum Streptophyta; class Polypodiopsida; order Polypodiales; family Pteridaceae; genus Ceratopteris; species Ceratopteris richardii. The sequence goes on from CM035410.1 coordinate 105,372,447, forward strand.
TAAAAGTGACAAAGTACTTGTTACCTCCAATGGATTGCTCTTTGGTTGGCCCCCACACATCTGTATGTATCAACTCCAATGGATGTTGGCTTATGTAGCCACTCTTCTTGAATGGAAGTCTCGCTTGCTTCCCTAGTTGACAAGATTCACATAAATGCTTCATACCTTGTCCTTGGAAGTTGGGAAGACCTTCAACCAGCCTCTTGAATTGCATTTCCTTCATTCTTTGTATGTTGATGTGACTTATCCTCTTGTGCCACAAGTCCAACTCCGAAATCCTCTTGTTTCCATATGTGAAGTAGACATGTTGAGTGGAATGAGAATTTACCTCCAAAGTGAAGAGTCTCCCTTGCTTCTTTCCTCTTGTTATGACCTTGTAACCTTGCTTAGGGTTCTCCACAAAGCATCCACCTTTGTTGAACCTTACTTGATAGCCTCTTTCAACCATTTGCCCAACGGACACCAAGTTCTTTGTGATAGTAGGTACATGCAAGACATCCTTGAGACATCTTCCTTCCTCCTTGTCATCCAAAGCTACATCTCCAACATGGGAGATCTCATGGGCTGTATCATCACCTGTTTCTACATGTCCTTTACCTTTGGGAACATGTAGATTAGTAAATCAAGAATCTTATCAAACTTACAAGAATTATAGAGGACCACGACCAAACAATTTTGGATAGCCTCATTGGAATTCGGGACAAACCAGTGAGAGTGCATCCCTCCCACCACCAAGATGCCATTTTTGTGGAGAAATTGGCCATATCCATAGATATTGTAAAGAAGCATCCGAATATGATAAGGGAAGAAAAGAAGGACAACATCCAATGGCAAATATGGTATACATTTCAGTGATAAATACACAAGTGACGGCAGTTCAAACACGGTCCGGTAAGAAATTGCACCCAGAAGCTGAGATTTTCAAATCGAGAATTCAAGAGCGGATGCTTATTAAAGCAAGCACGTGGGCAAGTCAAGAACCAACTATGTTTCTTGATCCGATACTAGTGGTCCAACAGACAGTACAAAATACCCCACCGAAAGAGATGGATCCGGTCCAATTACCGTTGGAGGACACACCGGACTTGATATCTGGTACACAGAATTTTGATTGTATGTGGAATATTTTATCAAAAGCATCTATTACGATCCCATTGGGGCAAATTTTATCATTGGTCCCTGGTATTCGACAACAATTTTAGCAACAAATTAGTCCAAGATCTTCGTCCACACCTTCTACAGCAATCATTAGCCCGGAAACTGATGCTATGGTGGATCATGTTGTTCGTTTAATTACGGTATGGTATAAAAACCATAAAATTTCACAAGTATTAATTGATGGAGGATCAGGGGTTAAAATTGCTACAACCGCACTCTGTAAGAAGTTAGGATGGACTCCGATTGAACCCGTCCAGTTCTTTGTAAGAATGGCTGATCAATCTCGGGTACATCTAGTGGGTTTGGTGCATGATATACCCATTACCCTACAGGGAGCAGTGTTCAAAATGACTTTTGTTGTCTTGGAATTACCCGAATCTAGCCTGGATTACAACTTATTATTCGGAAGGCCCTAGTTGAAGCAGGCAAAAGTGTTACAAGATTGGTCTGCACATGAACTTATTTTTAAAAGCAATCACCAGAAATATGTTGTACCCTTGGATGCTATGAGGCCTTGCGACTTTCATGCACGACCTTACGTGGCAAAACCCGTGCATATGTTGGATGGTCTTTCAGATGACAAAGAAGAAGCTTTTTTAAATGCTAACCAAGATTTGTTAGCACTGGGTACAGTTGATTTGCAAGCCATAATGGATAATTAGACTCCGACCACTTATACGATAGTCCTACTCACTGAAGAAGTGGAACCAGTTACGGATCAGGTTTTGGATGCCACTGATCTTCAACACTTACTCCCCCCACCTGAGGATATCTCCATGCCCTGATAGTTTTATGTACCGGAAGATCAACTAATCACTTGCAATTCGGGTGATGAGGTTAGCCCACGCCCGATCAAGATTAAGGTTGGATTACCTGAACATTTTCAAGATGATTACTACAATTGCTGAAGGAATTTGCTGATGTATTTGCTTGAGACTATCGCGATATGAAGGGATTGGATCCTTACATCTACCAACAGTGTGTGATGCTCAAACTGGATGCTCAACCAATTAAATAACAAATTTACCGAATGAGTCCTAATTATGCTACACAAGTGAAAGTTGAACTGGATCGGCTGTTGAAAGTCGGTTTCATTGTTCCCATTGAGCACGTTGAATGGATCTCTCCTATTTTCATCGTCCCAAAGAAAAACAATCAATTATGAATTTGTGTGGATTAGGGGAAGTTGAATGCGATATTGATACCCGATCCCTTTCCACTCCCTTTCTTGGATACTATGTTAGATGATTTTGCAGGACGAGAAATGTACTCTTTTTTGGATGGTTATAGTGGCTATAATCAGGTACGAATGGCTGAAATGGATATTCCCAAGATTGCATTAATTACGAATTGGGGAGTATATGCTTGTACGGTGATGTGGTTCGGTTTATGCAATGCTCCAAGCACTTTTCAGTGATGCATGCAGGAAATCTTTTCTCCCTACTTAACTACATTTATGAGGGTGTATCTAGACAATTTTTCATTATCTGGTGATACATCAGCTCATCTTTACCACCTCAGATGCTATTTTTCCAAGTGTCGGGAGTTCTATCTTTGTTTAAATCCCAACAAATCCATTTTTCAATTTCTTGGGGCAAGCTACTCGGGCATGTTATTTCACAATAGGGAATTCAAGTGGACCCTGATAAAGTTTGTGCCGTGTTGAATGCACCCCCTCCTGCAACACCAAAGGAAGTTATGCGATTCCTTGGTCAAATACCATGGCATGGTTGCCATCTCCGGTGGCTTGCTCATGTGGCTATACCGTTGAATCGTTTGATTACTAGTAACCCTCGATAGTTTGTGCGGACATAGGAATGTCAATTGGCTTTTGATCAATTGAAAATTCTCCTTACACAGGCTCCTATTTTACAAGCTCCTAATTGGCAACTTACTTTCCATGTCTTCATGGATGCTTCTGATATTGCAATCGGTAGTGTGTTAATGTAGCAACATGGTAAGTGGTTTCGTCTTTTTTATTATGCAAGTCGACGATTAGCCTTGGTCTAGTCTATTCGGTGAAAAAATTCCGGCACTATCTGCTGGGATGCAAATTTAGCTTCCATGTGGATCATGCGGCCTTGGTTTATCTTGTACGACAACAACATTTAGGTGGCAGATTAGCTTGGTGGATGTTGCTACTTCAAGAATTTGATTATGATGTTGTGCATTACCCTAAATTAGCACATGCTCTTGCAGATTTCCTTTCTCGACTGGATTCCAGTGAGCCTCCTAGTGGCATTGATGACACCATTCCGGCCATCTATGTGACTGACTCAATTCAGGATGACTCCGAGGCGTTACCTATTTCACCTTCGTATTATGACACCCTCATATTTTTTTTAACTAGTGGATGTTCTCCAAATATTACTTCGACGTCAGCTCGCCATAAATTGGCTATGTATAGTTGCCTATTTTGCATCACTATGGGTCAATGTATTATATGGATCCATCTGGCATGCTCTTACGATGTATTCCACTACATGAAGTTTCTTCAGTAATCGCAATGGCTCATTCTACTCCTTTCGATGGGCATTTTTCAGTCGATCTTACGTATCGAAAAATTCTACATAGTGCGTTATGGTGGCACACAATGCATCATCATATTGCTGCTAATATTCAGTAGTGTGATGCCTACCAATGTGTTGGACAACCTTTACACCGGCAGATATCGCTCAACAGTCCGTGTGAACTGAATATCAATCGAAGGTTGATGTGTTAGAGGCAGATATCACTCCAGGAAGAAATTTTGGTGGCTCGAGCAAATGAATGTTTATTACAGGAACACATGAAAGCTAAGGATGACGTTATTGTAGCTAAAGACACGGAGATCATTTTTCTCAAGAAAGTGTTGACTGATAAAGATGATGCTATGATAGCTCTCAGTTGTGAGTTGGCCAATACTCACACCAGATTTGTAGAAATCGAACAGTCTTGTAAGGTGCTCTCTGATAAAGTGCTACAAAGTGAAATATAACTTATGTAGGTCAGAGATGAATTGTTTCAAAAAGGTCAAGTGTGGGTCACTTCAATGCAAGTTTTAGACTTCAATGAATATCAAGCACTTTTCATGAATTCTCTCCAATCACAACATGGAATCTACAAAGTGTAAGCCTTGCCATACATTTTGTTGTGTTCTATTTTAAAGCCTTGTCATCCATTTTGAATTTAAGTTTACCTTAGAGTGTTGCTAAGCTTCTCAAAATGCATATTGATCAGAACTTTCCAGGAATTCTACCATGCATGTAAACACATAATACCAACTTTCTCTATCTGTCGTGACAAATAGAGGTCGTTGTCTTAAGACCTGTGTAGAGGTCTATCGTACCTGTGCAAGCTGCTAGAGATGATGATACAACCAAATCCTACAACAAAATCTCAAAAACACACAAGAAACAGATTGCACACAAACTCTCTCTCACACTCTCTCACAAGTGAAATGAGGGAAATGAGGTGGGGAGGCGAATATGACCAAAAAACTGAATTTTTTGTGAAGGTGGAGATGGAAATGGGAGGTGGTGAGGATGATGATGGTGATGATGCTGATGAAGAAAGTAAGAAAAAAATGATGAAAAGTAAGGAAAATACCTATGAATCCAATGTCACAACTCTACATCTTACCATCACACGCGTGTCCTCGAAGCTCTCTCCCCCACAACGATGCCAAGTTTAGTGTCACTCTAGCACAATGGCAAGTACCAACGTGAGGAGATCCACCTCATAATTGTCAATCTGTGGAGACATGAGGACTAGTATGAGGACTAGTATGATGACTATGAGCAAGTGATGGCACAAGTGCGTGAGTGAGAAGCACACAAGCATGTGCACACATGCACACGTGCACACAAGGCAAGAAGAAAGAGAGGAACAATGGAGTTCTTTGTATTACTCAAAAAATCTCTTACGATAGCTAAAAACTCTAACAAGCTAACCTCAAAAATGAGCTCTCTAGCTCTTTTTATAGTTTTTTGACTAGCTTTGGCCTTGTCCAAACCTAGTGTCTGGCCTAGTTAAAAATTAGGTTCTAGGGCATATTTGGGGGCTCAAACGGAATCAACATTTTATGAAAAATGATATGCAAGTACTTCTAATACTCCGCAAGATCAAGGACTCCTCGACTTTGAACAAAATGGATTCTAATCTATCAAAAATGGTATTTACAATGTTTGTGTAGTGATGAAGATCACTTTGATTGAAAATAAATTATGAAAAAAATGATTGGGCCTTATCCATGCCAAATTTTACTTGAGTGCTTTGTCTCCTCGTTGCTTGTAGGGCAACACCCTAGCACCAACATCTCTAGTAGTTGCTCTTTTCTCTTCCTCTACTACGAATTACACATCCATAAGTGGGTGTCTTCATGCATCCAAGAGGATCCGGATCCTATCGCATGCTTTTGCAGACCTCAAACTCCAACAATTGGTAGCAGAGCAGGTCACTACTTCATCTAAGGCATCATTGGCACCCCTTTGGTCATAGTCTTAGAGTCGCATGAAATTCGGTGAGCATACTCAGGGCGATTATGAGTTGAAAATAGCTATGCTATGTGGTGTTAAAATCACAAACTGAGTCATTTCGACATCCAAATGCACTATTGTAGTGCTTGTGCACACAATTTTGTCTTTTTGTGCCAAAGATATTTAAAAGTTTTGGTTCTTCAATATAAGCACCTCAAAGTCTACTACACATTAAGTAGAACTTGATAGGGTAGTTCTGTTCAACTTTTTGAGATATAACCATTTTTTTTGCATCAAGGTATTTTAATCAATGGCCATGGCTGAAAGTAGTGATGTATTTTGTATGTTGGATGTTGATGATAATTTGGATGGTATGAATTTCCCATTATGGGCTTATATGATGCATCATTCCAAAAGGATTGTGGAATATTGTGGAGAGTGTTGAAAAAATTCCTATTACACTTGCAAACACAACTGATAAAGGTGATGCAAATGGCATTGAAGGTGGTGATATTCTTCAGGTTCTTGTTCGTGTTGTGGTTCCTGCTACACCTATTGCAGAGCAACTTCATTGGGATGGCAGAGATGCCCAAGAACATGCATTGATAGCCTTGTATCTCAAACATGCCATTATGCCCCACATTTTCTCTTGCAAAACATCAAAGGATGCTTGGGATATACTAACCACTTTATACTAGGCAACAAATGAGGCTCATGTTTCTTACCTCTGAAAACAGTTGGAGAGTGAGCACATGAATGAAGGAGATTCCATGAACAATTTTTTGACAAAGATCAAAGATTTGAAGGAGCAATTGATTTCTGTTGATGAATTCTTGCATGGCATTTCACTTGTGTAGACTATTTTGAATGGTCTTCCAGATTCATATCAAAGTTTTGCTTCTACTCTTTGATTGATGAAGAAAGGAAATCCAAATGCCTTCACATTTGAGGAGTTATTCTCTGTTCAGTTGTAGGAAGATTAGTCTAGGTAGAACATGTCCATTATGCATGTTGCAAATCAAGCTTTCTTGGCTAGTCAGAAGGGAAAAGGTAAATGGAGATCTTCTTTCTACTAGTAAGCAAAAATGTTCTAATTTTACACATTAAAAGAAGGATGAAAGAGATGAGAAGAAAACAGAAAAGCATAAATTGTTTTGCAAATACTATAAAGGAAATGATCATGTCATAAAGAGCTATCCAAAACTGGTCGCAAAAGATGCAAAGAAGAAAGAGGCTGGAATGGTTGTTGCAGATGCCTCTACACCAAAAATAGAATTTGCTAATCTTGTGCCGAAAGAAGAATGGGCATTTACTACTGTTTGCAGCTATGATGTTCACATGAATAGTGTACATCTATAATAGACTCAAGTGTTTGGTACTTTGATGGTGGGGCAACCAAACATATTAGCTTGCAACACAATTTCTTCACTTCACTTGAGCCTGGCCCTATAGGGAACACTGTCACATGCACCAACAACTTCCCTTATCCTATCATGGGCATGGGTAAAATCATTTTGACTAATGCTGATGGTACTTCTTTTACATTGTCAAATGCTTTATTTGTGCTAGGGATCCAGGAAAATCTGTTATCAATTTTAGCATTAGCCAAGATTAGCTTGGTTGTGAAATTTGTTGATGATAGATGTATAGTTCATGATCAGTCAAATGGAGATTTCATTATTTCTTTTTGCATTTTAAGTCATGGGTTGTATAAGATCATAGAATACGAAAAACCTCTGAGATGATTCAACATGTCTAGTACATGATTCTCAGGCTATGTCAGATGCATAGCTCTGGCATTTACACTTTGATCATCAGAATTTTGCTAGTTTGCTATGCCTGTAGGAATCCAAAATGGTGTCCTCTCTACCCAAACTTGAGGCACATGGTAAACTTGTTTGTGAAGGCTATATTTTGTGCAAAATGCAGTGCTCCTCATTCTCAAAAGATGGTTCACTTTGAGCTACTCATAAATTGCAACTTGTTCACAATGATGTATGTGGTCCTATGTAGACATCTTCTTTTGGGAGCTAGCTTTACGTTGTGACCTTCATTGATTATTTTTCTAGGCATGAATGTGTATATCCATTGCAAGCAAAGTCCAAAGTGTTTATTTGCTTCAAACAGTTCCTAGTTTTGGCTAAAAATCTGTCAGTATGTAAAATGGGCACCCTCTGTTTTGATCAAGGGGGGGATATATGTCTTCTGATTTTAATGCATTTCTGATTGAAAATGGGATAAAACATCATTGTATAATGCCATATACACCTCAACAGAATGGATTTGCACAAAGGAAGGATAGCTCACTCATGGAGATGACAAGCTATATGGTGAAGAGGTAGGATTTACCACCTAGTTTTTGGCTTGAGGCTTTTATGTGTGCAACATATGTATTTAATAGGTGTCCCACTAAATCATTGCAATCTATCAATCCACATGAGGCTTGGCATGGTTGCAAGCCATCTATTTCTCACCTGTGTGTCTTTGGTTGTCTGACATATGCATTAGTGCTTGAACAACAACGTAGGAAATTGGATGATAAAGTAGTGAAATGTATTTTTGTTGGGTACAGTTCAGAAAGCAAAGGCTATCATTTTTATCATCCATAGACTAAATACATTTTGGTTAGTTGTGATGTTGTTTTTGTGGAAGATGCTATTCAATCATTACTTTCATATACTAAGAAGACATCAATTAGCTCTAAAGATATATATGACACTTTTATGCCTCTTTTTGTAGGTGGACAGTGTAGTGCTTTCCAAATGAGGAAATTTCTCAAATTTTATAGGTTTCATATGATGATGTAGATCATTCCATTTCTGATACACATCTACATGATGCACTTGATTATGAGAGAGCTGATATTGAGGAGGCAAAAACTATGACAAAATGACTGGTGAAAACTTTGCATGATAGCAAATTAGATGCATCCCTGCCATATCATACTTGTTCATGCTCTCATAGTGCTTCTTTTGCATCAAATTGCTATGCTATGGTTGCTTTTGTTCTTTGTGATGAGAATGATCTTGTTTCATTTGATGAAGCAAAAAATTCAAAAAATTGGATGGCTACAATGCAATAAAAATATGATGCTATTATAAAGAATCGTAACTGGTCTTTATGTGACTTGTCTCCTAGAAAGAAGGCCATTGGCACTAAGTGGGTATACAAGCTGAAGCATAAGCCTGATGGAATAGTTAAGAGGTATAAAGCTAGGCTTGTTGCAAATGGTTATGCTCAAGAAAGAGGCATTGATTTTGATGCCAATTTTAAGGCTGATTCGCATGCCTCATTTGAGATGTGAGATTCTAGGCATTTGCATCATTATTTGGGCATTTAGTTTATGCAAGTTGATGGCAGAATATCTTTGCGTCAAACAAAATATATTGACACATTATTGCAATGTTTTGGCCTTGAAGACTGCAAACCTATTGCCACTCCTATGGAAACAGGTTTATGGTTGAGTCTTCATGATGCTAGAGATGCATTTGATGTTGTTCTCAATTAGTAGGCCCTTGGATGCTTGATTTACTTTCAGTTTGCTGTCTCACAAATGAGCAGGTCTATGCATTGCCCAGGTGTCAAGCATTGGTGGGCAGTTAAGCACATCTTTTGCTACTTGAGTGGTACGTGGCTACTTGGATTTTATCCCAAGGGGGGATCACTTTTGCCGGGTTTACATGCTTTTTCTAACTCTAACTGGGTTGGTTGCTATGAAACCCATATGTCCACTAGTGGTTTCTGCTTCATGTTTGGTAGCTTGTGCATATCTTGGATGAACAAGAAGCAGCCTATTGTGGCCTTATGTCTAATTTGGGTGTTGGTCATTTTTTTACCACTACCATCTTCACTAATAGTCAGAGTGCATTGGTACTTATGAGGAACCTTGTGTTCCATGCTCACACTAAGCACATTGAGGTGCACTATCATTATGTCAAAGAGATGTTCTCTACTGGAGAGATTAGTTTTGCATACGTGCCCACACACGAGAACATTGTAGACCTTTGCACAGAGGCTCTGCCTAGGGAGAAGTTTGAAGCTTTCCGCAAAGCTTTGGGCTTCCTTTTGTGGATTGATTCCACATAGATTAGCACTTCCTTATACATGATTGTTTGCTCCCCACTCATCGCATCACTCCTAGGGGGTGATTTGTTGACATATTTAAGTAGTGATGTGTGTGACCACTCTAGGTCCACTGGGGCACTTTTTCCCCTCTTTAGGAGTTTTTTTTCACTTGGTTTGTTTATATGCCTATACCCATAATGGGTAATTTATCTTTATACATTCTCTTGGTAATACATTCAGTATTGTGTGTTGTGCTCTAAGCTTCTTCTTCTTCCTTGTGTTGTTCGCGTGCTTTCGCATACCTCAAACTCCAACACAGTTCATCAGAGAGGAGGTCATAAATGCCAAGAACTTGCACATCAATGTTGGTTGCTTATACCACAAAGATGAAATGCAATCCTTTCCCATAGCTTGCCAAAAGATGAGCATTTGATGCGAACAACCAAGGTTCATGTGGATGACTTTGGTAGAAATCTTCCAAATTCAGAGAGTTTTCAAAACATGCAAAGAAATGGAATTATTGGCCACACATTGAATGGTCTCTATTATGTATCTACATGACCTTCATGGAGTATGGACTTAGTAGAATTTTTAAAATGTGGAACTTATCCTCTACACATTACCATACCCAAGAAAAGAGCTTTACAAGAAGAGTTGAGACTAAAATATTATTGGAAATATACCAAACAAGTGAGACAAGGATAACTTCCTACGTTTCTATGTTCATGAAGAGAATTATCTTCCACTATTAGAAGTTGCTAATTCAAGTGTTGTAAGGGGACATTTCTCTATAGATTAGATAGTTCAAGTGATCCTATTGGCTAGTCTTTGGTGTCCCACCTTATGCATGGATGCCCAAACATTATGACTAGGTGTGACACTTTCCAAAGAGCTAAGTACCCATTTAATTGAGATCAAATGCCTCTTCAACCAATGATAGCAAGGCTTGCATTTTCAAAATGGGGGGGTATACCTTGTTTGTCCTATTAGCCAACTTGCGAAGATCTCACACTAAGTACATAGTGGTAGTGAAAGATTATCTTAGTTAGTGGATAGAGGTATGTGCCAAAAGTTGAGGCCCAAACAACCACAAAGTTCTTATTTGAGCAATTATTTACAAGATTTGGCCTCCACATCAAGATAATTAGTGAAAAAGTACTCATTTTATCAATGAACTCATACAAACGTTGCTAAAAGGATTCTTGGTTGTCCACAAAGCATTAGCTCTATATCATCCTCAAGTGAACAGTTAGGCTGAGAGTTCCAACAAAGCACCATACAATATTTTGACAAAGCTATTAAACTTGGGATGCTCATATTGGACTAAGTGTTGGGAAAGATGGATGGATGCTCCAAGAGATTGAGTAGGTACTGCCAAAACCTGCTTTGTACCAGCCCTCTTTTGCTTCAGACTTGATAAGTAGACCTCCTTAGCTTTCCAATGACACCATAAGATGGCCTATGTACTTTGGAAATAATGTGTGCAATGATTGAACCAAAACAGATAACTTTGAAACTCACAATCTCAAGAAAACCTTCTATTTATGTCTTGACACCTGCTTGATCTTTTGCTCAGTATGACCAGTACAGTAGGAATTGGAAAAATTCCTTTTAGGGATATCTAGTTAGCTTAGCTCGCTAACTATTCCAAGTGGAATGATGTAAAAAGGTAAACTATGCTAAGAGAAATCAATTTAGCAAGTAAAGCTATACCCTCGATTTTTTAGGACTGTAGCAGCCAATGACCAGTGATCACCTCGACGCGTATTTCTCTGTAATGACTGAATAGAATCTCTTCAAACTTTGATAGCATGTAGAAAATTTCAAGCTGAATCCAACAAGCTTTGAATCACTGAATGTGGTGAAGATTTGACCGAGATATGCACTTCACAAGTTGATAGACTTTTGAGTAGTATGATAGAGAACTCATAAATGAACAATGTGAAAATATGTATTAATGAACACTTGTATAAAAATCCATTGGCATGAAAATCATTGCCTAATGGTGTAGATAGGTGTGGCCTAGAGTGTAGGTCTCACACACACTCAGAATCAGTAATGAGAAGCTCAGGATATATGAGTTCTACCAGCGACTTTTCCATGATCATTTTTATAGAGAGTGAGTAAAAATTTGAACTCAAATTCAAACTTTTGGCTCCTTATGATCAAGCTCCTATATCCTAGGAGATATTCCTTCAATCAAACAGCTAACGTTTTCCACAAATCCTTCTGGTAGGTGTTTACAAAAGATTCTAAGTCAATTTGACTTTTACAAAGAGATAAAGTGGTAATAAATCACTAGCAATAGTTCCTATGCACTTCCATAAGTGTATGGACTTCAATGCATCCATCAAGCCAAATGTGTAGGCTTGTGAATTACACCAACAACTCCCCCTCAAGCCAAACATTTTGGCTTGGTCTTCAATCTTCATTCTTCATGTATATCCTGCAATCCAATCATTGCTTTGAACCTGCAAAGTTTGGTTCCATCCAAAGCTTTAGTCAACAAATCTGCACATTGCATGTTGGTTGATACATAGGTTAGTTGAATGTCCTTGCTTAACAACTTCTCTCTCACATAATGGTAATGGACCTCTATGTGTTTGGTCCTAGCATGATAGATAGGATTAGCTGCAAGGTGAAGTGAGCTTGTATTATCTCCAAAGATGATTGGTGCCCTAGTATATAAACCCAATTCTGTATACAAAAGCTTAATCCAAATGGCTTCTTGTGTGGCATTAGCCAGCCCTCTATACTCTGCTTCTGTAGAAGACAAAGCACGTAGGTTGCTTCTTTGAAGACCATGAAATTGGTTTGTCACATGCAAATGAAATGTATCCTGAAGTGCTCCTCCTATCATCCTTGCATCCTGCCCAATCTGCATCTGAATAGATCTTGATATCAATGTCTGAAGTGTAAGGAAAATACAAATCATGATGTTGTGTACCCTTGAGGTACTTTAGAATTCTCTTGGCAGCCTCTAAGTGAGGTATCCTTGGCTTGTGCATAAACTGACTTAGCACACTAACTCCATATGCAATATCTATCCTTGTTAAGGTAGCATAGTTCAAGCTACCCACCATACTTTGATATCCTGTAATGTCATTAACTTCATCACCTTCATAGGCACTTAATTTTAAGTTTACCTCCATTGGAGTACTTGCTACTTTGGCTTCGTGCAAGTGAAACTTCTTCAACATATCCTGTATATACTTTTTCTGAGTAATGTATATTCTTGAGTTAGTATAGACTAAATCAAGCCCAAGAAAATACTTCAATAGGCCAAGATCATTGATCTTGAACTCCTTCATCATCTGACTTTTGATTTGTCTGATTCCATTGACATCATTACCTGTAAGTATGATATCATGAACATAGACACATAGGTATATTACCTCTGAATTACTTCTCTTGATGAATAGAGAAGTATCTGCCTTGCTCATGACAAACCCTTGATCTTGAAGATAAGTGGTTAACATGTAATTCCATGCCCTAGGTGCATGCTTCAATCCATATAGACACACACACATACACATAGACACACACACACACATACACACACACATATGAAATGTTTCAATGGTGATGCACCACAGTGCGCTCTCCTTCTCGAGAGCTCCACGACAATATGCTCGGAGTAGAAAACCAAGCTCCTGAGGCCGCACACAGTACTCCGCACAGAGGCTGTAGAATACGCAGAAAACACAGTACACAGGAAGCACGAAGACAGACTTCTTAGGTCTTACAAATGCGGTCGAACTTACAGTCTGTGACTGACCAGGCCACTATATGTTTTATTAAAGAACATATACAAAGAAGTGTCCGGTGGCCATTTGGCCTTTCACATGGACACTAACGGTAACAATCTCCCACTAAAGGCCAAGATGGCCAGAGTAACTATGGGAGAAAAATAAAGAATGATAAAGAATACCTGAATGTAAGTATACAAACTATAGCTCCCACCTGATGGGCATGTTACACAGTATACAAGTGACTGCGTAAGATCAAGAATCAAGTAACCCCCATCAAGTGACAACAGTGTCGAAAGCTATCATGTGGTAGAGCTTTAGTCAAAGCATCTGCAGCATTATCTCGAGTGTGAACCTTCTCAAGAATAATGCTCTCAGTGGCTAAGCAATCTCTAATGAAGTGATACCTCACCTCAATGTGCTTGGTCTTTGCATGATAGACCGGATTCTTAGTCAAAGCAATGGCACTCTGACTATCATTGAGCAAGTGAGGTACATGCTGAGGTAAACCCATATCACAAGCAAGACGAGAAAGCCACAATGCTTCCTTACATGCCTCACTTGCTGCAACATACTCTGCTTCTGTGGTGGAAACAACTGTACATTCTTGAAGATGAGATCTCCAAGAGATAGCACCTCCAGCAAAATGAAAAATGTACCCTGATGTAGACTTACGATTGTCTACACAACTAGCATAGTCAGAATCTGTGTAACCAATAATGGATGCTTTCCCTCTACCTAAGCATAGACACTTGTCCATAGTGCCACTCAGATATCTCAAAATCATTTTGACCGCTTCCCAATGTTTCTTGCCAGGATTAGACATATATCTGCTCACAACTCCCACTGCAAATGCAATGTCTGGTCTCGTAGCTACCATAGCATACATGAGACTACCAACAGTAGACTGATAGGGAATTTTGGTCATGAATTCCTTTTCCTCATCTGATTTGGGGCAGTCATCCTTGCTCAATTTCACATATGTGGGTAAAGGTGTACTCAATGCCTTTCCACCCTGCATATTGAATCGGTGAAGTACTTTGGATATGTACTCACTTTGAGACAAGTATATGCATCTTTTACTCCTATCACGAGTAATGCGCATGCCAAGAATATGTTTGGCATCCCCCAAATCCTTCATATCAAATGTCTGACTCGACTTCTTTTTGAGAAGTGACAAATCATAAGAGGACTTCCCAGCAATCAACATATCATCGAGGTAAAGTATCAAGCATATCAAGCTACCATCAAAACATCTCTTTGTGTAGAGACAATGATCCTCATTGCTCCGAGAATAGCCTTGGGACTTCATAAAAGCATCAAACTTTTGGTATCATTGTCTAGGAGACTGTTTAAGTCCATACAAGCTCTTCTTGAGCTTACAAACTAGACTTTCCTTGCCAGGAACTACATAACCCTCTGGTTGTTCCATATAGATCTCATCTGTAAGATCTCCATGCAAGAAAGCTGTTTTCAAATCCATTTGGACTAGGTCTAAGTCCTCCATTGCAAAGAATCCAAGCAACATGCACAAAGTAGTCATCTTGACCACTGGAGAGAAGATTTCCTCAAAATCAACACCATGTTGTTGCTTAAAACTCTTTGCAACAAGTCGTGCTTTATATTTTGGAGAAGCACTATCTGATGTGAATTTCAGCTTATATACCCATTTACATGGTAAAGCTTTTCTGCCCTTTGGCAAAGGTAATAAGTCCCAAGTACCATTCTTGTGAATAGAATCCAACTCACTCTTCATGGCACGCTCCCACTTGACATGATCTTCTGTCAGCATAGCCTCTTTGTAGCAAGAAGGCTCACCGGCATCTGTTAGCATAACAAAATCTAAACCTGGAACATATCTATCAGGTGGATATGAGACACGTGCAGAACGTCTCAATGGTTGCTAAACAGGAACATGTGCAGACTGATCTGAATGGACATTCTCTTGAACATCCCTATGTGCAGCATTTTTATGCATGCTAATCGGAGGACTAGTATCCTCAAACACCACTCTTCTCACTTCAACCTCCTTAATGGGTTGTTTATGCATCTTAGACTCATAAAAAATGACATCACTATTTCTGATCACTGACCGTGTTTCAGGATCCCATAAGTGATATCCAAATTGTCCTTCTCGACCATATCCAAGAAAAATGCATTTCTTTGACTTGTGGTCCAACTTTTGTCTAAGATTCTTGGGTATATGAACATATTCTTCACACCCAAAAACTCAAAGATGATCATAATATGGTGGTTTCCTTGTCCATAACTCTTGTGCCACTTTCAGACCTTTTGCAGTACTAGGTGAAATGTTAATCACATGAACTGCAATCAATACTGCTTCTGGCCAAAAACATTGTGAGAGGTTTGCATGATGCAACATAGAGACTACTCTATCTTGAATAGTTCTATTCATCCTCTCAGCTACACCATTCTGTACTGGGGTATAAGGAGCTGTAAACTCTCTACGAATCCCTCTAGACTGACACAAAAGGCTGAATTCATGTGAGGTATACTCACCCCCATTATCTAAACGTAAAGCCTTAAGCTTAGTTCCTTTTTTAGTCTCAACTGAAGCAAGCCATTTTCTAAAAGTAGGGAATACATCATCCTTTGATTTGATAGGATATACCCAGACTTTTCTAGTAGCATCATCTATGAAAGTGACAAAGTAAAGAGAACCACCTAAGGACCTAGTGGGCATAGGACCACACACATCTGTATGAATGAGATCTAAAGGCTGAATTGAAGAGTCAATGTGCGTTCTATGCACATTTCTGGTTTGCTTTCCATATTGACAATGCTCACAAAATGAAAAATCAAAGAAAGGTAACACAGGTAAGTAGCCAGAACGAGAAAGATTTTCCATTCCACTACGAGATATATGGCCCAAACAACCATGCCAAATACAAGCCATAGGCTATTCAGTAACAGCTAACAAGTGTTCTTTCTGTGATACAAATAAAGGATAAAGTGAGCCAACTTTGCTTCCTTTTGCAATAACCATATTGCCCTTTGATATACGAAAGGACTGAGCATAGAAGACCACCTTGTAACCAAGGTCATCAAGTTGACCAACTGACATCAAACTGCGTGATAACTGAGGTACATGGTGTACATTATGCATAGTAAATTTTGAACCATCAATGAACTGCACAACCACATCTCCAATCCCCACAACATCACACTGGTAAGAGTCACCAAGTCTCACGGTACCAAGAGACTTTGAGCCATAAGTGCCTCAGATGGCACAGTACTATCAAGTGTCAACACATCACCATCATCAGAAATAGCATTAATTTCTTCAATCTTCATAGTCGAAGTAGATGGTGCAGGTAACTGTTTAACATGCCCATCAACATTCTGTCCTTTACCTTTAGCATTCTTTAATGCATAACAGTCTTTCTTCATGTGTCCTTTCTTATGACAATAATGGCATTCGATATCCCTCTTCCTTGATTTACTTCTACTCTTATTCCGTTGACCATTCTTTTCCTTGTTCTTGCTCCTGCCACGTTGTTGATTCTTTCCTTGGTAAGAATCACAAACATTATATGCATCTCCACTCTGAGTGCCAACCATAGATTTTCTACGAATCTCCTCACTCAAGAGTGCTCCACATATGTCATCATAGACGAGTTTACCACCAGGTGCACTGTTGCTAATAGCTGTGCAAAACGTATCCCATGATGATGGCAGGGTGCATAACAACAATACTACTTTCATTTCATTATCCATATCCATTTTCTGAGCCTGTAACTGGGAGAATATAGCATCAAACTCATTTAGATGAGCAGCAACACTATTTGTGTCCTTCATACGAAGGTCATATAATTTTCTCATCAAATACACTTTATTTGATGCCGTCTCTTTTTCATATGTATTGCATAACTTCTTCCAAAGCTCCTCTGCACTTTCACAGTCTAATACTGTAAAGTAAACATTATCTGCCAAGTGCAAGCGAATGGTAGACCTGGCCATTTCATCTAATTCATCTGTTAAAGGTTAACTCGTCGTTTATGATTATCGTAAGTGTTAATTTCCTACCGCGGTCGTTAAGTACTACTTCAACGCAACAACCCTTCGGAGACTCCAGAATCTGGTTCCACACCTGCGTACCAGATATTTCCGAGTCTCTCTTTTTCTGTATTTAATCTTACCGTAAAAATAGATTGACTCTAGCCACGTGGGTCCTTGGGAGTGGTAGGGGTCTGTTAGACAGAGGCCCTATACTATTTTCCCAACTTCTCACTCGCTCGTTACTCGGTCAGCACGTCTTAGCTCAGTAGTTGCTTCTGATCAACCAAGGCTATCAACGTCTTAGAATCCCGTACTCCAAGATCTACCTGCTATAACAGTTGAGCAGTAATCCGGACTGAGAATCGATACACAGAGCACACCGCTGATGACTTAACACGAAATCCTTCTGCACAAATTACGACTTTACCGAGTACCACATTCAAATGGCAAGACCTACTGACTATAACTTGTCGCGCACTTTATCATCATCCTACTCGCATTCAGAACACTACTGGTACTAATCTGAACATAGATACATTACCTGCTCAGCCATTCACAGAAACTCATAACTCACCACCGAACCATGTTAGTTCTCTATGCGTCCGTGTTCCTCAGAAGGACGATCAGACAAACGCATTCCTGTCGACTAACGCTTAGGAAGTACTTAAATCATTACCGGGTGAAATCTCTGCAACACCGCATCAATTGTAACACTGCGTATAACACACATACGCACACAAGCACATACACAGGAGAGGGGAGGGAGCAGACGAAACAGAGCAGACAACACTTATATGTGCAATTCCCAAAACACAGGGGACTCTTTAACTCATTACCGAACAGACTTCTCACAATCGTAGTGCCGACTCGTAACACACAGTGTATCACACATACACAGTCGAATGATTACACAGAGAAGGTGCACAGGCAGGACGGAACCAAGGCACTCTATTCGTTGCACACAGTAGAAGCAGTAAAGTAACCCCCAAAACGGGAATTCTCACAATGTATTCGCAACTTCCAAAAAACACGGGGAGCGAGGGGCTCTCTGGGCTCTTTGCCTACCTCTGCTACTACTGCTCTCTCTGATCGCTTTAAATAGAGTTTTGTTACAAGGCTTTACGCGAATCTTTCTTTACCGCGTACTGTCAGAAGGGTTCTTTCTACATTAAAACCTCTGTCTAAGTACAATTGTTTCTACATTAAAAACCTCTGTCTAAGTACAATTGTCCTTTGTTCGGCGGCCGTCTAACACTGGCACGCACGGTGGACTCGAACCCGCAAGTGCAGTACTGTAGGTGATATCCTTTTGCCTGGAGTTATGCAGCAGATAGATAGATAGAGAGAGAGATAGATATGTTCTGCAACTATCTTCCAATCCCGAATATGCCGCTGTACGTGGTAGGTCGTCTCTTTCTCCATAATTTCTTCAAACTCGTATGGCTGGTCTAGTTGCCTCAAGGACTCAAAACTCGCAGCTCTTCCTTTAAATAATTTTCTGAACAGCTAAGTCATCCTGAAAAGCATGTCCATATATACATACAATAGGAGGCCAGATAATGATATGATTGTTAGCTGCATCGAGAGTAAAAGAAGCTGTTCGTGAGTTAGCACAGACAACTTGACCTTGTGAATTGGCCTTGTCATGTGCCTTAATCGCTTCGTCTATGGAATCAGAGTACCCTCTGTGCTGTTGAATCCATGTCTTCTGCAGAGTCATGTAGCCATACAGTATCCTATCACCACCTGACTGAAATATCCATTGATATTGCCTGTCGGTCCATGCCAAGAATTTTAACTCCCCAATCCTTTCTGAGCGCACTTGTTCTAGTGGCGGAACAGGTCCACTGTCCCCAGGGTGACTTAGCAAACTGTAGGAGTCCCATCCTCTGGTGATGTTGCGAAGTTCTTTGATATTCTCCATCAAATCCTCGTCACTATCCTGTTCGTTTCGCCTGTCGTCTTCCGAATCGCTAGCCATGATCACTTCTCCCGAGTCGCTGGAATTGATCAAGTCTTCCCCGCAGTCGTATTCGTACTTCATTACTCCCCATCTTGCTTTTGTCTGCATCGGCACCATTCTTGATGCTACCTTGCTTCGTCACCTTTTCCGGCCACCATGAAGAGCGTTGTCTTTCAGTCTCGTTCCACACTAAGGCACACAGCGTACGCCTAGTGTCTTGCCAGCTCGATCGAAGCCACTGTGATGTAGTATCGGTGGTAGTCTGAACACCGGTTTGGTGTAAGTGTGCGTTCCCGGGTATTCGTATTTATAAGTGCGAGGCCTTAAGCTGCCAGTTGCTAGAATGATGGTATTCCATTCTGATATGACATTTGATGCTGCTTTCCGAGATTCTCGAATCAAAAATTATCATTCTGGAGAGTGGTGCTGGACTTGGAACGTCTTTTACATGTGTGAAAGTCTTATGCACAAAAAATCGTGACTTCTAATACTAACTTTCGGACTTTAGTATTGTCGGGTCCTCGGGACTCGTATCCGCAAGTATCTACGGTTCGGATACTATACCTTCTAGATACATGCTTCTGGCAAGTCGAAATGTTCGGGTAATTTTCTTTTTAAGGGTTTCTAACATCTGGACTAAGGTGGTGGGTTCTAATAATTGTGCATCGGTTCTAACTGCACTGAGGGCTATGGCTTGATGTAACAAAATGTTGGCTTGGGTTTGAAGGAAAGCCTCCTGTAGATAGAAATCGTTGGCGAGCGCTGCATCTCGGGCGGTCGTAATTTCGGTTAATTTGTTCTGCAGCTCGTGGATACACTCCTTCTGGTTGCGTATTTGGTTATCGTGGCATTCGAATTGTTGGGTTTGGAAATCCAGCGATTTCCTTAATGCGTCTCGTTCTCTGCGGGTAGTGGCAATGTCTTTCTGGTATTGGCCTTCCTTTATTAATTGTTTTTTGAGAATGCTGTTGACCGCGTCAGCACATTCTTCGGCTCGCCGTAATTGTTCTCGAACTTCGGCAGCTTCTTTCTGTTGCTCCTGCAGCTTCTGGGTGGCTTCTTGTAATTGGGTCTTCGAGTCTGCGACCAAATCTTCGAGAGAGGCGTTGATGTCTTCTTGTTCCTGAAGGGCGGTCTTTAGGTTTTGAATTTCTTCATTGGCATCTTGGATGATCAGGTCTTTGGCAGCGAGCTGTTCCAGGGCTGCATCTCGTTGTTGTAGTAAGGTCTGTTCTGTTGAAAACCGTGCTTGGAGGTCGGCTAGCAGTGTCTGCAGGTGATGATTTTCTGCCTTTACGGCGACGATCTCTTCCTGGAGGGGGGTGATGTCGGCTTCTATGGTGTCTACTTTGTGCTGGTATTCAGCCTTCAGGCTGGTTGTAGCGGCTGTAAATTGTGCGGGCAGTTGGTGTGATAGCTGAATGAGGAACTGCCCCATGGCGGCAAGTTCCGAGAATGCGTTGGGGGGCGGTGGTAGTTGGGAGGATGTATCGGAGCGTAGTTGCTGGGAGTTGGGTGGAGAGTAGTTAGGGGAAGAAGAGGAGGATGGTGCTGGTTCGGTGAAGGGTGGAAGGGATGGTTCCGGTGGGGGTAGGGGTTTGGCAGGGGGTGATGTAGGGAGGACGGTGTCTGAGGGATTTACCTTGGCGCGTGTTTCTGTCTGGTTGATGGCGTCGATGAGTCGATCTAATGCTTTGGTGGCGGACTCCTGTTCATCTTGGTGGTGCTCAGATTCTTTTTCGGTGGATAGTATTTCTGTTTCGGCTTGCTCCTGCTGGTCTGGTTGCTCCGTCGAGGTTTCGTTATGTATGGAAGTGGCGGTGTCGTGATATGTTTCTTCGTGGTCGTCCGGCTTGGTGTCCTGATCTTTTTCGGCGGATCTCTGGACTTCACTTTCGGAGGAGCTGATTCGAATGCGCTTGGTGCGGAAGAGTTGATTTATTTCTTCATCTTCGTCTTCGGTGTCTTCGATCGGCTGTGCTGATTCCTCGTGCCTAATTGCGGGGCCTGTGGGTGGGGGTTGTGCGGCGAGAATGGTGGGAAAGAGGAAGGAGATGATGTGGGGAAGGCGAGAGCGTGGGGTGGATCCCTTTTGAAGCTGTTTAACGATAGCTACGCACTCTCTATGGATTCTCAGGAAGAAGTAGGAGGCAAAGTTTACAGGTTCGCGGGCTGCTAACTCTAAGGCGGAGTAGAAAGGGCGAGAGATACCATATGTTCTCTTCTGCAGGTTGAGAATTGCTACAAGGAATTGGAGGGCGGATCGCTCGGGGTCTGGGCGGCATAGGATGGCGTACTCGTTGGATGAGGAGCGAGGAAAAAGTTCGGTCATACGAGCAACAGGGATGCTCGGGCCATTTTCGCGGCCTTGCAGGGTGAGGCGGTAGGCGTCAGCGAAAACTTGGATGGTGATGACGGATCGGTGTGGGAGGGAAAGGAAGACCCATTGTCGGTCTGCGTGGGGACTTTGGGCAATGGCGTGGATGATCTGTGCAGCGAAGGGATGGGCTTTCACTGAGTGCCAAGGCAACTCAGCGAAGTTGGCCAACCCTCTGCATCGCAGGTATTCGCCTACGTCGGCAGGGATACCTTCACTGAAAGCGGTGTAGTTAGCTAGAGCTTCCATGGCGGTCACAGGCACAGAAAACACAGAATACTCGGGTAACACATACAATCACAAAAACACAATAGCGGTTCTGGCGCAACTGAGGGGTTTAAATATGTAAAACACGGTGAGGAGGTGAGGATCATTGTGAGGTGCGGGAACGATATGGTTTGCATGCTGGCGTGCGTACTGAGTGATCGGTAGGGAGAGGCGGCTGGTATCATAAAGATCTGTACAAAAGACGGCTAAAAGCAAAACGTATAAATTTGTACAAAAACGTGGCTCGTCGCCGAATAATTAAGGCGTACTGGTAGTGGGATAATACGGTCGCAACTTCGATCCATTAATTACTTTTGGAAATGGAATTTCGGTCAATGTGGTCAACCGAAAAGTTGCCGGACCGACTTGTGCTGAGATCTTGAAAGGGCCGAACCATCGTAGTTTGAATTTTCCGGCTGCTCTGTCCGATTTTGCATTATAGAAGAGTACAAGCTGTCCTACCGAAAAGATTGGCGTCTTCAAATATCGATCGTGCGTCTTAGCCTGCCTTAGTTGAACTTCACGCATAGTTAAAAAACTGAGCCAGCGGTGCTCATCGAGTTCTCTGAGTGCGTCCATTCGTGTTGTCAGTGACGATTCCGGTAGCATCTTCTGAGCGATTGCTACCCGCAAACTTGGGATGACGACTTCCATGGGAGCGATAGCTTCTAAGCCATAAGCTAACTTGAAAGGTGTCAGGCCTGTGGTTACTTTATATGTAGTTCGGTATGCCCATAATACTGCAGGTAGTAGTTGATCCCATCTTTCCGGTGTTTCCATGATCAATTTCCGGAGAATGTTTAACAGTGCTTTGTTTGTACTTTCAGCTAGTCCATTGGCACGTGGGTAATAAGGAGAACTAAATTTATGTGTGACTTGGAAGGACTGTGTGAGAGCCTTCATTAAATTGTTTACAAAATGAGTACCTTGATCTGAGACAATTTCCAGTGGTAATCCAAATCGTGGAAAGATATCCGTGAGCAGGCATTTTGCTACCGTAACTGCTGTAGCAGATCGCAAAGCCCAAGCTTCTGCCCATCGAGTTGCGTAATCTGTGCAAGTCAGTATGTATCGATTGTTACTGGATACTGCTGGAGGTGTAATTGGCCCGATAAAATCTAAACCCCATTTCTGAAAAGGTTCTAATGGTAAGATGGGTTGCAGGGGAAAAAGATGCCGTTGTAAGGGCTGACCAGTTCTTTGACAATTATCACATTGTTTAATAAACTGTGAGATGTCCTTGTGCATTGTTGGCCACCAGAGTCCTCCTTGCAGAATTTTCCGGTGAGTTAAGTCTGCTGCAAAATGGCCACCGGAAGGAATTGAGTGAGCCAGAGTGATAACTGAGTTAACTTCATGTGGTGGAATACAACGAAGTAAGATTCCGGTATGATCTGTATAATACAGTTCTCCAGCAACTAACCGAAATCGGCGGCTAACAACTGCGATTTTTCTTCGAACTGCCCTGGTAGTTTCGGCGGGAAGGCGTCCTTCGGTGAGGAAAGTTAGAATTTGATCATAGTATGTAGGTGGTGTTTCTAAGTGGGCAATCTCATCGGGCAGTGGTTCAGCATTATAAATCGCAGGAGTCGTATCATCTATGCCTACCGGAGCTTCACCGGAATCTAGACGTGATAAGAAATCTGCTAAGGCATGTGCATTTCCGGGTCGGTGAATGACATCATAGTCGAATTCTTGTAAAAGTAGCACCCATCGTGCTAATCGTCCACCTAAATGCTGCTGTCTTACTAGATAAACAAGGGCAGCGTGATCCACATGAAAGGTAAATTTCCGGCCTAGTAGATAATGTCTGAACTTTTTGATTGAATAGATCAATCCTAGACATTCTCTTTCCGTGGTGGAATAGTTCTTTTCTGCAGGTGCAAGCCTTCTACTGGCGTAATAAACAGGGTGAAACCATTTCTCTGTTTGTTGCATCAGAATACTGCCAATTGCAGTGTCTGAAGCATCGACAAAAACATGGAACGGATTGTCCCAGTCCGGTGGTTGTAAAATTGGAGCGTGCGTTAGGAGATACTTGAGTCGATCAAATGTAATCTGACATTCTTCAGTCCATTCAAACTGTCGGGGCGTTTTGGTGGTTAGCCTGTTCAGTGGTACTGCTAAGTGAGCAAGCCACCGAAGGTGTCTGCCATGCCACCGTATTTGTCCCATAAAACGCATTACTTCTTTCGGAGTTGTGGGTATCGGGGCTTCTAAAATCGCTGAAATCTTATCTGGGTCCACTCGAATACCTTGAGCAGATACAATATGCCCAAGTAGCTTGCCACAAGAAACTGCAAACACTGATTTGTTGGGGTTAAGGCAGAGTCTATATTCTCTACACTTCTGAAAACAGCATCGTAGATGAAACAAATGTGCTACCATCTTCCCAAAGATCGAGAAGTCGTCGAGATACACTTGCATGAATGAAGTGAGATAAGGAGAAAATATCTCCTGCATACATCTTTGAAAGGTGCTTGGCGCATTTCTTAGTCCGAACCACATTACTGTACAGGCAAAAACACCCCAATTGGTAATGAAGGCAGTTTTTGGTATATCTTCTTCAGCCATTCTAACCTGATTGTACCCGCTGTATCCATCTAAAAATGAATACATTTCATGACCTGCGACTCTATCGAGCATGGTGTCCAAAAAGGGGATCGGGAAGGGATCTGGTACTGTTGTTGCATTTAGTTTCCGGTAATCCACACAGATTCGTAACTGCTTGTTTTTCTTTGGCACGATCACAATGGGTGAGATCCATTCAGCGTGTTCTACTGGTACAATGAATCCGACTTTTAACAGTCTATCGATTTCGGCTTTTACCTGTGCTGCATAATGGGGGTTCATTCTGTAGCTGGGTTGTCTGGTTGGTTTCGCTTCTGGTTTCAACGTGACTCTGTGTTGATAGATGCGCGGATCTAAGCCTTTCATGTCCTTGTAATCCCATGCAAAGACGTCTGTGAATTCGCGAAGAAGTTCGATCAAATCCTCCTTAAATGGTTCTGGTAAGTTCTGCCTTATTTTCACTGGTCGTGGATGATCTCTATCTCCGAGATCGTGCGTGATCAGCTGGTCTTCTGGGACATAAAATTGTTGAGGTTTCTCTGTATCGTCTGTTGGCTTGAGCAGTGGTTGTAATTCATCGTCATGGGTCGAGGAAGTGTCTTCCCGGACCGACTTTCCGGTGATAGCTACTACTGTACATATTGATGTGTTCCAATTATCTATGACGGATTGTAGATCAACAGTTCCTAGGGACATTAAATCGACATTACTCTTCAGAAATTGCTCTTCTTCGTCATCTGATAGTCCATCTAACATATGCACTGGTTCAGCAAAATATGGTCTGGCGTGAGGGTCACAAGATTGTATAGCGTCTAATTTTACGACATATTTGCGATGGGCATCCTTGAATGTAAGTTCTTGTGCGGACCAATCCTGTATTACCTTCGCATGCTTTAGCCAAGGTCGGCCGAAAAGAAGATTGTAATCCAAAGTGGATTCGGGTAGATCTAGTATGACAAAAGTCATCTTGAAAGTTGTACCTTGTAGAGTGATGGGTACATTCCGCACAAGTCCTACAGGATGGACTCTTGATTGATCCGCCATTCGAACAAAGAATTGAACTGGTTCAATTTCGGTCCAGCCTAGCTTTCTGCATAATGCTGCGGTTGCAATGTTTACTCCTGAACCTCCATCAATCAGTACTTGCGTGATTTTCTGATTTTTATACCATACTGTAATCAAGGGCACTGCATGATCAATTGCTGCCTCAGGTTCCGGTTGAACTGTGGCTGTTGTCGGAATGCAGGAAGGTACTGGGCTGAACTGTCGCTGAAACTGCTGTCGGATTCCAGGTACTAAGGCCAGAAGTTGGCCTAGAGGTAGAGTGATGGATGCCTTGGACAGAATTTCCCAGGTCTGTTGAGCTTGACTGTCTGGTTCTTTTAGATTTGGAGTTTCTACCGACGCAGAAGTGTCTGTTGTTGTTTCTACTGATGATGGTTCTGCTGATGCTTCCTTTTGTGGTGTTTCATCCCTTGATGAAGAAGCCTGAATCACCGGAATGGGTTCTGGGAACACTGGTGGTTCTGTTGCGGTCCAGTGACTAGCTTTGTTGTACATCCTTCGTTGTTCTTGTATCCCTGGTTCGAAGATTTCTGCTGCCGGCTGAAGTTGTTTACCGGAACGGGTCTGGACGGTAGCAGTCTGCGTCTCGATCGGTGTAATTTTTACCATGTTGGCCATTGGGTTTTGGCGTTCCTTCTTTCTTTGATCATACTCTATTGCATCTTTACAGAACCTTCTAATGTGACCGAATTCGCCACAGAAATGACAGCGTGGAGGTGGTAACTCGGGGTTTTCCGGTGGTGGTCCGTTGTGCCATCGGTTGGCATTATAATTGTTGTTTCTCTGTCCTCGGTAGTTCCGATATCCTTGTTGTTGATTGTTTCTCAGTTGCGGAGGCACATAGTGATTTACTGGTTGGCCATGTTCTTGGATGACCGCATTGACGGTTGCTGTTCCTTGTATTCTAGCGTTGTAGATACAGTTTCCGGTGGTGTGTCCGGCAGTGTTACAGATAGCGCAAAACGCTTGATTCAGGGCACAGTTGGCACTTGTGTGCCCCGAATTTTTGCATGTGGTGCAATATACTTGCCTGGTGATATCCTCAGCCATATTTTTGTTTGTTTTTAACCATTCCAAGTCTTCTGAAAATCCACCAACCTTGGACTCTAGCTGTAGAGCCATTGCAATGACGGCATCCAGGGTCATGGCTCCGACACATCTTATGATCATGATCTGCTTCAGTTGTGGTGTTAATCCATTGATAAACCATTGAGAGATGACATCATCAGGCAGATTAGCGTGAGCCTGCGGTATCTGCCGTAAATGTGTTCGAAAGAGGGTGGCGTACTCCTGGACGGTCTGATTTACCTTCTGTCTGTTGTTCTGTAAATACTCAAAGATTTCGGCAGGATTCTTCTTTAGTCTGAAACGCTGTAAGAAGGCGTCTCGTACTGCCTCGTAAGTACCGAAATGATTGATATCGTATTCCGTGAGCCATCTCGCTGCTTCATTGATCAGTGTGGATTGAAAAACAATGGCCTTATACGCCTGATCGGGTGGATGGTTAAGAACTGCATAACTTATCTCGAAAGTTCGTACGTGGGCGTCTGGGTCATCTCCTGGGAATCCACCGAATTTCGTGTAGGTTACTCCTGTTGGCGGCGGCCTTGGCTGTCCTAGCTGTTGTTGTTGTTGGTGTTGCCCGCTCATTGTGAAGGGTTCAGGGTTTCCTTCTGTATCGGATAAACTATCTGGACTTGTATCACCGGATGGTGCGTTTTCCGGTGTACTGTGTCGACTTAGGATGCTTCGGATCTTGGTTTCGAACAGCTTTCCTTCCTTCTGGATGTCTAATATTCGAAATCTTTCTTCCAAACACGAAGGTTGAGCTGATGATTCCGCAAAAAAGGCTAAACCTTTGCCAGCGATTGGCGATTCTATCACCGGAATCTCACCGGAATGAACCGAAATTGGGCTAGAACGCCCTGTTTTACTACTTTTGCCGAATGTTCCTAACGTATTTCTGACCGTGGATATCTCTAAATCTTGATCTGATATTGTTAAACTAGGTTCCAACGGCGTTTTGATAGAGTCTAGACTTGCTATATCTTCGATAGGTGGGGTCGAAGTAGCGCCAGAATGTAGCGAAGGCGTTGATCGTTCTACCGGAATATGACCGGAATTGGTTGTATCGTTTCCACTTTTCTTGATCACTGGGTCAGATCTAGTTATGCCTACTTCTCCTGAGGCTATCTTTTGTGATTTCCATGCTTCATCCTGACGATTCTTAGGATATGTTTCGCCCGATCGAGTGACCGGCATGTATCATTGCCTAGTGATATTATCTGAGCAGTTTGCAACAATCTGGGTCTGTTGCTACTATCAGTGAATCACTGTCACCGGATGTTTACTTCTTACAGATCGCTGGTGTTCTAATGCCACGGTCTCGCAAGTGACTCGCAATCAACTACTTCTTTACCGCAGGTACTGATAAATAGTTGCCACTTTCCCACAGAGAACTGGCCCGAGAACTGGCAATCGGATGCCACTTTCCCACAGAGAACTGGCCCGAGAACTGGCAATCGGATGCCACTTTCCCACAGACGGCGCCAAATGTTAAAGGTTAACTCGTCGTTTATGATTATCGTAAGTGTTAATTTCCTACCGCGGTCGTTAAGTACTACTTCAACGCAACAACCCTTCGGAGACTCCAGAATCTGGTTCCACACCTGCGTACCAGATATTTCCGAGTCTCTCTTTTTCTGTATTTAATCTTACCGTAAAAATAGATTGACTCTAGCCACGTGGGTCCTTGGGAGTGGTAGGGGTCTGTTAGACAGAGGCCCTATACTATTTTCCCAACTTCTCACTCGCTCGTTACTCGGTCAGCACGTCTTAGCTCAGTAGTTGCTTCTGATCAACCAAGGCTATCAACGTCTTAGAATCCCGTACTCCAAGATCTACCTGCTATAACAGTTGAGCAGTAATCCGGACTGAGAATCGATACACAGAGCACACCGCTGATGACTTAACACGAAATCCTTCTGCACAAATTACGACTTTACCGAGTACCACATTCAAATGGCAAGACCTACTGACTATAACTTGTCGCGCACTTTATCATCATCCTACTCGCATTCAGAACACTACTGGTACTAATCTGAACATAGATACATTACCTGCTCAGCCATTCACAGAAACTCATAACTCACCACCGAACCATGTTAGTTCTCTATGCGTCCGTGTTCCTCAGAAGGACGATCAGACAAACGCATTCCTGTCGACTAACGCTTAGGAAGTACTTAAATCATTACCGGGTGAAATCTCTGCAACACCGCATCAATTGTAACACTGCGTATAACACACATACGCACACAAGCACATACACAGGAGAGGGGAGGGAGCAGACGAAACAGAGCAGACAACACTTATATGTGCAATTCCCAAAACACAGGGGACTCTTTAACTCATTACCGAACAGACTTCTCACAATCGTAGTGCCGACTCGTAACACACAGTGTATCACACATACACAGTCGAATGATTACACAGAGAAGGTGCACAGGCAGGACGGAACCAAGGCACTCTATTCGTTGCACACAGTAGAAGCAGTAAAGTAACCCCCAAAACGGGAATTCTCACAATGTATTCGCAACTTCCAAAAAACACGGGGAGCGAGGGGCTCTCTGGGCTCTTTGCCTACCTCTGCTACTACTGCTCTCTCTGATCGCTTTAAATAGAGTTTTGTTACAAGGCTTTACGCGAATCTTTCTTTACCGCGTACTGTCAGAAGGGTTCTTTCTACATTAAAACCTCTGTCTAAGTACAATTGTTTCTACATTAAAAACCTCTGTCTAAGTACAATTGTCCTTTGTTCGGCGGCCGTCTAACACATCCCAATCATCTTCATCCATGTCAGTAGGCTTCTTTGACAAATCCCATTTACTGGCTTCCATAGCCTCCTTTGAATCAGCACATCTTTAATCTGATTCTTCCACAGAGCAAAGTTTCTGCCATCAAATTTTCGGATCTCAAAATGGTCTTTGCCCTGCAACTTATAGCTCCTCCTCGGAACACTAGCACTAGACCCTGATCCACTGGATGTGCCTGAGACCTCTGATGCCATGATCGTAGAG
Source organism: Ceratopteris richardii (assembly GCA_020310875.1). NCBI lineage: Eukaryota > Viridiplantae > Streptophyta > Polypodiopsida > Polypodiales > Pteridaceae > Ceratopteris > Ceratopteris richardii. The sequence continues at coordinate 105,402,215 of CM035410.1, forward strand.
AACTGAATAGAATGATAATGGAGCTAGACGAGTCCAAACACCAACAAATAAGTGTATCAAGGAGTAAATCGACCACTGTATAGTTGACTAAACCAAAAATCTGGAAAAATTTTGCCAGAGTATCCTCTACAAAATTAGCATATGACCAGTGTCAAAGTATCATAAAACTGCAAGTATTGACATGTCTACCTGCATAGTGAATCATTGACTCCACTGCATATAATCAGTTACCCAATAGAAGCCAACTATGCTTATCGAGCACCTATGAACAACTATCATACATCTCCTATGGCGAGGCTGGGTAAGTCTTCCACCTGCATCACCGAAGAGACCCCGACATCTGGGTGTCTCCCAGTTAAGAAAACCTCACCACGACCCTCTTTATCAAACGTAAAAGGCTTTATGCAAAGAACGTAACCGCTATATCAATGACCACATGGACGTACATAA
>CM035410.1:105410164-105412664 GCA_020310875.1 Ceratopteris richardii
ATTTCAAATAGGATTAGGGTTTAAGGATTACGGGGTTAGGTTTTTTTAGGTGTTTAAGTATTTAGGTTTTAGTATTTCAGGTTTAAGTCTTTAGGTTTTAGTATTTCAGGAAAAACTCTTTCTAATTAGGGTTTTAGGGTTTTAGGGTTTAGGCATATAAATAGAAAATATAGGAAAAAATTAAGAAAAAATCTGAATATATAAATAAATATACATATAAAATAGGATAATTATATAGATAAATAAATATAAAAAGAAATAATTTTTTAAACAATTTAATTAAATATATATAATTAAATATATGTAATTAAATATAAAAAAATAGGATCAATTAAGAAAAAATCTGAATATATAAATAAATATGATAAGAACTAGTGATTTAAATAAATTAATTAATTATAAAAATAGGTTTAATTTTAATCATTTTAATCAGAGTAAATATATATACACATACACATACACACATATACTTATACACCTATCTATATACACATATATATACACATGCATACACATATATACATGTTTTAGGTCTAGGTCCTTTTTCTTATTAGGGTTTTAAGGTTTTAACACCTACATAACATATATACACACATACACATACACATACACATATAATACATACATACACAAACATATATATATATATATATATATATATATATATATATATATATATATATATATATATATATATATATATATATATATATATATATATATATATATATATATATATATATATATATATATATATATATATGTGTGTGTGTGTGTGTGTGTGTGTGTGTGTATATACACATGCATATAGAAATATACATATTTTAGGTCTAGATCTTTAAGATTAGGGTTTTAGGGTTTAGGCATATAAAGAGAAAATATAGATAAAAATTAAGGAAAAAAATCTGAATATATAAATAAATATACATATAAAATAGGATAATTATATAGATAAATAAATATAAAAAGAATTAATTTGTTAAATAATAATTAAATATATAAAAATAGGATTAATTAAGAAAAAAATCTGAATATATAAATAAATATATATATAAAATAGGTTTTAAGGTTTTAACACCTACATAACATATATACACACATACACATATAATACATATATACATGTATATACACATGCATACAAAAATATACATATTTTAGGTCTAGATCTTTATGATTAGGGTTTTAGGGTTTAGGCATACAGATAACTGAATTAAATTTATATAAAGAGAAAATATAGAAAAAAATTAAGGAAAAATATGAATATATAAATAAATAAATAAATAAAATAGGATAATTATATAGATAAATAAATATAAAAAGAGCTAGTGTTTTAAATAATTTAATTATTTATATATAATTAAATATATAAAAATAGGATTAATAAAGAATAGGATTAAATATATAATTAAATATATATAAAATAGGATTAGGGTTTTAGGTTTTCTTTTAGGTGTTTAAGTATTTAGGTTTTAGTATTTTAGGCTTAATTCTTTAGGAGTATGATTTTTAGGTTTAATAAAAAAAAATGTTCTAAAATGTCCATATTGTATCAGATGGCTAGTTTGGATCCGGAGGAGAGAATGGCATGCCCTTGCACTCAATTCAAGTATCAAATTTATCGGAAATGACGGATTTGTACTGCACATGTTAGAGATTATGGATCCTTTGATAAAAGTCGACTAGAAAATCTACGCTACCATGGTCCCCCAAGTGAGCAGATAGACCCAAACGACATTGCACCGATAACCTCTCGTGGACAAAAGAGAATGAAAGAGGACTTAGACGTACAAGCAAGTACTAATAGCATTACACGGAATGAATAAATGGAAGAGATGCTTGAATAATTTTATGAGATGGACAAAGATCATGATGGTGGAGAAGATGTCGAGAGTTTCATGGACACAACAAAATTTCCACGATCAGAAGTCGATGAAGAATATGAAAACATGCGAAGACTAGCTCGTTTACCACTTTACAATGGAGCAAAGATATCTGTACTACGTGCGTCACTCGGGATGCTCAATCTGCAATCCATTTATGGATGGTCAGATAGTAGTGTCACTAAATTGTTCAGGTAAGTGGATTTGAAATAAACTTTCATTGTTGTATCAAAATAACTTTATTTACTAATATCGTTTTAATTGGTTATTGAAGGCTTCTTAAAGATCAATTTTTGCCAGAGGGCGATGACATGCCTCTTCCAGAAAGTCTTTGACCTCTTCCACCTTTTCCAATGAGCACATGGCTAGATACAGTGGTTTCACAAGCAAAGGTGGCGGGTGAAGATATCTCTGAAGAAGAAGAAGAACTCGCAAAGGGATGTGATTGCGAGTATACTAAATATGGTGCACTATGGTCTCATGGATGACACTTTCAGATCGCACGAATCGATAAAAATAGGTCTACTTTTGATAGTGGGGTGATGGTGAAATTTTTGCAAAAAAGTATAGCGACTCTAAGAGATGATAATGCTCAAGAAGGCCATCTAGATTATTGT